>OX387957.1:44608584-45208584 GCA_947578425.1 Eugnorisma glareosa
AAACTTCCCAAAGTAGAGTAACATACGTTAATATATTTTACATAATAATATCACTATTTTATAACACTAATAACACCAAACGACGTACGGCTTGAAATTTAGTTCGCAATGCACTTCGTACACGACGAGTTCCGTAAGGGATACTTCATAAATTGTTAAAGACCACACATTGCCTTACACTAAGGCCATTTAATGGCAAAATTGTTAGAATTTTATAATAATATAAATGTGTAAAACTACAAGATTTTACCTTACGCGTGGTGTCAGTTTTGTTTTACTTTATAAAAAAATGATAATTTATACTTTTACCCTTCACCCGACACTAAAGTGATTATACAATACATAATATTCTTCTTTCTTCTTTTATAATACTTTTGTATAAGATCCCAAAATTTCACAATTTAACGAACACAACATGGTAAAAAGAATTCACTAATAAAATTGCACTATTAAGAATTTGATATAAAATTAACTTAAAAAACGCCAAAATAACAAAAATATAAAATTAAGTAAATCGCCAATAACATGTTTTGAAACGTGACTTTTTTGTGTATTTATTAGACAATATAATACAAATATTGTGTTGTAAAGTTGAAAAAAGGAATAACTAACAAAAATAAACAATTCGATTTTTCATTTCGAGTCATGAGAAACAATGTTAGGGGATAATACAAAGCAATGAGATTGACGGTACTCTCATTATTTATTAACAGAATATACGCCATCAGACACTTGTACGCAACAAATAAAATTACGTCTTAAAACATCGGTCTCTGAATTTGAACCAATGTTACCAGGTCACGATTTTTTAATGTGTATTTAATTAATGATCTACATAACACTTTCTTCATAAAAATAGGAGAAAAAGTACCATGATTATCCTCAGAAAATAAAATTATACTTCTAACAGAATATACTGATAAATGGGTAAGAGATTCTTAAGTTTTGTACATTTATTGAGTCGCCTAAACATTGCCAACGTAAATCTACTTGATATGTTTACACTCATAAGTGAAAGGTGCTCGGACCATAGAAAAGAGTTACCATTAGCTTTATTATTTATTGGATATAGAGATACAACCATTGACAAGCATTTTATCTCTATCTTCGAAATCATCCAAGAATATTCATAGAAATCTCAGGAAACATAATAAAGCTATGACCTCATTGAGAACCGAACACCTCCGACTTGTAATCTCAACGTGAATACAAGCGTATGGCCATAAAAAGTGCGACTTAAAATATGAGCGGATAACTCCAAATATTACATAAATCAAGGATATGATTTGACAATTAATTGCGATTGTGAGCGCGTTACGCTAATAGGTACCGTAATCGTAATGACAACTGGTGCCTCAAATCATAGAACGACGGCGGTAAATCATGTTTCAGTAACTGCACTGAAACATGATTTGCATACCTATAACATTACCGAATGTGATACATCGAGCTATTTATACATGGGTCATTAGAACGACCGGGTACTTTTTAACACTTCATAACGTTTCTATGATTTGCGGCTGGTACCTTCATATCACTATAAAAAAACTAATAAAACTGAGGACGGATCCCACCATACCTACGGAACTCTTAAAAGGCACATGGATTCATATAAACAAACTTTTTATGTGTGATGGTGTAAAAAAATAACTTATAGAACAAAATAGATTTCATCATCATTGTTCAGCAGATTTTTAAATGAAATATAGTAAAATGCTTTTTGGATCCAAACAATCTTTTTAAATAACATAATAAAAATTCTTACTAGGTTTTTTTAAACATTAAACATGATTCTACAATTGATTCTCTAATTTATCCGAAATAGTAATACAAACCAAGTTTTAAAACTTTTGTACAAAACTAAAACACTACTGCTGCCAGCCGTTTGTTCTCTAAGTTACTTTTGAAATGAACTTCCCTCACTGCGTAACGTGATAACTAAATCAGAACTTTTGAAACACAGGCTCTTTACAAATTTGAAATACACAATGGTAGTTAGAATCTTGATGCAACATGTATTTATTGGTCCAAATGTATGTGTTGTCCACAATTTGTTTTGAGAAGGGCCAGTATTTTGTTTGTCTGTTGTAGGTTTCTATTGTATTTGGTTGGCTGGTGCCTTTACATTGTACAAAATGTCATTATAGGGTTGACTCATTAATATATAAGCGTGAGACGGATTACGTTAAAGGTACAATACATTTTGTTATTGTCGCATACATTACGTTGGAGCTGCATATTGTCGTGGCACTGTAGGACGCCTCTGATCAGCGCGATACCTTAACATCTATTTAACCAACATGACCACATTTAGAATATATTTATTTATTCTTATTTAAAATCACTAATTACAAATTACCATGTCTTTGTATGCCGTGATACAAAATTATCATGGCATACATTAACAGTTTCCAAAAGGATATGTTATTTTATTTCGAAACAATATTGCTACAATCTTGTATGTCACGTACTCACGTTATAGATATTAGACAGTCAGAATATTAAAAATCAATTATGTATCTAGTTTCAATACTTCAGAAATTACAAATTTGTATAAATAAGTGTAGAATTGTCTTAATAATAACACTACCTATGTATACATCAGTTGAATATTTATTAGAAGTACAGTTACAAGTTAATACTACCCAAAATGACAATGTAAAACAACCCTGTGTAACTACATACATCGAATATGTGTTTAGTGCAAATGTTTACACTAAATTGTTTGAACCAATGTTATTTTAAGCAGCGTGACAGTCCTCACTCACTACTGGGACAAGAGATAGTTTATCTTTATTTCACTATTGTACTCGACAACTGGCAATAATAAACAAACATCGGGCAAAGCAGAATCAGATCCAACTTCTCGGAGCGTGGTAGGTTGATTATGTAGTAATAGCATAGATTAATACAGATGATTCGCTACCTACAGAATCTTCAATACCTACTGCTGTAATAGCCTACTCGCAGTACTCGTCCAAGTCGCCGACCGCTGCGTGCGAAAATGCGCCATAAACGTGCAAGCGTAAAGTTATGATTGTTTCGAAGACAAGCGCCGCGTGGCCTTGGATCTTTCCATAAAATATCATTAGATAATATTCAAGTGTTATTTTTTTTTAATCAGCATTGCCACTTTGAATGGCAATGCTGATTTAGCCAGCCTTCTGATCACTATTCCTGTTGACAGCGATGTGGACAAGTTTTTAGTTGCCTAATGCTCTTTTTAAACAAGGTGAAATTTTTCAACATATTTTTATTATTATTTTAAGTTGGTTATCGTTATGTTATTGTGGAAAATATTCTGTAACTGTCAATAAGCTTTAATAAACTACCAGAAGGCAACACGAATGACCTGCGGGGATAAAACATCAGTTTTATTTCGAAATAAGAAGTAGGTAGTACTCGTAGTTGCGTGCGTGCCCGCCACGCGGCTGTGTGAACATTAAGGCCGCCAGGAAACTATTACCGAACGCAAGTACATAGAGTGAAAAACCTGTATTAATAACACTAATAGTATTTAACACCTCCGCCACACTCTCCTACTAGTCACCTTTACATAATTTACTGTAACTTTTCATTACTGCGGTATGCAACAGTTTTAACTCATGTATAACTGGCTGTTAGTGTTTTGTTGTCACATTCCCGTTTCGTTATCACTACATAGTATAAAACAAAGTCGCTTCCCGCTGTCTGTCCCTATGTATGCTTAGATCTTTAAAACTACGCAACGGATTTTGATGCGGTTTTAATGATTCAAGAGGAAGGTTTATATGTATAACATTGTACCCGTGCAAAGCCGGGGCGGGTCGCTAGTGATTAATAAAATGCAGTGAACTCGTCTGTTTTATCTCTGTTTGCCCGATGTTTCTTATTAATTAGACTTAACATGGGCGTAGCTAGAACTGTATTTATAGAAAAGGAGATATCCTGTCATACTCCAATATATTTTTGATAAAATGTACATTATCTTAACACGCTCTTAAGCTGTGTGTTTTGGACGGTTTAGTAATATTATTCGGACTTCATATTATGATGTAGCTACGCCCACGAGTCACAACTGTACGAGTGTGAGCGACAGACCTGTGACGTGACAGTTAGCACGTTGCGCAGAGCGGCGCGAGTTAGTGCGGGCGCGGTTACATGTGGATGGTGGCGGCCGTGTAGCGAGCCTCGCCGCGACGCCAGTTCCATTGCGAAGGTCGGTACTGGAATAGGAAACAACATTAGTTAAGCGAAACATACCACCACGTAAACACTCCTCCTTTTTCAAGATTGACCTTTGGATAGATTTAACGGCAGGAAAAGTGAGTATACATATTATAATATAAAAAAAAAAACATAAAGCGTTGGTTACACTTCCGCGTAAAGCGTACAAAAAGTCGTGTGCACATGGCCTTACCTGTTAATTTCAACATACGGTGTGAAAAGTGTTTAAAAAAATCAGGAAATTGATTCACAGCGTTAGTCATAAAAAAGCGGTGTTAAATTTCGAGTGGTAATTATAAGATTATACAATGTTATCAATACCATCGGCATCGGTACACATATAAGTATAAGACAGTGACGTTGCTGCTCAGTTCTACACGAAGAGAGTCTGGTTGATACAGAGATCAACTTTTCCATAGTGAAGTCACATTGTGCTGCTGCTGGTTCCGTAGCATCTTCCGCCTATAGTATTACTACTGCTGTGACACAGGGATCCTGGTGGAAGGGCAAGGCACCTGGGCAAGCGCTGCCGTGGCCGATTTAGAAATCTCTAAACAGACTTCGAACCCAAGTCGGCCGGAGTAAAGACAATCTCTGCAGATGGGGTTCATGGACGGCTCAGACCTCAAGTGCGTATGCGGCGTCTCCCCACAGACAATGGCCCACCTTCCATCTTGCACCGCATGCCCTATCACCTGCGCACCTGATGACCTACTGACTGCATCAGTGAGCGGGGTTCGCGTGGCTGAGTTTTGGCAGACAGGGATCCTTTCTGTGTGTGCCTCAGTAATCCACCAGGCGGCCCTAGTGCGGTTTGCTGGATATAAACCAGCGGTAACCTCTATCAATTAAAATCACTTTTACAAGTTAGCAAATGGCAGGTAAATAATTATAGATTGTGATTCTACGCAAAGGTAAGTTCAAATGAACGTGCGATATGACATACATTTGTCATTTCCATCACGACGTAACATTGGAATATGTCTAACCGCCAAAAATATAATAATTAATATGATATCGCACCTCCGCTCAAATAGTGTCATAAGTCAAAAAAGCAAACTTTCGAGAAAAAGGCGTTTGAAATGTATTCCTACTTTTTTTTCACTTTTCGGGTGTTAAATCGAAAAATAACAAAATTAGCGCTATAAGTTTTTTGGAAAGTTACAATGGTTTTTAAAGCTCTATAAAATAGTGTATTAGTTATCCTGAAAGAATGAAAAAAAAATGAGTTGTGACACTATATGGATAAAAAAACGAATAATTTACGAAATATTGTTTAATTATAACGAATTAACAATAATCAACAGTACAAAATTAAACAGGAAAGTACCTAAGTCTCATATCTTAGAGGAGAACATCTTTAGAATCTTCTAATTAGAATTAACTTCAAAATAACTCTCAAATTGTTATAAAAGCCAGCAAATTGTTATGAAATGTGACAGTTTCATTGCGAAAAAAAATAAGATGTTTCCATAGCCTTAAATACATACACTGTCATAACTCGACAAACAACACTATATACGATATTTAGTTAAACGACCACCTGGCGCAAGCCGAGACAAGACACTGTTTTTGTTTGGTATGACATAACTTTCACATAACATTATAATGACACTAGTGCCATCTAGGGATAAATATTTAAACCATAAGCACGACACTGTTTGAGATAAGATTTTGAAGTATTCTGAAACAAATGGTGCAATCAAAAAGTTTTTAATTTTTTTCGAGTTATGACATGCAAAAGAGGATGTCAACACGATACAACACGTCACTCGAATAAAATATGAATGCAGTTTGTTACAATTCTGCAATTGAATTTGTTTCTAGACAACCGGCCAAAATTATTTCGAAATATATCATCAGCTACATTTCCATATTGTATGGTGAATATTGTACATACATCAACAAGAATAGATAAATACTACCATGTTGGTGTTACAGTAAGATCTGCTGGTAATGCATATAAGAGACTAAACGGCGTATACTACGTATTTTGTGAGGAAAAACACACTCCTTGTTGCCTCCCCTTTGTCTAGCCTTTTCGACCTGCGACTGCCTATCTAACCCCCAACCCAGGTGGTACTGGATGATACGATGTCCCTTGGTAAGACTGGTTGTCAGAGTTTCGGGTCACCGACTAGCTGTAACGACTGCTAAAGATCTACAAATGACAGCCGGGACCAATGGCTTAAAGTGCTTTCCGAGGCACGGAGGAAACTCAGTATTTAATGGATGGTCACCCATCCACAGACAAACCTAGGCAAGCGAATAGCTTCTCCCATATTTGTCTAGGATAACTAGGAATAAAATAAGCTAAGAAGAATAAATAAATATCTTATATTCAAAGTCACGTGTACACGGTTCTCCGCAACCACCAAACCCATTTCAATGAAATTGTGTGAATGTGTATCGTTGGTTCCAGCTTGAGAGATAGGATAGACGCGACAGGTGGCGCCGTACGAAGCGGGGCGATAGTATTATCATGAAATCGTCGAAGGTACAATGGCAGATTATACAAACGTTTTCGAAGGCAGCTAATAAAAACAATGAAAATAGGTATCAATAAATAACAATAATCGTTGTTCGTCCGTTTGTTGATTTCATTAGGTCGTCGCATCGCCCCATCCCTGAAAGAACTCTGTTCCGAAGGTGTAAATCGCACACGCTTTTGCACGATAATATGCTTCGTAGTAAGATAGTCTGCGTTGAGGTGACCCGCTGGTGAGCCACTGTGACCGAATTTCAGTCCGGGTTGATTGAAATGGTCGATCGGCACGATATATTTATCTATTTTACTATACCAACAAGGTAGTAACCACCTCTGTAGTCACACACTTGTGACGGGAATTCTTAGAAATCATTCCGGGATTTTATACATAATCGCACACATGCAACTACACGCCAGCCCGCACTGGGCCCGCGCTTGATTACACTTTACAATCCACTCAGTCTTATAGAGCGCAGAACAGTGGGGACGTTGTGGGCAGATTATGATATGGTATACACATAACATACCTCCTGCATACCCCGGATAGTTAGGCAGCCACTAACCGGGAACAAATCCTAACACCGCGGTTGCTACTAAGAAATTCCTGGTGAAAAACCCGACCCGACCTGGGATTTGAACCTAGGAGCTCATGCCCAGTAGTCGCTAGAGCAAGGGGGCGAGCTGATGCCATGTTTTTACCTTAATAAGGATTTGTCCACTGCGCGTGTGCGGGTTCTTGAACGCGTAGAAGATCCACGACGCGGCGGCGCAGATGAGGGTGATGGCTATGAAGGCGGCGACTGCGCCCCCTAGCGGGGAGTGAGCCTCGCGCGGCGCCGGCGCAGTTGACTCACCCATTTGAGCCCCGCTCGGCTTCGCGGACTCCGGCTCTGGGCGACAGAAAGTAGTACTTGTGTTAAGACAAGATAAGAAAGTGCCTTTCGGCTTCGTTAAGGGTATTTTTACCCCCTTTATGCGTCCATTATCACTTTAGGTTTACCAAAGTCTGACAACCAGTCTTACCAAGGGCCAAAGGGTAGCGTATTTCTCAGTAACTGGGCTGTGGTCAGATAGGCAGTCGCTAGTGGTATTTAGCTGCATCCGGTGGGACTGGCAGCCGACCCCAACATAGCTGCAAGAGGCTAGACAGTAGATGATGCTGGTTAGTGATACGTACGTGTGTTGACGATGGTGTCATGTCGCGTGCCCTGCTGGTCGGTGGTGTAGGCCGTGTTACCGGTCACCGGCACCCCGCTCGAGTCCGTCGGGCCGTCGACCCGCGTCGCGGCGCAACCTGTCGCGTTTACTATTGTTGTTTTCTCGCATTCTGTTCAATGAGAATAAAATAAAAATAAAAATTGTGGAATGATTGTGATACGGTAATGTTGCAGAAGGTTTGGTTGGCTAATGGTTTGACTATGACTTTTATTCTATTGTTTTCGAATATATGTTCCCGCTACAATACCAGTTTCCTCGTGATATCTAATCAAATATTATCATGAAACTACATAAAGTATCAAGCTTTACATGTTGTAGCACTTGTGGCATGTGCCAAATAAACGTTTGTTCTTTATTTAGCGTCTGATTTACATCACAGCGATCTTTACTCGTTACAAACCAACTGAGAAAGGACTATACGGCTACATTTAAATCAGAGAGGTTGATAGAATGCGTGGCGAGGGACTTGTGTGAAACTAATAATATTGTTTCTTTTTCACAGCATCAGCTTATTTAGCTATGTGATTGGTTAGTTGTATACACATCCCGCGCTGCACAGCCTTGCAATGTCTGGTGGAAACGAAGCAATAACCTCGTTTAAAAAAAATCGTTATTAATAACCACTTACTTCTTAGCAACCAATCCTGCTTGTTCCTATCGGTACCACTTGAGCATTTCTGGATCTGCGGACACCATGTGCACTGAAAATGGTGAACAAAATCATAAATTAAAATTTGTATCAATTCCTAAAGGATCTATGCAATTTTCTATAAAATCTCGGCGAATTGAATAATACCTTATTAGGTTTATAATTAGGACTTCACTAAGTTACCGAAGAACAGAAAAAGGGCCATTTGTAATATGTTACTATCTGTGCTTTGCCGAAGATTGAACCTAATTAATATTCAAACTAATAATATAACTAGATGAACAGCCTCATAATACTTAGTCGATGGGGTTCGCCGGACTAGCTCGGAGTATAGTGTGTGCTGGCCTTTAGCACAATGTATTCAACATGAACTACTTTGTAAAACAAATGACTGCTGTAGTCAAATCTTCGACAGGAAATTGCAACATTTTCAATTGGCCTTAGCTCTGCAGGGCTATTGCGTATCTCTGTTGACAGTTCATAGTGATCATCACTTGGCGAGTTTTGATATACAATGACCGTTCTCGTTGGTTTCAACTGACGCTACCCGTGCAGAACTGTCATTGTATATCAAAACTCGCCAAGTGATGATCACTATGAACTGTCAACAGAGATACGCAATAGCCCTGCTGGTCTCCGGCGACTGGTAGTTGGCACAATAATATGAATTGGGGAAACTATTGTGATCTATGATTCTAGATATATTCCACTAGGACCAACCCATTTTGACGGAGACCCATTCGAAGCAATCGACCTTTTGTTACTATGAAGTTTTAATAAAAATAACCTTCCCTTAACTATAAAACAAAAGTACTGCTTCACTTCTTCCGAGCACACTACGAAGTGATGCGGGGGTATGTTTATTGTACTAATGACTATAAGCAGCTGATTGTCAGCATCCGAGGAGTCCCTCATCTGGGAGATTCGCCGACAGAAGCATATTCTCCACTCCCGAAGACGCTCAGACGCTCCAGGAGAGTAGTAGGACTACTAGAACCGTTCGTAAACCCAGACCACCACCACAAACCTTCCGTCGCGGTCCGTACCTCACAGAGCTGCCCTTGGTTTGACATCGCTTGGTTATAGTTTATGTATTGCAGGCAGGTGGGTAAGGCGGTCGTGTTGTAATTAGGTGATGCAGTGAAGGTGTACTCACGTTGAAGCCGGTGTCGTGGTTAAGGCACGCGTCGCACGTGTCGTATTGCAGGCAGGTGGGTAAGGCGGTCATCTTGAGCACGGTGTTGTTGCTGATCAAATGGTCCTTGAATGAGACGCGATGGTACTCGTAGATCGTCTTGCGACGTACGTCTGGAAATATTTAGAGTAAATAGAGCTAGGGAATAAGAATTGTCTATTGTTTCCAGAAACAAAGACCGACTGTTTAGGTGTTTTGTTTGGAGAATCTTCGTTAGATGTCCGAATAGCCATTGCTCACGGAATAAATTCAGAAATGGAACAGAATTTGATTCAAATTACTTGCCAATAGGTTCTTATGGTTTTAGTTTCAGAAATTGTTAAAACATTGTAATGTAGGGTGCATGTTACTGGTAATGTTAGATATTTTAATATTTTAATTGTGAGTTTTGTGGCAGTCTTATAATTTATGGCTAGAGGTCGGATTATATTTAATATAAAATTTTCTAAATATGCATCATATATATTTGTATATTTATGTAATAAAAATGCCAGAATATGTAACATAAAGTTTCATGGGTAGATTGATATTGATGGGACTTTTACTGGTAGATAGCTGATGTTATAAGGAATAATTTAGGTTATGTATTATTTAATTTAGAAAAAGTAAAAGGATTAGGGTTTCGTGTAAAAAAAATAAAACCTTTGAAATTGACAAGTAACAAAATTTTGTTCAAATAGGGAAGTAATGATTATAATAAGTTTTCGCGGACTGAGGTTGCGGTCAACAGTCAGTAAGTAATATTTACTTAAAAATTTAGTAGGTTATTTATGATCTTTGAAAAATGTTGTGTTCTAATTTACTACTAGGTAATTATGTCTCATGCGTTCTGAAACAACATTATTGTTAATAGAGAAAACGTATTTTAGTTTAATACGATCGGTAAACAGTTTTGACTGTAACATAGATATACAGGGTCTATCTATTCATGCACGAAATCTCTTAAGGGATCACTGTATTCATCATTATGAACAACTTTTAGTATGGGACCAACCTCGACTCGCGAAAAAAAAACAGTTTTTCCCTACAATATGATCGCATTAACTCGTTAAAATGTACTGAACAGCTGATTTTTTTTTCGCGATTTCTGGGTTGGTCCCATAGTGAAAGTTGTTCATAATGATGAGTACAATGACCCCTTAAAAGATTTCGTGTATGAATAGATAGACCCTGTATATCTATGTTACAGTCAAAACTGTTTACCGATCGTATTAAACTAAAATACGTTTTCTCTATTAACAATAATGTTGTTTCAGAACGCATGAGACATAATTACCTAGTAGTAAATTAGAACACAACATTTTTCAAAGATCATAAATAACTACCTACTAAATTTTTAAGTAAATATTACTTACTGACTGTAAGATACACCATATATTTATTAGTGTTCGTAATTGAGTTCATTATAATATTGTATGTTAGTTTTTTAATTGGTACGTTAGTGAGTAGGCGCGCCACAGCGCTGTCTCATAGCGCTGCTTTCTTCACGGCACCTCGGCGGTCTGTCCCCGCCAGGTGAGACCCCCGGTTACCCGGAGGAGGCCCGGCGGAGGACGACCAGCGAGAGGCCAGCACGCCCCTGACTCACTCGCCCCGACCTAACCTCTCATTCAAAATATTTAACTTAGCTACTGAGAAAAATATAAGGTCCCATTAAAATAGGTGGACAAATTTTGACACAGCGTTCAGTACGTCTAACCAAAGATATCCAAGCAAAAAAAAAACACCGATTATACTGATTTCATTTTGACCTAATGGATGTGTTTATTCTAGAGCGCTGCCGACAATTTATTATTTTAGATCAAAATAAAATCACTTTAATCAGTGTTTTTTTTTGCTTGGATATCTTTGGTTAGACATACTGAACGCTGTGTTAAAATTTGTCCACCTATTTTAATGGGACCATAATATTCTACAGAAAAATTATTCAAAGTTGAGATTAACCATAGCTGGCTGTAAATAAAGTGTAAAAATATATAGTCGAATATAGAAACTCCTCCTTTTCGGAAGTTGGTTAAAAAGTTCCATAAATCAAGATTGAATACAGGATGCAACATCCTTCGTCCCTATATACGCATAACTCAATGTCCTATGTAGAAGGAAAACACGTATTCAATATACGTACGTTTAATTGTATAAATAATCAATTTTCACAATTCCTACATATAGAAGAATATTTTTATAAACGATAAATTGATGCTTTATGAACGCTGAAGCTTATAATTAAAATTATAACAACAAAAATTAACTAATACCTATTTTCACTAACTTTAAGAAACGCCTAAAACAGTGAACTATTAATTTATTAAGACTTAGTTTAGTGTCTAGTATCACAAATCCTACTGCGTGCTATTGTTAAATCATCCATCAAGGCGTCGCTTAAAATAGCGAAAAAAAAAAACGCATTCTGAATAAAGACTAAAACACCAATTTAGAACACCTTAACTTATATTTCGGAAACATGAACTTAGGCAGGCTAAAATATTCAAACCCTGTTTGAAGTTCGCAGGCTGACCTGGCGTGTCCCCTTTAGATAAAAGCGGTAAAGTGGGGCTACCTTGCCGCGCGCATATAAACTTCTTTTGATTAATAACCTTTTGAACACCATTGTCACATATACGTGATAAGGAAGCGCGTACCCTGTACGCCAAACGACACAAATATGTGACAAAATGGCAGGCGAAATTGTGGTTTGGCGTGGAGGGCACGCGCGTGCGTTTATGCTCTGGCGGTCAAAAGGTAAGGTAAGATTACGTAAGCACTGACAGAAGACTTGCTCAACGCCTAGAGTCTGGCAAGTAGCGAAGTAAAACCATTACAGCTTCCGGCCGCACTGCAGCAAGCAGGTCACCAGAGGACAAGTCGCGAGGCTCTATGCGCTACGCAAGGCATCTGATACGTCGAAATGTTTACTTACAGAAGACAATCTTGTCAGTAAGGTAGGCATCACTGATGCCAACTTTCACAGGGTGTTCCGTGTCGTTGATCTCCTGCACGTCGATAGGTATGTCCTTGTACGCGAATATGATGTCTCCGTTCTTATACAGGGTGACTGCGAAAGTGAACTTCTTCGTCCTGTCCTCTTGCAGAGTCACGTTCTCCCAAAATGCAGTGAACTTCTCCCCTGAAATATTCAGAAAGTGACATTTAGATTTTGATTTGGTAAATGAACAGTATGGTGGGAACTTGTAATTGGCTACTTGAAAAAGACTCGTTCGCTGTTACATGGGACTAATGGAGCTCCCGCACTACGCGGGCACGACCACGACATGCCGCATGACGCGCTGCTATCATGAACAAAAGTGGTCGGACGGCCGGTTGTGCGACCAAACTTTCTTCCAGGTCGTTTTGCGGCCAAAAGTCGCGTAGTGCGCGAGGTCCCTCAAACATAGTTAGCGAAGTATTAGGTACACCTCTGACTAACACTTTAGGGATAATTAGCGCGATGTTACGTTATAATGATGAGCTGACCCACCATCGTCATAGAGCTTGATCTTGCTATCGTTGGTGAGCGTGGTGTCGAAGTTGCCCATGAGCGGCGCGATGTACTGCGTAGCCGCCAGCCAGTTGTGCACGTGCTCGCCCGTGTAGATGAAGCCGCCGGTGGCCACCGTCACGTTGCGGATATTGTGCCCGTAGAACGGGAACTCGAAGCTCAGCTGGATTGACTGTAAGAACATCATTGTTATTTTCCTTGTTATTTTTTTCACATATTATTTTTAGCGAAATATAAAATGATTTAAAAGTATTAAAAATAGTATCCCATCAGCATCAGGACCAAGGTCGAGGCTACCGGTGGTCAGGGCCCCAGAGAGAGAAAACTCCTCACTATGCGTGCCGTGTCCAGAACTTGGTTTCTGAATCAAGCCCTTGACCCAGCCGTCCAACAACAGCGCAGAGCCTCTTAAGGTGTTGGTCAAGGCTCTTTGCTATAAGTCCATTAACCGTAACGACTACCGGTACAGGCCTATTTTGTCCCGTAAATAAGGATATCCGTTTATTTGGCACACGCAAATGTAAAACAAGTCAAAACAGGAAAGATAATAAAGTGTGTGAGGCTCAAGGCTGCGCCTAAAAGCTCAGTCCAGCAAAATGCTCGACACTGGTATTCGACTGTCGTTAGTAGATAAACTGTGGCAGGAGTTCGATTATACCTAGTTCAGAGCAAATACAATTAAATTATCGACTTAGTGCGACATGGTGAAACAGGCTTTCCAAAGCTGCGTCTATGCTAGGCGAGCCGAACACGAGCAGAGCACAAGCGGAGCACAAATTCCCTTGGCGGGAGTGCTCGGTCGAGGCTTCTAAGTCCGTCTACGCTAAGCGAATTCGTGCTCCGATCGTGTTCGGCTCGCCTAGCATAGACGCAGCTTAATGTCTAGTTGACAAGAGCGCAGATTCGTTGCACTCGTTAAAATTTTCAGAACCCCGTGCAGATAGGCAGCTAATATGTATCTTAAATTGTACATTGCCATGTTGCACGCTTAATACAATCTAAGAGTCATAAGTATTATAGCGAAATCGAAGAAAGGCAGGCCGAGTAATTCATAACCCTTTACGTGTCCGTGACGGTGCAGCGGTGGCCTAGTGGAGGTCGCGGGTTCAAACCAAGGCAGGTGCTTTCATCATCGTCATCATCATTCTCCTGCCAATTTATTTGGAGTCGGCGCAGCATGTCTTCTTCTGCCTTACTTCTCTATTACTCATCTCAGCAGTCACTTCCTGTCTATCGTTTCTTTTTGTGTGATTTATTTCATCACCACTGTTTTCAAAACGGTGGAGAAATACACAGTGAGGAAACCGGTATGTTGTAAAAACAAAATATTCGAATGAAGACATTAGCCAGCCCGCACTGGGCCTGCGACTATGTTAATGTGTTTATACTCACAGTTGCTCTCCGGTGCGAGTTGCTCAGCACTTGGTGGACCTCGGCCTTGTTAATGGTAATGTTAGTCCAGTAGTCCTTGAAGAACTCTTGGTTGCCGATAAACGTGCTGTTGTAGAAATTGTGATGGTCCTGAAATGTTCCAATACGTTATGTTAATATACGCGTGCTTCTGAGAGAGTGGCTACAAAAGTAAAGGAGCACCGAAAGGTAGCTGGTGCGAACGGCTGATAGAAGCTTTGAAAGAAGATGATCTTATTAATATTATAGATGCAAAACTTTGGATAGATGGATAGATGTTTGTCAGTCACTCAAGCCAAAACGGCTGAACGGATATGAATGAAATTTGGCACAGAGATAGAATATAGACTGGAATAGCACGTAGGCTAGTATGTATGTTTCATAATATGTATTGACGGCTTTATAACGTGCATGTACATGTTTCATTGACTTTTTTGCTGCGAACTTCTGAAAGTAAAATTATTTTTTTAGGCTCTGCCCAAATAATCCATATTTCGTGTTCTTTTTACCCTGATAGTATTTTTTTTAGACTTGTCGTATAGCGCCTGTATGAGGCGCCTAATCCTCATCTAAACGGGCCACAGGAAAGCCAAAAAAACACGATAACACCGCTTTACAGTAAAAAAGTTTATTCACCACATACCTAAATAGCAAAAAAACTGTAAGGATGACTGAAGCATTTCTTTTGCATGTTGAGAAACATACAGCGATAAGCTTATGTTTGCTAAACGTGCAATTTACCACTATTTTAAAGGCCACTTTGCTGTAATTTGGCCATGCACACAGTACTGTTGGCGGAAAATAGAAGTAGCTGGCATAACAAACCACTGGGTGGAAGAAACGAAACAATTTGTGTTTTGTAATGAGGGTAGGTACTCAAGTAATCCGTGTGACAAAAACCTTGTTGAGTGTTATTTTGAAAATACTTACGTATGTCAAATTAGCCAGGTTCTGCTCCGACAAAATCCTTTCAGGCGTTTCCTTGAATACATCAGTAAGATCTGGAAGAAAGAAATAATAATAATTATTTAGTGAACTTAATATGTCTGATGGAGTTATGACATTATGTCATTTGAGGTTGTTTGTTTTAGAGGCGGAGAACGTTAATAAATTGAAATAAAACAGAAAGAGCTTCACGTATAATGGTCCACTTTAGGAGCGGCCAACCCGTCATAGTTTTCATACAAACGCTCGTACGTGATTATGCCGTTGTTACACATCTATCTTCGAATGTTTTGAGCTAATAGGTATTTTGTGCACTATATCTAGGTTTCTATGGATGCAAAAAATAAAAAAGTAGAAACAACATCAGTATAAACCTCCAAAAATTTGCAAATTTTACCTGAACTTTGGCCGTTCTTTCAACAATAGGAAGCTTTATCCCCATATACATTTACAACGTGCCCGTGGGATAATTTCCGACCAAAACGCGAGCGAAGCCGCGAGCAACAGCTAGTATTTTATTAAGATATGAGAAATTTGTATCATTTATACAACTAGACCTGGTCATCCAGGCTATAATACGGCACATTCCACTTGGCAATTTGATAAAACCACTGATTATCCACTTTTTAACACATTAACATTAATACAAATTCTTTTATTCATTTCCGCATGTTGGCTAGTTGCCAGGGGCAGTTGTGTTTACAACTCGCACTATTGGTTCCTAACTCCTCGATAATTATGATTATAAACATTATTATTATTTTACAAGGCCCTGCATCACACGTTATTCACGGCGTGGCACCGCCGGCACTAAGCCATACACATTCACAATTTCATTGAACATATTGTTGGGTGGTTTTGGTGATCAGCGTGTACGAAAATAGTGATACGTGATTTTTATACATATATTAGGATTTATTTAGTATAATCACATTTATTGTACATATTAGAGTTCCGTGTCTATTTTTAGGGCTAATCCCAAAACCCAAACCCATCCCCCTATCTTCTCGTAAACAGTACTTACGTCTATAAAATTTGTATAAACACTACGACTATAAACACAAATAAAACGGAAATTCTAATTGAGAATTTTGGGAAAATTGTACGTACTGTGATTGCCGTAATGATTAATGGAGACATGTTTCAAACGCTAAGTACTGATTACGCATTACTCATTTAAAATTGACTATGTTTACTGTTTTTTGTCTAGTAACGCGTGTCGTATGGCCCGCCCGTATATAATTCATTTTGTCCGCTCTTTACTGCTCATTATTATGTTAAACAACTGATTACATTTATCAATCCTAGCTTCTAACACCTACACAAACTATGTGTATGATACTGATTTGGCTTGGCGATAAAGGTAGGTGTTCCAGGGGGGTTACCATGACGTCTTAAAGCAGGAGTAATTCCAGTGTGGGAAAGAGACAGAGCTATACAGGTCGTCTGGCGCCATCTCTTTCCCACACTGGAATTACTCCTGCTTTAAGACGTCATGGTAGGCCACCAGAAATATGAACACAATAGTATCTTTAGTAAATATTGCAGTTTTAAAATGTTTGTGATATTCTAGAACACTCTCCCCACCAGCTGGTAAGGAGGCATATTTTATTTTCTTCACGATTTGTGAATGATTAGAAAAAATGTTAGCCAAGGACATTGGATCATTTAAGTAAGTGAGTAAGAGCTTTTTTACCCCACTAGCAGTTGTCTGAGAAAGCTCTAAAAGGGGATTTTAATACGAATCAAGAGAAAGGAAAACTTCTCCCAACCTAGCTTTGTCCATGGCGGCCAATCTCAACTGAGAGTAGCCGTAAGTGTGCGCGAATATAGGCGCACTCTCTGTTCCTTAACTCTCGTAGTCTGATGGTAAGGCAATCCAGAACCCAGCACAACTCAGCTCAGCAGTCGCGTTTACGCACACGCGATCAACAGGGCAATAGTTATCAACACAAACAGGCCCTTCGAACACAATGCTACGCAAACCTTCGATACTATTCTAATATACTATACTATAAGCTATATTCTATTGTCGTATAGAAGACTTGCGTCGCGAACAACTCGTAGTGTAGGGTCCGGACACACGTCAACGAGTCGCGAGTCGCGATATTCGGCCATTGTAGGCGACTATAGGCGTAGCGTCGTGAGTTCCTGACGGCTTACTCATATTGGTAATTGAACTTGTCTGATACAAGTGACGAAGACATTATAATAACGTTATGTTATGAGGCAAATCTGGTGGCAATGCTGATCACGTGTAGCTAAATAAATAAATAACAAGTCCAACAGAAGATAATTGTATTCTAATCTGTCCAATACAAGTTCCAGCTACCGTCACAAATTCGTAAATTTTCCACATCGCGTCGCGAAAGCCGAGCGGATTTCACTTTTTTTCGCGTCTCTGATTAACCTTGAAATGAAGGAATTACTGCTTGTTTGAATGAGAAGTCATTAACTTTATTGAGTACCTGCTATACTTTATCTGCAGGTTTTACCCTTAAGAGGGCCCTTCCCGGCCCGTCTATCGTCAACGCGAGCACGGTCAAAAAGCTTGTTGTTTCATCCAGAGCCACAGCGGCGATTTTCTTTCAACTACCCCGTCTTACCCCGTCCCGACCCCGCACAACTCGTCTCCCGCGCACCTCATACCGCCTAACGCGATGACATTGAACGAAAAATAGTGTTTGAAAATTTCTTAAATTTGTTCCAGGAAATACGTGTTTTTAAATAAGTCTTACAAGTGTGTGAAATAAATATTTGTCATTAAGAATCTCCATTACATGTGCAAGGTTTCCATCGAGATGTTTTCTTTATTTTTACAGTTTATGAGTACATTATGAACGGCCAAAGTTCAGATAAAAACCGCAATTTTTGGAGGCTTTAAATACTGAATTTTTTTCTACTTTTATTTATTTTTTGCAACCACAGAAACCTAGATATAGTGCACAAAATACATATTAGTTATAAAAAATCAAAGATGATGTATAACACATGTAATCACGTACGAGCGTTTGTATGAAAAGTATGACGGGTTGGCCGCTCTCAAATACAAGTATAACTGACAATTTCCTTCTTGTAAATTAACAATTTTTAAGTCATCTTTTATTAATATTGTGATAAATTATTTTGACATTTATTTATTTATTATGAAACAATTGTGTATTTTTAGTTTTAACCTGTTATTAAACCCGTATAATTCAATAATTTTAATGTAATTCTGACTTTTCAATTATTTATGTGTTGTGTTTGTGTCTATTTTTGGTTTTATATGGGTCTCGGACCTGAATTAAATGATTTTATTTTTATTTTATTTTATTATAACTGAATGTATCACAGGGCTAGCCTAGCTTTTTAGCTAGAAAAAACAAAATTAATTTATTACATTTACTATTGATGGAATGGTACACACGGCTACACATCAAACTATACATTTCCAGTATAAGCTGACCTCGCATTTTGCGGAAATGCGAGATCAGTATTAACTGGAAATGTATAGCTTGATGTGTAGCCGTGTGTACCTCCAGTCGAAAACGACATTAAATTTTGGTCTATCTGTCGTTACAAAACCTACATCTGAAAATATGGACAGCATGGACCATAACGGTGACTTGGGTTTCAATTTGAAATATGGTAAAATATGGAAAGTATTGCTTAATCTGTCTTCCTCTGTGTAACATGAGATATAAATTGAATGGATGTGTCACCTAGCCAGTGAGTGTAGACACAATCCCTTATTCCTGGTATCGGCCTTTGATATAGTGATTTCATGTTAGCAGTAAAAATGTTATGAACCAACAGCTAATCATTCAATTGACACGGTTAATCATAGAAACTATTATACAGTTTTACAATAATAAAAGTGGCTTTTTGGTGTCTTGTAGGTAAAGATGAGTCTGACAACCACATCATCCTAGGATAAAAGGTAAGATCTTTACATCGCGCATCGTTAATTGGTTACTGTAACACAGTTTCGAGTTTTTGATTTTTTTTCACCGAATAATAAATAAAACCAGTTGAACGTCCGACTGGCCTTGACCCTGTGTGTTGCTCACGCAATGATTCTATACATATAACTTAACTTAAACAATTTACGAGCATCAATGCTAACCTGTACGTGTTAGTGCGCGTATTCCTTCACTACTTCAGCTTGATGACCGGAGACATTCTGACACGAAAATGATAGTGACTACTAACACAAGCGTGGACCTTATGCTGTTTGATATGGATGTCCTTTAACAAGCATGCGTTCTGAGGTACTTAATATATTATGTAGCGTGGTTACCCAGACCCACCCCTCACAGACTTCGATTAATTTCCCGCAATAATCAAAAATCATTTGTGAAAAATGGTGTAACTGGCATTAAAAAAGTAGAGTGAACCAGCAGTTAAGAAGCACAGATGTTATACTTTCAATTCCGTTTTTTTTTGTCATTTTGGAACGCACGTAATGTGAGTATGTCACGTGAGCACGTTTTTTAATTAAACAATTTAATTGACTTACAGATTGATTCCACTCGTTTCGTACCAACGCAAAAATGTGATTGGGTTTACAAATAAAAGTGGAAGATAGGAACATATTGCGGCACTGCTGTATTACGAAAGCAGAATCAAAAACGAGTCAAGAACAGCAATGAGGTAGACCAAATGCCCGACAATTTGCAAAACAAAAAATACGCCAAGAGAGAATAGAATACTAAATAATAATGCAATTACACAAAAAGACCTTTTGCGAAAATTAGCCTATTACCGGACTGAAATGTAATACCGAACTAAAATTATACGGGGTGGAAGGGACACCAACGCAACGGTTATCACGTATTCAGTAAATCATTATGAACAACCGCCTTTTTTTCGGTTGGTAATTCATCAAATGACCCCCCTCCCACTCTGGGCGGAGTGGAAGGGAGTGTCATTTAATATTTAGTTTTTATAATCAAAAATGTTTTTTTTTTTTTGATATCTCAATAAATGATCCATCATAACTTCATCCTTAAGCAACTAGGTACGGTCAATCCGACTTATTTGAAGAGGACACAAGCCTATTTGCAAAACAAAAACCAATAACACCCCTCTTGTTTCGTAGGGGGTTAACAAAAACAAAACATAGTACCAGAGCCCTTTACCAAAAATTATATTCTTTACATTTGTTTATCTTATTTATTTCCATGATTTATATTAATTTGAATGTTCTCGACGTTGAAGTGGTTTGATTAAATTGACATTCTGACTTTACCATGACTGGGCCTGTCTTACTATGGACGTTTGCAAATCTCCATGCAAACGTCCACTGTAGACTCTACAGTAATAGTTCACCTGCCGCCAAAAAATACCTTGTTCGCCGTCTGGTCCGCTTCGGTCGTTTTATTGTCTTCCACCACCCACTTAACTCACAGCGAATACCGTCTTCGCAATACGGTACACTACTAAATTAATTAAAATAAATACTGGTTTATACGTACTATCGTCAGGTACGATGGGGTCGCTGACTTTAGGCATGTTATCCGTCAGATTGACGGGAAGATTTCCCGTGAGGTTCACATGAAGGATCCCGGAACCGTTCACGCCCAGCAGCGGGGTCTGAGTCACCGAAATCGCTGTCGGTGGTGCTGCATCTGCGGAAAATGGAGATAAAGAATTACTTAAAAATACCGTCTCCTCTCAGAGTTGCAAACATAGCTTGCAGAGTAATTAAGCTTAAGTGGTAGTGGGCTGGCTATGTCTGGAAGGACGGATGGAGCAACCCACTGTTGGGGGCTTAAAATGGCCGCTTTAGCAGAATCACAATAGGATAATATCGACAATATTAAATATATTAAATGGCACAACAGAAATGCTGGTGTGATAGAAGATAATTCCAAAATATTCAATACACAAAGGTTTGAATATTGTCCAGCCATCTTCAAATCACAGAACCTTTTAGCTAAAATGAATAGAAGAGGCATTCTTTTACATTTATGAATTATCCAAACCTGATAAGTGTAAAATGAAACTCTTTCAAAATAGAAATAACTCAAACATGTGTTGGAAGTCACTCTTAGAATTACACGTGAAGGCACTACTTCTAAATATTTAGAAGTGCCATTAATTTATAATGCTCTACCTAAGAAAGGAATCGTCCTATATTATTTTTTGTACCTTATTGAAATAGCTGGGTAATTCAACAAAATTTTTATACCATGATAAGTTCCTGAAAATATTCATCTCATTCTTCCCATTTTAAAAATGCACTGTGAAATTTAATTGATTTTGATTTTCATGGTAGTATTCCCACAATTGATAATTTTGTTTTGTTTGAAGAAACTATTTGTGTTTATTATTGTTCTATTAATGGATAGTTATTATGTTCGTAGTTCGTTCCTATGCCGTGCTCAGTTGAATTAAATTTGTAAAATGTTTTGGTGATAATGATTGTATGTAGACCTGCAAAAAGAGGTCCTTCTAGTAGAGGTTTACATAAAGCTAGATGAGGGAGAGTCAGAGATGCCAGGAATGAGGGTGCGGATATGGTGAATAGAGCTAAACATATCATTATTTATCTATTCCAATCGTAAGTCCTGGCCTACTCATAGGCCCTGTTCTTGATTTCAATCTCGCCTGAAGAATACGGCTGGATTAGGTCCACAATAAATATAATAGACTGCCTCTAATGTCTGAGGTCCTAGTTTCGATTCCCGGGCCGGGCAAAGTATTATTGGGTTTTTTATCACTTTGCGGGCTGTCAAAATTGTCGCAAAATACATTCGTAAACATTTCGGAAATCGTAAAGTTAACGACATGGATTGGTATAGTACCAATCCATGTCGTTAACTTTGCCAATGATAATAGCAACTTTGAGTGTAGACTTGCAGAAACTACCAAATATCGTAAAATCCGAGACGTTATGACTTTGCGACCGAATTCGATTGTTTTGCGATCGCAATCTATGTCGAGACTGCAGGCCCTGGAGTGGAAACCGCGTATCGGGCAGTGTCGGCAAACGCAATGTTGAGCGCTCCTTGTTTGATAGAGCGACGAACTCAATAAATTGGCCTGGTGAGTCTGGATGCGGATGCCGGATGACATGGTGTTGTGGCGCAGATGGGGCAGGCCTACGTCCAGCGGTGAAATGAGATAGGCCTCAACTTTATAGTAAAAAATAGTTGAAAAGGGACAAGCTATTTTAAATTATGACTGAAATGAATTATTACGCTTAAAAAGCGTTAACGCGTTTTTTTAAGCGCAGATAAAGATAATATCAATGCTGATTAATAATTTAATTTCCCAATTTTTTGAATGAATCGTTTTTTTTTTAACTCACACGAGTGTGGCTTTATTTTTCGGTATTTTCGTAACCATCACTCTGGTCCTTTATAGAGAAACAGTTAAAAACAAAACTAAACGAATAAAATAATGTATTTAATCAACAAACAGAATTTTGATTGTTAAAAACAGAATTTTATACTTTGTTTGTTTTATTATATTTTTTATGCTCTATAAATTCTGATTGTAATTTTATTTTTAACTATTTCGCTATAAAGGACCAGAGTGATGGTTTCAAAAAAATACCGAAAAATAAAGACTCGTTCGTGTGAGTTAAAAAACAAAACGATTTGAGTAAAAAAATTGGGAAAATAAATTATGAATCAGCATTGATAATTATCTTTATCTGCGCTCAGCGATGACCATAATTATTCAGCGTTAATATTTGTATATACATAGAGACAACATCGTTCAAGATTAGAAATAAGTCAAATTACATGATTTCATTTCCACTACAAAATTTTCCACCATAATGCAGCACATAAAACCAACCTTTTCTAATGACAGCTAGACTATACATCTGTCTGTAGTATGACCACTTGAAATTTGTAGTCCTAGGTGGTGTTACTTGTCAAGAAAATTTCCATCGATATACAGGGTGGAATTTTTGCATGCCACCTGGAGGGAAAGTACTCGAAATACTGGAGATAGCAAATTTTACTCAAAGGAAACATTACTTTATTTTAAAAAAGAAACAAATCTGCATTCACAGATTTTCGAAAAAAATATTGCCACACTCGGTCATTGAACCCGGGTTCGATCGATTAAGTTCGAAAAAATAATATTCTGTACCTTTTTGACATCAATCAATGGGGTCAATCATGGATCAAATCTCTTTAACAAACATGATAAATTAGTAAATGAAAAGAAAACCATGAATAATTTAAGTGCTCTTATTGAATTTATCCCATTGAATTTGTAACTGTTCAGATTTTATGGTTTTCCCTTTATTTAATTTATCAAGTTTGTTAGAGAGATTTGATCCATATTAATGCCCCTATCGATTGATGTGAAAAAAGTACAGGATCTTATTTTTTCGAACTTTAGTCGGTTCGATTCCCGAGTGTGGCAAGCGATTTTTTGGAAAATCTGTGAATGCAGATTTGTTTCTTTTTAAAAAGAAAAGAATGTTTCCTTTGAGTAAAATTTGCTATCTCCAGTATTTCGAGTACTTTCCCTCCAGGTGGCATGTAAAAATTCCACCCTGTATAAAGCTTAGTACATTTATTTTAGTTCTGTGTTTTCCCGCCTGCACAGATAATGTGGTTGAAATGTAGGACGATTTTAATGTGAAGGCACTTGACTCCTCGTGTCTCTTTCAACACAGACAGATGTCCATAGCGCTGTCCTTTACTAGTATTAAGAACAAATTGCTTGCAGGTGCAAAGGTTAATTAATAATGCAATAAATAATACAAGCTTTATCTAGGTTTCCATTATGATTTCTGCTAGAAAACAGATCCCGTTACGGACAGGCAAGTGTTTTTTTTTACCTGGACCTTCATCTCTTGAAGAAGCAATATTATTTTAATCATAAATTTTAAAGGATTGTGAGAAAAAGACAGAGATACGCAGGACGTATATTTCATTCACACTTGTGAGTACTAAGAGAACAATATTTGTAAAGAATTAATTTTCATCTTAAGAAAATTATAAAGAAAATGACGCAATTCAGCTGCTGCTGGGTATTTATTAACCGTGAAGTTATCTTGTATGAGGCTAGGGGGCTATCTGGCGTCATCTCCACCCAAAACCAAAATAACGGAAGTCACACAAGCCGAAATTAATTTTAATAAAACAACAGTGTAAAACTATTTTAAATAAGTTGTCACGATACAAACAAACGGTGTGACAAACAATATTTACATTGAATGTTTTTCTTTCCTCGCGACAGTTCTTAGAATTGCTGACATAATGATGCAAGAAGTGACCTTGATGTCATCAAAAGTATTTATTCCAGGCTTACATTTTATTGTTCTACACTTGGTTGCGGCAATATTAGTACGTATTTTATTTATTTATACACTTTCCTACTGGAAATCCCAGTGAGTTTGCCGACAAATGAGGATCGCTTATCGTTTACACCTAAATGTAGTTGTAAAACCTAGTTGCATGTAAACCTTTGTCAAACAAATATGAACTGTGTAAGATTGTCTTCTGAAACATTGTCAACAAGAACATGATTATACATGATGTACTTGTATGCATGTTTAATACCCATGTTGTTAACATGTCTTTTACTGAACTTCGAAAACAAGTTTTACAACTTGTTTAAGGGTGTTACCGCGGAGTAAAACGTTGCGGTGTAAGACGAAAACAATGTCTTCTAGGATTAATGCCGTAAAACAAAAGCTATTGCGATTCCTAAATCCGTGCCTATCCATGAGACTTCGTGAGTTTAAACCCACTTGGATTTACATCGTAAAGAAAGCGGAAACAAAAATTCGAAGACATGAAATTCACCAACCACATTACGAACTCTGGGCCCGCTTGGTAAATTATGGTCCACATCCTCTCTCATGAAACTCATATTTCTCAACAAACGTAGTCATTCAGTTTGGAATTCAACAATATACTATTATTATCATAATAATAGTGAATAAACGAAAGTTACTCCATGACACAACATAACCAGAACTCATTCTGTCCGCTGTAAACAATGCCGTTACACATGCGTACACTGCCATGCCGGTGGACAGAGGCGTCTCTGAATATAGCGTGACTGGTAAAACGATCGCACAGTGAGCACACTATTTTCGCAGAGCGTGGCCACAAAGCTCAAATGAGCAGCCACATA
Source organism: Eugnorisma glareosa (assembly GCA_947578425.1). Lineage (NCBI taxonomy): Eukaryota > Metazoa > Arthropoda > Insecta > Lepidoptera > Noctuidae > Eugnorisma > Eugnorisma glareosa. The sequence goes on from OX387957.1 coordinate 44,634,287, forward strand.
GGACAAGCCTTTCATCATCATCTTTCTCGCTGTTCCATGTTATTTGGGATCGGCGCTCCCCTGTCGACCGACTTTTGTACATCGATCCTCCCACAACGCATCCATCTTTTCTCTGGCCTTGCATTCCTAGGACATTAACCTTTGATGACGCAGAAAAGTGATCCAGTTTTCTTTCCTACATTAGACTAGACAGAAAGGTGTAACAATATTGCGGTCGATCGACGGCACACAATGGCTTACCATTGATTTACATCTTAAAGTTACAACGATGAAAGAACACTGCCCGATACAGTATCGTACGTTTTCGTGTACATTTTATGGTTGGTAATAGGAAAGTGATAACTTATGCATGGTAATTTTAAGTGTCACTTGACCTTTGGCGTGTGTGCAATACTAGAAAATACACTACAAAAACTAATTGTGGGTAGAATTCCCCTTTAACATCCTGCTCTACTCAAATAATCTGATATCATGCTAAAGATGCTCTACCACTTTCGCTGCCAAGGCCAAATAATCCATTTTTACTTGTATACCCAAAATTGTTTGGCAATTATTCATGACAACCCGATACTCGTACTCGAGTCCATTGGCGCGATGATTACGCAACGGGAACCCCATGTCCAAGCACCCGGTTTCGAGTTCACTGATATGAGACGCCAGCCGAGTTCAGGGTTGTCCAAATTATATATTTTACAAAAATAAATATTCTGTTATTTTTAATCAGAACAAATTAACTGTTTGCCCTCAATGCGTATACAATCCATTTTTAAATTGAAGTGGTATGTTACATAAGTGTAGTAAATCAAATTGCGGATTGGGCCCGAATTATTTTATCATTAATGGAGTAGAATGTTAGGTAGATTTCGTCAGAAAAATCCGAACGGATTCTTTTTTTACTTCGGCGTGCAATTTGAAACTAAGAAAATAGTTAACTACTGTTTAAATTGTGAGAAGTTCAAAAAAACATGGGCCCGCCCTTTTTGAAAATTTTGGCAAGGGTTTAAAAACCATAAACGCTATCACTTTTTAAAACATCTCGTTGGCAAAGTATTAACATTCTTTGATGCGTTCTGTTGTTTCTGATAGCTTAGGAATACTCAGGTACAGGCTTACGAAATAGGATTTTTGGTTGGTCTAAGTTATAATTATTTCGTTTTGTATTCAAAATAATCTGAAGCTCATTCGGTACTTAAGACACCCCCTCAATTATCTTATTTTAAACGAAAGATATGATGTTTCTATTAACATGAAAAAACCGACCTAATGCGAGTTGGACGAAAGTGCTATGTTGTTGTCGGTATAAATAATATTATTTAAAACCACCGCCTCTCGTGATCGGACGGACTATGGTGTCGAATTGGTGTCATAAATTCATAATTGAAAATTCGTACCATACAATTGCGCGACTAAAATCAATTAGCACTAGTTCGAGCGAAGTTAGTTTGTACTGACATGGACTTGGACATCTTCGCGACTTTGATTCTGACGCAAACGATTCGTCAATCTTATATTTTTCAATTCCATTGTGATCCAAATGTATCCGTGAGGAGTTCGTGGCTAAATAAACACAGCCGCTCCAGTTCCCGAGTTATTCTCCTTCAGGTAGGCAGCAGAAATCTGAAAACAATTCTTACCAATGGGTAGTGTATTCCCCAGTACTAACTGGATTGTGGAGTTCAGATAGGCAGTCGCTCTATGTGAAATATTGGTATTCAGCTGCATCCCGTTAGACTGGAAGCCAACCCCATCATAGTTGGGACAAGGCTAAGGCTAGACAGGTGAATTTTATGGTCTTTTGATATTTTAATAATATTAAGTTTACGTTAATTTATGTTTTTTTTTGTTTATATTTGTGTCATTCAACGTTGGCCCTTTAATGAAATCTAATTATAACAAAAATCTACTGACAAAATCCTTGTATTTTGTATGAAAAATTGACGATATTGTGCTAATTGGATTAAGAAAGTAAAAGATTTTATACCAATATTAATCAGTCGATTTTGAAGACAAGGTTATAAAAGCATTTTTCGGTTGGATAGATTTTGCAATATAGCCTGCGTTGCCTCATTCGGAGTGGCGAAACAGAACTCGGATTTGCGTAGAGCGCGACAGACCTCTTTTCAACGTCTGATTTACCCAACAAGAATACATAGATATTACGCATTTAACCAATATTTACTGAAAATAACTGCAATTTAGTAATAACATTAGTCAAAAAATCTACGACGGATTTATTTCGACGGGCTGTAAAATCCTAGACTGGGCCCTTAAATATTGTTATCTGTTTTTCTTTTCTCTCACATATTTACAAGCTAGAAAAACTCACAAACACACACAAGTGTGTTTGTGAGTTTTTGGGACTTCGATCTACGAGAGTACCAGTGTGTGTAGCACACTTCACTATACATTTTTTGTTTTTCGTTATAGCCGCTAACAATGACGAATTGGGCATAAGCCACCGTTAATACTATTCGACAAATCATCAAAGTTCGTGCGCCATAGGCAAAATAAGGAACACTCTGGGTAATTGTCCAGCAGCATTAACGTTCGTATAATTTAAATATTCATGTGGTTACACCTGCCAAGCTTTCACTACAAGTTGCTTTTCAACAGGCTCTTTCCTTAACTGGAGATAATTATAATGGCGACGGTGTACTTCATTGCAAACGATATGATATGACTTATTGGAACTGGGCTAGTGTAGGTAACCTCTTTCAATATTGAACAACTGAACAATCATGTTTAACACAGAAGATGATGGTTTCGTTGAATACTATATAGACTAGAACTAGCTAAATCTTTAACAAGGTAGTTAAAAGGGCAAAAGTCTTGGAAACACGTCGACATAGCATAAACATAATCAGCCTTTAATGTTCCCACTGCTGGGACACTCGGCCTCCTCTATATGAGAGGGAATGGGCTATAATCCACCACGCGGGCCCAGTGCGGGTTGGTAGATGTCACATGTCTTCGAATTTAAAGAAATAAATATAAAGAAAAAATATAACCCCACGGACATATTCTCTCTTTTCAGATTTCATGGTCTAGCTGTACTTTGTTATTTTAAAGACTTATTTGGATGAATTTAAGATTTTTAGTCAATAGTAAATGTATCGTACCTATGAGTTCATTATTGGTGTACATATTTATAATAAAATCAATGTAAGTACATGGTTTACTGTTATTACGAGACAGTAACAAATGACTTTCTCCCACGGTACAGATAACTTATCTTCTACTTAAGAGGGCCCTTCCCGGCCCGCCTATCGTCAACGCGAGCATGGTCGAAAAGCTTGTTGTTTCATCCAGAGCCACAGCGGCGATTTTCTATCAACTCCCCCGTCTTACCCCGCCCCGACCCTGCACAACTCGTCTCCCGCGCACCTCATACCGCCTAACGCGATGACATTGAACGAAAAATAGTGTTCGAAAATTTCTTAAACATGTTCCAGAAAATACGTGTTTTTGAATTAGTCTCACAAGTGTGTGAAATAAATAATCTGCATTACATGTGCAAGGTTCCTATCATGATGTTTTGATGGCCAAAGATCAGGTAAAATTTGTGCAAAACAGCAATTTTTGGAGGCTTATACAGAATTTGTTTCTAACATTTTTTTTTTGCTCCCGTAGAATCCTAGATATAATGCACAAAATACGATATAATTAGTTAAAAAATTGAAAGATAGATGTGTAACAACTGCATAATCATGTACGAGCGTTTGTATGAAAACTATGACGGGTTGGCTGGTTTTAATTCGTATTATTACATACCGCATAACCGCCCGTTAAAAAGTATTATACGTATGTATGTTGGTATGTAGGTATATTATATGGGGCGACAAGCAAAATTTAGCCACACTCTACAGTTCGCAATTGTGCACCGATTGCTTTCAAACTTGGCCAAAAAATCGAAAGGGTCGAAACTTAGGTTAAGTTCGTGATTGGGCGGAATTCATCCATGGGGGCGGCGGGGGGGGGGGGGGGGGCAGTTTTTCGAAAAATCTGTTTTTTGGCCATAACTTTTTTACCGTTTAACATTTTTATCATTCCGAGTAAGAATACGGACATTTTCTAAATTAAAACTTTTTTGATGCAACCTCCGACTTGGGTTGAAATTACCAAAATTTTTGGAGAGAAATTAAATCTCCGAAACGGTAAACATTAGTATCGTCGCATTTTTTTTTGCATGCAAATTGTTTAGTCTACAATTTTTAATTTTAAAGTTTAGCTTAGAAAATTATTACTTTAAAAATTATTACTGAAAAATTGAGGGTGAAATGTACCTCCTCCTGCGGCTTGCCGAAGAGATTGTTTTAAATATATATTTAGTTACTCTACGGATATTCATTACAATCCACCATACCAACAACACAATCACACAATTTGTATTTTATCATATGCATGATAGTATGTAAGCTATATATCTATGGGCCAAAGAAGCCTGAAAATAAATGGGTGTTGTTGTTGTTTAAAAAGTACCCAATACAGATAATTTATTTACACTTTAAATTTTCCACCACAAGTTTTCATTTTCTATTATGGCGATTGGATCTGTGAATAGTGTTTTGCCCGTTCTTCGGTTCAAAAACCAGATAGTCGAACAAGAGTCATAAACTCAGAACCGATACGGTTTCGAATTGGATTGTTTGTGAATAGCTATGCTGCTTTAGTTTGTTGGTTTTTGTTATCTAAAAAAGCGAGGGAATTAAACTCGTCTCTGATAAAAGGCGAGTGGTGGCTAGTTACCAAATTGTTTCAGAAGCAGAGGTGTTTCCATGGATGGAAAGAAAGAAATATTATTGTGTTAAAATTAGCTATAATTATATGCACAACAAAAAAATTACTTTACGGTTGCAGCCTTGCAAGTCGCGATGCCCGCGAGTACTACCACCCTAAGCGGATAACGCTTGGCGCGGCGTGATGTACATGTACCTACCCGTATTTATAGACCGACAGTTCCTACTCCGATGAATCTATCAAGTTACGCTTCACGTGCACAATAGTGGATATTGTTGCAATTGAAAATCAATTGCGCGCATTGTTTAGCATTTTTCCTTTTTACGTCATTCAAGGCAATGTTGACTTTCCTGCCTGTAAACATTTGCTTGTGGCTTAGCACGTTGAGGCACGCCACGATAACCGAGTTTCAGTTACCAAATCATTTATGTTTTTATTATATTCATTAGAAGAAACTAGTCTTAAATACTTTAAAGCAGCTAATACTGTTTACAAGGTAGGTTCAACTAAATTGATTGGGTGCATTAAAATCAGGGTTCGAAATTATCATTTTTATTTATTAAGAGGGCCCTTCCCGGTCCGTCTATCGTCAAAGGCAGCGGCGATTTTCTTTCAATTCCCCGGTCTTACCCCGCCCCGACCACACCTTTCGTCTCCCGCGCACCTCATACCGCCTAACGCGATGACATTGAACGAAAAATTGTGTTCGAAAATTTCTTAAACTTGTTCCAGGAAAAACGTGTTTTTGAATAAGTCTTAAAAGTGTGTGAAATAAATATTTGTCATTAAAAATTTCCATTACATGTGCAAGGTTTCTATCGAGATGTTTTCTTTACTTTTACAGTTTATGAGTACATTAAAACTGCCAAAGTTCAGTTAACCCTTTTCTTGACGGAGTGCACTGTCAGATACAGTCAACTTTGAAAAATCATATCAAGAAAAATGTTATTGCTTGAAACGGAACGTTCCTACTATTTAAGAAAGTAACTGTTTCTGAACGCATTCACGTCATGTCATGTCAGTTTGACATAACCGTTTGCCATTCACATTCAAAATGATGAACCGACTCAAAGCGATCCCGCCGAAAAAAGTAAGAAAATTTATATTTTATATTGTTTTTACTCAATAATGTAATAATTGTGCATTTTGCGATAAAGTTCATTAGTGTATACGTGTCAATTGAGGGAATTTTAGATGCAAAACTGTATATTTGGGGTAGTAAACTAGAGCCAAATTGTTATGTATCTCGCAGTGCACACTGCCATGTTTACTGGTTTTTTATGTTTTGGTGTAATGTATCATGTAGTGCACACTGCCATGTTTATGGTATTTTTATTGTTTTGTGTTGATTACTTTGATTGATGGTGGCGTAGTGGTGATGGTGTTAAACTAAAGCATCAAATATTCTGGGTTCGATTTCCGGTCGAGACAAAATCGATTTTTATACATACATGGCTACAAGTCTGTACATGCTTCTAATCTTGGTAGGTATACTGTATGCTCTCATCTTTGAAATCTGGTTGTTGGTTTCTGGTATTTTTTATGGAATGTGTGTTCGTTTTGATTTTCGCATGGCATGGAGGGTTAATTAAGCTTGTTTATCTTAGGGCGGAGTACAGCCATCCTTCGCAAGAGGCAGAAAGCTTTGTGCGCTTATCCCAAAATCGGGCAGAAAATCATCGAATGACGATTCGTCGACGGAGTCTGAAAATGAAATCCGGCAATTTCCAATTCGACATACGGCAGACGAAGAATCATCGCCAGCGCCTTCACTGCCATCGTCGATGGAAAATCTCAACCTGCTATCCGACGATGAAATACTTGATGTCCAAGATGCGGTCACTGCGTCACCATTACTAGCGTCTGCACTCACTCCATTAGCTGCGCAAAATTTGACACAATCTGTAGCGACTCCTCAGCTAGCTCCGGCTCCCTCAGCTCCACAGTCTCCAGCGACTCCTTTAACATCAACACGCTCCAGAGCAATTAGACCAAGATTGGTTATAGCACGTCGTCCTCAGCTGGCGCGAGTAAAAGTACAACCTCTCAATTTTCGATGGACTGGACAACGATTTCGTCATCGAGCAGAAATAGCCAATAATGATTTTCAGGAAGAAGCATGTCTCAAGGATCCGTTTCAATATTTTTCCAGCTTTTTTACTGATGACATTTTTAACTACATAAAGGAACAAACCAACTTATATTCTACTCAACAAACTAATAGATCGTTGAATTTTACAGTCGAAGACATAAAGGACTTTGTTGCAATAAATCTGCTAATGGGAATAATTGATATGCCTTCGTATACAGACTATTGGTCCCGAGAATTTAGATACAGTCAAATAGCAGATATCATGCCCCTCAAAAAATTTCAACAATTACGTCGTTACATTCATTTCAATAACAATTTGCTTGATGATGGGGATCGCTACTATAAGATCAGACCTTTGGCAGATATGCTACGTGCCAACTTTTTGAAAGTACCTCATGAAAAGAAATTCAGCATAGATGAGATGATGGTGCCTTATAAAGGGAAAAAAGCTGGTAATCGAAAGCAATATGTCAAAAATAAGCCTAAAAAGTGGGGTTACAAGATTTTTGTTAGAGCGGGTGTAACTGGCTTTGTTTACGATTTTCTTATTTATGGTGGTGAAGATACTTTTAGATCAATAGATCTTTCACCAGTAGAGTCTTCTCTCGGAATAGGCGCTAAAGTCGTCATAACATTATGTAAAACTATACCAGATCCAGCGTGTTCTGTAGTATACTTTGATAACTTTTTTACGAGCCTCGAATTGATTCACTATCTGCGAGAAGAGATGGGTATATTTTCACTTGGAACCATAAGGGCAAACAGATTACGTGGAGCTGAGAAGAAGCTCATCACCGATAAAGCACTGAAGAAGAAACCACGGGGTTCTTATTCACAAGTCGTGTGCAATAATAAGAAAGTGTGTGTCGTCAAGTGGTACGACAATAAATGTGTCACTACCGCAAGCAGCTACGTAGATGTCCACCCTATATCTACGATCCAAAGGTACGATAAGGAGAAAAAGATGAGGTCAGCAGTGCCATGTCCTGAAATTATAAAGCATTACAACGCCCATATGGGCGGTGTTGATTTAGCTGATATGCTAATAGCTCTCTATAGAACTGAGCTAAAGGGGCACCGCTGGTACTTACCATTGGTATCACAGATGTTAGACATATGTATTACAAATAGTTGGATATTGTACCGGAGAAATATCGGTAGTGGAAAAATAATGAGTTTGAAGAAATTCAGGTACAACATTGCCAAAAACTTACTATTGCGCCACAGAACCACCAAGAAACATACGGAAAATGTAAAGGGTCCAACCCCATCAAAACTAATAAAGGCGCCAGTTGCTCCAAGACCAACAACAGAAATTCGCAGTGACCAACTTGGCCATTTCCCAACTTTTGGGACAAAAGGCAGGTGCAAACTATGTATCAAAGGTCAAACGACTGTGTCATGTACTAAGTGTGGAGTCAGGTTATGCTTGGTACCTGGCAGAAATTGTTTTTATAGTTTTCACCACCAGTAACTAAATAAAATTAATTATTTTATAAATCATTTGTATTATTACCTCTTTTTGGCAGTGTGCCTCGTGAGATACATTCGCCTGAGATAGTCATTCCTTACGAACATGGCAATGTATCTCACGGGATACGGAAGGTATCTCTGGAAACAAAACTCTATGTTTTTTTTTATTATTTTTCCCTGCATTCTATGTTCATATAAAACGAGATTATTTGAAAAAACAACAGTAATTTAAGATTTTTTTTTTTGCCAAGAAAAGGGTTAAAATTTGTGCAAAACAGCAATTTTTGGAGGCTAAAACTGAATTTGTTTCTATAATTTTTTATTTTTTGCTACCATAGAAACTAGATATAGTACACAAAATAACAATTAGTTAAAAATAAAAAGCAAAGACCGATGTGTAACAACTGCATAATCACGTACGAGCGTTTGTATGAAAAGTATGACGGGTTGGCCGCTCTTAAGAGGTTATAGCAGGAGAATGATAATTGGTACAGACGCCAGCACATCAAGCAACCCGAAACTGTCTAATTTTCCCAACATTCCTTGAACGTTCTGCGATAAAGTTGAAAATCTATTATAGAAATTTGACAGCTTGTAGTAGCTTGACCTGCTGGCGTCTGTACTTTAAAGTATAAAATACGATTATTGATAAGACTATACACGCTAGTGGCGCTATCTGGTGACCTCGAAAACGATAGCCCTGCATCTCAGTTCGGATTCTAAGGAAATCTATACTAATATTATAAAGCTGAAGAGTTTGTTTGTTTGGTTGAACACGCTAATCTCAGGAACTACTGGTTGGAATTGAAAAATATTTTAGTGTCGGATATCCCATTTATTGAGAAAGGCTATAGGATATATATCATTACGCTAGAACCAACAGGAGCGGAGCATCAATGAAAAATGTTGCAAAAACGGGGAAAATTTATTGTTTTTGAGAGCTTGGTCTGTTCGTTAGTATGGCAATTTACACCATTGTTTTGGTGTTTGTAGATTGGGCAGGTTATAGACTTCATTCCAACTCAAAGCATTTATTTCCAATAGACCCGTTACAAAGATGATCAAAAATCTAAGTCCACGCGGACGCGGTCGCGGGCACAGCTAGTACATAATAAGTAATCAATAGTAATTTTGACAGAACGAACACGATTGGCGCAATGGCGAGCAATTGGCTGCTGCGCTGCACGAAAAATGTATTTGTATGGCCTACAGCACGCGTAGCATGACCACCGTAGAAACGGGTTTTGTCGACGGAAGAATCGACAAATTGACAGATTGTAAAAAGTTTTCTTTTGTCGTCGTTGTTTTTGATTTTGTCGTAAGCATGGCAATGTTGTAAATGTAGAAAAGAAATATTTCTATTCGTTCGTCGACAAATGCCTAAACGTCAAGCATGACGAATTTTTTTTCTCTACTTTTGACTTGGGTGTAGAAACATTTCTTCTCAACATATGTCAAATAGTCTACAATTCTACATCGTATCGGATCTAGGCAAAATTGTATACATAACTAAAATTTACAGGGTGGAATTTTCAACTTCATTTGGAGGGAAAGTACTCGGAATTAGGGCTTTTAAACGTCTCGCGTAAAATGGTACGTTTTATGCACTTGATGTACAATCTACTATTTTTCCTACGTGTTGTTTTCGATTTTTTGAAGTACTTAGTTTTAAATGTTGGCTGTAAACAGTACTTTCATGCGCTCGGTTTGCTAACTTATCGGTACATTTCTATAAATAAATTGTTTTTGATATCTTGTCTTCATCGCGAAGAAGTTGTCTCAATGTGCCAAATGTGTTTTGTTGGTGACTATACAGTTAAAAAATATAGAATACCTTACAGATTTTATAAAAAGTTAAAGAGGCACCAAGGCCGTTGGGATGAAATATGATGGCTGACTACTGCATTTTTTTTTACGGAAATAATCAAACCACCCCACTCTGGGCGGAGCGAAAGCGAGTGTCAGACTTGTACTGGCTAAAACCCATCCATACTCCTTCTGTTGCCCTTTGTGTTCCAGGGCCGCGGTATCTCTTTAGAACAGTCCCGCAACCCTGGCAGGCATCGGTCCTTTCGGACCCCTTCCCTTTTGCTGACATCTCTTTGAGGCGTGCGCGACTTGGAATTAGAACCGTTATCAAAACTTAAACTTAATCAAGTATTTTTGCAGCAAGGTATTTCACATAGACTTTGTAAAGTACAATATCTAAAAAATATAATCTTAGTTATCGGAATGACATCATGTCTCATGTAAACAACATAGGCATCAATATTTGAAGAAATGTAAGTATAGCTTAATTAGCTAGCACATTCACAACTCAATGACTAAAGTCTACGCGTAATCCCGTCGCCTTTGCGAAACTGACTAACAATAACAAAAACGACGTATGTACTGGTTGATTTCGGGCATTGTCTCAGGCGGGGTGCAGGAGGGTGGGCTATACAAAACAGCGGGACGCTTGTGCTGATGAAAACTAGTGAGAGAATAAGATCACATCTAATGTTCGTAATACCGTAATCACGGTATTGGGGCGTCAAAACCGGTATTGAAAAAGGCCCATATTAAATCCGTGATCACGGTATTACGGGATCCCGGAATACCGTTATTGAGAGCCCTAGTCCACTCACGCCAGGCAAGTTGACAATGTCCTAAATGCGACGTGTCGGATTGTATCGGGTTGCCTAAAACCGACTTATTTGAATAAACTCTCCATTATCAGAATTGCACCACATGCCGTACCTACGGAGATCGCATGAGCGATGGAAAAAAAGAACAAAGAAAAGCAGCATATGTTACTCCTTATGACATCAGCTATCTGCCAGTAAAAACCCGTTAAAATGGGTCCAGCCGTTTTGGAGATTAACCGAAACAGACAAACAAATAAAAAAAAAGTATTTTTCTGTTACAAACAGACACTTCTAATTTACCGAACATACATGAAAAAAAAAATGAAAAATGTTTGTTTGTCTCAAAAGTCAGTTACATGGATTATAAATGAGACATCCAGTAAGTAATTGAAAATACTTGTGTTGGGGATATCTCGCTCTTACACTTAATTATTAACAACATTGAGACTATTGCACAACTGGTTACAAAAGGTGACTAAAAATTAAGTTTAGGAAAAATAAAAGTAAAAGTAAATGACTTGTAAACTAATTAGCAGCTCTTTAGGTAGGTCTGTGTGTGCGTCTAAATACAGCGTGTAACAGAAAGGGTATAATCATATGGAATACTGTGGTACGGACCATCAAACTGAACAACTTTCACAATGGGACCACCATCGAAATCGTAAAAAAATAATCAGCTGTCCTATACAAAATTTCAATACCTACTCGACCCAAATGTATGGGACAGCTGATTATTTTTTTACGATTTCGATGGTGGTCCCGTAGAGAAAGTTGTTCAGTTTGATGGTCCGTACCACAGTATTCCATATGATTATACCCTTTCTGTTACATACTGTATAGTATCGTATACATAGATATACATACACATAGATGAACCTAAGTTTTATCTTCCACACTGTCCAACCCAATCAGGGTCCATTTATGCGTGTACGTGATAAGGATATTAAGCTGCTAATATGAATACAAATCGCACATTAACAGCCTTGAGAATCAATTACCACGATATTCCCAAGATTAGGGCCACTAGCAGTTCGAACAAAGAGTTCGGATTCATCGTAATTATCTATGCCTTGAAGGCATCGATGATTACGATGAATTGAATTCATACTACTGCATGCGATATGATAAGTCATAAAAATAATATTTACGTGTAAACTACATTACCTCACACATGCAAGTATGGCGGTCCGTCATCGAACTTATTATTGTTTAACTATGTAGTATCAGACGCATCTAACGCGATAATGTTAATTTTTGGTTGCGCATTCACTTTCATTTAGATTGATTTAGTGTCCGGATACACACGCGAGTCGTACGGGACCGGTCAATGTGGTGGCACTTGAGGGTGCCCTATGTCTACCAGTGCGCGTCTTTCGACTCTCGTCTTTCGGTCTTTACGATGATGATGATACACTATGAGGTAAATATGCCGATGAAAGACTAGTAAATGAACAGAAAGTGGAGCGTCTGATTTCGGCCTTACCTGTGACGATACTAATGTAACAAAATGTACCCGGTCATGGCGGAGTCAAGATATCTTGTTGGCGCATTTTTATTATTCACTACATGTGTGCGTCACGCATGGGAACCCATTTGAGCACTTAAAAAGGAACAATGCAGTTATTGACGTGCTAAACATTCAATTATAAACGATAACGAATCCGTATCAACTCATAATGTCAACTTCTCAAAATGTCAATATCGCATACTGTCAATTTCTCCAAATGTGGATTTCTCATAATGAAAAGGCATAAGGTGAACTTCTGACAATGTCAACTTCTTAAAATGACAAATTCGCTTCATGACAACTCCACGTAGTTTCTACTTTAACAAGGTAATTTGAATGTGGTAATAGGTTTAGCTAGGTATACATACAATAGTAAGGCGTATATGAAGAGAAGGTCAGGAAATATCAAATTTATAATCAATCAGCTGTAAAAAAAGGTGTCTTCTTAAACAAATACAAAAAAATTCACCATCATCAAAGTGACGAAAAACATAACATAATACGAACTAAAAAAACTTTGATTTCTGCAGGAATAAAAAAAATCATTTAAACCATTTGTTTCAATTTACTTTTTGAACAATGATAGCCGGAAAAATGTTGATGATATATTCAGACTTTCATGCTATAAATTAAAGATCTGGGTAAGGTTAGGCGATATCTAGGAATGAATATTAAACAACAACAGTGTATAGAAGAATTATTGCAGGTGTTTGAAATGACTGATTGTAAAACAGCTGATACCCCTAAAGAAAACAAGCTGAATGTTACTGAGGCAGAAAAATGTACACCAGTATCAAAAACTCACAGGCTGTCTAATGTATCTTGCGGTCATGACTAGACCCGATATAGCCTACTCAGTTAGTTATGTAAGTCAGTTTAATACTAGCTACAATTTTGAACTTTGGAACCATGCTAAAAGGTTCTAAAATACTTAAAGAAAACAAAGATGTATTGTTTAAAGTTTAGTAGTCAAGGAGTTAACTTGCAAGGCTTCGAAACCGTCGCACTGTCCATGACTTAGTTTTTCTCCATAAGATTGTCAATAGTCAAATTGAATGCGAACAGTTGCTAGAACGTGTCATGTTGTCAGTCCCACATAATCATCCTAGACAGTAAATTTCTAGACTTTTTCAACCGCCAGCCAGTAGAAGCAACATCGGGAGACATTCACCAGTCAGTGATGCCAGATTGGGGGGAATCCCCCAAAATCTGGGGTTTTTTTAAGGTATGGGGGGAGAATTGGGGGGACAATATCTTTGGGGGGATTCGTGGAGGGCAAGATCTGGGTTTGGAGGGAATTGGGGGATATAATTTGTATTTTTGTTAGGAAATTTGCATTAGGAATTTTGTCGTTGCGTTTTTCTAACGCAGTTGTGCAAAGAGCCTTCTCCCAGTAGCAATTATTACAGACAAGCTTCGATACAAATTAGCTATTCACACTGCCAATCCATTTTGATAATAAGAAATTCATTGCTAGAAGGACGTGTTCATTTTAAACCCAGTTCAATTATGTTAGAGATTTAACTCAGAAAAATTTACGAAACTGTATACGACACGGCAACGCGCGACACGAGTGAAGATGCAGATTCTGTAATGGAAGCTAATGCTGAAATAGTTTAAAATTTTAAAAATTTCATTATTAAAAAAAAAATGCCATAATGTTTTTAAGAATAAAACCCCCACTGGGTTTTATTCTTAAAAACCTAAATTTTGGGGGGATTTCGGGGAACGAGAATCGGTCATCTGGCAACACTGTCACCAGTATCAAGAATCTGCATTCAATACAACGAACTCAATTCTAAATTGCCTGACTTGGATGTGTTCTTTGGTTCCCTACCGAAGTTCAAAAACTTGCTGCGTTCTCATTTGAATCGATATCTAAACGGCTATAATTAGTTGTTATTTTGATATTTTATCTATTATTGTTATTAGTGCTTTATAGCTTTATTGTACTTGTGAATGTTGTGTACACCTGTAATTGGTACCTATGATCAGAACCCTAACGTGTATACTTATAGTGTAAAATGTATGTACTGTTGGTGTACCTATTTTAAATAAATACATAAAAATAAATAAAAAGGCTTTGTGGATGCTGACTGGGCCGGTGATATTTTGGACAAGAAATCTTATACTGGGTTTTGTTTTGTAAGGGCAGGCTCAGCAGATTTGTTGACCAAGGGTCTAGGTAGTATTAAACACTACAATTTATGGATAATTTAGGCATTGCGAAATTGTAATAATGTAGCTTTGTTAGTCTTTACTGTAGGGCACTTAGTTTATTTTGATAAGAGGGAGTATTATTATTTATATCAAAAAGTGTCTAATGTTATATAAGGTATGAAATTGAATATGAAGCTTGTGTGTCAAATATGTTGTTTTAATGAAAAAATTAAAAATTTGTCTGCACTGAATAACCGATGCCTTTACTTTATTTCATTTTGCAGTGCAATTTAATTTTTGTTCTATTTATTATCAAAAAAGTTAGTCGTCTCTATTCGTATCCCAATATTTTGCATATTTTTTCTTCTTTTTAAATTATATATAAAAAGTTATAAAGATGTTAGTTTAATTGCCATACCTGTATTTTTAATAGTGCGGTTATAACTCAAGAATGACTTATCCTAGCTCACGCGAGATGAACACCTACTTATAAAACTTGTCGCAGCATTAGACAACAAATAGTTATCCAAACTACTGAATGTTATCTCAATCGTCACATGACTATCCATTGTTTACCAGCCTACCCGTGTGTTTACTCTGACGCCATATTTGTTTACTAAATAGGAAACATGCTTTGAAACGAGTTAAATCTTCTTACGTGTATTCTGTGCTGCAAAGAAAAAAATTGTTTACCTATATATCAATCGTGTGATTGTATGTCACGATTGAATAAGTCGATTGTATTCTACAAGGGTGAGCAAGGAAGGAAGTCACTTCCATCGGCGTAGTCTCAGCATGACTAGCTTCATCGTGACTGGAACTGATCTTTGAGTAACCTCTCATTTCACCGGCGGTGAATACCCCAAGCCCTTTACTTATAAGAATCAATTGAGGAATATGGCCGGAGCACGCTAATAGGCGGTTGAACCCGCAAAATGTAACTGCACAACAGGGACTCAGTATAAACATATTTACTGTGACAGGCCTGTAGGCTTACAACAGATTCAATAAGCGCGCGTTCAAACCGCAAAAATATGCAAGGAAAATTCTAAAACGTATCATGAGTATGCATTCTAGGCACTCGAAATATCAATAAACAGGGTACTGAATATGTTTAGTACGGTAGGAGTAGGTAATTTTCCATGTGAGACGGTGCTACAATTTTTTTTTTGTATGACCACTCGCAGCGCAACAACTCTACTGAGGTTGAAGCTGCTTAACCGGACTATCCTGTGGTGGCCGAAAATTAATTTACGGCCCCCAGCCTGGGCTTACAAACTAAGGATACACATTAAATGAACAGACACGAAGGGCACCCCCTGCGGGGTTCGGGCCTAGGCTTAGTGCGTCATTGAGGGGAGGGCAACTAGAGTTTGGATTATTTAATGGGGAATTTAACGTTACATGCTCAGCGGCGCGGGCTGGCTCGTCGAGCAAGAGTCGGTCAGTGATGTTACGGGGGGGTCGCGGTGGGCCTCGGCGGCGGGGCCGGAATCGCGGTCGGTATTTGTTGGTGTTACAATCTTTACAGTTTAAATTTTATAGATATGGAACAGGTTTCTATCTTTATTTCAATACGAGAATCGATTGTTGTTTCAATATACGAGAAGAAAGGATGTTAAAATCGACAAAGATTGGCTGGCATTGCATCGTTAAAACGACGCGGCCACGTCGCACATGCGCAATAATACTCGATGACGCGAGGTGTCGCTTGAACATGATTGTGATACTAGTAATGAGTGTTCAGTGTCGCTACAGCATCGCGACGCTACAGTCTGTACCGAGCCTTACACGCTTGATTGGCGTGCCATGTCACAATACGTGTTACTGTCCCGCCCGAGCTCATTGACATCACAGATGAAAGGTAAAAGGGGAATGAGCAAGTGGTGTCACTTCATATTAGTGTTCGTTCATACTTTGCCATTACGTATGTCCATTACATGCCTCGTTAATCCCTACAATGTGTTGGATAAACGAGGCGTGGGACTTTTATATTACATACATTATTATATGAGGTTTACATTGATTCCATACCATTAAAATTCTATGATTGAGTTGCTTTACTTGCTTTTACAGCCAAGTACGTATGGAGTCAATACATCAATAAATAATTGAATAGTCACATTGCACACAGACGCCTCATCAAAACAACAACGAAACTATTAAAATTATGAATTAATTACACCTTTGGAGTCAGGTTACAGGTTTTGTCATCGCTAACGCCGAGTACGGCGGCAGGCGACGGCACCGCGGTAGCGAACTAGCGATGCGATATCGCTACAAAAAGACTTTTTCTGTCATACATTGAGCCCTGCTGTGATGCGATGTTATCGTAATATTCTGGATGTAAAACTAAGGCCAGGTACATTGCATGATAAGTAGGTCCTGTACGGATCGCCGCGCCATAGAAATTCTAGTCCGGTCATTCTAGCTACAAATTAGTGATATGAGTTTCAAACATCACATATTACTTTTGAGCACCGTTGTGGACGCTGAACCTATGCATGAAAAGGTTTCGCGGCAAGCTACTTCCAAAATGTAGAATACAAAACATGGGGCTGCCAGTGACCAGACCAGATCAAACAAAATACTGTCGTAAAACTTTATTTATTAGAATACTGGATTACTGCAGGGCGCATCTCTTCCATTGCGAGATACAAATAAAAATATTTTATTTTTCTTTAACAAGGTTTGTACTACATAGCTAGTGATATGTCCTTTTAAGCAAGTAAATGCCTGTATTAGGACTTTATTAAATTTACTTAATGTACATACAAGAATTTTGTTAACTATATCTGTTAACTGTTTATAATTTATATTATTTCGAGGAAGAAAATTAAAGTAACATACATTACAGACTTTACATCAGCTTATTTAAATGAGTGTGCGTTTTGTGTAAGTAAATGTGGGTTGGGTATGTGTGGGATGTATGTGTTTGTGTGGTGTGTAATTGTACATGTTGTACAAGTGAGTAAGTGAACCCGTGAATGAGAGAATTAGTGAGAGGCCTCAGTGTCCACAACAATACAATTAATTACAAGTTTTTTAAAGTCATAATATTGTTTGGTTTATACATATATCTCTATCTATATTTTTATTTATTGTATTGTATACATAATTTTTTTTGAGGTGTTCCAAAGTCACTAGATTATTATTTACATACCACAATACTGTCATTGTAACGACACTCGTACTCATATAAGTAAGTTTCCGAGGAGTTTGTCCACCATCACAACGTGCGATGGCCGTCTCTCAGATAAGTTTGAATGCCCAAGAGCTGCAAGGATCTCGTTGGGCGTCGTTTAAATGTCATAACACGATTCTTAAGAGATCTTCTAATAACTTAGCACGGATTCCATTTCCTGATCTTTTTTTATTGCCAAATAATATTTACCACCAAACAAAACAAGATAAATATCAATAAAACTTAAGAGACGTTTCTTTATGGGTCACCGAGAGGCACAAGTAATAACAGACGACTCAGTATCGTGATGTGCGTGCACACATATACATATTCGTGCGTTTGCCAATTGAGCATGCTCCATGTGTAGGCGCAGGTCAAGTTTGTTGGTATGTTCGAAAATTAAACGTTATTTGTTGGTAGAGTGATCGCGAGCGCATTATTGGTGATTGATTTGTCGATGGCTCTTTCGTTGTTCATTTAAGAAAATAGGTCAATTTAAGATAATTGTCACATGGAATAAAGTTATATGAGATAGGTACTATCTGAAAGGAAAACTGTACTGAAACGAATGTAGAATTTCAAACTAAATAAATGTATTTTCGTCCATGGCTATCTACACAGTGAAATACGAAAAACAGCTTAAAATGGAACTCACAAGTAGGGTTGCCAACCCCCTACTATTTACATAATATAGTATCCTACTATTAGGATTTAAAGTATGAAATTGCCGATTTGTATGAACGATTTCGTGAAAAGCGATATTTCCATATTAACATTTTTTTTTCTTGGGAACGTCTGAACCTGTATGATGCAATTGCAAACTATAGTTAGAGTGAAAAAAGCTGCGCTGCAATGCGTATTTTATATTCTCAAAACACAGTCTATGACAAAAATATACCTACTACGAGGGTGACACCGGAAGTTCTTAGAAAAACAAAAACTGGACAAACTAGCGAGTTATTAGTTTTATTATATATTTTCAAAATAGTGTCCATTTACATCAATACATCGCCGCATCCGATGGAACCACTGAGAAAAGCACTTTGTCTTTTCCTCTTTAGAGGTCACTTCGACGGCATTTTGAAACGCCGCCACTGCTTCCTCGGCGTTGTCGTGGTGAAGGAGGATCCCACTGCGAGATCGTTTCTCCCGAACTTTTTCCAAGAAATTTGCCACAATTGTTAGTGTACCACTCTGCAGTAACTATTTTTCGATCCTCTAACACAATTGTTGCGTAATGAGCTGTCCATCCGAAGAACGAGGCCACCATCTTTTTCCCTCGCTTCGACCTCTCTTCAGTTTAGTTGGCAACTCCTCGGAAGGAAACAACCAGACAGCAGACTGTCTCATAGTTTCAGGATCATAACAATAAATCCAGCTTTCGTCACCCGTAAGTATGTCGAACACAGCATTTGAGTCACCTCCGTTAAATCTTTGAACCATTTCACGACACCAATCAACACGGAGTTTGTGGGCCTCTGTCAAATTATGAGGTATCCACCGGGCACAAAGCTTCCTGACCGCTAAATGTTCGATAAATGTTGAAGGATTTTGTGCAGTTGACTCATACCGATGCCTAAGCTTGTCCGAATCTGCTGATATGTCACTCTTTTGTCAGTCTCTATCATACGCCGCACAACACTTATGTTATCTTCAGTCGTCGCCGTAGAAGGCCGTCCCTCAAGCAGATCATCGGTGAGATTAGTGCGACCACGTTTAAACTCATTATACCAGTTGTAAACAGAGGCACGAGATGGGGCTATCATAACTTTCTTGTTGACTCAAATGATATCGAAAGTCATAAAAAACCATTATAAGATTCATGCTGACGTGACACAGACAATTTTCAATTTGCCGCCAAATCGTAAACAAATGTGACAAATTAATAAAATACACAATAATATTGGCAAAGAGTTCCATTTTCAAAATTTGAGCTTTTTTTTTGTTCTGTTCTAAATACTTTCAGTGTCGCCCTCGTATTATCGTATACTATGTAGTGAAAACGACGGCACATTGAAAACAGGTGTTTCGACACACTACCCTATGAGCTATTATGCGACTATTAGTATGGTTTTTGAATTCTAAAAGGTACATAATTTAACAATTAACCCAATCCAAAAAAAAAAGGCTGTGTCAAAGTTAAAAACCTATTATTTTAGGTGTCTAACTACTATTATTTAAAAAAAATATTATACGAGTAGTAGGCGAAACTACTATATTTTATCAACAAAGTCGCTAAAATCAGTCTCTATTATCTAAAACGGAACATGGTGAAAAACTGAATATTTATTTTAATAATTTGTTCTCCAAAATAATTCAATTAAACACCATCCTGGACCAGGTACTTACTGATCAAACATTTAATACTAAATCTACAAACTATAAATGGCGACAAGTGTTTCTCTGCAGCAGTGACTGCAGTGAGTCCATAGTGACTCTTGTGTATCAAACTTTTCTAATATTATTAAAGTTGTATCATATCTTTTATCCAACCAGCCACATCAGCATTTACAGACCGCATATTTTCTGTGATGAACAAGTGGAAAGATGAGCGCAACAGAGTCAGTATCGGTCGGATAAGCAGAGTTATTGATGTTTTGTAACCTAAAATTAGATTGTAATAATAGTTACTAAGGGTTCCATAAAAATAAAAACCTATTCAAACCTACCTACCTATTCTATGCTCTGTCAATAATCAAAGCAATAATCAATATCTCAAAGCAGCAAAAAATACTCATTTATGTTTTTTTTTTTCACATACTATATTTTTTTAATTAATTCCCTATCTACTGAATCAAAAAATATTATATTTGGTCTAATAATGTTGGCAGCCATACACACAGGTAAGGTGAGGAACATAATTAGTATAGTTACAACACAAATAATTTAATTGAAATGCAGTGTTATTTGTTAATGATGACAAAAGATTTGTTAAACTGCTGTGTGAGGATGTAAACAAAGTTACTACAATTTCTTGAAACTGGCAACTTGGAAATTGTACAGATGCCAAACACTGTCTTGTTCACCTAATATGTAGTCAGGAAAACTAGTCAACACCATTAATGTTTGTTTTGTTTTTTAAGGAATTCAGAAAAACCAATCCCATATTTCAATGGAAGCGAAAAATGGAAACAATGTTAGGAATATAGTAATATAGACAGTCCGCCTATTTTCCTCTTTCCACGGCAAGATCTTTTTTTTAAATTGATTTAATCCATAATATACATAGTTTTACTTAAAAACAACATTTGTCAAACTGCAGAGCAGTTTGTCAGCAGTAGGTTCTCGCGGAAACTTATTAATATTCTATCTAAGATCTTGGTTAAAACTGGGTTATTGTCAATCTAACACTAAGACAATGGGTCAATCAAAGTCACTATAATCAGCAACATCATGTTAATTACATATGTCAATAAAATTGCCTACTTACACTCAAAATCTTGCGTCTTTTCTAATATCGATACAAAATATATGAGAATAGTCTCATTGATTGTTGTTATTTTTAAGTTTAACTACAGTCACACTCGGGCGTCTTCCTTGAGAATTTGCAAGAAGTAGCTCAGAATTGATACCGCTTTAAAATGGATCGCTTTGTAATGGAAGCAGTATTTTATTTTGCCCTGCTCTACAAAGAGAGGTAAATACAGTAATAACTTATGAAGTTTCCTTTAATGAACCCCAAAATTACCTTCATTTGTTCTAAATTATATGGGATTAAAAAAGTGATCACAAAAATGTAAAAATACTGAGGTGTAGACTGCAAGAATGCAGTGTAGTTCGACACACTACATTCTTGCAAAAAATCACGAACGGACTTGCAGTCACTTACTAGCAACATGACTACTCGTTATTAATAAAAGAATATGCCAGACTGGTTTGTGAGGCGATGCGTTGACCGTGGGCTGGTCTATCGAGGTCGTCAGATTACCAGCCACTGCCCACTACATACGAGTACCTATTGACGTGTACCTATTGATGTGGTTTCGGGCTGGGTGTAGATGCGTCAATCAGTGAGTGACTCAGGACTTTTCCTTTAAAAGTATTGGTAAGCGCTGGTCATGAGAGAATAAGATGAGAGATCATGCTACGGAGTCAAGTAAAAACGCGTATTAGGTATCTACATCTCATCACACTCTACTAAAGTACACTCATGTGATAGAGCTAATAATGGCGACTGCGCTTGTCCCGTAATTAAAAAAGTTCTGGAGACAAAATATCTAGGTGTAATTATTGACCACAGATTGTCATGGTACTCTCATATTGAACATGTTACTGGAAGGATTAGAAAATTAGGGTGGATTTTTAAAACATTAAGATATATTGCGCCCAAAAAAATAAAAAATAAATCAGGCTCTCACAGAAATTTATTAAATGAAATTTATATCTCTCTGGCACAATCTGTTATAGCCTACTGTATCACAATATGGGGCGGCGCATCAAAATCAAAGTTTATACATGTTGAACGAGGACAACGTGCCGTAATAAAAATAATGTATTTCAAAAGAATGACATACCCTACTGAAAGTCTCTATCAGGATAGTGGACTGCTTTCTGTTAGAAAGTTATACATTATATATACCGTTCTTAAAAAACATAAGAATCTACCATATGATCAAACTGTAATAACAAGAAGGCGGAAAGATCTCATAGCACAGGTTCCTCAAACTAAAACAAAATTTGCTACCATTCAGTACAATAAACTATCATGTCAACTTTATAACAGAATAAATAAAAAGGTATTTGTACACAATAAACAATTACACGAATGCAAAAAAAGTTTAACAAATTGGATAAAGACACTAAATTACGCAGACACTGAGGCACTATTACAACACACAAAATGAAACACACAAACACCCACCCACACACCCCAACACACACACACACACAAACACCCACACACAACACCCACACACACACAAACATCCACACAAACATCCACACATACACACACACAAACAATGTTTATATCTAAGGTACTAAATAAATTGTATATTGCTGTGGAAGAGCGGAGTCTCCTAACACAGGCATTACTTGCTTAAAAGGAGGCTGCAATCACCAACTAATGTAAAACTTTTTGTTTAAAAAAATAAAGATTTTTGTATTTTTTTTTTTTTTTTTTTTGTATCACCTAGTTATATAATGCGCCTGCTATATATCGATGCTAACTGGTTTTTACGATGCCTATAAACGACTTGCAATCTCTCGCTATCGCCTACCTAAATACATATTGTGCATTATAGATTGTATTATCAATTTATAATAGTTTAAAGTGTTCCCTGATGAGGTAAACGTGCCTTTCTAACAACTAGATCTAGGCAACGAACATCGTTGTCGAAATACAAGCTTTGGTAATTACTGGATTGTCACATGTCAGGACGAAGGACTAGATTAAGAAGTGCCTAAATGGAAAATACGGGAATGCGTTGAGTCAGTAACTTGTTGACATAAAACTCCATGGATGTCTTTGTACGCAACGTAATCAATTAATTTATAATTGAGTATGTAATTATGTATAATTCTGATTATATAAGGAAAAAGCAAGTCTCAGTACTAACACAATTGAGTCTCTATCGTCATTCGTGAGAGGAGTCCATTCATTCGGGGGAATCCAACGAGATAAAATTAACAGGATAAAATGTTGTTACAAGATAATGCGTTGATACTTTATTTTAAGAGTTTGATACTTTATTTTAAGAGTTTGATACTTTATTTTAAGAGTTTGATACTTTATTTTAAGAGTTTGATACTTTTTTCAGAGTAAAATTGTATACTTACCAAAGGACTTACATGAGGTCTGACCAAAGCGGTACGAACAGTGACAGATATTTCAGGACCGTTATAATCTGCCCGAGTCCGGTGTCCGAAGCCAGAGGCGTCTTTACCTATGGTGCAGGGTGTGCGTTGCATACGGGCGCAGCGGTCCTAGGGGGCGCCGGGCGCCGTCGCCGCTCGCTACGGAGCTTAGGATTTGGACTTAGATACAAAAAAAGCACATTTTTCTAATTTAGAAAACAAACTGTGCCATGCTGGCTCTTCAGATGTAGAGAAGTTAGAGCTCTTTAATGAAATCGAATTATTTCCGATGTTTCTTGATGATTCCACTACGCCGTTAGATATTTTAAATTATTTGTTTACGAATAAGTTAATCTCAGTGTTCCCAAATCCATCCACAGCACTTAGGATTTACCTCACATTGCCAGTCACAGTAGCACACAGCGAAAATCATTTTCTAAACTAAAAATAATTGTACGTATTAAAATTAAAGTAAGTGACATAAGTAGGGATTTTGCTGATACAAAAGCACGAAAAATGACTTTTTTGTATTTTTATTACTGTTGATTACGTCCTTTATTAATTAGTTATTGCTATTTTTTTTTTCTTCAAAAAATATCACGAACTTGTGTTTTGTTTTTCTTGTCATTCCTTCCTTCCTACAAGTACTTTTTACTCGTGTACAATTGTACAGTGGGCCTCGCTCGCAGTGAGCTTACCACGTGAACTTTGTATGTTTCCCATGTGAACTTTGTACGTTTGACATGAGGTCGTAATTAGAATGAAGAAATTTCAAAATTTGGACATTGATATGATGTAACATCTATAGGTACGTTTTGGCTTGTTAGGGTAAACACCAGAACACCCTGTATAATTCTAAATACAGTCAACAGCACACCATGGTATCCAAAACCGACAAATTTCTTCTTCAAATTTAATCTCCAAACAATAGAGTTTATTATTTATTGAGGAAATTTGACAGTATATGGTAACTTGCCATTCCATTTTGGCCGCGCGCTTACTACGGAGCGCTAGGGTAATGTTTGCACAAGGGTGCTACATGGGCTAGAGACGCCCCTGTCCGGAGCCACGTCTGCCACTGGTCTGTACCGATTCCACCGGACCTTTACACAGAAAACTTTATTGTTTATCAAATCCAGCGAATGCGTCTACAAACTGGTCAAACTAATTCAATGGTTCCTTTCATTTTCTGCGGATCCTTAAGAAACAAATAAACACTTCAGTTTGTTGTGGAAACCTCCAACTGCTGTTCAAACAGCGGTGAACAATAATTATGGAACTTTCTTGCAAAATGTTTTTGTATTTTCTATATTTTTCCCCTTCTATGTCGCGTGTTACCTTAATTACTGTCGTTTGCACCTTTCGTGCTGTATTTTTCCCCCTTGTACGGGAGGTCTATGGTAAACTGACATATGTCAATCGTTAGTTTACCACGCTCATTGGGATCCTTATTCTTTTCACAGATAATAAATATCTCTTATAACACACCCAACCTAACAAAAAACTGACGAAAATAAATAAACACTGTAATTTTGACAGTGATGCCGCGTGCCTCTCAAAGTTATCTTACCTCGACTTTGTCAAGGAGTTAGGTATGCTTACTACACTTCGTAATGAACAAAAACTACTTAAAATACCAGTCCCTGACTATACCAATCTTCACGAAGCCGTCAACCAAGCATTCTGTACATCAAACTAAGTAACTCTACGCAAAAATTATTGCAGAGAATTTACTGTTTTTGGCGTGAAACATCACGTTTTACGGTAGGAGTCAATTTAACGCACTCAAAACACTGATGCTGATGGATGGATGGCATAATACGAGAGTCGTCGAGGTGTTTAAAGTAAAGTTATACACTCAGCCGCCTCGTTGCCGTTGGTCCAGTGGTCGCAATCACTACTGCTGAGCATGAGGTCCTGGGTTCGATTCCCGGGTCGGGCCAATTGTTATCGGGTTTTTCCATCAGAAATTTCTCAGTAGTAACCACGGAGTTTTGATTTGTGCCTGGTTGATGGCAATAGGCTCGCCCCCTCTTACATGAAACTTAAACATAAATGGCGAAATGTGGGTGTACTCAAACTATTAGGTACACCTCTGCCTAACCGAGGCGTTATGTTATGTTTGTGTTATACACTCAGGATATCTACATTACACAGTTACACATTAAAAAGTTGTTTTTTAAAAAGAACTTTAAATGATCGTAATGACGGGGAGAACAAGTGCCTTTCAGCTTCGGCAAGGGTACTCTGCGATTGTTATAGCAATGCTAATTGCCTACGCTTTCCAACAGGCGACACGCTTTTGCTGATATTCTATTGTCAAATTGAATTGTTTGCCAACTGAAACACACCTACTAGTTCAAACGGTATATTTAAAACGACGATTTACGGACCAAACAATAATGGTAAATTAAACAGAATGTCGACCTCAGTGTTTATTTTGAAATGATAAATTACTATAAATTAACTTAAATTAAGTTGCAAACACAGCCGAGTGTTGATGGAAATGAGAAACGGAGCTTATTTATTAGGATGCCTTCATGACTTGACTACGGGTACTGGCCTTCATTCAACTTAGCGTGTCGATGGCAAATTTTCATTAAATATACTTGGCCCAAACTCAGGACGAAAGCGCTAACCGCATCCACACCACGGTAAAATCTGGGGCAGGCCTGCTTATCTACACTGCTTTGATCGCCGTGACGGGGCCTAGGCGAGTGTTGCGGGAGCACCAGACTGCAATCCTTTCCTGCCTTTTTTTTCATTTTTTTTCGGATGGGAAATCATTAAATAACTCCTCCCACTCTGGGGTGAGCAGGAGGGAGTGTCAGACTTTTACTGACTAAAGCCCATCTATGTTCCTTCCTTTGCCCTTTGTGTTCCAGGGCCGCGGTATCTCTTTCGAACAGTCCCGCAACCCTCGCAGGCATCGGTCCTTTCGGACCCCTTCCCTTTTGCTGACATCTCTTTAAGGCGCGCGCGACTTGGAATTAGCGTGGCCGCTGCCGTACACTGACCGCACCACTACCTTGAACTTGAGACTGCGTGCGCCACCTACGGTGTCCACAACCAGGCATAGCCCACGGCATGGCAGTACCTATTTACCTAACCAAATTACCCGTGAATAGGGATTTTAAGGACCTACCCCTAAAGATTTTGTGCTCAAGTGCTCTAATGTAATTATAAATATGTTATAAATGGGATCCTGTTTCAATCCAGTGTTCCTAAATTAACGCATTTGCTATTATCTAAAATGCAGAAAACTAAAACATCACCAGACTTGCGTATATTTGACATATCGATAATTTCCACTCTGCTAAACTGAGATTACTAAGCTGTTCTCTGATAGTCACCAATTCCGGATATGATTGCATTGTTGAAATATTCAAAAACAACATCCAATAAGACAGTGGGGTACTATGATCTAACGATGACAAGGTAAATAGTTATGGTATGTTTTGAAACATTAACATAACTCTCTTAGTGCGGAGGATGGGGAGTGTTCCGGTATTGGGTATTGTTCTTCAATTGTTTGACAAACATCACTCTCATAATGTGAGATAAAATCTTCTACAGATCAGTCCCTTTATGCACAAACACTTCGAAATTCGGAAAGTCCAAGTCCATCACCAGAACCCAAACTAGATCGAGGAAGGGTTTGTGAATACGGGGGCTAATCACAGAGTGGCAGTCGATACAAGCGGCTTATGTCACTGGTGGGCGAATGTCCACGAATGTGCAATCGCTATGTTACTTGTCAAAAATTACATGTCTTTCTTTTCAACTAACGATTTTAAAGGTGTAAGTAGTAGTTACTTAATTGACTTACGAAGACAATTTAAGAATAAAAAACCTAAGGCTCCAAAAGTGAGCGAAGCGAGCTCGAAAATGTTAGGACCGTACCCTGGACAGGTTAGGTTCATTTAGACCCTAGCCTACCTACAGGAGCTACTTGGTCGTCATACAGACCAAGTCAAGATTCAAGGGGAAGTAGGCTACAAGAGTGAGCGAAGCGAGCTCGAAATTTTTTTACACACTGCCTTGGAAAGGTTAGCATTGTTTCGATTCTTCATACGATTCATTGGTGGACTCAAAAATTTTAAAGCTACTCAGAACAGGTTAGAATTGTTTCGACCAGGGGAGACAGAGCTATACACATACAGGTCGTCTAGCGCCATCTCTTTCCCACACTGGAATTACTCGTGCTTTAAGACGTCATGGTAGGCCACCTGGTCTCACTTATTACGGGGTGTAAGAGACATCAACGCGCAAACGGTTACCACGTATTCAGAAGATCATTCTGAAGTACTGAATACGTGGTTACCGTTTTCTCGTCGGTGTCCCTTCCGTATTGTGTAATAAAACGAAATAAATGTGCTTGTAAATAAAGCAATAAAGTTGAAAGCTGTCCTGCCTGTTCAGTGCTTTTATACATTACAAATACACTTTTAATACGATATTAGGAGGAAGAACAAATGCAAGAAACTACCTAATACATATAATTATACAAAAACACGTTTACTAAAAGGTTACGGAGGTTATGTGTAATCCGCTGAGAAATAAAATCATAGAATATTATCTATTCTATACATCTATACTAAATACAAATTAATAAAATTGAAGTGTTTGTTTGTCAGAATAACAGCTTTTTACTGTATCCATATAATTACGGCTCTTATAACGAAACCACATTTTTTTCAATTTTTGTCTCTCTGTCTGTTTGTTCCGGCTAATCTCTGAAACCGCTGGACCGATATTGACGGGCCTTTTACTGGCAGATAGCTGTTTGTTTTAGAATAAGAATTACAGTTCCGTGCATTAAACCCCTTGAAATTGGTAACAAAATTCGATTCAAAAAGGGAAGCCACATTTTTTTTAATACTGTCACGCGAACGGAGCTCGCGGGCAACAGCTAGTGTACATTAACACGTATATTTCTTGGGTCAGTTGTACACAAAGAGTACGGTGATGGAATTGCGCTAAGGACATATTGTGATAAATTCGAGATTATAGCAGTAAAAATGTAACGATCTAGTGTCATGACAAAAAATATTATCTGCAGCATATAACACACAAACTGAAACAATACATACATAAAAAAGGACAGTCGACATAAAGTTATACTGTTTGACCATTCGTAAGTTATTGGAATAAGAAAAGCAAAGCATTTGAGTTGAACGCAGAGCAAAATTGAGCATACATAGTTCGCACAGTTTGTAACTAATAAGCTTACTATTACACTTCATGACTGAAGGCTCATCTATACGAAGAGACATCTTTGTCCGGAATATTCGTATAGCGTTCGCGAAAAGTGTAAATTAAAATCGTATTCATAACATAACATAAGATAACGTCTGTAATCCTCGAAGGGTTAGGCACAGGTGTACCTAATAGTACATCCACATTTCGCCAATTATGCTGAGTCCCATGTAATAGGGGGCGAGCCTATTGCCATCAATCGGGCGCAAATCCACACTCCGTGGCTGCTACTGAGAAATTCCTGATAGAAAAACCTAATGACACTTTGCCCGACCCGGGAATCGGACCCAGGACCTCATGCTCAGCGTTCGTACTAGCGACCTATAGACCAACGAGAAAATCGTATTCAATTTTTAAATTCATAGATTTTATGAGTCTTCATATAATCACAACCGGTAAGTTGTTTTTCTCGTTAATTATGATCGCCATCGTCACACTCATGGTCATTCCACGTCTACCTCACACAGGCCAGAAACTCATCTCGTGTAAATGAGCCTTCTTGTGCAATGTCTCTTTTTATTTTGGATACAGTGCCGTGTATCAACATTTCGTGGTGTTCATACCACTACTTCGCATTCGCAACCGCAGTTAACCATAGGTATATGTTGGCATTTGGGAACGAGGCAATGTGAGGGCGAGCACCTTACCTTACCTTGACCGTTGTAGCTACAGGAAAACCAAGTACATTTCTTTTTTACCAGTATTTGCTGCAGTCGCCCAGTCCGGCCGGTATTATATTTATCATAATAACACAATTATCATCATTGTATTGTATTGTATAGCGGGCTGGTGTCCGCAACTCCACGTCAATTATCATCATACTTGTTTATGGAACAGGTTATAGATAGATATAATTGCAATAAAATTCTTTATAATGCGATGTCTATGTTTTCTAATACTCAAACCTCTGTTTGGTCCAATAGTTTTTTGATCCATTAAACAAACAAGATTGGTAACAAAATAAGTTTTGTGATACGGCCCATTTCTTAATGACCGTGCATTATTCTCAAAATCTGAGACTGTAAATCGAAACTAAGTTTAAGTCTAAGTTTTCCTGTAGTTTGTAACCACGGTTGAGTAAGTGCCCCATTCAAAAATTCCATATATCCTGTACATATTTATTGTTTTGAATAAAAAAGTTTCGAGTATATAAACGATGCGTCTATGAAAAGGACACCATTGGTACTTAAAACGATTTGTTTAGCGTGCAAATATCCTGTCTGAGTTTTCAAACAAAGCATCGGTGTAGCACGTTTTTTCCCACTGAATAAATAAGGTCGAACATTCAAGAAGCAATAGTGACAACCATTTTTATTAATTCTCATAAGATGTGTAATGTAACTGTAAGTGTATTGGAAGCCAATCAAATCAATCCCGCTCCGATCGAAAATCTAATCGTCTAGTTTCTTAAGTACCGAGACGATTAGATTTTCGATCGGATCGATATTCTAATATTATAATGCTTAGGTTCATTTTTAATTATTATTCTAACATGGAAACTGCATCAAATCAATTAAATAATCACCTTCTTTTTGGAGTCATCGAAGACGTTACTTTTGACCTTGCTATTGTAGTAAAGTTCCTAGTACCTGGATTTTCAATAACATTATTATTCAAGAAGCTACAGTTTTTCTTGTATAAATTAGGCGTATTCTTTCAAACAGTAACGCAGAAAGATATTTTATGGCTGCTAGACGGATATTTCAAAGACTAGATGCCTTACAGAATCCTAAAACAAGCCTGGTTCTACCAGTTAACGATTAAAAAGGAATAATGTCGTTGAGGTCCTGGGTCCGATTCCCGGGTCGGGGAGTGTTATTCGGTTTTCCCATCAGGAATTTCTTTCTTTCTTTTCACGGAGTCTGGACTTGCGCCCAGTTGATAGCAATAGGCTCGCCCCCTATTACATGGTACTTAAACATAACTGACGAAATGTGGGGGTACTATTAGGTACACCTCTACCTAACCCTTCGGGAATTACAGGCGTGGTGTTATATTATGTAGTGACGTTGGGTTTCAACAATAATAAACCACGCTCCTAAATATCGACATCGAATTCAAATGTTTATGACGACAGGATACCGATCTCATATTTTCGACGATCGTAACTTAAATACCTGATTGGAGAACAAAAACATCGACACATACTCGTAATGGGAACCGGAAATCTAATGCAAAACCTCCACGCCAGCATGACCCAGCCGTTTGCAAGCACATATTAATACGGGATTCGCTATGCCGACGAAAACATACCAAAAACATATAAATAAAACAGCTGTTTATACAAGGATATATATATTATATGCCAATTGATGAAATGACAACTGTTTATAATAGCCTTGGCGTTAATATATGTCTATGCATATAATACGGGTAAGTATGAGAATTAATTGTTAAGAGTGTTGATTTGATTGGCTGTGTGCCTCGGAGGATATAAATGAAACCTTAGATTTTTACTTCATATGAGTAATAAAAAAATAGTATTATATTCAAATGTGTAAGCTTTAAGTTTTAGTATTACTGCTGTGTTGTTCACACTCTTTCTTTGCTCGTCTCTTTGACTTAAATGAAGACTTGTAAGGCTGTCAATTTCACTTACTATTTTATTTTTATTTTTAGTCTTCCATAGAACCTACATAAATAAGGTCTTGGTGGCAACATGGTTGATTTATGCAGTACCATCAATTCAATTATCTCCATTGCAGCATTGTATGGTTAGAAATCACGTTAGATACCCTGTACTTAATTTGTTTAATACTATTGACTAGTTTCCGGTTTGTTTTTGAATAATTCAAAGCATGATTCAAATATACAAACGTCTCGTCTCGTCTATTATTTTTAAGAGGAGAGTTCAACAATGAAACGTTTCCTTCGAATTCAGCTGTCGAGATGAAAGTGTGTGCGGTGGGAACCACGTGATGTAACAATTTTTGACGATTTGATGAGGGTATGTGGAAAGTACAAGAGTGAGCGAGTTAGAGCTACAGTTGGGGAAGTAAATTTGAAAGCATCAAGGGGTCTCCCGCATTCCCAATTAAAAGTTGATACATTGCAAGACTGACGACGATCGATATTGTTACAATGTGTTCGTCTATTGGATATAATGTTGTATGGTTTCGAGAATCTTACTTCGAAGTACTATTTATAAATGCTAAAGTTTGTACGGTTGTATGTATGTAGGTATGGATGTTTGTTCCTCTTTCACGCGAAAAGTATAGAACAGATTTGGGGGAAATTCGGCACACAGATAGTTTATAACCTGGATATTTTTTATCCCACTAGTACGATCCCGTGGGACAATTACCGAACTCCACGCTGGCCAAGCTGCGGGCATAAGCTAATCCTAATATGTAAGTCGAAGGTGCCTTAAAAAGGTAATATCGAGTGAATGAAGCGTATCGTATATTATATGGGATAAATTGCATACTAGGGAATTCGAGTGTGTTCCCTTTTGCACACTACTAAGAAGCGAAAAATAACAAAGGAGTAGACATTTGGATGACAAAATGATCTGATGCGTAACATATATTCTTGGAATTACATTAAATCACTGTCCGCTCCTACCTGGCCATTTAACAACTAATACGAAAATGACGTCATCATAATCGCAGATGCTACCTTCTGATACGAAATTCTGAGCTTAACGTCTTATTTCAATAAATATCATGATTTTTAAGAAATTGTTCAAAAATTCCGGTTTTTAAATGACGCACTGGATTTAAAACTTGTTCTGTAATCGTCCGGGTTGATCATCTTACTGATAACAAAGAATATGTTAGCAAATAAAATTCAGTTAAATACGAATCAGGATTTGCAAAGAATTATGTTTTAACTCCTAAATCAAAATCGTATATATGTTGTCCATATTTTTTTTTGTTTATCTGAAGAAATATTCATCAGTTTTACGAAATCGAAAATAAAAAGTGCCAAGTGTTCTTACTTATCGTCAAGTTAGAACAAAAATTTCTTCATTCTGGACGAGAATCCAAAAATAGAAATTGAAAAGACATCTTCTTAAAGAGCAGCCTAATATTACAGTATAGTGGAAAAAATACTAGATAAAAATCAGAAATTATATAACTCGAAACCGCAGTCGCAACATTATATTCCCTTGATGTAATGTAACATACATTCACGCCTGTCACCATGTTAGCAAATGTTAGGCAATCATCATCCGAACCTGGAATTCAGAGGACGGCATTTGGTATTCTTTTCTTTCATAAAGGATATTCTCATCAGATTCTAAGGCCAGCCGGGATTGGGTAAGTGGGGTGTATGTGTATAAGTTGCTGCCAAATTCCGTAATTGTAATGGAGAACTCAACAATAACCTCTTGTCAACAATATACAAAAAGAGCCCGTGAACTGGATTGATGAACTATTGATAGCCCAAGGACACACTGTCCTGCGTTTACCGCCGTACCATCCAGATTTGAATCCTATAGAATTGGTCGGGGCTGACATTAAAAACCAAAGCCCAAAATACAAGCTGGAAGGGATTCCACCTTGTATATTTTTTGAATATGTTTAATTTTTGTTCTGTTTTGAATAATATTTCCTTATAAATATACGAAGCTTTTAATAGCTCTATAGATTTAACATATTGTAAACTGATATCGTAAGTAAGTATCGTTTCCTCTCCTCCGGCGCGGTATAAAATACATGTAAATATTGTTAATACAGGCATAGTAAAAAGAGACCAGGGGGATCATTGTATGAGTGATGGCCCCCCGCGGCGAGACTATCAAGGTTATTATTTTATACTTTTCAGGCACACAATGTTCCTACTGCCAGGTGTCAGACCTCTCTAGTCTCTTATGAGAAGGAATGGGCTGTAATCCACCACGCTAGCCCGCTGGTCAGTGCCGGTTGTCTCCGAATTTTGGATGTAGGACATGCCGGTGAAAGGATTTCGATGACATTTGGCATACAGATAGACCATGACCTGGATAAGGCCATATAGGAACTATTTTTGTCCCGGTAGGACGTTCCCATGGGATAATATATCCATGGGACTCTTGTATTCTTGTCAGTGAAAGGACGAATACGGAGGAGGGTGCTGTCGTTTCAAACAGGTATTCAGTAAACGGTATTGGATAGAACCCATTAAAAAGAAAGAGTACACGCAAACCCAGATAGAAAAGAGATTTTTTAACACTAAAGCGCATTAAAAATACAAAGGCAGCGATGATAACGACACGGTACCTTCAGGAAGGGTAATTTGAAAAATACGAGACTACAAACATAATATGCAATGCAAAGCCTATATTTAGAAGTCACGCTATGACTGTTGGGAAAAACACAATAACACTTAATAAATAACAAATGACATGTAATCTTTACTTGTCTTGTTATTTACGGTGCAAAGAGAGGCTGAAAGGTTGCTTATTATGATCTTGGTTAAATCAAGCACCTTACAACAAGTGTGTGCGTCGCAAGCTATACATAACAAAGAGAAACACGCGATAAATTCCACTTACTTTCAGTAGCATTAGCAGTCTTGTTGGATCCCGGCGTGGCATTCGTCGTAGAACTGTTGGTTTTTGGTGCGGTTTCGAATGGGATGGGAGCTGCCGAGGTCAGCACCGTCGAAGGCGCGGGCGAAGCTGGGGGCGGCACATCTCTGCGCTGACGGTTATGCTCCAACGTCACTATGTCGTAGCGGAACGGACTTGAGCTACCGCTGTCCAGAGCATATTCTAGGTTCCATGCTGAAAGTAAAAGAATAATCTATTGTATTATTGTAGCTAGTCTCAGTAGGATTCCATAACGTTTTAATGTTTCGACCTCAAGCTTCTCAAAAGGCGCCAAAATTAATGGGCCATAATAGGTATTAAATTGGTGACTAAAAACATGGGACTGCTTAAAAACAAAATCGGTTAGCTATGAACTGCTCGTTTGAAATATGTTGGAACAATAATGAATTCCCAGCATAACCTATTGTAATAATAATTACCATAACATGGATCATTTCTGTCATAAACGTTGCGGCTAAAATATTCCTAGTACTTTTAACTGCCATACTTGAATATGATAATTAGGGTTACCTATTTGGTTTCATACAAATCATCTTGATAATAGTGCAATTGATACTAATGAATGCATCAGCAATCGTCTACTTGATAACTAATTTATATCTTCAACTTCTTTTTCAGAAATTTAAAATATTTTATTTAGTTAAATCCTTCTTATCTAACTAGGTACGTTAAGCAAAGAAAATACTGTAAAGTAACTAACCTAACAATGGTGTACGTTACCCTAGCAGGAAAGTGGCTCCTCGAGTGATATGGGTGCAACGAATAATTAGTGTAAATAGCCTTTTATGGTTGGTGATTTTAGAAGTTTCAAAGAGCGCAGAAGAAAGCAGAATGACAAAGTTTTTTTTTAAATTATCGAATAGGCTCTTGAATTCGATCTCGCCTGGTTGAAGTAGATGGATCAACAAGTTTAGTCGTGAAAAGGTAACAGACAGACCAATTACTTTCGCATTTGTAGTACCAATAATAGAGTGTATTTTGATTTGAATTGACTAAGTAGGTTTAACAGGAACATCAGCAGTAATCATGTTATTAAAGCTTGATCACAATCAGTGTGACAGTGACAAGTTGATAGGGCTTCGCCTACAGCCATTAACGAGGGTTTATTTCGCTAAATTGACTCTCACATGCTATGTTTCTATCAATGAACCAATCCATTTTAATGTGTAAGAATGGAGGACAGTATGGAGGAAGGTATAGCGACCCCCAAGATACAGGCGCAGCCTAGTTTCTATTTTCTAAGCATGTGAAGATTTTGATTAAGAAAATGTTTTTAACAATGGCTTATTATTCTTATTTCCTACAAGGGACACTCGCAGTCCAGTGGACTTAGGACTTACCTGGGGTTGATTCTGCTAAAGCGGCCTTTTTAGGTCACCAGAAACAGATTTATGAAAGCGAATAGTCCGACGCAACTCGAATCGCGTCGTGCAAACCGAAACGAAGCAAATTTTAATGTCGTCTTGTTCCCTTTTATTCTGCGGCTCGAGTCGATTCCGCCGCTTACAAGTATGGTCACTTCCTTATGAAGGCACACGTCACCGTTTTCAACTGTCATTTGCATTTATATTGTTGACAGTAAGTACTTAGACGAAAAAGGACTCTGTCGCTCTGTACACGAAAATATGATCGGGAATCTGAATGTGCCTTTTCAATAGGGAGTATTACTGCAATGTTCTGTCGCCAGAGTGCAGCAGTACCGTCAACAGCTTTTTGACAAGCAGTTTGTTTTAGTTCATCCACTTTTAAATTTCGTAATAAATATTAAACAGGGGGTCGGCCTATTCTTATGTTTTCTTATATGTATAGGGGGGGAGGGGTCCAAACTCCAAAACTAGTAAAAATAGTTTTACGTAATAAATGAATGGCACCACAACTTCAACATCAACTCAGCAGCAAGGAATGAGGCCCAAACATAAACACACCGATAACAAGCGATTATGATGACGCACATTGATGGTAGTTGATCTAGTAATACAGAGGACAAGGTAGTTTTTTAGAGGAAAATAATACTAACAAAAGAAGCCGGGTTAATTAACACTCATGTTAAATTGTTACCAGTGATGTGCCAACAAGACAAGACACTGACGACCTTATTTAAAATGTCGAGCCGTGTAAATAAGGAAACAGCTCAGACATTACAGAATCTACGAAGAACTTTAACAAGGAAACTATCTGAAGGAAGTCCATGATGCAGTCTCACAGCTGATAAAATCCCCGCAGACAATAAAAAAAAGAAACGATTGGAGATTTATGAGTTCACATTAATAGGGGTTATCTGCACGTATTATTGCCTCAAAGTACTTACTAGCTAACAAATGTTTGGATAACCCGCGGTTCACAGTCACACAAGTCATTGACCAGTGTTATGATTACATTCAGCAGCCATAACACGTAGAAATTAGTACGACTGTGAGAACTAGCACTATGGTTTAATTCACAATAGGTTATTTCCTGTCTTTTTAATTAAAACGTTCGCTGTTGGTTGTACTGTTCAATTTGTGCTGTTGAGTCCCTATGTTTATATCTGATGAATATTGTTTTAGTCTAGTGGGCGTTCGCTGTTATTACTTCTACTTTCTGTGGGCTACTGTTTTACATAATTGACGTATTGCTTCGATGAACAAACATGTCTGAAAAATAAAGTTTATATTTTCATTCGTTTTCATTAGTTTCTTTCTCACTTCTTAGAAGTGAATGAGATAGTCAGTTTAAATTACACGTATTATAAATATACATGCACAATTGCGCACATACACATACATATGTACAAAGAACTTGGCAGATAAGGCATTAAGTACTTACTTATATTTATTAAAAATTCCACGCATAATGGATTTGCTTACACACAGAACATTGTGAATCAAGTATACCTACATAGCCATCATGAGACAGTAGTGAGCATTCGTCGTACGTCTAACAAGTTGTCAGTGTTGTCACAGATTGGTCATCGGTATGGATATCGGAATTAAACAATCGCATTCATGGACCATCCAAATCATCACACCACTGCAAAATGAGCAAACAGCTAAGTATCGTATTGCATTTTAAGAGAAAAGACGATGAATAGATTCTACACTCAGTTCGAGTTGAAAATAGTCAGAAAAAAAGCAATGAAGACCAGAAGTAACGTAACGGACTATTGGCTCCTACTAAGGTCGAGCACATTTCCTGAATTGACGTACACTGAGGCGTTTTATCCAAAAATTTTGGGTACCCTGATAAAGCCTTGCGAGACATTGCACTCTGTCCGGACCTTTTGAACGTGAAAGCGGAACTGAGATGAAATCTCTTTGGTATTAAATAATACGCCTCTGTACATTTATGTGTTCCAAATGTTTAATACATAAAGGGCAAGACATATTTAGTAGGGTCGGGGGGCTTTTCAGACCGGGACCGCGGTCCTGGATTCCACCTAAAAATACAATAATTATTTTTGAGTAGACAACCAACCAAACAAACTCTTCAGCTTTATAATATTAGTATAAATTCAAGTAGGTTCAACGACTCGTGAAATGAGACTACGTCATACGTCACCGTATTTGTTTTGTTCCCCACCCTTATCGAATTAGTTAGAAACGCATCATTGGACGTAATTCGTTGGCATTTAGCCATAGGGGGAGGGTTATGGGCACTCGAATAAGTATGAGTCATACAAGGAAAACCTGAGGTATTACCCATTTTTTTCCTTTTGCTTTGACTGTTTTTAAAGGTTATACTGGATTGTGGATGATTCATCATTAGTTAGGTATTTGGCAATTGAGAAATTATTCAGGCTATATGAACCAGACTGTCACTTGTTTTCGTATAAAACTCGTTGGTAATTTCAGCTTGCTGTGCTTATATCTCTAAAACATGTTTAATGTTCCACAATAATGTAAGTAAGAAAATAATGAAGACATGTAGATGAGCGCGCGCATGTTTTAATTAGAATTTCATGCAGCGCAGTATTCTCGAAGCGTGACTCGATTTAGTAATGTAAACAGAACTCTAGCCTTTAGAGATTTCGCAGACAACTGACTTAGGGAGGGATCACATCTATCCACGCGGAAAGTGGTTGAGATATTATTGAAAGAGCTTTTTATCTAGGGCATGCGGAACCGGGTTTCGGTACCCTCGTAAAACCGGTTATTCCCAGGTTTTACTATGGCACCAAAACCGGGTTTCGCATGCTCTATTTATATCCATACAATAAAAATAAATAGTCCAATGCATCGAGTCACGTCGCCGCGTTGTTCGAACCGAAATGAATGACGCCTTTTTCTCTTTTATTGCATGAACATGGCAGCATTTTTTGACCGGCTCGGTACAAATGACACAAGCGTACGTCTTGTTTAGGAATTTTCGATGCAAGAAGTAGTACGGTCAAACTTAAACCATTTATTTCAGTTAGACCGGTTACAGGCACTTTTGAATAGTCAAAAACAATAGAATGAGGCTACAGTCCAGTCACACGGCATAATAACCGCAAAAGGACTGTAAATTCTCTAACCGAAGCATACATCGCTATGGAGAAAAATGGACAAGAAACTAGGGTCACTCTTTTAAATTCAAATATTCACCACTTACGAAAGCCAATACCAAACTTCATGTACAGTGCTACTACTGTTACTGTATGTGAATTTTGGTATTGTATTTGACTAGAACCTACGTAACGAGAAAAGTGAGCTACCTTTTCGTCAGGTGATGTAATACAATCTGTGTAACTTATAAATGCCTTACGGGCAAATCAATCCAAGACCCAGTCCCGTGTTTTCCACCTTCGCAACCGTCAGTCAAATAGGGCTCTCAGCATAGAGCATTGCTCCCAACCTCGTTACCTGGGTATCACCCTAGACAGATCCCTGACATACAAGTTTCACTGCCGGAAAACCAAACAAGAGAGTCGGGACTAGGAATAACATTCTTCGTCGCCTTACACCAGCAGGGGAGCATCACCACAGGTTCTCCGCACAACCAGCCTGTCTTTCTTTTTCCTGCTGGGGAGTTGGCATGCCCAGTGTGGCATCGATCTGCGCACGCTGAAGAGGTTGACATAGCGCTAAACGATACCTGTCGCATCGTAACGGGGTGCCTAAGACTTACCCCCCTCGCTAAGTCGTATCTGCTGGCAGGTATAGCTTCACCAGAAAATAAAATTACTTTAATCAGTGCTTGGATATCTTTCGTTAGACGTTTATTCAAAGTCCATATAATTTAATGGGACGTTATATTATGCGGCACTTATAACACAAACACATTTTATTATATTCAGTTTATGTCTCTCTGTTTGTTTCGGCTAATATCCGAAATGGCTGGACCGACTGACGGAACTTTTAATGGCAGATAGCTGATGTTATAAGGTCTAACATAGGCTACTTTTATTTTAGAGAAATAATTAGGATTCCGTACAAAAAAAATTAAAACGCTTAGGTATAGAAAATAGATGATCTCAAAATATAGCCATCATCTATAATCGCTATATTTTGAGAACTGACCTACTACAATATAATGACCCAAATATAAATTTATCTTGTTTTGTTCTAAAGCTTGTTATGGATAACCTACAAATTTTGTCAATAAACATGTCGCGATCAGAAATGTTCGTAAAAATAAACAAATTAAGATTGCTAACAAAACGAATCAAAATACAGATAATTCGTTTTGAACAACAAACGTCAGATAATCATCTGTCAATGTTAAAGTAAATATTTTTTAACATGTACTAATTGCCGTACTATTGGCGCAATGTTGCATTAACCTTAGGTTATCAGTGCTTTGGGGCTGGATAATCCTGCGTCCAGCAGGTCAAGTCTTTCTGACGCTGGATAACCCTATTTAAAAGGGGTCGCAAATTTACACCACATTTAACCACAGCCTCACTTAGTCCGCAGTATCAAAAGACCTTGCGGACACAATGCCCGTATCACAGGCAAAGATTGAAATGATTGAATGGGTATTGACTGGATGCCATTAACTACCGGCAAATAAAAAATAAGCCCATTAATTAAATTCATTATACCTTAAAGAGATGTGAGGAATTGAAGAATTTCATGATAAGTTTTGAACATGAATGAAAGCTTAAAGTGCAACGCATACAAGGAGCGGGTGCGGGGCGTGTCGGGAGAACGGGCGACGCGGCGGCGGGTGTAATTTCATGTATAGTAATCCTAAAAAAGCTTTTTGCATAAAAAGTATCTCACACAAATCCTTGTCAATGTCAAGTAACAATTTCATATTATTACTAGAATATATTATAACATCATCCACATAGACGAAGAAGAAAATGCATATTCTACTACCAAATGAATAAAATTTCCTCTAACAAATGAAAAAAGAATCACTTAATTCGAACCAGTAATCATGGAGAAAACGGTGTACATACCTGAACCTCCACATTTTTTAGAAATCGGTTAAAAATAATCAGGAAAACTGTGGAAGCTAGGCTTTTTCCTGGCCCGTGTAGGCGTGAAGTATCTCTTGCAATCGGCATAGGTGTGACAGTGACCCTCTTTATCCATAACGTGTTACTGTGATGAACTGTGAGTAATAATTATTTTAATATAACGCTAGTCTGTTGTTCACTGTAAGAAAACATTTTTAAAGCCAAATATGTAATTAACTAAATAACTGCCGACTCGTTTCTTTAATTACAGATTTGCGTTATCAGGAATGCATAAATTCATAATATGAATAAATATGAAGCAGCACGTACGTTTTACAATAAACAAGAGATAAACATAACAATGGAAATATAAAAAAGAAAACATTGGAGATGATAGCATAACAAGAATGCGCAGAGGTGAGTTGTTTGTCCTGAGTGGCAGTGGCTGTGTTTTTGTCTTCGATTCAATTTAATTTCTTGCATTCCTGTGATGAGGTAGGTATCTTTTTAAGGGTTCCGTACTTCAAAAAAAACGGAACCCTTATAGGATCACTCGGGCGTCTGTCTGTCCGTCTCATCATTCTCGTGCCCTTATACCAACTTTTTTGGGGTCGGCGCAGCATGTCTTCTTCCATACTTCTCTATTACTCGTCATCTCAGCAGTCACAACCTTTCTAGCCATATCATCCTTCACACAGTCCATCAACCGTTTCTTTAGTCTTCCTCTACTCTTATAGCCATCTACATTCATACTCAGCATTTTCCTCATTCCTCCGCATCACTGTCCATACCACAATAACTGATTACCGCACCACTTTTCAGTCACCGGCGCCACTTTCAGACTTCCTCTTAAGTACTCATTCCTTTTTTTATCCATTCGCGTTACACCACACATCCCCCTTAGCATTCTCATCTCAACCACATGCAAATGCCTTACATTCATCCCTTTTGTGGCCCAACATTCCGATCCATACAAGACAGCAGGTCTAACCATGGTTTTATAAATCTTCCCCTTGAGTTTAAGGGGAATGCGGGAGTTGCATATTGTTCCCGTGACCTTCCGCCATTTCATCCATGTCTGTCTGTCCGTCCGTCACAGCCAATTTACTCCGGAACTATTGGGCCGATTGAGTTGAAATTTGGTACACATATATAAATCGGTGACTCAAAGACGGAAGTGTAACGTAAATTACTGAATTTACATGGGGGCCACTTTTGTGGGGTAAATTAGAAAAAAAAGTTTTTCAAACTATAAATATCTTGTTACTTAACAAATGAAAGGGCTCATTGTAAGCATCTCATTATTTTTTTTTAATTTTAGGATAAAGAGTTATTTAAGAAAATAGGCAAAAATTTACCATTCCGTCCCCCCTTAACTCCGAAACGAAAGGGCCGAAAGTTTGGAAAAAAAAATTTGTTCTTTACCCGAGATTACAGGAAAACTTAATAGGTAATTAACGTACGGAACCCTCTCCAGGCGAGTCGAACTAGCACTTGCCTGGTTTTTATTAAAATCTATGTTATAGCTTAGTAATAGAAGATAACGTATATTTTTAAGGCAGTACCGTCCTATGTCTGTATTGTACTATCACCAACTGTTTGGTAGATAATGTAACAGAGAAACTCGAAATTTTATATTACACAACACAACACAACGAGATCAGAATGAATTGTCTTTGAAAACAGATAATAAAATCAGTTCTGTTGCAGCTAGAAGTCGATGAACGATTGAACTTAGGTCAAAATGTTAAATAGAAAAACAGATATTTAGAAACTTCGTAAAAATCGTTTTATATTTTTAGTTTCAGGTTTCTTTCCTCGTATTAGGATACTATTTTTAAATTATGTCCAGGTACCAGGTATACCTGGTGTCCTACAGCAATTACAAGAAAAAAAAACAAACAAATATAATAAGAAATGCTGTCTTCAAATATTTAAGTTTAGTACGAAGTATGGGAGGTTTCCTAGCGCTGTGACAAAATAACATTGTAAAACCAAATTATTTTAAAAGAGTAACCATGTAATGTATGTAATATTATTTGTAAGCAGTCGGGTTTTTTGTTTTTAACAATAATATTTCTTCAGTCTAGAAGAAACTCATTAAAATACTGAACAGTAGTCATAATCTGGCTAGCCTTTTCTCAACTTTATTTGGGTAGGCTTCCAGTCCTACCGGATGCAGCTGAATACCAGTATTTTACGGAGCGACTGCCCATCTGTCCTCCGCAACCCAGTTAGTGGGTAGTAGGTAAGACTGGATGTCAGTCTTTCGGGCCACGGACTACCTGTAAGGACTGTCAAAGATCTACAAATTACTCCCGGAACAAATGGTTAAACGTGCCTTCCGAGGCAAGAAGGAAACTCGGTATGTAATGATGTCACCCATCCACACACCGAACTTTGGAAGCGCAGCTTAACCTTGAAGATCGACCCGTGCGGCTGTTATTATTAAGCCAAGAGCTCCTCGATAAATATGGAACAGTAGAAACAGCACAAATATTTTCTATTGAACAATACTCGTAACAATGTATTTTATTTAGGTAAACAAGTCTATGCAGTCCATATGCAAAAAGAACATTACCATGAATAATAAAGGATGCAAATCGCAACATTTTCGGAGTTATTATTTGTTGACGACCTTAACTTATGTTCAAGTTTCTACCTACTCAAATACACAAAAAAAACAAATACTACGATAAGCAAACCCAATCGTGCAGATTGCCACATTTGCCACCTACGACCAAATTGAGTGAAGCAATTTGGACCAATGTGGTAATGACTCTGCAAAGTACCTTTAAAAGCGTAGCGGCGGAAACATGGACCAAATATGTTGGGTAGACCTTATATTGATTTTGGCCCAATATACGGTACGTCCCGCCAGGTATAATCTGTTTTTAGAATCTTTGGACCCAACAGTTAGTAGTTGCGACGCTGCATCTCGTCAAGATACGTTTTATTGAATTCAACATGGGTTTCTGACTATACTTTCAACGGTTTTTTGGTTGATATGATGAAACTGATGTGTAACTATATGAAACATAGAAAACCTGATGAAAGAGAACTTTCAAAACGTTACGAAGTGGCGAAGGGTGTACACGGCTTTTTAGAGGACAGCTTTGACGTTCAACAAGTATTTGTGTGGCACGTTCTAACTACAATTCGGGGTTTACAAGGTAAAATCGACTCCTCCTGTTGTTGAAGTCGGTTAAAATGTAGCCTATGTTAACCGGGCCATAATGAAGAATCGATTGACACCTTATTCATTAAAATCGGATGAATAGTTTAGGCGCCACGGAGGAACATACGTAAATACATAGTCAAACA
This sequence comes from Eugnorisma glareosa, assembly GCA_947578425.1. NCBI lineage: Eukaryota > Metazoa > Arthropoda > Insecta > Lepidoptera > Noctuidae > Eugnorisma > Eugnorisma glareosa. The sequence continues at coordinate 44,678,346 of OX387957.1, forward strand.
TAAATACGAGTACACTGCTAAAATCATAACCCTCCCTTTTGGCTTCGCCATAGTCGGGTAAAAAGTATACTATTTTCAATAAATTGCTAATGAAAGGTGGGTTTGGAAAGAAACTGTCAGTCGAACCATTCCCTGGAAACGACAGTCGAAACAAACAAATGCGTAGGCTCTGCCAGATATTGACACTTATGGAATTCTCGTGACGCATTTTGATCTCAAGATTCCATTGAAATGTTCCTTCAAAGCAAATTGTTGATGTTAACGTTACGTTAGACGCGTCATGTCAGCGTTAAACCAGGGGCAGCATGCTAGGATAGCAATAAGTGAACGTCACAAAAGGCTAATATCGGGCTTACTTGACTTGAGTCTTTTCACGCCCAAATATACAGTAGATACCAATGATATTATATATAAAAAGAGGTACACACACGATGGAAACGGTGCAACCTTGAGTTTATGTTCATAACTACGTCACCACAACTTGTCGGGCCGCATCGCACCGACAAGAGGTCCTGATCTCAGTTCAACGACCTCAAGCAGGCATAAAAACACCGACAAAAACAATATGGTACATCGATAACTGAAATACTATCGTTTAAGGTACTCCGAAAATTATTCTGGTCTGTCTGTGTTAACAAAACCAGTATAAGCTGGCCTCTTATTTAGGTATTTATTTGCAGCCATGCAGTAAGATACACTGCATGGCAAAAGGAAAGGGAGGCTATTTCCTTTTTCCAATATGTGTTGATGCAAGAGTTTGAAATGATGCGAATCATTCGCATATGCGAACGCGAACGCAAACTTTTGTAACATCCCTGATAAAGACATCAACCCTACAGAATAATCAGTGAATGTTTTTTGGATGGTTATGTTATGAAAGACAAAATTACAGATTTTTTTTCACTACAACTGGATAAACAGGGTCAATTTTTATTCATTGCTTAAACTTTGACAAATTAAACTTAAATTTATTAAATACCTATTTTTTATTTTGATAAGTCTTAGTACAAAAAAATAAAGTTATCGTTAACGAAAAATGTTTACTTTGAAATTAATTTTATGGCCACCAACTCGCGGGCGGCGGCGGTCCACGCTCGTTTATTTATCATGCACAGGCATCATTTACCTGGGTTACAATGTATTGATCGCCGATTTTATCTGGTTCCAACTACTAGACTTCTTTAAGATTTGGCCGTGATCTGAAGTTATTTGAAGAGTAATTACAATTTTTCCGTCATACTTTCGTGGGGTTAGGACTAGAGATGCAAAACGAATTTTAAACGTTTTAAACCATTTGGTTTTAAACGGTCTTTTTGGTTTAAAACGATTTAAAACCACACTTAGCGGTTTAATATGGTTTAGAATGTTTTTTTTTTGGAATGCACTGAGGCTTTACACGAAGTTATCTAGACCACACCTCCTTCCTGATTTAGAATATATATAAGGAAAATAAAATATAAATGTTTTAAAATAACCTTCATTAACATGACAGACAAACATAAAATCGATCCCTACCTGCCCCATCTCTCCCCGTTGCGATTTTGGTAGCAAAGTGAAAAATAAAAATGCGGCATTGCCTTTTTATTTTAATAAATACCCAAAACATGATTGTTTTCAGTGTCTAATCCTAAATAGTAGTATAAATATGATATATGAATTCACATATATTAATAAAAATGGTAAATGATTTCAATTATTATTAATTCGTATAATTATAATTCGGATAATTTTAATTCGTAATCAATGTACGGCCCACGTGGTCGTGGTTTTAAACCGTTTTAAACAAATTTAAAACGGGTTTTAAACCACTGATTTTGGTTTAAAACGGTTTATTTACAACTATAGTTAGGACCATCAAAATCCAGAAAATAAAGCATAAGTACGGACCGTGACCAAGCAGCCTTTGAGTGGCTGCTAAAATGGTCCTTTCATTAGGGGCTGCGGGGTTAAGGATACCTTTGGCTCGCATTCGGTGTATGGTCTCCGTTGCATACATTCTGCGAGCTGCTCGTAAACTTTCACCACTTAATAAATACACCCGCACCATTACATAAAACTCGCGGTTACTTCAGTCCGACATCGCGACCTGTAGGTACGAGTACGACACACGTGTGGCGCAGGAGCTGCGCGGGCAAGGTTGGACGCGACGTCACGACAGCGCATGCGATGAGCGACTGTCGGGCCGCGGGCATCGGCCCCGCCCCTGCCGCTCGGGTAAGGATTTCACCCCCGCTGCACAACATCGCCGCGTGCGCCGCACGGCGCGCGCGTTAGTGTCCATATTTTGCTGATTTAAAGACGGATAAAAAAAAAAAAGTTTTGAACAAATAATGGAAATGTGTTCTATTACTGATGAACCACCAAAATTTTTTTGCGCACTGCTTATTAGAATTTAGATGAAGGAGTAATATAGCAGTAAATATTCAAGTAACAGTGTTTGTAGTAGTAGTTATTTAACTACTTTTTTATATAACACAGACACAATGTAAATTGTTATTGAATAAATGAAATGAAACAAAACAAAAACTAGTCCACTATCTCCCATATCAGTCCATAGAAAGTTTCTGAAAAACCATTTGGTAGTAGAGAATGGTAATGTAAACGGTCAAAAATCATTAACATCCTGGGGTTTGGCGCAAATACATCGCCTATCATTATTTCTATAGTGACTGTAAGGAGTCTGTCCACTACACTGTATCATGCCATGAACGTGCTAGGAATGTGTCATGCAATGAAATCCAGTTTCATACTTTTGAATTCAAATAGTTTTTTTTTTTGTTGTACAAATAGTACTAGACCGTTTCATCACCGACCAACACCGTCGCAAGCCATACACGTAGCGTATCAGCACCGGCCAAATATTCTCACCGGTTCTTTAGTACCGTTACAAAGTATGTTGTATGGCTTTTCTTTATTACTGGTACGAGTATGATACTTGTATCGTTTGTTGACTATTTGACTAAATAGAACATGCTCTGGTCAACCAGAACAAGCATATTCTTTCTCAACCAAGTGTATCTCCAAATAATATGCTATCAGTTAGTGAAACACTTACTCTCTTCTGTTTTACCATAGTAAATTGAGCAGGATCAGGGCAAGCAAGGTGATGGAGTAGCTGTCCTTTGGTGTCAATAGAAAATTACCACTTACATGAGTTAAATCTAAAGTTTTTATCAATAACATGCAGGTACAGTACTACATAGACTAAGGAACAGGTACCAAAGTCAGTAGGTTTTTTATCCATGGTGCTTTAGATTCTAGTCATGCTGCGAGGGTCCAACCAAAGAAAGTTACGGCTTTCACTGTTTGATATAAAAGGTTGAAAATCTGAAAACAATAATCTCAAGGATTCAAAATCTCAACACTTTTAAATTAATATATCAACAATTCAAAATCTCACCATACTAACTTATAATATATAACATTAACGACTTAATTTTTTTTTTTAAAAGGTGTACTGAGTTTTAGTTTTTTCGAAACCATTTGTAATTATTACCCCTGTCGACGAGCAGGCCTAATTTAAGAATTAAAGTTTTGAAAAAGAATTAAATGATAGTTTATTAAAAGTTAACTTGGTGAGATTATGAATTGTTGATTTATTAAAAGTTTTTTTGTTTGATATTTAAAACTGTTGAGATTTTGAATCCTTGAGATTAAGGCTTTCGCATTTTCAATATTGAGATTATGATTGTTGATCTTACGTACCGATCCCCCGTGGTACTACTGGTAGTAAAACTGGTAGTACCACAAGCAACAAACGATTATATTTGAGCGTGGTCAGAACATTAATAAAAACTGAAGTTCATATTTCTACAAAGGAGGTAAACTAATTATAACCAATCTGTAATACGGATACGATCATTAATAAAATTATTGTATTACAAGGAAAATACATCAGATAAGGAAATATTTAGTAATCAGAACAAAAAATACATACGTTTTCCTTATAAAAAAAAACCCTTCCAGATCCTTAAAATAGACTAGTGTAGGCATAGTCTAAAAGTATCCCAAAATTAGTTCTTTTGGATGGCATACAGAATGGCTAGCTAATGGAGTATAATTAATTAGACTGCTTATTTTTTCATGATTAGAGGAAGTTCAAATACCTGCCAAGTAGTACAATAGCACAGTAAACTATAATTTATTTGATTTAGCCTTAGCCATTATTACTTTATTCGTTTTTCTTGTTACACTGCTGGGCAAAGTACTCCCCTATTATCTTTACAGGTATTATTTTTGCTTGCCATGTCTTATTAATTTTGAATATTACAGAATGGTAACTAACTTTTCGCACCTTCGGTAGAACAAGGGCACAATTGTCAAAAATTGCAAAAATGAGTTAAGTATACAGAAATGCCTTAAAAATGCTATTTGAACTGGAGGAACAAAGACAGTCATTTAATTCCTTTAAAAATCCGCTAGGCGAAAATAGTGACTTTGTCTTATTGGTGCCTTTTTACTGCTCTCTTGGCTGGACATAGTCTCATTGGTCAGTTGCGCCGTCGGCGGGGAGAGAGGCAGTCGTCACTTGGACCGCTAACGTCGTAAAGGTAAATATGCCCTTTTAATTTTTTGGTTTCTGGAGCGACAATGCCACATCTATTACACTTATGCCTAATTTATAATTTTAAAATTGGAAGGACAAAGTCGTTCAGACAGTTATGCCCTTGTCCGTTCAAGATTTGTTTTATTCCTTGGTCTTAAAAGTAAATGTGTTTTTGTCATTCCAATTGCAATGCTATTTTGCTAGACTTAATGACAATTACGTTTTTGTCATTCCAAATTGACTTGATTTAATATTAATGTTTGTTATTTAAGTTAATGAAATAAATTTGTATTATTTTTTAATACAAATTTTGTGATAAATTTTCTGTTTATTTATTAGTATTGGTATTTTTATGTATTTACGACTAGTAGGTATGCATTATTTGTGAATTGTGATATGAATAGTTTCTTTGTATGATTTAAATTTTAATAAAATTTTCAGAATTTAAAATGGGATCTCGTAGTAAAAAAATTTTAATGATGCTTAATGACGAAAATAATTTGCAAATCAAAGAAACTGACACAAATTCTAATAGATCTTGTCGCGAAGGAGATGTGGGCTCTAACAGAGCAGCAAATTCAATCGAAAACTCGTCAATGTGTAAGTATATTGTTGCTATTTCTTAATTCATATTGGTATGTTACTTAAGTTTTTTATATAAATATATATTTTTTTACAGCTAATAACATGGTTGAAACATGGATAGATATGAATATAAAAAACCAGGGTCCTGTTAAATCAATGGAAGGCATCATTTCAGAAACAACGGATACACCTATTGAATCATTACCGTCACCTCTTCTAGATTTCGAGAATTCTGATGTTGAAAAAATGGAAAATAACAATTTTGGAACAGAAATTTCTCCTGCGGTAAATACTACAGGTAAGATAATAAAACTGCTATACAAATATCTGGATTATTTCATGTGTAAAGTAACTGAGATATTATTCTTTCATCACCTTTTTAGAGGTTGCAAGTGAGCTTAACTCCTCAAAGAGTGGAGATTTTTCACCATCTGAAGGATCAGATTATAAACCGCCACGAACTGTGAAACATAAGAGTATATTTAAAACTAGATCTCCCAAACGTAGCACCTCGTCCAGTTCTTCAAGTTCCAGCAGTAGCTCGTCTAGTTCCAACAGCAGCAGCTCATCTAGTTCGTCGAGTTCTTCTGACACTGATAATAGGGGTAATATTGATGAGGCTGATGGTAATACGGAAAGTGTTGAAGTTTATAACGACCCAGGACCCCTTGTGGATACGAGTGAAGATCACACTGAGCAAGTAATTAATAAAAAGCAGTCAAGAAAGCGACAAAAAAATACACAGCAATGGAAACAAGCTGTTTCAAAACGTTTAAAAAATAGTGGCCAAGAATACACGACCAAAAGAGGCAACATCGCACCAGCGAAATCCATGCGCCCTCCATGCAAAACCTCGTGTCGTCTGTCTTGTTCTACTAAAGTTTCTTTTGAAACGAGGAGTGTGATTTTTAAATCCTACTGGGAATTGGGAACACACCAAAGGCAAAGAGATTTTCTTGCATCATGTATTAAAAAACAAAATCCTACAACCCGAAGAATCAAGATCACAGCAAATAACACATTTAAACCACCGAGGAAACCGAACTCAACCTATCATTTTCTGATAAATGGTGAGGAAATCAGGATTTGTAAGACTTTTTTGCTGAATACTTTATGTATTGGTGAAAAAACATTGCGGAATGTAATTGACAAAATATCTGATCAAGCCTTGTTTATAATGAGTCCTGCCGATAATCGCGGAAAGCATAATAACCATTGTAATTTAAGCGATGAAGTCGTGAAATCGGTCCGAAATCATATAAATTCCATTCCTAGAACAGAAAGTCACTACTTAAGGGCTAATACAACCAGGGAATATATAGATGGAAGTTTAACTATAGCGGAGCTTCATCGTGATTACAAAAAGATTCAAGAAACCGCTGGAAAGGAATTTGCAAATTATGATGCCTACTATCGAATTTTTAATACTGATTTCAATCTTGGTTTGTTTATTCCCCGAAAAGATCAGTGCGATGAATGTGAGGCGTACAAAAACTCTAACGATAAGGAACCACTGATGGAAAAATACAAAAAACACCTAGAAGAGAAAAGTTTAAGCAGATTAGAACTAAAACACGACACAGAACAATGCAAAAATAGTGATTCTAATAATATAGTTGCCATTTTCGATCTACAGGCAGTCTTACCTTGTCCAATTGGCCAGTCATCAGCTTTCTTTTATAAGTCCAAGTTAAATTGTTACAATTTTACGGTGAGGACTCATTTTCTAATTAGTTAATTATAGTGTTAAAATTAATCAATTTATGTTCGAATGTACCTAATGTATATTTTGTTTTAGGTATCCAATATAAAAGACGATACCACAATTTGCTTTTTCTGGCACGAGGGTCTTGGCAAACGCGGCGCCAATGAAATAGGAACATGCCTTTACAAGTTTTTGGAGGATCTTTCTAACAAACAACCAGATAAAGACATAATATTTTATTCGGATAATTGCTGCGGGCAGCAAAAAAATAAGTAAGTTTGTTGCCTTTTATAATACAATTAATTTACAGTAGATTTAGATAAATAGGAGTGATTGTTGTTATAATTCATACTGAACAATATAGGTAGGTAATGTACTTATAATGTAAATAATTATTTCTACTTGTTTCAGATTCGTTTTTGGAATGTATTATTATGCTGTCAACACATTGCCTATAAAGTCAATAACACACAAATTCCTTATTAGGGGTCATACCCAGAATAAAGCTGATGCCGTCCATTCTGTAATAGAAAAAAACGTTAAGCGAGCTAAAAAGGCTGGACCTATATACACTCCAGCAGAATACATCAGTCTTATTAAAAATGCTAAGAAAAAGGCTGTTCAATTTACCGTTAAAGAAATGAATTTTGATTCTTTCATTGATATGAAGCTGTTATCTGAAGATATTAATTTGAATGTAAACAAGGATGTTGAAGGAAATACTTTTAAAATATTGGATACGAAAGTGATCAAATTTATGAAAGATTCAGAGATATACCAATTTAAGTGCAGCTACAAAACCGACGATTGGACAGCAGCGAGAATTCGAACAGGTCGTATCGGTAATAAAAAAAGTGTGAAAGATGTCACACTAAACCAGCTCTATAAGGAAAAGTTACCAATCCCTCACAGAAAAAAAGAAGACATTCGTCAATTGATATCCTCAAATATAGTTCCTAAGTTCTATGAACAATATTTTAACAACCTTTTTTAAGAAAAGGAGAGAGAGCTAGAACTGATTCGTTAGTAAGAAAAAAATAATTGTTATAAAGATATTTTTATATTTTTTAATTAATATTTTTTGAAGTGTGATTCTAAAGAATTTCATTTGCATAACAGTGAATCTTGTTAAAAATAATGTCACTGTTATTTTTGTTATCTTCTATAATTCTATTTTCATTGTGATTCCAAAGAGACACAAACGTGAGATTATTGACGACTGATTAGTAAGACTATAATGATAGTTTAAGTATTATATTTCGTGAAAGTTACTACATTTTTTTTACTTTATAAGAAAATAAAAAGTTTATACGGAAAAACAAGGTATTTTTATTCGAAAATCATCCTAAATTAAAGCTCAAATTTAGTCCTAATTACAAAATAATATACATTTTGGTAGAACAAGGGCACAAATGTATCCCTTCCTTAAAATTAAAATTAATTGAAAAAAAACTAAAAGTTCTTAATTCTTGTTAACTATACGCCTAAAAAGGATATAGTATATAGTTTATATCATGCAAAGAAGAAAAACTTTCGAGCAATATTAACAGAGCAAGACCTCACTGAATGCAATAAATATCTTAAAATAGCTCTCCTGTAAAATAGCAAAAACTGCAATTATGCCCTTGTTCTACCGAAGGTGCGTTTTGTTAATTGCAACAATATTTGTTTTAGATTAAACTAACTAAAGTAGTAAAAATAAAGTAATAGACAGCCATTCCTCAAAGCTTGGCAAAAGTGTTGGTCTATCTAATAATTGCATCCAGGAAATGTTAACCAATAATTAAGTAATGCCTGTAGCAGACCAGAATACTTTCGATTTTCGAATATTCGATTTAAATTATTTTGCAGACAAGATGTAGGTGTATTGTGTAAATGAGTAGAGGTAATAATACTAATTTAAAAAAACAATTAAGGATTTTTTAGAATTGAGGAATTTCTTCTAGAAGTTTTAGAGCCAACTTTAAAACAAAACTTAAATGATGTGCATAATTGTGTACAATTTACCTACATTCGTTATCAAATGCGTTAGAGATAGTTAACCTGTTCCAAGAATTTCATATCAAACTCAAAATGCATTTTCATGTGAAACTCGACCATCATTAACCTGTTGAATGTACGTTAATGACATAGAATACAAAGAGGTTTCACAGCAACTTTGTAACAGGATAACAGGTGGACATATTTTGCAGAAGACACGCCGTCCGAAGCAACAAGTAGTTATAAAAAAACTGAATTATGAAATCAAATAGATTCGACGCGAAATAATTAAATCACGACAGATGACGTATCGAAACTTGCTAATAAAAAAGAACAGCCTAAATGCTTTCAAGGTTTCTATCACTTCTTTCTTAGTTTTGAGAAGAAATAATATCGTGACCTAAAAACTATTTTCTGCTTCAAAGTTTCGTAAAACAATCTGCGTGGACAGTTACAATCACGTCATATGTAGGTATACCTAACTTTTAGATGGAACTGCATTCAAAGAATTCAACTTAACTAAAACGATGCATTGTTTTCATTACGTAGGCAGGAAAGTTGCAACATACCGTTCGTAGACTGGCCGACAGCAAACACCAATAGGAACACACTAGTTACATACTTAAAGTTCACACGCACTCGCAGACGATCCATTTTCTCTCAATATAATAAAATGGACGTTTGTTTTAGCTTTTATTTTACGAATGTCAGTAACGTCATTGAACGAAACACTTTACTGCTCAACTGTGCTGAACTGACGGACGGGCGCGGGCGAACGGAGTGCCGAGTACAAAGAGTATAATAATCAGTGTTGCCAGGGCCCTTGAGTCGTAAGTTACGTTTCGTTTCCTGAAATGTTACATTTTTGCTGTAAAAGTTACATTAGGTATTGTTTTTTTTTTTTTATTTATCTGTTTTTGGGGTCGGAGGTCGGAGGCAAATTGATGTCAGTAAATTGGCGAAATGTAAAGGAATCTATGATGTCTAATGGTGTATATAGTCTTATGATAAAACAGACACTTTAATTTGTTCGCAGCGCCATCTTCACTGTTGTTACTATCTAGTCTAGCACCTAACTTATTCTATTAAACCAAAACTACGAGGTTGTGCATCTGTTATTTTTACACTGAACTAACTACTATAATATTCGATAAGTACATAAACAACCCTCTTAGCGTACTGTTCTACCAAGTGGTCGTAAACGGGCTCTGTTATTAAAGGGCAAGAACGCCTCAATGCACAAAAGCATTACAAATCTCGTTGTTCTGAAAAGTTACGAAAATACCCTAAAATTTACTTACATGTTACGCGAGGGGGTCAAAAGTTACGAAAAATGTAAGAAATGTAACCTTCTGGCAACACTGATAATAATAATAGATAGAGGCGGAGTATCTCCAACTTGCTCTGCTCATTCGTAAGGACGGTGTTACCAAGTAAAAATATGGTAGAAATTGGTAAACTTGTTCAAGAAATTCAGTGCTGCATGATTGTATACGCGCAGCACTAGCGTTAATTCCGATTACAGACATCTGCTCATCTGTAAAAGAAATACGTTAAGTTTTATCAAATTTTATGAAAGGATGCGACAAGTATGGGTAATTGTTGTTAATGCTGAATTGGACCATATTAATTTCAAATAATTTACCTCGAACTATAGCATTGCAAAATACAATTTTTTATGGTAGGTATTGAAGAATATTTTCGAAACTGTAGTTCCATCGCCAAGTGCTCTTCTACCAGGGGTAGGTACAGCCGCTTTTTCTCGTTTCTGGTGGGAGATTGGTTTGAAGTTCGCTTGTCTTTCTTCTGGGTTTTTCTCTGGTAAGTAGTAACAAGTGTTTGTGAATGTTCCTCACCATTATTAATGTTTACTGTTGCACTGCATTAAATTATAAGATCGAGCGAAAATTAATTTTAGTAACTTAAAACGATATTGAAGGGTTGGCGATGGGAGGCAGTTGCTCCGTTTTAAGATATTTCCACCCTTAAAGTTGACTTCGAGATTTTTTATAATCATATGAATCGTCATTCAATCATATAGGTATTTATGTTCCCGGAAATGTATGAAACCTAGGATTGTACAAAATTCCTAGGAAATATATATACGATTCCGATCCTAAGAAATGTGTAAAGTAATGTTTCAACGATTCTACATGTATGAGACCACATTTCCTGTGAAATGTATATATTTCCTAGGAATTGTGTGCAATTCCGAGATGATACTAAGAAATATATTAAAACGAATCCGAGTCGAGGGAGACCCTACGAGGGGCTCCTACTTCTGAATGGTTTATAAAAAATAACCACGAAGCCATATCACCTTAACCATACCCTTCTAACCTAATCTATCCGTGTCGAGGTGCCCCAAGTCGGCCTAGGCAAAACTAGTTTGTCATCAACCACCTCATTAAAATTTGGTGCTCATTTACTGTTTTAGGTGATAGATGTTAGTGGTCACAAAGTTATTTTTGGTGGTCATTATATTTTCACCCCTTAAGAACATCAAGAATGTACGAGTAATACATTTCCAATCGCTATTTAGGAAATGTATAGATTTCCTAGGAAAATATTTCATAGATTTCCTAACCATTTTAGGAATTGTACACATTTCCTAGGAATTGTACCTACCTAGTTATTAATTTTACCACTGCTCTCAAAATGATGAAGAAAATCATCATGAGGATCAAACCGGTCGTGCCCCAAAATCGTCATGTGTCGTTCCCCCCAGGTTGACTACCAATAAATTCGAAATACCTGCCAGAATGGATAAATGCTCACCAAATTGTTTCATGAAGTATTGTAGAAATAGTATTTGATATTTTACTTTTTATTCTATGCCTTATACATAACATAAACGCCTCTATAGTTAATTTCAGACCAAATTTATACCTACATCTAAGTACCTATACAAATAAACAAAACTGAAGTGTCTGTTTGTAATTTATGAAAAAAACAGCTTTTTACTGAATGCTGAAGTATATACCTAGGTAGGTACGATACTTTTAATAAAACATTGTTTTTTTCAATTTTTGTCTGTTTGCCTGTTTGTTCCGATGACCATCAACACTGACAAATCGAGTTGTACCTATGCTGCTGGCTCTTATCAAGAAGAATAGTTTTGTCAATAAAAGCACCGCACAGAGGGAACATAGAGGTAGAGGTTGACGATTCCTTAAGGTGAAGGATGGAACACGCAGCCCAATTTTGCCTATAAAATGGAAAGTATTTGCTAGTGCTTCAGTACAGGTTTTTTTTTTAAGCAAGTGAAATGGTACATTATGCATGCATACGAGGGCTGCACTAAAAGTATCGGGAATGGAATATTTCCACTGTTCCAGTCATATTAAAATCTTTTTCAAAACTCCTTGGTTTTAAAAATCGAATACCATTTATTTATTTAAAAAAAGATTCTCGGTCTTGATAAAGATTCATTTATTTGCAAAAACATGTGTAGATAATATACATGGTATGATGTTTACTATAGGTGTACAGGATATTCTTTGGCCCAACATGTTTGACCAATAGCTGGTGTACAAATTAGATCGGAAGACCATTACATAGGTTTCAAAAAAAAAAAAAAAAAAATTATACAAAGTTAAATAAACAAAAAAAAAAAAAAAAACAATAACAATTAACATTAATATAAAATAAAAAACAATAGGTTCAGTCAGTACCTATATCAGAGCGATTTGTCATTTAAAAATTCATTGACATTATAGTAGGCTTTTTCTGTCAGTATTTTTTTAAATATTTTCTTAAACTGGTCTGTATTTAGTTTTTTTACACAGATAGGGATATTATTATAAATTATCGGTGCTCTGCATACAACGCTTTTATACAGTAGTGCTGTCTTAGATGGCTGAACACGAAGTTTACTATTATCCCAGCGATTTCGTATTACAAGGTCCGATATTCGAGGAAACAAATGGGGGTTATTTTTTACAAATAAGGCAATTTCTAAAATATAAAGTGAGGGCAGTGTGAGGATTTTATGCTTTGTAAAAACTGGCTTACAGCTCTCAGTACTTTGGATACCGAACATTGCACGTATGCATCGCTTTTGCATTTTAAATGCCATATCTTTATTTGACGAGTTGCCCCAGAAGATTATGCCATATCTTTAGGACAGATTCTACAAGTCCATAATAAGCCGATAGTAACACATTAGTGTTGATAGATGGAGCAAGCTAGTACAAGGTTTTGTCAAACTTGTTTAGTCGTTGAGAAAATGGAATTGACTCGAGAAAATTAAAGAGCGATGATGTATTATGACTTTCGAAGTGGTTTAACACAAAAACAGTGTGTTGGCCGGATGATTTCTGCATTTGGTGATGAAGCCCCATCCAAAACCACAATTTATCGCTGGTTTGCTGAATTTCAACGTGGACGTGTCAAGCTCAGTGATGATCCCCGTCAAGGTCGTCCAAAAACTGCAGCCACCCAAGAAAAAGTTGATGCTGTGCATAAGCTGATTGAGGAAGATCGACATGTGACACACCGCGAAATTCCGGCAACTTTAGACATTGGCATGAGTCAAATAAAAATAATCTTGCATGAACAATTAGGTGTAAAAAAGTTGTTTTTGCGATGGATACCGCATTCGCTCTGTGAAGAGCAAAAAGCGGCTCGCGTTATTGGTGCGACAGAACTCTCGAAAGATTCCACGCAGGATCCTCAAATGCTGTATACAACATCGTATCAGGTGACGAACCCTGGATATACGCGTACGAACCCGAAACAAAAAACCAGTCACGAGTTTGGGTGTTCGAAAATGAGTTAAAGCCAACAAAAATTGTTCGTTCACGGAGTGTTGCAAAAAAATGGTGGCCACGTTTGTCTCCAAAACCGGCCATGTTACGACTATTCCTCTTGAGGGACAAAGAACGGTTAATTCAGAATGGTATGCTAGCATTTGTTTGCCACAGGTCGTTTCTGAACTCCGTAAAGAGAACTGCAACCGCGGCATCATCCTCCATCACGACAATGCACACACCGCGCACAGAACAAAAGAGTTTTTAGAGCAAGAAAACATAGAATTATTAGACCATCCGCCGTACAGCCCCGACCTAAGCCCTAATGATTTCTATACTTTCCCCAAAAATAAAGAATAAATTTCGTGGACAGAGATTTTCATCACCTGAAGAAGCTGTGGACGCCTACAAAACGGCCATTTTGGAGACCCCAACTTCCGAATGGAATGGTTGCTTCAATGATTGGTTCCATCGTATGGAAAAAAGTGTCAAATTTCGCGGAGAATACTTCGAAAAGCAATAAATACATTTTTAAATAGTAATGTTGTGTCACTTCCTTGATTCCCGAAATTTTCAGTGCCGCCCTCGTAGTTAACATAGTGTACACGATGAACCAGGGTGTGATACTGAATAATCCAGGTGGTAGGTCTACAATGAGTCACCGTAACAGAAAAAGGATAATTGTTTGTTGTGGAAAATAGATAATTCAGTTGTAAGTTTAAATATTTATTAGGTTTCGGGTTATACATATAAAAGCCACGCAATCAGTCATAAAACTTAATTTATAACAGTCATTAAAAACTTTTATAAGGTTTTGAGAAGCATATACTCCATACCTTTAACAAATTAAAAAGACGAAAAAAATTGTACAGATTAATTATCATTATCTCAATCACTCTTTATTTGTTTTAAGTCTAAATCAATGATTGTACTTAACAATAGGACTAATATTCAGTTGGCTCGTTCTCAGTCATAGTATGTTCACGACTTCACGAGAAATCAACATAAAAGACTTCAAAATAGCAATTTAAAAAAAAAACTTAAATGTCTCCGTTAATACTAATCGATTGGATATGACGGCCAATCGAGTAGTTATGAATTTGCTTAGAACTTTAATGCTCATCATTAGGGCTCGGATAAATATGTGCTAAAAATCCCAAAATATGTACATATAATATGGGTCTAAAAAACGGAAATATTGAAAAATATGGACTAAAAAAGACACCTATTACCAAAAATAAAACACTTTATTGTAACATAATTGATTGAAAAAATACATACAAATCAACGAAATTATATTGTAGTCAGCCTTGTTATTCGAGTTATTGCAGTATACAACGATATGTTTCTTCAAATTTTCAAAATTGAAGCTGCTTCTGATTAATCGGAAAAACGGTTTATATTGACTGAATGACCTCTCTACGTCACAAGAAGTAACTGGCGCAAACTTAAATTTGCACAACTCTGTAGGCGATTATAGGCTCTGGATTGTGTTCCACTGAGAATATTGTTAATTTTTTGTAGCGTCTTAAATCCTTTATTTTTTTCGAGGATAGACCTTATTTTCGATATTATCACTGCAGCAACAGGGCCTTCTTCCTCCATTATTTTCTTACATTCGTGTATGCCGCGCAACGACAATTTATTTCCGCGGCGCGGCGCGTGGGAAGCAAAAATTATGCAGTTTTTGCTAGTTTAATTATTAAATATAGCAAAATATGGACTAATGTAATTAAATTCTAAAAATATGGTCTTAACCTTGAAATATGGAAAAATATGGATTCTAAAACCCTCGTTTCCCAGCTCAAAACATCATAATTTATGGAGAAAACTAAATAATTAATGAAAATGATTCAAATAAAAAATATGTGTTTACATATTTATCCGAGCCCTACTCATCATGAATACATCTTGGGGTTGTGGTTCTGACTCCTCATATGGTCAATATATCTAAAAGGTCATTGACGAAAATAAAATAATTATCAGGCAACAAGTTGGCTCTTTAACACGGTGCCATAATGCACTGGAATTGTCTTATAAGCCATCATGATAGTCTTCTTGGTAGTAGTTAGCATATCCCTGTAATTATAAAAGTAGTAGTTAGTAATAGTAAAAAAAAAAAAACTTGTGGAAATTGTTCTAATTCTGAACCTTTGCTTACCTACCCAAATTACAAAATGGTATACTGGCAAATGTATAGTAATCATTCATTTGGATGAATTGATAGTTTATTTTAAAATAATTAAGATAATATATTGAGAGGACCATATTATGGTCCTCCCAATTCAATTCCTATCATATGTCGTACAATTTAACATAAAGCTGCTGTTAATTTAATTTCAAATTGCAATGTCAATTTAAGTACCAGCAATCCCTCATGTGCTACAAATAAAATTAGAAGACCTTCCTTCCCTTCCTCATTTGAATCAAAAGTATATAAATAGCCGATTATTTTTTAAATTAAACCAATGAATAATTTCTAAGTATGATGTACTGAAAACATGGTAACTGTAAGTGTTGATGTTCATTCAACACTGTATTATCTATTTAATATTATTATAACAGATATTGATTGAAATGTCTCATTCCAATTCCTAATCATGGTGTTGCAGGAAATGAAAAACCAGAGTGTCCGGCCAAAATAATTGTTTGTCTTAATTAATTGATTCCATATTCTGATGCTGTTATGAGAGTTTCTATAACACATACAGATGCAGTTAGTCTTAAGTATCATCAACTGCCTAGCCTTATCCCAACTATGTTGGGGTTGGCTTCCAGACTAACCAGATACAGCTGAATACCATTATTTTATATGGAGCGATTGCCTGTCTGACCTCCACAACCCAGTTAGTACTGGGTAATACAATACCCCTTGATAAGACTGGTTGTCAGAGTTTTTGGGTAGCTTACTACCTGTTACATCTAACAATGATCTACAGATGACAGCCCGGACCAACAGTTTAATGTGCTTTCCCAGGCACGGAGGAAACTCGGCACGTAATGGGCGGTCACCCACCCACCCACAACCTAGGCAAGCACGGCTTAACCTAAAAGATCGACCCTAGCAGCTGTTATTATTTTGCCACGAGGTCCTCAGTTAGTCTGAAGTATAAGACAATGTATGTGTCAAGCGTGGGGAAGACGTTCATACCAGTCCACATCATCATCTTCCTGTCCTTGACCCATTCTATTTGGGGTCGGCGCAACACATTTTCTTATTCCATTCTCCCCTGTCAGACATCACAGCATCATTTACTTTCTCTTTTATATCATTCCTCACAGAATACATCCATCTATTCTTTGGCCTTCCTCTGTCTCTCCATCCATCAACATTATGTCCATCACACTTTTAGTCACATGTGTTTCATACCTCCTCATTACATACCAAGACAAAAAACTTCCTTTCAATTTTTCTGTAACAGGTGCCACTTTCAAACTTCCTCTTTATATACTCATTCTTTACTTTAACCATTCTTGTCGATCCACACATCCATCTCAACATTCTCATATCCGCTACATGCAATCGTTTTTCGTCCATCATCACAGCTCAGCATTCCGATCCATAAAGTACGACAGGTCTAATCACGAACTTGTATATTTTCCCCTTTAACTTAAGGGGCATCAGTGGGTCACAAGTTGTTCCAAAGACGTGTCGCTATTTTATGCATCCTGAGTTGACCTCCTCCATCCTGAGTTGATTAAAACCTGTCCACACAAATTGAAAATAAAGGTACTTGGTTTGCCACTTTAGGTCTAGGTACAAATAAACTCCATACCTTGGTTTTGCAGGAATAACAATTTTATTCATTTATTTGTCGTATGCGTTGTGGTCACTTTCGTCTTAATTATCTTCTTCATCGTCTGGTTATGGTTAGTTCTCCTTAGGTATCTTTACTTCATAACTTCTTTGAGTGTTCGTCTTTCAACATTCGTCATCACCTTGAGTTGTCGGATGAGATTCTAAAAATTTAAAAAAACATGCATTCAGGAGCTACATAAAAATGCCGCAACGTAATATTTTATTTGTACAAATTTTTAACGGACTGTTGCATTTAGGTTATATTTCGTGTCAATTTAGATGGTGCTCTGTGTTTCGTGTTTTTACATGTATAGCAATTTTATATAAATACCTTTTAAATTGTAGATTCATAGCATTGTACAGGGTTTGTTTTTTGTGTTTATTTTTTGGTTTGGTTTATGTCAAGTCAAGGAACTTATTTAGACTTTAGTGTCACTGCCAAATGTCAATTATGTCAACAAAAGTCCTCTCTGGCAGTCTTTGGTCAACTGTCAAAGAGTAGAATAACAACAACACCAAAAGGATACTAGAGTATTCTACTCTTTGGTTTGTTCATGGTTTGATTTGACACTAAAAATTGATACTGACTGAAAACCGCCCAAGCGCGAGTCGGCTATCGGCTTAGCCACAGAGCATCTTATATATACTGGCTTAGCGCAATATAGGGTTCCGTGCATAGCACCAAACAATATAATACACACTTAAACTCACACCTTTTTGTCATGGGGCTAGGCAGAAACCATAGAACGCCACCTGCCACGATACAGTTTACATACTCCGTTTGCCTTGTCCACGTTATGATAATAATAATATTTTTAACGGTTATTCATACGTCAATTTGCACTCAACAGCAAAACTAACCTTGTTTTCACTATATTAATGAGAAATAGTGTTACTGTTGCAAAAAAGTCCCATATTACTGAATTTAATATCAAATCTTATTTAAACCAATTTTTGTAGAAGTTCTTATACGTTCTACACACCCATTTTTTTCAATATATAATTTTCAACATTTAGCAATAGCCACCCCACACAATTATTAGTAGATAATATATTTTTTTCTTCAATCCTCTGTTACATGTATGTTCTAGGGGCTGGGCAAAAAAATAAAAATATGTAGAAGTCTATTCTTTTTCATAATTTCACATCATAGTCTGTTGGTTCAAAGAAGGCACCTACTCTCCAAAATTCAACTTTGTGGTGCCAACAGTCTCGGAGTTAAATGGCTGTCACATAGGTACGGTTGGAGAGGTTGAATCTATAAGGGTTTCGTCTTTGCCGTTGTCAACCCTAAAAAGAATAAGCAATATTTTAAGACTTATTACAAAATGACAGTTTATCAAAACTAAAAAAAAATACAATTAATTACGTAAAACGTTGTATAAACACATTACGCAAGAAAATATGGACATATGGCTAGGTAATTGGTCGAAAGGCTATACTTTACAGCAGGGGGATAAAGTTGCCTAGTTATTTACCTATACTGCATTTTTTAAGCTGCGCCATCTATGAATTATTGCTACTTTAATTTCTAATTTATTTTCATCATGTTACTTTAATTTTTTAAACTTAAATTACGGTCAAATTTTTTTTTGGCTGTTCCGTATTAAACCATACTATTACGACCTGAACCTTTCCTTGGCCAAAGAATTAGAACTAGCATTGCCCATATTATTGTGTTCTTTGGCATTGCCATTCAACGTGGCAATGCTGCCAGTTTTCTGGGCACGTTTCCGGATGACAGCCATGTGGAGGAGTACTTAGACGCCTAAGCGTACTGTTGTTTATTTATTTAGTTTATCTAATTAGTATAGTCCTTTTTTGTAAATTTTGTAATCTTAATTAATATTATGAATGCGAAAATAAGTTTGTTTGTTTGTTACCTTTTTACACCTAAACCACTGAACCGCTTGCTGAAATTTTGCATTTACGTTGTCAGGTGTACTGAAACGGACTTAAGGTACTTTTTATCTCGCAAAAAGAACTGTTCCCGAGGAAAACAACTATAAAACTCTTATGACAATAGATGGCGCCACGTGTCATTCGAATCATCATTGAATAAACTTTGTTGCGGGCAAAAGCATATAAATAAAATGAATATTTTTTTATACCTATTTCATCTTTCATTTTCATTTGGTTGCTTTTGTATATATATTCCATAATTATTGATAGAATTATGTAAAACCCTTGGGAAAACCATGTTTGGTAGCGTGAAATTAATTTTACAGTACCTAGTTTGAAAATAAAACAACTTCACAATCAATCTACAAGCATGGAAAGTGTGCACTTATAGATAGTGTAAAAAGGTTAATTTAGTTTAGTTTTTATTTAGTTTTTCATTGCAAACATGTCGTCAAACACAACAATACGAAAACAATATAGCTTTTCCGTTTACATAAAAAAACCAGCCAAGTGCGAGTCGGACTCGCGCATGAAGGGTTCCGTACCATCGTAGTAGGGGGAGCCACCTTAACTTTTTTTTATTTGTTGTTATAGCGGCAACAGCAATACACACACCGACCGACAGTGGAGGCTTAGTAATAGGGTCCCGTTTCCCGTTGGTTACCTGGGTACGGAACCCGACAAAGCAATACTCTGTGATCGCAACTAATGCCCTCTGTTGGCGAAATAAATATCACTTTAGAAAAAAAAAATCTTTACCGAGAGATGTCACAAGGGTTACAAAAATTCAAAAATGTAGTAAAAACATCGTATGCTTTCTGTTTCTGTCAAAATAATCAATAAAATGGATAATCACATCACGAGTCTTACTATGTTTTGTAAGTTTTTAATGTGATAAAGTGTTAAAAAAAAACTTTAGGCAGTGATTGTGTCAAGATTGTGTTTATAACTTTAATTTTCGAATTTGGAACTCTAACATTTCGTGTTCTTAGAAACTAAAAATGTCTGACGAAGAGAGATGGAATCGAGACAACCGCAACAAAGGTAAGTTTTAAAACTGTAGACTGCCTTTTACTGAGAGCTTCGCAAGAATTGCATTTGTTGACCATCGTTTTTTAAAAGTTTAACTATGTTCTCAAACTAATATAAAATAGGTAGGTACCAACATAAACTGTGGAGAAACCGACGCAGCCTAAAAAGCCAATTTTTGCCCATTGCGTATGTAACTATGTAGGAAATGAAGGAGATAGCCATGATGATGCCAGTTAGCCATCTGTCTATGTTTTAAAATGTATTGATATTCTTAAAAATATGTATTGTGACTCTTCCGCCAAAGCCAATAATGACTTCACCGCCATTGAGATTGGATCTTATTGATTCAAAACTACCTGAATCCAATTGGATTCGCTTACTGGAATCTTGTTTGTTGGTTATTATAACAACCAACAAATAAGATTCTAGTAATTGTTTGTGATATTTTTATTTATTTATAAATGGTATGTAGGTATTGATTATTTTCTTGGCTAAACACAAAATAATGTACATGTAGCACATGTTTTTTGTAATAAAGGATTCTATTGAACAACCGTAAATTGTTTCGTCGCTTCTGATAATCCTATCAATGGGCAACAAAAGTATTTTCTTTATCATAATGTGTTTGAAAATTCACAAGTTGCAAGTGGTCTATTTGTAATAAATAATATGAGTTTCGAGTTTATCCAGCACAGTATTGGTACCTCTTTACATTACTTTAACAGGGAAAACATGTTTATGATCATGGAAAGGTTATATGAACTGTGTGAACTAAGATTTGTGGTAGAAAAAAATATGTAGGAACTGCACCAAGCCCAAATAAATTGGGTTAAGGGCTGGTGAGTGATAAAGATTTGTCTGAAGTGTTCCACTGCACTCCTGCATGTAGTATCACATGTTTTCAAACATAACCTTGATTCTAACTGGAATTCTAGTAAATTATTGATTTTATCAGTAGTTCTTTATCATTATTTTATCATATTTACAATGCCACATGGTACCTATACAAAGTATGTTTATTGCCCATGGTTCGACCACACAGTTCTACTAGTAGGACCAAGGGAATTTTTCTTTTCGGTGGTTCTGTCAATCGGAATATGGGCAAATAAAGTTTTATCAATAGTACTAAGGGAAACTTTGATTACTCATGGTTCTATTAAAAGTAACCTGAGTATTCAACCTCTTTGCATGTAATCTTCATTCAGGAAAATGCTGTTGATTTTTTTTTTTTTAAAAGTAGCCTTTGTCCTATATCCAGAATAATATACCTTTCAACCCTCCCTTTCAAACTCTCTGCTTACATACAAACTCACTAAATTCACACTCTATATAATATTAAGCATAATATAATATATCTAAGATTATATTCAAATACTTAATTTATTTTGCCACCTACTCGTAACAGTGTTTTAACACCTAACCTAAGTGTTTGAAAACACAAAAAATATAATTATAATGTTGAATTGATTGATGTATTGGTATTTTCTAAGTAGCAATTATTATCTTAGCATGTTTCCTATCTATCTGTGTATGTCAAACATAAATATTGCTATGCATATATGCTTGGTATTCTAACCTTTAAATCCCATACAGAAGCATGGTTAGTTGGGGAAAAAATGTAAGGGAAATAAGTATTGTCATCAATATTGTCTGTACTGAAAGTAAATATAAATAAAACAATGTTTAATTCAACCTTAAACAGTACCATTTATTAGGAGCCAGGCTGATGGCCATGGTGTCAATACTATTTTGAGTCATCAATGTTTAGTCATAGTGGAATCACTTAGTTTCATCCTTCTCCTTTTTGTTATTATGGTACGTTGATTTGACTTTGGGCCCAGTACACACAGTACATCATGCTGTTACTGTTGGGCTGTGTCATTCCACTGCTGGGCAAAGGTCTC
The DNA here is from genome assembly GCA_947578425.1 of Eugnorisma glareosa. Classification (NCBI taxonomy): domain Eukaryota; kingdom Metazoa; phylum Arthropoda; class Insecta; order Lepidoptera; family Noctuidae; genus Eugnorisma; species Eugnorisma glareosa. The sequence continues at coordinate 44,700,550 of OX387957.1, forward strand.
CGCATGGCCTCCAAATCTTGCAATCTAGGGTTAATGTAGACCACTGGTTGTTGGTTCTATCTAGCTTATTTCGCCATATTATACATTTATTTATAATTTCATTATTATTTTACACAAAAATGATTTACTTTTATGTTGATAGCTTGTTTCTATTTTATCATTGAATTTCTATCAAAGATTGGTTAATTTATTGTTGGTTTTTTTTTTGTATATACTAGCGACCTGCCCCTGCTTCGCACGGCGTCATGTATAGTATGTTCAACATTTTCGTATCTTGAAGTTGGAACCTTAGTCAGAGATTTGCTTGTACAAATGTACATGTTTTAAAAATCAAGATTATGAGGGTTGTCTAAGTGGATATTCAGTTATGACTTATTAGGCATTGGCACCTTCAATATTATGCTGCTAGCTGTTTTATTTACTTATTGTTCTTGTTTAAAACCTTTTTTGCATTGCGAACAAACAGTTATGTATTATTTATTTTATTTTATTTATTCTAGCCATGCTACTGTATAATAAAAGTATTTGTAACTATCATATTTATCACCAGCAAGTATGGTGCAGTTCATCATATAATAATAATATAATAGACATGCACTTAACAAAAACCACTCCAATTATTTCTTGGAAGGGGTTAGCAGGGGAGATATAATCATCATTATCCTGCCCCTATCTTTCCCATATCCTTTAAGAATTAAGAAGTTAATATAGGAGAAAAAAGTACACAGTTTCTGCGTCGATATTACGTATTTGGATACATAATATTATGCGTACTTTTTTGCCTTTTGCAAATCAAGAATCTGGGCTCTTATTGGAAAAGTTTTATTGGAGATATTATTCCGCGAGTTCGTCCGCAAAAATTGATACAGCTCGGCTAATGTGTATGATATAAATATAATTTAATAGCACCCACGAATAATGTAGCTTTCTGCCAGTGGAAGAATTTTTAGAGTTCCGGAGATTAACCCCGTACATGCAAACTTATACATAAATATTACTTCTTATAGATTAAGCTTTCCAACTCTATCTGACCTAGAGATGGAACCCAAGACACCACGTTCGGCCGACGCACTTGTGTCCTCTAGATCAACAAGGCAGTAAACTATTATCAATAAAATTAGGCTCAGCGACGCAAAAAATATGCCGTTTCTACAGCAAATAGTAATATCTGTCTTTATGCCCCACTGCAGGACGAAGCTCTCATTCATCATATTGAGGAGGAACAACGATTCTTTCAAGACTTGGTGCGCTATTTTGTTTTTCTATTTTGGCGACATCTGTTTTCATCCTGGGTTTATTGTGAATTTGTGATGTTTTTATTCACTGATGTGACTGTTTTCATTCAGTTTTTTTTGGGGATTTGATGGCGTTTGGTTCCGTATATTATTATTATATATTATTACCTTTATTTAACTTTTATACAAATTATTTACATTTTTAAATATTTATAATAAAAACAATATAAAAATATAAAAAATTGTTGCCCACCGGTATCGGGAACAGGGTCCAAGCTACCGGTGATCAGGGCTCCAGAGAGAGAAACCTCCTAACAATACGAGCCGTGTCCAGAAGTACTGCTTTCTGAATCAAGCCCTTGATCCAGCTGCCTAACGAGAGCCTCCTCAGGTATTCATCGAGGCTCTTAGCAATTAAGCCATGGGCTGATACGACTATCGGCACAATGATCGCTGAGTCCACATCCCACATGTCAACAACCTCGCGAGCCAAGTCAAGATATTTTATTTGCTTATCTTTCTCGGCTTTCACGAGGTTCTCATCATGCGGGACCGTTATGTCAACAATCATTGCGCGCCGCTCTGATCGATCTACCACCACTATATCAGGATTATTGCCTAAAATGGTCCTGTCAGTGATGATGGATCGATCCCATCGATCGAGTATGTTGATAGTGCCATTTTCGAGAACTGGGTCGGGCACATACCTATAGTACGGCACTTCCGATTCCACAAGGCTGTATTTTAGAGCAAGTTGCTGATGGATAATCCTGGCTACAAGGTTGTGTCTATGCAAGTACTCTCCGTTAGCCAAACGAGAACACCCGGAGATAATGTGACGGATTGATTCACCTGGGCGGTGGCATGCCCGACATATGTCAATCGTGCCGTCCTTCACAATAAATCTCCGGTAGTTATTCGTCATCATAACTTCATCCATAATTGCACAGACGAAGAGGTCCCCGCAACGTAGCCAGGCATATATTATTATATATTATTATTTATTATACTTGTGTGTGACAGGAACAGGAACATGTTTTTTTTTTTTTTTCAATAACATGATTAAAATGTTTTTATTCTACCCACGTAAATAAAATGGTGTTTTAATACCAAGATGGTTGCTAAAGAACTGGAGGTCAATATTTTAGTGACGTTGAGATAACAGAAACGAAATAACGGAATTAGAATATGTTTAGTTACTCACATTTAGAGCTCTGCAGCTAGGGATTGCAATCCAGCGGCGTTTTCAATCCAGCGGGATTTTTGCTGGATTGACCTGAATCCAGCTGGATCCAGCGCGGATCCAGCAAAACGTGGAACGAAAATAAAAAGACGACATTTTTAAGACTTTTTTTATTAATTTGTACTTCTTACGATAATCTTTGAAATCTTCCACTCATTTGGTGATATCTTATATTAATTTGCTTTGGTTTTTTAATAATTTGAGATCAAAATAATCAACATAAAATTAAATAACAAACATATAACCTTATATTCATATAACATTTAAGATAATGTTTCTAAGTAAGCACTATCTTATTAATTACGCTTATGTTTAATGATAGGACGGCTAATCAGTAGCAATCAGTCTCACAAATTCTTTTAAAATTAACTTAATTAACATTCTTTTAAAAAAGGACCGTAACAATAACACTATTTTAATTTTCAATAGTATTTTTGTATCAAACAAAAAAAGCTTTGAAATAATCTTCTCTCCGCTCGTTAATCCTTAATAATTAAGCAGTTTAAAGTCTGACGATAAGAGTTACACTAGTTAGACTACTTCTTTTTTTGAATTCTCTGAAAGTAAGACCTTAGAAAACAAATTTTATCTATAGTCTTATCTCCCAACCTGCTTCGCACAGAACTGAATATGTAGCCGGCTGCTGAGAATGCCCTTTCGGCCTCTACACTGGTCGGTTTTAAGGTCATTAAATACTCATAAACCATTGATAAATGTTCACCTCGCACTCCTTCGCTCTCATAAACGCTCATTTCTTTTTTCAGGATCTTTTCGTAATCTAATTGACCACTTGGCTTTTGTTTATTAAAGTTCTCCTTCTCTCTTTTAAGTTCTATCTCAAGCTCTAGCTCTAAAGTCATTTTAACGGGTTCTGCGTCATCATCTACACGATCTTCTTCTATCTCCATGGTATCTTCTTGCACCGGCTCTACAATATATTGTTTATTTACTCGTTTTAACAATGTTTTTATCTCCTGCCGCATCGCATTCTTTTTTGGCAATGGAAAATAGCCAGGTTTTTTCACTGCTTCTTCATACTTTTTTGGATTTTTCAAGTACACTAACGTACCAGTAACTTCGGAGAGGCGTCGTTCTGCGATTCTGTTGCGTAGTGCTTCAGCTAGCTCGGCGCTTAGGGAAGTGCCCTGGTTATTTAGCTTGTCTAAGACAAATTTCAGGGTTGTGTCGGCAGTTATCAATGTGGAATCTCTTCTGCAAAGAGCTTCTACAGCCAGTTTCAATTTTGTTTGCGGATCCGCATCGCTGGATCAAGATGTATGCTGGATCCAGCATGTTTAAAAAGGCGCTGGATCCAGCTGGATTGCTGTATGCTGGATCCAGCAATTGCAATCCCTATCTGCAGCTCTTATCTGACTCGGAATCAAGAGAAGTCACTAGCAGAAATGCTATTCTTGAACCATTACTGTCTATCGAAAGGTGTATTATATTATGCTATGGGACGTTGGGGTTAATATTCTAATTCACTTATAAGGCTGACACTTTGAAGAGGATTCAAGGGAAACACTGATATTGTTTATACGCTGTTTTCGCCAACTTGATAGCTCCAACATACCCACGTCTGGTGTGCAATGAGTTTCATACTACGTTGTTTGAAGCGCTCCGTCGCCGTACCTATAATTATGATATTCACAAAACATCATAATAGCAATTCATATTTTCAAAATAGCACATTCGCGAAATATGATATGCGCAAAATATTATAAACGCAAGACACCATATTCTCTTGCGTTTATCATGTTTTGCTTGTGTTTATGTGTTTTCAGTCAGGTACACAATAATTCAGATATTTTTGAGAAATAAAACATTTATTAATTTGAAACAAAATATTTATTCTTATTAGAAACATACAAACAAAATCCTAGTAATTCCGTAATGCACTTAACCGATTTAGGCATACCTAGATGAAGACTTGTTTTTACACAATCATTGAAGATACTTATATATTTTTTATTTTTGTCTATTATAATTTTACTTTTCGCATCAGTGAAATGCAAACTGTTTATCTCTAAATTAACTTTTTGTATTTCTGCCTCTTTTTTAATACTGATATGAATTGAAACATGGAATTTCCTATTGATTCGGCGATGCTAACCCCTCGACGCCATTTGTCGTCCTATTTTTCTGGTCATAACAGCTTAATATAATATCACTACTAATCTTTTGCATCCATTGAGTGTTGACATAATCAATAATTTTGTTAATATCTTGTGATCGTGATGATATTTCAAGAAACGAGAAAAATGACTCCGGTGTCAACTTTGATGACAACATTGGTAACTGTGCACATTATTGTACAACTTTGCGATCTTCTGCAGAGAGATTTAATTCTTTGCTCTTATTGAAAACGGCGTTGCAAAAATGATAATAGCAACCACGGTTATGTTTGGAAACACATGGCTTACAGCTTTAACAACGGTTAGTTTGGTGTCGCATTTGTACATGTCTAAGTTCAATCCAAATTTTTGTATAAGAATAGAAAAAACAACACTGGTACGTTCTTTGTTGTTTGTTAAGCAAATATTATCGGTATAAAATTGACTGTTTCTTCACTACGTGCCACGTCTACATGCAAGCTACATAGCTCCCTGCAAACCCAAAACATCAGGGCTCTGTAGAAGCACGCTGTGGTATGGGTAGACTTGTAAGTAGATCGCGTGATGTCACCACTGGCATACTTGCGATTCATTTTATGTCCATAGTCAGGGTTCGAAAATATCCGATATTTATGATATATATCCGATATATATGCGATATATATCAAGTTTGATATATATCCATTTTGTATGAAATCCATATTACTTATTATTTTATTGTATTATTTATGTATACTATTTGCATATGTGTTACATAAACATAATAAATAAATAAATTCATCATTAAATAAACAAACATTCTGTATATACAAAAGTTATTTAATGCTTCTTAAATATTCAATAATGAAGTAAAGTCGTTTCTGCACTTTGTCAATTACTTTCTTTGTAAAAAATAATAGAATAAACAAAAAAACTTACTCTCATAACGAATTTTTTTTTACACGACTGACGCCTTTAATGTCGGCAGTAGTGTTGCCTTTTATGGATTAGAACTTACTATTAGAGAGTATGTTTTAAATCTACTCCAACGCCATGTACAGTTCAGTTCAAACTTTATGGCGGCTCGGAAGTTAGCTGCTAGGCTGCTAGCTGATATATAAGGTGTATCTATTCATACACGAAATCTTTTAAGGGGTCATTGTACTCATCATTATGAACAACTTTCACTATGGGACCAACCCCGAAACCGCGAAAAAAAATCAGATGTTCAGTACATTTTGACGAGTTAATGCGATCATATTGTAGGGAACAGCTATTGTGATGTTATGTGAATATCATGTCTTGCTATTATGATGTGTTGTGAATATCATATACGGCGACGGAGCTTTTTGAAGCAGTTCCATTGTCGAGGACGAATTTGGCAACTTTTTTGTGCCCAGACGAAACTGTCTAGTTAAACCCTTTTATTTAGATTCACCCTTCATCTTCAATCCGTCTATTGTAAGGACGCTTTTTAACATTTACTTATAGAAATCGTGAACACTTTGTCGAATTCTTACGAATTCAACGTACTTATCTCTTTAAATTGTGTCTGGCCCCTGTTAACCGTTAAACTGTTTCCTACTGTATTATTAACACATATTTAATATGTTTTTTTTTTTCCCCTGTTAACTGAGCATTCCCGGTATTACAGAATTAAATAGAAACTTATTTATAAATCCGTCGGATTTACTTTCGGCGGGACAAAGCAATTAGGTCTAAGCTAGATTCTGAATATATATTACAGTAACAATGCCTAAAGTAGAAGGTTATGTATTCGGGTTAGGGGGCAACTGGTCTCTGGTCCGTGGCCCACATTACACGGAGTCGCAATTACATTTTATCCTTTCTTTTCTCAGCAGTGGTGTGTCCGCAATGAAAGGGAGGCAAAGCCCAAATATACAACTGACTACGAATTGGGGGAAAAAAAAGTTTCGCTGTTCTGAGTTCTGACATTGGTTTTTAGTAACGCCGGTTTTATTTTCCTAATAGTTAAATATGCCTAAACTTAAAAATACAAATAGTGGAGATTATCTTTTCGTATTTTACACTCCTTCACAAAATACGTAAATGATGTAAGAGCCATCTATTGACTTAAATGTACAACTTAACTCTTCGAGTCAATTCGTAATTAATTCCCCTCGCTTTGCTACAGATAAAAATGGAAAAGCTTACTGGGCTTGCTGCCAATAAAAGTAGCCTTCGAGAAGTAGAACTGTCTCACGTTTACGCTTCACATATTTAAAATCTTGTTTGTTCTGAATATTTTAATTTAAATAATTCATATAAAATGAGGGAAACAATTTTGCGTACTTCGACGCACTTGACGTATGTAATTAATTTATTTTTATCTATTTAAGACTGCACTTACAAAGACTGCATGCATACAGCGTGCTGAAAAGGTGCAATGTCAATGAAGCTTGACCACGAGGGAGCACAATTCCTCGTGGTCTAACCAGTTGGACTACAGAAGAAGAAGGGCAATTTCAAGGCTTCCTGCCTTGAAATTGCCCACTTTTTTCACTTTTACAACCACTTTGTTGCCCAACCACTCTCACCCCCACCACTGCACTGCTGCCACGCGCCCGGATCAATAAATTTATACTTATAGTACGGCACACGAACTATTCGGATTCGGATTTCGTTGCTCTATAAATTGCAACCATCCATTGGGTTTGCAATTTTTATTGTTAATTTATCTTTTGTATGGACGTCATGTCCATGATAAATAAATATTTTTTCTTTCTTTCAACCATATTTCCGTAGCTATACCTCTGCGGCTATAAGTCACTGTGAAAAATATTGAATTTTACGGCTAGTAGCTGTAATACAAAAACTAGACCTGATTAAATCGTAATAAATTTAGTATTGTATTGAGAATAGGTAGGTATTTCCAAATTAGTAGTTCCACTTTTCTTGTTATAAAATATTGTCGACCAGTGTTATTAATGTGAGTACTCGTACTTTGAGTATGTTGGCGGAGTTGACGCTTTTGTTAGGTTTGCACATTCTTTTTGCAAGTCCTTTCGGCTTCCAGTCTAACCGGATGCAGCTGAATACCAGTATTTTACATGGTCTTTTTATAGTTTTTATTCCAAATAATTTAACACTTAGCCATTTTAAGTTTAAAATTAAAGCGTTATATTGTCGTAATAATCAAAAATTGCAAAACATTATTATTTGCAATACTTCAACAGCAAGCACATATTTTTAGGAAATTTATTCAAATTCAATTATTTTGATCTTTTTTAATTCGTTCACTACTCAAACGCAGTATATGTGTATAGTAACATTTTTTTGGTAACACGTTACTTACGTGCACCGAGAATTCGGTCTTGAGACAGAAGTTACATTGTACTACATACATTTTACTCTAGTGTAGTCTAGTGTAATCTGAATTAAAATAACGTATAACAAACTTAGGGATCGCAAAACGGGGTAAATAGAAACGAAGGGGTGAATCGTGACACAAATTTAAAAAGGATTTTTAACGTTGAATTAATATAGTATAATTCATGGAAAAAAGTATGTTGCTATCAAGATCTCTATATAATTAAGTAAATAAAAAGGAGTACTTGTTAGTTATCTTATGAATTCAAACGTTAAAATCCCTTTCAAAGATCTGACTTGATTCAACCCTGAGTAGAGACGCAGGGGTCTACTCACCTTGTTTTATCCGGTATTTTTAGCAGATGATGAAGTCACCCCTCGATGGGGAGAAAATGTGCCGTCCTAAAATAAGGAGTACAATCAAAGTTGTGGATCAAAGGTCTGCGTAGGACGGATAATTGTGAAACATGTTTTTGAAGGATTTCTTTAAACTAACTTTGAATGTTTCCCAACTTGCGTAGGGTTCGAAAAATTTTACCTCGACACAAAGGCCACGGTTTTTTGAGTTCATAAATACTCGTAACTCCGATATCAACGTGATGCGTCACGTTGTAGAGAAGTGTTAAATTAGACACGGCCTTCGGTAACAAACTGTTTATTCGCACTGAGCTTAGAGACGTACGCGCATGACACGTAGGTCACACGTCTATTACCATCGCTATCTACTAACTAACCTAACATCCCTCCACCATATATTCTAAACTAAAATGTTACATAACTAGAAGAATTTCCGATAAGTAGCTCTAGCAATATTCCTTAATTTTGGACGAACTTCCGTATCCATTCGGAGATCAAGCTTAGGATCAGATGCCCCAGATCCTAGCTCAGCTGTTGAGTTAGCTCTTGGCTCAGCTGCTAGTACAGCTTCTCTCTAGTATCTGTAAGCTCTGAGCTCGCCTCGCTCCACTCTTCCTCTTCCCCCGGTGAGTCGTGGGGTTGCCGGCCTGACGCCTGAGCACCTTGTGGGAAAAGTTGTTCTCCGTCTGTCTTGGAGTCCTCGAGAGCCCAATCCATGTCGTTGTCCTGCTGGGCTAATTGGATAATTGGTTTTTATGTTTTTAAAAGTAACGTTATTCTCTACACGTCGTATAAACTTTTAACAATTTTCTTTTAAACTGTACCCGGTATCCATTTGTTAATGTTACTTCCTTTTACCAATACTGCATCATTTGTTTCTAAGTTAATGTATCTACTGGCTCTACTGCCTTTAAATTATTTGGCTTATACAAATTGCTTCTCGCGCACTTTAGTTAGTAAGCCTTGTGACGATAATGAGGACGACGGTGACACCTCAAGCGCGGCCGCCGCCACTGAGGTGTCTAATAAATCAAACCTGCAACGCAATTTACGTCCGAGCATTAGTTCGGCCGGTCTGTCGTCGTTTGTTTTAAGGATTTTTTCTCAAAACATTCCATAATCCCTTTTATCCATCTTATGAGACTGCGACAATTATCTATACCATTCTCCTCAAAGAAATTGTAGGCATTCTCATAAGCTTGAGCGGCTGTCACACTTTGCTCAAGAAACGAGCAGAAGGTTTGTCTCCCCCTTGTTAGTATAATATCTGTACTGGCCATGGTTACTTCCTGCCAGTGTTGCCAGATCCAATTTTTAAAAATCCGTAGGGCTACTCTAAAAAATCCGTAGAAGTCCGTAAATTGCCTCTACAAAAATCCGTAGATCTACGGACATTTTTTAAAGCTAAACCTGACTATTTATAGATGGACTGACCTTAAACCAAATTCCTTGCCGGTAAAGAAATTGAAAAAATTTGCGGGAAAATCGAAAAGACAAAGGAAAAGACGAGTGCGAGTAGCATGCCTTTTGCACTTTTTTTTAACCAACCGAATGTTTTTTCCCACGCAGCAGAATATTTTTGGTTGTAGCGAAGTTTTGCTCTCTTCGTCGGAGTTCCAGGAGTGTCGCTGCCATTCTCACTCTCACTACTATTATTTTCCATTTTAGTGCAAAATGCAAGAAAAATCCGGAGGAAATGTTTTGTAACTTCTATCAAGTTGAATATTTGACACTTAACAAACGTCAATGCCGCCGATTGCCGCCAAAACCATACCAACGATCCAACGAATCACGACGAATAGTTCATTCCGTTTTACGTTAGTCGTTAGTAAAGTAAATAGTCTTCTTTAAAACAAAGAACGACTACCTTGTTTTTGGAGCTACGTTTCATTTTACGCAAAATTTTATTTCATTTGAATATGTATACTATTGTTTGGATGGGGTGGATGAAATCGAACAAAAATCCGTAGATTTGCGACTAAAATCCGTATGTCCGTAGACAAGACCTAAAGTCCGTAGATCTACGGACAAATCCGTAGGTCTGGCAACGCTGCTTCCTGCATAGTCAGATCAACTGCACTGTCGACCAATGTGTGGTATTTCATTAAAAAAGCCTCCACGCATTCTCTTATAAAGCTAGTTAAATAATTACTATGCATCTGATTATGAGGACACTCCCCGTCATTTTTCTCCCCAATTTAATCTAGCTACTTCACAAACACTATTTTTTTTAGACGAATTTACAGATAGAAGAATGCACAGAACGAAGAAAAACAATTTTATGCTGGAAACACTACTACCAGACCGGGAAGGCACTATAGACTATTGACAAGTCTTTGATGAAAGCCAGACAAGAAACCTTTCAATAATAAGAGCACTATATCTTTATGAAGGAACTCCTCCTCACGGCTTTGGAACACAAGCACTGAAAGTTGCAGTTACAGTGAATAGGGCTGAAGACAGGAAAAAGAAGGGAAGAAGAATGTTTTGTCCGGACTTAAATTAATACCAGTTAGGGAAAGGTTCTGTTTGTTTCATTATCACACATCTTTTATTGTCTTCAGGATTGTCTGCTAAATATTGTGTAGTTGAGTCATCACTTGATCTCATACCGATGACCTTGATCCTATGTGTCTCATAATTCATATTTCTAGGCAATAGATCCACCATTGTAGACACGGCATTTAGCATGCCCGGGCTGGCCCTTACAAATCTGCCACAGGGAGATATTCTCTCTTTCGGTTTGTCGAACCACTCTTTTGTTTAATTCATTCATTGACTGATAGTATTTTTGTTTCCATTCTATTCTTGAGTAATTATCATTGTTTTCAACCATAACTCCTGGTCCTATTTGTATCTCATTCCATGCTTGGAATAAGTGTCCCATCAAACATATCCTTCGAAAAATCTTACCATATTCACTTGGTTTTGGGAGACCCAATTTTATTCTTATTTTAGGATCATAAAGATAATTGTGCAGCAGGGCAAACATTCCTGGAGAAAGACACTCGTTCCACTTGGTGGCATCTTCCGTCCTCTGGCATACATACATACATACAGCAATACTAGAATGTAGCATACACTCCTCAAGGTTGTTGGTTATTTTAGCCTTTTCCTCTTCCCCTCCTATTGATATAGTAGATAGATCCTGGTACATTTTCGGACAGTTTTAGAGAATTCAATTCCTTTATATGTAGGAATGCCCTGAGAAACATTGTTCCTGATGCTATAGCCCTCCTGTCCTTCTTACCCTTGCTCTTTATGTTTTATGTAAGATGCAAATCGGCACACAAGTTCTTTCATCCTCTCTCTAGTTTCCTCGACATTAGCAGTCACCTGTGATCGGGTTACCAGTTTCTTCTTTTTAATGATTATCTTCTGTTATGTTGTCAAAGACAGTTAATTCTTCAAATGATGTTACCACTCTTTGTGTGTATTTATTATGGTGTAAATTTGTGAATCCTCGTCTAACATTAGTTGTAAATACGCACTACATAAATCTAGCTGCGAGAAATTGTATGCCCCCGTGTATACAGTTCTTCTGTTCTTGGTAATGGATACTTATCAATGTGTAAACATTTATTTAATGACACGGAAAAATCAGCACACAAACGAATCTCACCGTCTTTTTTTAGTATTGATACTACGAGTATAGGGCTTGCAAATACAGAATGTTCGATCGGAATCAATAGATTTCCAACTAGTCTTCAATTCCTTCTCCACCTTACTCTTTAAAGAAAATGGTGTACGGTACCCGCCCGAAAGAAACTTGGTTTACTGTCCAGTTTTAAGGTTAGTTTTATTTTATGTTTGTTAAATATGCTTAATGTATTGGAAAACAGTTGTGCATATTTGTTTTGATAGTAGTCAAGTTCCGTTAACTCTAGACAATGATTAACTTTAGATAACTGTCATTTACATAACGTTAAAAAAATTCTACCTAACAATACTGGCCCGGCCCCTTTTATGATATATTTCAATATTTTTTTGTTCACCCACATACGTAATCGGAACCTACATTACTCCTACTACGTCTAATTTCTCACCCGAGTATGCTTTTAACACCGACTTTGGATGCTCTAATAACACGTAACTAAATTTTTTCTGGTAAGTATTCAGTGGAATGGCAGTAGCTCAAGACCCACTGTCTACTTTGAAAGTTATCAATTGGCTGTTTACGTTGACAGACAGCGTCATAGGCTCGCCGCGGGAACTACGTATATTGCAAACTAGAACATTCTTACCGTCGTCATCACTTTCGTCATTTGACGCTTGTAGGCGATATACTTGTCCACTTTTGTTATTACAAATTTTTTAAGTGCCCTTTCACTCCACATTTCTTACATTTTTACGTAGCAAATCGACACTTGTCCTCTATGTGATTGCTATAGCCGCACACTACACTTTATCGAAGATTTTGCCGGTCTTTCCGCAATCTTGAATACGTCCGTGCTAGTCGCCGCTGATGCAGCTACCGTGGATGACTATCGCGTAGCTCGTTTCGTCCATGAACAATTTGTCCCTTTCCGGCCCCGGCACCATGCCAATGGTGAACCGATCCCGCAACATTTCGTCACTTGCAGTCCACTGCCAGGCGCCGCACCCGGGCAGCCCACTGCGTCAAATCTTCGCCTGCGTCTGCTGTCATGATATTGTCACAAAAGTACAATGGAGAAGAAATGCCATAAAAAAGTTTAAAATGTTATTACTCGTAGTCTAACTAAAGCATTACATAGTTAATCTAATATTTTATCTACGTTGTTGTTGCTCTTCAATCCATCTGCTATAATTCGGTCTATGTAAAGGTTTTGTTCTATTCCCGCTTTCCTTCGTTTTTTCGTAGAATTGTGGTTCTCGCTGTTCTTCAGTTTCTTGTCTTTGTAAAATACCTCTTTTTAGGGTTCCCTACCCAAGGCGTAAAAATGGGACCCTATTACCATGTGTCCACGGTCCGTCTGTCTATCTAGCTGTCTGTCTGTCACCAGGCTGTATCTCATGAACCGTGTTTCGTTTTTTTTTAGATAATTGTCAGGCACCCTTTGTGCGCGAGTCTGATTCGCACTTGTTTTAATAATGTTATAAAATGCAAAATGGATGGGTTTTTGAGAATATTTATTCGTTTGTGCCTTGTTATGTTTATATTCCACTCAATGATCATATAATTATGAAAATTTGTGATAGACTCATTATTAGATGATTCATCAAAAATTGACAAAAAAGCTTCAGCAATTAAAATAGGCGGCAAAAGTGCAAGGCGTGTACAACGTTTGGTGAACTGTTAAGATGTTTTCCATATTTACTAAAACATTTTGAAAAATTGCTTTTACCCATTAATGGCGGCTAATTCGAAATCACATTTAAAAGTAACTTATATGCAGGAAAAATCCGTCTCGTTATTGTAAATAGAGGTTACAAGAGATTGAAATGAAATGGCTTGATATTAGTGTATGATGTATGTACAATCCAATCGACCCAAGATGAATCTGATCACCTTACGGACTATTTTTGCTTGCAGGATCCGGCCGCTATAGAACCGCTTAGTTATAAACTCTCCTCCTTGGTCCTTTTTTTGTGTAATTTCTATTAGTCAAAAAAGGGTGGTAAAACATTTATGTGGCCATTAACAGAGCCTGAGAATTTTTGTAAAACAAAAGATAATGTAAAAAGGTCGCATATTTTTTTTTTGTTTTACTGCTATTGGTCCGCTTTCTTTGAGGCTTATGCCCGACTCGTCACTGTTCCGACTGGTCACCAAATTTTTTTCCATACAAGAAGTCCCGATTCGTCATCATAAGAAAACAAATGAATTTTAATTTAATTTTGATATTCCCGATTCGTCATCAGTATAAATTTGCGTGTCAATAAGTACAGTTAGTAAGAAAAATATATTATGATTTTTAAATGAATTTATTTACAATTTTGAATTTTGGTTTAAACTAAAAAAAACCTACAAACATAATTATCTTCTTTCAAAATAAAAATCTAAAGCTTTTCGTTGGTCCAGTTCCAAGGCAAGCGTCAGTATAGAATACGCCTCGTACCTTTGTAGTACCAGGCTGTCATAAATAAGTAGGAGCTTACCACATCTGATACTTAGCATTAATTTTACTTTAATTCAAGAGAAGTACTCACCAGGCACCTAAGAAGCCGATTCCTGCCAACTTCCCTTCGGGAATAAGGCACTCGACGTAGTATCTAGCTGTCTAACTGTAGTCAATTACATACACAACTAGCTGCTTTTTGTGGTGTATGTGGTAAATTTCTATAAAACTGGTACCCAGGAAAGAGTAAAACTCTGCCTCGCGCGCGCTTAATTATTTTAAAATCACCTCTATCGTTGATTTTGTTACAATGTAAATACAATTTTACTTTAGAATGATTAAATAAAGGGTGTAACAAGACCTTTAACGAAGCCGAAAGCCACTTGTTCTCCCCGTCATTGCGATTATTTTTTTGTTCTAGACCATACCAACGGCTTAACGTGCTTTCCGAGGCGCGGAAAAAACTCGGGTATGTAATGGGCGGGCACCCATCCACAGACCAACCTAGGCAAGCACGGCTTAACCTATAGATCGACCCGAGTTGCTGTTATTATTTTGCCACGAGCTAATAATTAATGAAAATAGAATAGGTAAAAAATATAACCATAGTATTTAGGTATAATAACTTTTTATTCTTTCAACAGAAGTGAGCTGCAACAAAAAATATAAATGTTATGTAAGATGTATCATACATGCATGATGTAATACAAACATATTACTATTTATTTTTTTACAAGTAGACAATATTTACCAGACAAGAAATATATATCTAAGGGGATGGAAAAAAACAAATCAACACTTTGATTAAGTGCTACTGTAAAACACTATGAATGAATCTAATAGCTAAAAAATAACATGCCTGATGTGGATGTATCCATGTAGATATAATGGATGCTATCATCTGCTCTCCTTCCCTTGCATTTCGTCTGACCACTTGCCGTCTACGGGCCCGTAAAATGGATCGACCACAGCTCATGCACAGGCAATGATGACCAACTTGTTGGGAAGAATGTGCATGCATGGCAAATGCAATCAGTTTCAGAGCTCAGTAAAACACAAGCAATATAAATTGTTTGATATTTATATCGCATCCAGTATTATAAACTTGCTAAGCTGCATATCAAAACACTAGCAAACAGACCATATACTTAAGTGTTTTAGTAGTACATACACATGCTTTTTAGTATTATAAAACTAACACGCTAGTTTTTGTCATGTGTACGATTGTACGACTTATTTTTGATATACTTACATTTCTTGGATAAGTCCAGCGTTGAATAATAGTTACGAGGATACCATCCTCGGCAGACAAGACATGTCGGCGAAGGCGTGATACGCGCACATCACAGTTTATACACCGAAGATCAACTGCCGACGTTGTTATAGCATGAACAAGATTCACAGATCATACATATGCACAAAAATATGTAAAATTCTTATTTTACATTGTTTTAATAATAATAATAAACCATTTATTTCAGGTAACAAAGACCCATAGATAAATACCTTAATCTAAATATACATACTAATAACATTTTGTGTTAGTATTAGCAACTTATAAACTATGTTAGTAACACTTCACTTGCACGATGATTTGTGCGTTCTTGTGGAATAAGTCCGCGGAAGCGACGGAACACCACATCCTGCCGCCAAAAACTTTCCTGCAGCACCAAATGGAGCATACACATTGGTATACGCACCACAAACGCCTTGAAATTGACGTTTCGGCGCGACTCCAATAGCTGTACTCTTGGCGTGTACTTCAATTTTTGGCGCGCTTCAGTTTTTGTGCATATGTATGGTCTGTCATAAACTGAGATAGGACCCTTGTCCTATCTCAGTACTGCGCAGTACTGCGAAGTTTAATCAACTGAACGCAAATTGTAATGTTACAGCAACGTGATGACTCAAAACAAGAGTTCACACTATAGATGCAGTAAACATTACAAATATCACAAACGACGAATTAGACAGGGTTTAAACTTAACATATAACAAAAATATCATGACGGTAGAAATCTTCTTTAATACTTGACAAGTGACAGCTGTGTTGCCAAATATTGATTAACAAATCGAATCGATTAAAACCAACGAATCGATACATTATATCTTGTTTAAAGTGAGCATCTATTCTTGAATCGATTGATCTACTTTATTTTTATTTAATGAACAATATTTGCACGAAAGATACTTTCCAAAACTTATAATACTTGTGGAATTACTTTGGCCGTCTATCCGACAATTTAATATCCCTTTTCCTATTTTTTTTAGGTGATCATTGGTTACCTTTTAACATACCATTCTCTAAGTTTTTTATCTCACACCGCCACCCGTAAAATATTATTTTATTTAAGTTTGCACATATTTCTATTGCACTTATTTTATTGACTAATGATTTTAACTCATCATAATCGATTTGGGTTTATTGTATGGCAGCACTGACGTAATACGTTTCTCTATTTTATAACTTTTGTTTTGCATTAATGCGTTTTGTTTCCGAAACGGGACTACAACATAAAATCATGGTTTTTTAATTACTCCCAACAACTAATTAACCCTTAAATGCATGAATTAATTGATTTAATTGGGAAAAAATGGTTTCAATTCTTTGGAAGCTGTGAAAAAGGGGAAAAATATTTAAAAAATAACTTTTAATATTTTATAGGTTTTCAATCATAAAATAAAGATGATGCATTTTTGGGACATTATGCAAAATAGGCTAAAAAAATGCTATAATTAATTAACGGTGGAGGTGGTGGCGGACGACCCTCTTGGCACTTGTTTTTTCATTATATCCTGCTTTGAGGGTAATTTGCATTTTTTACCTAGGCGGTTCCTTTGAACAGTTCCCACACATTGTATTCCTTCTTTAGCAAAATAATACATCAAGGGCAATGTGGTATAGAAATTATCATGGTATATGATGTGATTGACATGTCTGGGAATTATTCTTGCAAGTTTTATCACTGTTTGTGACACAACTCCTATGTCAGGCTCGTTAGGCAAACGATCGTCTTTTTCTTTGCCAGCCTAAATAATAAAACGATAAGCAAAACCTGTTAGTGAACATAATACAAATAATTTAAATCCCCATTTATGAGGTTTATTACGCAAATATTGTTTAAAAAAATGGCCCATCTTGGTGGCACACATCTGCTCATTAATAGATAAGCGCTGACTAAGTGGAATGCTGGAGAATTTGGTATTGAGATGTTCAATTACAGGGCGTAGCTTGTGAAGTCGGTCATGCTGGGGATGATCTGTTGGTAAGTGACTATTGTTATCGTTGAAGTGAAGTACCCTTCTTATTTTTTCAAATTTATTGACAGGCATCGCTTTTATTATTGCCTCAAACCCGTGCTTGTTGGCCCAGTAACCACGTACACTTGGATAGTGGTACACACTCATATAAATCAAGATTCCCAGATACTTTCGCAGTTCGCCTAATGTTATGACGTCAGGTCTATCAGGTTTCTTTTGTACAGCATAAATATTTGTTTCAGTAACAATTTGTGAAAGAAATTCTTCAGTAAAAAAGTAGGAAAAAAATTGGAATGGTGTCTGAAGGTTCATCAAACATTCAGGGTATTCTTCAGTTCCATCAAATTTTATGGCATTTTCGTTGAATGGCAGAGGTTGGTTTTTCCATATCCATCTCTGAATGTCTAAAGAATGTACCGGTGCATCATTATTATTTGAAGGAACAGCATCTATTACAATAGGAGGATCGGCTATAGTTTCTTCGTTATTATCATTAGATCTAGCCTCACCATCGTCATCATTATTTTCTAAAACATCTAATAAATCTTGTTGGGTGGGATAATAATCAAGTTCGTCACCGTCCGACTCGAAATCGTCTTCAGAAATGGCGCCATCTTCTAGCTGGCGCAACCAAAACTCGATGTCACCATCTCTTCTATTATTTTCTGCCATTTCTAGAACAAAATAACCAACCGCATGCATACCTCACCAAAGCAAAATAAACAAAATCACAAAATGTATAATTTCAAATAACAGTCGTAATTTATACCAATAGTGCATGCTGTCCCATTTTTGCATCAAAACAAAAAAGCTTCTTGTTCATCTAGCAATTATGGTATATTGAAAAAAGCATAAATAATAATCATTTACCTTTAGAAAACAATTTTTTTTTCTCCAAAATCAGCAAATAACTTCGTAATATTTGTTGCCAAAGTGCACTCAACTCAATCCTATTCGAGAAACGCGCGCCAAAAGGTGAAATGTCAATCAGCCACAGATATCAACACAAAATGTCACTAGTTGAGTTATTTTATGGTTAGAGAAAGAGCAAAAGAAACATTTCATACAGCCTAATGTATCAAACACAAATATTATGAACGGATATTGGTGTCTAAATTTGATGATTCAATTTTGGGACACTTTGCGTTTAAGGGTAACATTTTAGTTTGGAAAATAACTACGGATATAAGTCCTTTATTTTGCATATAACTAAATTTTGAAACGTTTGGATTTGATGAGGCACTCGACTTGCCAATCGCCTTTAAATTTTAACAAAAGTGGTGTAAAAACTTTTTTTTTATGGTTTCCATCATTATTATAAGCTGTTCAAATTAAAAATCAATTTTTTATCCAATCTCATCATTAATCAACCCTTGAACCTCAAGAATTCATGAGAATACTGTAAAAACCTGTTGGCCCTTATTTTGTTTTGACTAGTGTATAATATTCTAATCACACATAAACATCAGGACCCATTTGCATCAATAATTAAAATCGAATCCGCCAGCCACTGCTGGAGTTTATGGCAATAACCTCCACTTTTTCGGGAAAGGCCCTCAGTATGGAATGTGACCTTCACCGTTTTCCAGTAAACAAGTCATCCTGATTCGCATATCCTCCACCATGTTCCAGCACATCTCGCTGCCTCTTAACGATTCCCAAGTGGAATACACCAGATCTCGTTGATTGGTCTGATTACGCACCTCAATGGGATCCCAGTTGAGAATCATTTGTGCCCAAAGATTTTCTATTAGGTTTAGACCGGGACTTTTAGCTGGCCATGGATTTGGTGTAAAATTTACGTGCACATTAAGTTGTCGCGATATTTCGGCAGCTCTCAACCCCATTTTTTTCAAAATTACGATGCATATTCTTTCCGCAGCGGTGAGCCGTGTTTAAATAAAAAATAAAGCCGTATAAAAAATAAAGCCGTGTAAATTTTTATCAAATTATTGTAGATTTTGAAAATTATTTTATGATCATAAGTCAAGTTATTAGACAGAATTGACATCACGATTTTACTTTCTAAAAGATTGCATCTAAGTATGATCTATGCAGTTTTTATTTGAAACTAGCTGGTTCCCGCGACCTTCGTTCGCGTCAGATTATTATAACAATATATAGGTTCCCTTTTTGAATCAGCTTTTGTTACCAATTTCAAGGGTTTTAATTTTTTTGCACGGAAACCTAATTATTTTTCCAAAATAACAGTAGCTTTTGTTAGACCTTATAACATCAGCTATCTGCCAGTAAAAGACCCGTCAAAATCGGTACTGCAGTTTCGGAGATTAGCTGGGACAAACCAGACACAAAAATAAATGTGTTTTTGCTTTATGTGGCGTATATGTTTTCGTTTGCTTTCAGTAAAAAGCTGTCATTTTGATATTACAAACAGACATTTCAATTTTATTTATTTGTATAGATGTTTAAGTAAATTTTGAGTAAATGTCAATTTTAATATTATAGAAGAGTTGCAATATGACCAAATTAATAATTATTAACCAGGAAAACTTATGGCTACATTGAAAAAAACAAACAGATATCTATCCCTTTCGAACAGTTATAATTTCCCTCAGTTGCGTCTTAAATGGGCAGTTAAGTGTGTTGCTGTTTGTACATATAGTGTAAATTAATGTATGGTCAGCCTTTTCCGAACGCCATCGGACAACAAATATTGTGGAAGGTTTGAATTTCAAAATTAATAGGCTAATTAAAAATAATCCAACCTCGCTACAAATTTTACACATTTTGAAGGATGATATTACTCTTGCAAATTTCAAAGTCGACCAAAAAACATTTGGAAAGAAGACATTGCCAAAAAGAAGCAAGAAGTATGTTGAAAGAGACGATTTTATTAGAGAAGCATAAGTACAATAAACTTGTGGGGAAATTTCTACACAGATATTCTTATACAAATTCGCTATTTTTACGTGAACTTTTTAAAATGCAAATCCTTTGTACATACGAGAATTATATAGTTTATTTGCCGAACTGTTGCTATAGGTACAGGTATTGATACACAAAGTCGCACTTTTTACGTGTTAAAAATAAAATTAAGATATTGTTTGTTTACATTATATGCTTAGTTTATTTGCCGAACTAAAGGGAGTACATATTTAAGTTTCAGTAGTTCAATGCTTTGTTAGAACCGAACTATCGCAACTGAAAGTTTCAGTAGTTCGGTCAACCGGACTAACAACCGAACTACTGCTACTAGAGATTTAAATGAGGTCGAACTCTCGAAAAAAAAAAAAACACTAATTGAATTATTGGAATGAAAAGAAATATCCTCCAAATACAGTTGATCTTCAGCTAGATCTGGCAGGAGGATGGGACCTTCAAAACTTTCTGGCTACTTGAGAAACTGCTTCAAATAGTTGCCCACGAAGCCGTCAACCAAGCACGATAGTGGCTTATTAGTAAATTAGATGGTAATGAATAATATTTACTTGACGTTGTAAAAAATAAAAAAAATGTAGCTTGATTTATAATTTGCCTTCTGAAATTACAAAGGCACACTTCAATTTTATTTATTTCAGCCGCTGGCCGCAATGAAGCCTGGATATGCTTAAAAGAATCCTAATGATCCTCATTAGGATTCTTTTAAAGTGCCACATTTGGCGTTGCTGAATAAAACTTCATTTACCATTGTTGTTTATCTCTAACGAATTGTATGAAAGAAAAATAGTGACAAATTTTAATTTTGTTTTTGTTAAAGACAACCACGCTACGACCGTGAAAAACCATGAAAATACATCTCTCGTGGGTTCAGTATCAAGCGTTATAAATCTCTTTGTTAGTGACCTATACATGCTAATGTATAGGATAGCACGGGGCCGGTGTTCTAGAATGTTTGTGATCGATAATTCCTCCTTCCCGAGTGGTTGGGGATTGCGCACTGCAGGCGGATGCATTGCGCAATCGCGCCCTTTTCTTGTTAAAGAGCAAAGGTAAAATGTCACTATGTGAATCATCGCAAATTTTAAATATTGCCTGGGTAAACTTGGTACGGTGTGGACAGTATGGTAGCCATACCGAACAGCGGCTGACCCAGTAAAATAGCTGCAGTAATATTAGCATATTGCTTCCAAGCCTTGACTTCTGCTGACTATAGCGTTACTGTAGATTGTTCTTGCTTTTACACGCCGTGACTATAAACTTACGTTATAACTATAATATCACGCCTGGGGTTAGGCAGGTTATAGCAATAGGGGCAATGGTGTGAGGCAACCAGGGCAGTTTTCTTTGTAGATGAGCGATTATTTAATATTACATTACTTTTTCTCTCCTGTGAACGTGGAATGGTTATGATGTTAGGCGTCCTGCTTTGAAAATTTTCACGAGTGCATTTTTCATTCCTAGCGATTTTACAATATGACTTTAATTACCGATCTGTCTGTTTTGAACATTCAAAACTGATATTTTGTTTATATTTATATTTTATATTTTTTTATTTAGAGTTTCATACCCTGTTAGCGTGTTGTAAAGTATAAAAAGAGGCTTTGTGTTAAGTGAAATCACAGTAGCGTTGCATCTTGATTCATATATTTGACGCAAGGAAAACTTTATGCGCTATAAATTTGATTTTGTGCCTATATGGCACAAAATCGAGTTTATAGCGCACATCTTTTAAATCAAAGTAACATCTTCATTATTTCTTTGGCTAGTGCAATAATAAGATTGGCAATTAAGTTCTTAAACTGTCATGGTCACTAACATTATCCTTAACACAAAACCAACAGTAAACACGGTAAATTTCCCGTTGCCTAGTGTTCATTATAAGATTGACAATTGTGATTTCTGAAACCATGATGACTTTGTTTCATTGAGTTTTTTGCCACCGACTCCAAAAGAGACTTTTTCTAGTGCATTTTTTGGAAGTCGGTTTTTTTCGCAGATTATTTTTATTTTAGCCTTTAAAGTTGTACTATACCTACCACACAAAGTCTTGTCATGAATTAATTTATACATTGTAACTAGAAGTTATTAAGTGATCATCAACATAGCTAAAGAAGAAAAAATACCTATCAACACGTTCATTGCCAAGGCAAAATGCTGAACTTACATAAAGGCCCAAAATAAAAAAATAGTTGAAGTCTTCCCTAGTGGCCTAAACCAAATACCAGAACCCAATACTCTGCGGCCGCTATTTTATGGCTCGTACATAATTGTGAGGCACCATCACGCGTGCACGGACCCGATATTGATGAATTTCTATGGAACCAATCAGGAAGTCCTTAAATATCCTTTCACATAAAAGAAGATTTTTTCAAATCGGTTTACAATATATGACGGAGTTAGGAGGTAGCAAACATAAAAAAACAACCGAATTGAGAACCTCCTCCTTTTTGAAGATAGTCGGTTAAAGATACGGGTGCTTTATTTTTTTAATCTAAAGAACAATGGGTATAATTGTATGGACCCCGTACACCCACCCTTGTGGAATTATAGACTAGTTGTCATCTTGAAGAGGTTTATGTGAATAACCCAAAAATTAACTAACGAATGAACTAATGATTGGAAGTAAGAAGTTACTTAATAACAAGCAGTTTTCTGTCACCAAGCCATACTGCGACATGCTAGAACTAGGCCTAAATATAACCAATATTAAGCCCTATAGTTCTAGCATTACAAGTTTTCAATGTTCAACTTTACTCCAAATACCTCCACGACGACGCCCTTATTCCCCCCTCCCTCTTACTATTCAATGCATCCATTAGCACACGAGTTTGTTACATTGACTCCTACCGTAAAACGTGATGTCTACCTCAAAAAAAAAGTGTTCCCAGAGCCAACATTTTTGCGTAGAGTTACTTAGTTTGCTTGGTTGATAGCTTCGTTAAGGGTCCGCGTTTACACCTTGTATTTAATTGAGACAATAAAGTTAAAAAAAACCTTAACCCCGACTACGTAAAAAAAGAGGTCTAAAAAGACGAAACAAGAAAATAAGTCAAACAGAAATCTTGTATTTAAATACTTAGGCCAAGCCAATTAATGCTTAGGCTTAGGTAAAGCCTTTGCAAAAAAAAAAATCTTATGACATTTCATACACAATTTTTAGATTATATAACATTCAAATAATATTTCATAATTAATCTTGTTTCAAGGTTAAAGTTGCCACGTGTAAGCAAAATAATAGACCATTTTCGAATTCAAATAACTCAAGCAAGAAAGAGATTGAATATACTATATTGATGTTGAAAGCATTAAGCATGTTATTCGGATCGGACTAATTTAAATTAGGGGTCCGCCCTTTTGTTGCTGCGTTTTTAGTACAACGGGTTCAAGGGGCTCGTTGCTAAGTAACAACAGCCGCACGGCTCAACGGGCGAAGGTAAAGGCTACGCTTGCAGAGATCGTTCTGTGGATGTGTGAGCATCTGGGATGTTCGGAAAGTACGGAAAGCGAAGCAAGCAGAAGTCCCTCGTATTTTACCATCAGGAATGTCTTAAGAGCAGCGGGGAGTCTGGATTCGTGTCCAATTGTTATGTTGTGCAATTCCATCAATATATATACCTCCTATAACCTGTTTTTGATGTTA
Organism: Eugnorisma glareosa; assembly: GCA_947578425.1. Classification (NCBI taxonomy): domain Eukaryota; kingdom Metazoa; phylum Arthropoda; class Insecta; order Lepidoptera; family Noctuidae; genus Eugnorisma; species Eugnorisma glareosa. Next base: position 44,724,650 of record OX387957.1, read on the forward strand.
CTATATGACAATTCTAGGAAATATTTGAGGCGAATCTTCTTTTTTACTTAATATGGATATAGACTTAAATAAAGCTGCTGAATGTTTTCAAAACAAATAACATAATAACGCGCACCCAAAAAGTATTAAGAGTGCTGCAGCATCTATAATTCAAATTAAACCGGGAACATGACTTTAAACACCGCCACCCGGTCCCCAGAGTCGTCTGCATAGGGTTAATCGGCCGACCTTCTGAATCCGAGACCATAACCACCTTACTTGAAAACATTTAGAGAAGTTTATCTTCTTAAATATACGGCAAAAAGTTACGACACTGGGATATTCAGTTGTGATTTTATTTGGCTTCATTAATTTGAACCTTATAAAAGAGAGTTTTCAGTCGTTTGGTCGCCGTTATGGAACTGCCCTACCGTTTGACCAAAGCGCATGCGTAAACGGTATCGACCCCTTGGAAATTTTACTGCGTCTAGCTCGAGCCCCTTGACGCCCAGTTTCCGCCAGCTCTGCCGACTGATCGGTCGTCCGCGTAGAAACCTTTGTGGAGTAATTTTCACTTTGATCTTAACTGAATCGCAGAGTAACCGCGCCGCCATGTATACGCCGGAGATATTTTTTCCCGATTGTAAGCTGTGTGTAGCTTTTCGTAACTACGAACGTATGCTAGAAGCAGCTGAAGCAAAGAAGCAGGACCCGATCGATTACTGCCGAGATCTCTACTACAACAACACTTATGAAGGCTGTAACGAAGAGGAAGGTAAGATTGCTAGTTCTTTGTGATCCAGATATTTTTTTTGTAATTTCTGTAGTAAGAGGTACTGGTGGAAGGAAACGTCACGATGGCGACGGGTCTTGCTTTCCAATTGGTATGTACTAAATCTTGATTTTATTGATAATTGATCGATATTACGTAAAGTGGTTAGAAACGTCGGGTTCTTTGTTATTTAAACGGTGACGACGCAGTGATGGCGACGACGAAGCGATTGCAACGCGCATGCGCCATATCGATCTCTTACAACGGCCGAGTTATTTTTAGACTGCCTAGCCTTTTTATTACAGTACTGGATAGGTATATTGCGTAACAATGTCCAGCAAATTTTAAATCAGGTTCCTTAAAGACGATGCGTGGAGTGGCAATGTGCAAATAGGTTGAATAATCAAAATGGCGGCCATGTACGCAAAACATGGCCGACACAAAGTAGTTCTGTTGGTGCTGGAACAGCGCGCATGCTTGGTGGTATCGATTATATGCAACTTCTGCAGCGACTAGTTGGGCTGCCCCGCCCCCCCCGCCTACTGTAATTCAAAATGGCGGTTTCTTTTGTTTGTAGTTATGTTATCTTTACTTTCTTGATTCTGGCCATCGGTAAGGACTATTCCCGCTTGCATTGCCGGGCCGCTATTAAAAACTTTCTCTTTCTTGGTACTTTTTGTTGTTTCATTCCTGTTGGTCGAAAAAGGGTAGTCAAACATCTGAGATCATTATCAGAGCATGAGAATTTTTGTAAAACAAAATATGACAATGAAAAAAAGGTCGCATATATTTTTTGTTTTACTACACTGCACTGGATTTTGTTTTAAAAATTATTAGATTCAGTTTCTGTACGTGTGACCAAGGCATAATCCAATGCACATCGAGAACCTTCCTTGAGTATGAACATCTCAGGCAACTTGGATGTAACTTTTGCTTTGAAGGTGTCGACCACGATTGGCTAGGAGCGTGGGGAAAAATGAGTGCTTTTAAAGAAGGGCCTCATTGAGTGAGTATTTGAAATATTTATCTATTCGGGTTAAATGAATTTGGGGGGTTGTATTGATGATTTGCATGATTATAATTTTGTAACTCTATACGTGTTACTGGCGCGATTCATATTTTCATCAACATACAACCTGACACTGACCTGCAAATTGCAATAAACGTAAGAAAAAATAAATTTCGCGGGCTACACTTGCGCTTCCACCTTAACGATTTCGAGCAATGTGAGTTTTGTAATTAGCTCGGTAAGGCGGGTATATTAAACTACAAAAGGTTGGACAAAGCCTGTTAAACTGGAAAATATATCGTCACTGCTCGGAAATAGATAAAAGATGGCGCCGATGCCGCCCACTGCAATGCAACACGCGCTTGCGTGAAATCGATCATTGCTGCTAGTTAGGGCTCCTCACTACACCCCACTCCCCAGTCCTCGTGGCCGCGCACGGGTCTCCGGCTCCGCAATTTACGAACGGATAGTTATGACTTTTTGGCGAATATTAGTAATGATTATACTCGGTGACTGCGAGTCTATTACCTCTATTGTAGTTCCGTCGCAGATTCGTTCCAATTGTGTTTGTGTGACATGGAGGCGCTAATTTTGCAGTGATGTTGTGTAGTGAAGTATCTGACTATCTGGGTATCTTAAAAGGTACTGTTGAATTGTTGATATTTGTTGGATATTAATAAAAGCTCCGAAAAAAAAAAACAAAAGAGTTTAATAAAAATTTATTGCTTTAAATACTAATCTTGCGACAAAGAAACGACCGAATAAAATAATGAAAATTTCGAAAATCAATGCATCCTTTGCAGACGTAATATTTTCCATCAGTTTAAATTGCGTTTTAACCTATAAAATAAATAACGCAGGAATAAAATCAACGTCAAGATAAATATCAAAATGTTGTATTTAGTCGACGTAGCCCTGCTATTCTGGGCTCCTATTTCTGTCTGCAGGGTTTAAAGTAACCTAACTTAAAGTTGGGGTGCCCCAAGTCCCGAGCCCTCTTCGCTCGCTCTTGCATCCTAAGTTAGAGCTTAAGAAAACGATTATTTTAGCAGGACATGTTTTCGGAAACTTTTGGAAATGTGGTTTCTTATTTTTCGTAGAATTGTAATTTGAGTAAGCTCATGTTTGTTTGTTAAATACAACATTTTTTGCCGGTTATTTTTTTATTTTTTGGTAATTCATTTTAATCAAGTTTAGTATTATAGGCAACCACAGATAGTTGGTTTTTTTTTTCGGAGGTTTTATTATTTCCCATATTTGTTGAATTATTCATCGCTTGGGCTTGGCGGTGCAAGATGCCGCGTGGTGCAGCCAACTGCAGCGCGCATGCGTCATTATCGATCCCTGTAAAATTTTACTGCGTTTTTGTTTCTTCGCTATTTGTCGCTATTCAGGTATGAGACCGCGGATTACTTTTTTAGAATCACTATTAGAAATGTCAAGTATTAGTGTCGTACAGTATGAAGAATATGAAATTATGTGCGAAGGTTTAATGTTTACGGGCATTTATACATATCTAGAGTTGTATGAAACCACATTTTTTTAAGTGATCCAGATTTTGTTGAATGATCCTGCACCTCTTACCGACTCAAGTGATCACTTAGGTTTTTTCTGACCTACGTTGCCTCGTAAATTAGTTGTCTAATCTTAATACTGAGTTTGGATGTTACTGAATCACGACAGAACGGCTGAAAGGATTTGAATAATTGGTGCAGAGGTAGTTTATAACTGTGGTTACCACAAAGGCTACTTTTTATCCCCGTATTACGATCCCGTGGGACTATTACCGAACCCCACGCAGGCAAGCCGCGGCCAGAGGCTAGTGGCTATATAAGATTCGTCCCTACTTTTTGTAACGGTTTTGAAATATAATACTATATCCAAAGAAATAATTTCATCAATTTCGCGTCTTAAATTCATGTATCCCTTATGATAAAACCCTGCCAGGGTTGCGGGACTGTTCGAAAGAGATACCGCGGCCCTGGAACACAAAGAGCAAAAGAAGGAACATGGATTGGTTTTAGTCAGTACAAGTCTGACACTCCCTTCCGTCCCGCCCAGAGTGGGACCAGGGGGTCATTTGATGATTTCAAATCCGTAAAAAAAAAGGGTACTAAAACCCGGTTATTAGAAGTCCCTCAATATCATAGATAGTCGGATTGGGCAATAACAAGGCCGTAGTGTAGAGTTCAAACAATCAAAGCTATGATTTTAGATGCTAGTGCGACGAAACATCTGCAGTGAAAAATATCAACGAACTTTTGTGACATCGTCCGCGCCGTTTTCGGTCATTTTAAATTTATCATTTTACTAATTTTGGAACCTTCTTTCAATACTACTCGTACATTATGTGGATCGTTGGTTAGCTTATTGAACGGAGTAGAAGTTTCTATGGCACCGAGTTCAAACTTATTGTCTGTTCACAGTAAAACTACCCTTAATATTTAAGTTTTAGTAGTTAAGTTTGTAGATGTTGCGTTACCCAGTAACCGTTCATTGGTCATGGATACTCCTTCGATTTCTTAGGCTTGACCAACTTCAAGGCCGAGTTTTTATCATATTTTTTTTTTTATTGTTTTATTTTCTTGTACTCAAACCTCATTTTTTAAATTAAATGGGCCTACCCTTGATCTCAATTTCAATTTGGTCCATTATAGTATTTGAAAGAAACTGAACTGAAAACTTTTAAGAAACTGTATCGACTGGAATAAAAAAAAAGTTAATATGAATATCGCTTATTTTTTGGCTGACTGTACACTCTCTTTCTGTATTCTGAATCTGTGAAATCTCATCCAAAAGTCTTAAAAGCAACGATACAGACTTCTTACTGACAGAATACCGAATAGAAGATATTAAGAATGTAGTCTTTTAAAACAGAGACACCTCTAGAAGTTTAGAGTGAAGTTTCTAAAATACAAGATGGCGGCCGCTGCGCTTTTACAACACACATTGTCTCATATCGATTCTGTCAATTTCAAGAGCCCCGAGCTCACGATCCACTCCCGAGCTCACGATCCACCCCCGTACTAAAACCCGCTTATTTGGCAGAGAGAATCTCCGCTTCACAACAGTACACCACACCCCGGTCGTCAAAGATCCCTTGCACCGCACCCCCTTCCTCACTTGCATTAAACGCCCGCTCTTCATGATTCGACCCTGCTCTCAGGCTAACGGTACGGATCGATATTTGAGGGTGTGTTGGGTACCGGACGGGGGGTTGTGAGCGCTCTGTGTATTGCATCGCATGTATCATGTCGCGTCGAACAGAGCTATCAAGTAATGACTTGATAGCTCTGTTCGACGCAGTACAACGACGTAGTTCAAACAACACACACAAAAAAGTCTATGGAACATGTACGATTTTGAGCTTTTGAACGATTTTTACTATTTATATTGTGTGGTGATCATGAGATTTGCACCTTGAAGAATATTGCGGAATCATAAATATTGTTTGTAAAAGAAACTAACGTCGCAAAAACTCGCAGTTCCTGATGGCTAGAATTGTGGGAAATAAATGAAAACTTTCTGGACGCTGCGTGGCAGACAACGCATGTTTCGGAAAACAAAGATGGCGGCCTATGGGCGGATAACGCAGTTGCTATGCGCGTGCGTGGCAGCCATCTTGAAAATTTAGCAGCGGCATCTGCAAACGCAAACTGCGTCTGCAGATGGCCGGCTTTCGGTTTGGCCAAACGGTGGTTCGGTACCTCCTTCATAATTAAGGCGACGTTTTTCAATCGTTAAAATTATCTAACAATTTTTAATTAGATTACTGCGTTTAGTGTTTAATTTTTATGTAATTTTTGTGTGGTATTGAATTGAAATAAATGTTTTTTTTTGTGGTTAGGTTTTTGATATTGTGATGAAACAGTTGCGTTTTTTTGGTCAACCTATGTATAAAGTAAATAATAATTTAGAATATACATTAGACAAAAAACTTCTGCCCTAGTGTATCTTATATAATGCGTCTTTGTTCGTTCGCGTTAAAATGGCCGCTGAGCATCACTTCTATTTACTAGTTGTCTTCTTGATTCTTCGTAGGGTACGGTCATTAGTTCATTACAGATGGTCGCCGTTGAGAAAGAGAAGAGAGAAGAGAAAGAATTTTGTGCGGACATCGCATGTATCAATGTTCGCTCTAAACATTTAAGATAGCCGCGGCTGTCATTGCTCCTTGTGCTCTCGAGAAGCATTGCATGGACCGCACATGCATGCGTCAATGTTCGGACCAAACTTTATGGGCTATCGTTTTTGAGTTCACCAGATGGCGCCCCTGTCGCTTATGGTCATGTTAATAATTCTATTTTATTCTTTAAAGTACCAATAACTTCATAAAAAGTTTATTTTATTACGTAAAACTTTATAAACGGTGTAACAAGACCCTTCACGAAGCCGAAAGGCACTTGTTCTCCTCGTCATTGTGACCATTTTTTTGTTCTAGAACCTTCTAGTTACGGAGATATTGGGGGTCAAAGTTCCAACTTTTTCGCAAGTTTTTTTTAAATATGTGTTGTTAATGTAAGATTTTTTTTTCTTTAAACATCTCTACAACCCCCATACTATTCATTCCATCCACCAGCACAATGTTTTGATGGCGTTACATTGAGTCCTAACGTAAAACGTGATTTTTCACCCCAAAAAAAAGTCGTTTCCCAGCAATAATTTTTGCGTGAAGTTACTTAGTTTTATGTACCTACATAATGCTTGGTTAACGGCTTCGTGAAGGGTCCTGTTACACCCTGTCTGTATATTCTCCCTATCATTAGCAAGCATAAAACATTTAAAAATCATTTTACCTCCAAGTACTAACAATAAGATCCTAAGTTGCTACTTAAAATCTTCCAAGTCATAATTAATCAGGAATGGAGCTCAATCTAGACGACGATTGTGAATATTAGTAAAAATACGTGATAAAAAAGCGCGCAACGCTTGAACTTTCTATGACACCTGACATTTCGGTGCCCTCGCGCTGCACTAGCGCCTCTAGCGGTGGGTTCACACGCGATGTCGCCATTGTCTATCATCAAATCTCTCAAGAGCTCTCAAGTCCGGAATATCAAGATGGGAGCCTCAGTGCGCAAGCTTACCGTCGCAAATGCAATACGCATGCGTGATATCGATTTCTTGAGACTTGTACAGCGGCCGTTTGCAATCGCCCACCTCTCACCCAGTCCTTCCCGGTTCGTAATAGAGATCGGTCGTTCGGTAGTTAATGATCCGTTTCTGTGAAGGAAATTAAGCACTAATAAGTTAAAAGTAGGTAATAGTTTGAAATGATTTGTGGGTGATATTGAAATAAGCGGTATATGGTAGGTATTTATTTGGGAAACAAGTTTTTGTGTGTCTGCATGAGCAAGTAACCTTAATTGCATATTGATAAAATTATGGCGAACCAGTAGTTTTCTTACAATTCTTATTGAAAGTATAGTAAAGGTATAATTCGATTATCAAAGAGAATTAGGTAGTTTATTTGAGAAACGGGTGATTACGGGGCGTGTTGGTAGGGATAATTCAAATCTCCACACCGCGTTCGTCGGCAACCGTCCAAAGAGCATCATTTAAACCGCGCAAGTGCCAATGTTCGATCCAAACTTTATGCAGTCATACACATAATGTGGCAATTCATATATTGAATGAGATAATGTTTTTTTATTTATTATGTCACTTATCTTGTCACTTTGTAATGCAAGGTTTAAAAAACAAAATAACAGGAAAGTAAGACTAATTGCAAAAAACGGATGGCCCTTTGTTTGTGGTTTGAACACGGATGTTATACAATGTTTTACAATTTTTTAGCGCACAATAGCACGTATTTGGCTTACCTTCTTGATGTCTTCTTGAAAAAAAGACAAAGATGCAAAAGTGGAAGTTGAAACAAGCACTCATAGACAGAAAAGTTGGTAATGGGGTACTAAAATGTGTATGTGAAACAAATAATTATAATTATGTTCCCGTGTGTAGATAGTGTCTCGGTGTCTCGCACATCTTGGTTTCCATACAGTCGGCGTATGAATAGCTGGACTATCCTTGAACCTTGACGTTTAATGATGAATATGAAAACAGCGACGTTCAATATCGTCAAATACGAGTAGTCATCGAGATAATAAATATTTATTTTTGTTTGCCTGAACTTTCATACTCGTGGGCTCAGGCCTCCCCCCCATTCCTTTCACTTCTCTCGGTATTGTACTTGTTCTCGCCAATTTGTTAAGAATCCATCTAAGGCTTTCGCCATCTACTTCTCGGCCTAGCACGACCCCTTCTTGCTATCTCAGGGTTCCCCGGTACCACTGTGTCGTCCTCGTATCCGGCAGACATAGCCTGTCTAGTCTCATTACAGTCTTGCAGTTTTATGAGCTACATCTGCAATTTGGGTTCTGGAGTGCAGACATCCGGTAGACTTAGCTTGCCTAGTCTCATTTCAGTCTCGCAGCTTTATGAGCTACGTTTGCAGTGTGGTGTTTCTTATTGGGTCTCTTAGTTAATTAGAGCGAACTTTGACTTTGGACTTCTAGATGTTGTTAAAGACCAAGCTTATGCACCATATTTGAGGATAAGGAGAATACACACGCCTATTTTACCTTGTGTTTTATTGTTCATTAACCCTAACCAGTAGCTCTTCCAGGCATTATCCGTGCGCCTTTCATCATAACATAATACACGCGTTTAATTGAAATTCAGAAATAATTGACCAAATGCTATGTTTTTGTAACGCTTTCGATGTTGTTTAAGATTTTCATAGAGTTGTTTTGTTAACAGATATGTACGGATCGCCAACGCACTCCAGCTTTGAGGTCTTGGATCCCCATGATCCCACTCTGAGCCGCCTGGCTACGCTTCTCTTCAAACGTACGAATGAATACTTGCAAGGCGAAATTGCCTGTGGCGGGGTAAGTTCTTATTTATTTATTTAACCATTTCTGTACACACTAATTAAAGAAATGAAGAAAGCTCGATGGGGTTTAAGTCCGGGCTTCGCGCTGGCCACTGCATGAGTTCGATACCGACCTCTTCCAGGTAGTCATGTACAATTCTGGCGGTATGGGGACGCGCATTATCATGCATTAATATGCCATGCCGGTCCATCCTGGCTATGAAAGGACCTACATGTTCATTGAGGATCTCTTCCACGTACCTCTCTGCATTTAGAGTTCCATTTTGAATGAGTACCAGCTCGGTGCGGGCCTCAGCAGAAATCCCAGCCCAAACTTGTACGGAGCCTCCACCGTACGCCACTTTTTCCTCCACACACGCTTGATGGAAGCGCTCCCCTGGTCTTCTGTACACCAACTGCCTACATCATGCTTATAAAGCATGAATTTAGACTCGTCCGTGAACATTACCCTAGACCAATCGTCTAGTGTCCAGTTTAGGTAATCGCGCACGTATCTCTGTCTTGCAATTCGATGTCCCCGTTCCAGTTTGGGGCCATTTGCGGGCCTCAATGGTTTCAAATTTGCTTCAGCAAGACGTCTTCTTACTGTTTGAGCGCTTAAATTGCCACCTCCAAAGCGAATAAAGTGAGTTTTTAGTGATAATGTGCGTCCCCATACCGCCAGAATTGTACATGACTACCTTGAAGAGGTCGGTATCGAACTCATGCAGTGGCCAGCGCGAAGCCCGGACTTAAACCCCATCGAGCACGCCTGGGACGAGCTTCAGAGATGCGTGAAAGGTCGAAACCCCCCACCAACACGCTTCCCGAGCTCAAACAAGCACTGGTGGAGGAATGGGAAGGTATTCCTCAGCACCGGCTCCGAAATTTGGTGTACAGCATGCCTCATCGCCTGGAAGCTGTTAGAAGAGCTCGTGGAGGCAATACAAAGTATTAAATGATGAAAGTGATGAAAAACAGCAAAAAAACAATCATAAAAAAAATGTAATCTTAAGAAAAATATGACTACTTTATTTTTTTTTTAATTTAGAGATTAATATTGTGGGTGCAACTAAGTTTTATTTTATTTTTTATCTGTATAATTAAATTCTCAATTGAACAGTCTTCGTTTCATTAGGATGGCATAAGTAGTTCGGGAGATATTCGGGTTTATGTGACTGACCCGTTATTTTTGGAACCGAGTGTAGTTATCCTATTGGAGACGTTACCCTCTGGTGGCGCTTGAATGGCTTTCATACTAAGTCGATGTGGTGCACTTTATGTGTGCCCTTCAGCACATACGAGAGGCACAACTGTCCGAAAGTCAAAGTTAAGCAGACAATAAGCAATGTCTAGTTCTAATAAAACTTTTGCAAAATTCTCTCAAAAATACATAGTTCTTCAAGGATTTATTAACAAAAAATCTTCCTTCTTTGTCGTTAGGATCACTACATGCTGCTGGAAGAGATTAATCGCACGGCTATTACCAAGTACACAGACTTGCGTAATCTAGCCGTGAACTTGAACAGAACTCTGACGGAGTACAACGATATATGTAAGTAAAAGCTTGATTCATTTTAAATGCACATCGAAATTTTTAAATTGATTTAGTTCGTAGTAGTGTTGCAGCCTAGCCGTGTGTAGTCGAAGTTAACGTTCCGCGGGTGTGCTCACATTTCACATCCCCAGCCCAAGTGTAGCACCATCTGACCTAAACGTATCCGGGACAGCGAAGTAACCGACTTGTTGTTTGTTGTAACAGATGGGAGCACTATCAGACCGCTACTTGCGCAAGTCGACGACATTGACGTGATGGTGGCCAAACTTGAGGAAAACGCCTATCGTCTGGACAGCTACACTAAACAGCTGAAGACCCGCATAAAGGACATGTACGACACCAAGTAAATGGGATAACCTCCAACTTAAAATGTACGAAATTCTGAACCCAGTTCCAATTTAAGAATTTTGAAACGGTAGATGAAAAGTTCGATTTAATGCTACGTAGACAGCTTTCTGTCTTAGGCGCCTGCCCTCAGTACGCGACTGAGGACGTCACTGTTTGGACTGCAAGATTTATTACCATCGGAAATATAGACTTACGAGGGTCCTAAGAATATTCGTTTTCCTCGAGTCCACATGAGCTATGCAAGAACAACGAAGTTTTTACACCACGACCGATAGGTCTTGGTGTAATACTTCGCGCTTCTCATCAGTGCTGGCTATTTCGCTAACATGATATTTCCAAACAAATACACTTACTTTTATTGAACTAAGTTCAGAATTTCAACATGATTTTTTTGACCTTCAAGTAGATTGCGGGAGAATCTAGCTCTCATCAATATAATTATTATGTGTCTATTGAAGAACAGCAACAGAACGCAAGGCTCTAAGATTGAATGGTTTGATGGGATTTTAGAGTGATTGGGCAAGACCCTAGGCGTCTTATTGAAAACGCAAATAATTGGTTTCCTCGTCTTTTGAGTACCTTTTGATATTATTAATAGTCATGTAAATTTTCAATACTTGGCATGCCGTAAATAAGACGCAGACGTAGCGTCGGAAAGCGCGATCATAAAGTAGTCGCATGTTGTGTTGTGCACTCAGAAAAGGAGAACTGTCTCTTTGATTCCCGCGTATTACATATCCACGAGTACATACAAGCGGAAAGCGTTTGTACCTATGTAATATACTATGATACTTTGTTCGTTTTTGTATTTATCTCAGTTAGTATCCACAGAAATGGGATTGCATTCTTGGGGCCTTATGTCTCATGTTGCTCGTCCTAATCTTAACCGTATTTAACCATGTATATCTCTTTTAGTATGTAACCATTTATGATATGCTGATCTTACTTTATGCAGCATTATTACATATTTGTTTAAATGTGCTTGATAACCAAAACACCAACTCTTAGTAGGAAAAAAATACTTGAATTATTATGCTGGGACGATATAAGTAGTTCGTGTTACGTTTCACCGATGTATATCGCGTTCTAGATTGTAGTAAATCGTATTTATTTATTTTAAAGGAATTTGTTATTAGATATTAACTATATTGAATAGGTATTTTTTCCTTAGAAACGTTTATCAAACGTATTGTGCAATTGTGCAGGATTACAATAGTAGTAGCGATAAAAAAACCGTAAAATTAATAAAAACTATCGACCTCGGTCTCGATTTAGCGATTATATCCGCGTGTCTCTCATCCTATATGATAATCGTAATAGTTTATAATATTATAACTTTATTATATTATCTACATTCGATATTTATGTACATTTATCAGAACAACCATATATATGCGCTTAAATTAAAATTAATACATACTTATTCTGAGAATCCCGTATTGGTAATTTTATGTAAATGAGTGAAGGTTAAGGTTAAGGCCTTAGGCGGGATCTTAGACTATTAAGATAATTAGTTTTACGTCAACGTTTAAAAAATGTATACATAGGGCCCAATCCATTAATCACGTGAGGAAACGATCAGAAAATTTTAGAACATGTTTAAAAAATATATATATTAAATTAGTTTCAAAACGTGGTTGGAAAAATAACATTAATTTTGGTAAAAATATTGATCTTTTTCGTCCCACGTAAAATAAAATACACGTGATTATCACTTTATCCCGTTCCCACCATCGTGATTAATTGGGATTTTTTAATGACATCATCCTCCCTGTTCGACCCTCACTAGATTAAAGGCCCCATATGAAGAAAAAAAGAACAAAAAAAAGCAAGGTTATTAGAGATAATAACCGCATCTTATAAGTTTACTAGTTAAGGAATAGGTATTAATTGTAAATGCACAGTTGTTTGGGTTCTATGGTGAAATCATCTAATTTCGTGATACAACACATACTAAAATTATTTGTATTATTTTACAACGTATTTATAACTCTATTCAGCCAATTACGTTGTCATGGAATTACGTAAAACATTTTATTGCGTATTTAAAAAAATATGAGGTTAAACATAATGTTAGGCAAAAAATAACAGAAAATGTATGTGTACCATTAGGTACACCAACCCTTCAGGGATTACAGGCATGATCATTAATAATGAAACTTCGGGTGATGGGTCTAAGATGGACCGGACCTACGACCAGGGGCCTATTTAAGTTAACTGATAATGCGAAACTTATTTGTCAAAAAATTATATATGATTAATTATTATTATCGCATTTTGACAACACACTATGAAAATAATCAAATTGTTGCTTGTCGGTTTCATTAAATTGGTCCCTGGTGAAGTTAGCGGGATTTCGCTAGATTTGGGAAACACAAGGCCGGTAGTTTTGGCGATGCGTGTGGGATACAACCTTTTTTATTTTCCCAGCAGTCTTTTTTTTACGATGCTACAATGCATTACATATCTATAGATTGACAATTTCATAGAGTATTTTAGTAATGAATGAACAATGACAATATTGTTATCACCAGCAAAGAATAGTCGCACTAAATATTACGTCGCACTTGGAATGCCATTCATCTCCGCGATCCAGCTTTCATTAATTAACTACTAACTATTAACTTTTCGAGTTAACCATATTATAATATTATAGTAAGAGCTAATTTAAATTAAAAATAATTAATTAATTAATAATTAAATTAAAGCTAGATTAAATTGCATCGTAAATTAAGAGCATTATTGTTTGTTCTGTCGTTATAATTCATTTACCGTTTAAAATTTACAAAACTAAGTTTACCTGTGACAAGCATGACGACGCGGTGATATATCGGATAAGGGTGGCACAAGAATGTGGAGCTTGACAAGCAAAGAGAGGCATATACCCAGCAGTGGGTGAAGTCGGGCTGCAATGATGATGATGATGCCCTTGTGTAGTACAGATTCTTGCTATCTCACTCATTTAGTTGAACCAGAGCTTCAAGGAATAGATGATCTAGTGCGTCGCCACAAGGTTTATTTTAAAAGTAACAAATCTGTCATTCCCAATTAGCTTCGCAAAAAATTTACTAACGAAAATAATATTTTTTTCGAAAATTTGAGTTGCTTAGTAGAAAGGTGCGTATTTCTACGCCGAAATCTTTTAAAAAGTTGTTAAATTCCCTACACCCCGTTTTCGACGGTAAAAACTCAGCTGAATTCATGTTATATTTTATAAATCGCACCTAGCCGATTAGTTACGGAATTAGGTATGTCTTTGTGTTCCTGAACTTTTTGCGCATTTGCAGCCTCAGTTGACGGTCAGGCCATGCTGGCCGGTGATTGACATTCTTATGTTATGATATGACATTATAATGTATATGTATAATAGAGAAATTAAACATAATGCAGCCCCCCCTCTGGTGATCATTTTAGAGAAAGTAAGTTAGTAAGTTTTGCGTAATTAATCTTTATAATATTTTTAATAATGGTTGATAAAATTATAAAAAAAACGCATCGTCTTAATACTATATACATAACGTAATGAGATTCCGTAATATTTCACCTATAACGTAGTATATAATAAAAATAAAATAAAAAAGAGTAATATATTTTATATTAAAGGAAAAAAGGCAAAAAAAAATAAGCTTCTGTCGTTCTTTCCGCATTATTTAGTTACAAAAGTTTACAGTTTCGCTATTAGCTCCGCGATGCAAGGAGCCAATGTTGTATTATTCGAATTACATTAAAACCTTAAAAGAAGTTAGATTTTACTATTTCAAACACAAAGTACTTTTGGCGACTGAAAATAAAGCAACGTGCTACTGATATCATTCAAAATTTAATTATGTATGAAATCTGGCGTAAGACTAACAAATCAAATATATCTCAAATACACAAATGTGGAGCAAACGCGTGTTTATTAATTTGTTTTTAATTAAAAAAAAAATATATATTATTAACATTTACAACTTTCATTGGCAACCTTAAAAATTCAAGAAAGTACATATTTCACCAAAAATAAATGACTCACAAAAATATTAATTTCACAAATATATTAAACTACCTATGTTTGAAGATTTTCGTACACGTGAAATTGTTATAAAAATACTACAATTTCAAGGGTTTCAATTTTTTTGCCCGGAACTGTACAACATCAGCTACTTCCCTATACCATCAGCAGGCTATCTGCCAGTAATAGTCCCGTCGAAATTGGTCCAGCCGTTTCGGAGATTAGCCGGCCGAAATATCTTGTGGTAATTATCGGGATGATTTGCTTTATGGCAGCCAAGCTTGGATTAATAATTACTGCGTGCTCAATGATTTCACCATAAGCATGGGAGCATGGATCAAAATAGTTAAAAATTAGTTGAGTATCATCTGTATTTCAGATATGTTGATATTACGCCCATTTTGACCGTGACTTTTGTAACTAAGTAGATAATACATAAATAAAATAGTTAATCTTTGCAGTAAGTACTAAATAAATAAATAAATAACTACTAAATAAACGGCTATTTTTCTATTCATAGATTAGGTATTGCCATGCTCATTCGTCCTTGATGAATAGATGCTGGCTCACCGTGCGAAAAATAGTGCATTAGTAGGTAGGCTTAAGGGTAGACCCTCTGAGGTACCGAGCAGCCTACTGGTAAGATATGTAAATATAAAACAAAGAGAATTGTTTCGTTGTGCGATATAAAAGTAGTGTATTCAATAAGAGTTAAGTACTGGTAAGATGCAAACGTTACACAAAAACAAAAAAATTAAATAAAAAAAATGTAGTGTTATTGTATACCGAGGCTAAGACGATATCAGGTGCATCGCCGTCAGCTTTGAGCCTGACGGCTTGCAGGTACATAAATATTCCGACGACGAGTCGGAATCCGGCAGCAGCTGTAGAATAGTCATCTATTTGTGTTTCGAAAATTAGTAAATAATGTCGTATATACGTGCGTAACTAGCTACATCTATTTATAGTAAATACTCCATTACTAAAGGAGATGCAATCTTTCTAGAATAGTCACACCAGATTTGAAGTATCGTTTTGTTAAAATGCGCAGTATTTTATATAATCTTACGGGTAATGAAATAAAAATCTGGTCCCTTTTATTATAAAACGGTTTTTAAAGAATAAGTATTATTTTTGCTTAAATTAGACTTCCTCGTGTTTGTGATTAAAGCAAGAACAAAAAAAACCCGTAAAAAAATATTCCCGCCCATAACCACGATTGTTCCACCTTGCTATGGATGGATTTCCTGGGGATTTTGTAACTAACGTAATTTCAATGACTTGCTTTTTGAGCTGCGTAAATTCCGCTGAGATAACTTTTGTCTCTAAATTGGGCTTGTTTCGGCCCTAGAGAGGGTGTAGGTTCCACTCCGGGAGGATGTACAGCCTTGCGGAAACCTAGTCCAAATGGTAAGTGTAGCCGTCGGCACAAATCGAAGATTTTGCGAACACTTACGAAGTGAAAAAGTCATACCTAAGCCTATATAGAAGCAATGCAGCCAGAATCGATAAACCCAAATATGCGTTTATTGCTCATGGTAGTGCCTGCCTTTACCAAATCGGTTAACTTTAGAACAGATGTACTCAGCAAGGTTGTACATTATCTACATATATAGGTTCCCGGAGTGGAACATACACCCTCGCCGGAATCGGAACCAGCTGAGCTTGTGATATACCTGGCGTTGAATTTAAACTGTTAGGTTATTTTATTTAAAATATGCTAGTATGTTAAATAATAACCTAACAGATTTTAACAAATTCCCTTAAGAAAAAAATAAATATAAATAGCTACTTTACTTAACAAGAAGAAAAAATGGTATATTAGTGAAAACATTGGAAATATAATCTTTCAGATACTCTGTGTTTAGACCCTTTTTCTGATTTCTAATTTTATTATCATGTATTCATTTATATCTCAGTAGGTAGGTTTACTAAATACTTAATACTTTTCTCGTATAGTATTGTATGAATTATTTATATATTTTTTCATTTCAGTAGGCATGGTAATTAAAGTAATAGTTTCTTCGTGTCTTAAATGTATTTAAATACTAATGGAACGATAGTTTTCTATATGCATAGGTAGTTTATAATTCTACCAGAGACGCTCATTCATCCTTAGGCGCGGTTTATACAGAACACACGAGCGGCGCGGCCGCGGATAATCAAAGACATCTAAAATGAACCTAATAGTTAATAGAGTCGTTTTTTCAGCCGAGTCACCTGGCGGCCGGGACGTCGCGTCGCGCGTTGCCGGACGCAAATCTCTTTGCGACAAAAACGGCGCAATGCTACATAAGTATGAGGTTCATTTTAGATTTCTTTGATTATCCGCGGCCCCATCACGTATCTTCTGTATAAACCGCGAATTAGAGGGTTGAAAAGAAGCAGGTATTGGTCGTCGATATGACTTAAATAGATAAGCTAACCCCCGGGGTATCCCCCAGGAGGAATATTCTTTAGATGTAAGATAAAACATGCGATAACGTTGGTAAATTAGTAGGTAATTAGTTATCGAGATAACTTATATCAAGACGACGAGTCGTTTTAGGAGCCGATGTTACTCCGTTTGCATTGTTCTCTTTAGTTATTGGTTGCATTTACTAGTAGTACCGTTAAGGTCAAGCAGTTAGGGTTACTAAAACTGTTCTATTTTATGTTCTTGTGGGAGTGAAAAAAAAAAGCGTAGCAAGATCTTATATGTGCAGATGGAACACTTTCAAATGAAGAAGTTAACGGAATGTTATTATAGATATTAAATTCTGCCGTCGTAATGAAAAATGTAGGTAGCAAAGTACCTACAATTTGGCGACAAAAATAAATAAATTTGATAATTCTAACACTCCCAAGAAGAATGGTACTACCAGTATATCTACATGTTTGTACCGCTTGGCAGTGTTACTGTGTTCCGGTTTGATGAGTTGGGTTGCCGGTGTTTACAAGCACATGAGACATTTCAGTCTGGTCTCTGGAATGGCAAGTGTCCTCAGGCGGCGGTAAATGAACATCGGGTGGGCTCGTGTTCGCCATCCACTAGCTATCAAAAGAAAACGTACTATTTTACAAGCACTGCATTAACTATTCCGACGGCAGTTTTTCTTTTTTGAGCTTTTATTACGTTTTTGAAGCCATTTAACTTCACTCTATATATGTTAGTTTGGTGATCAGCTAGATATTTGACTACATAAAATTTGTAGTATTAGGTGTAATTGCTATCATATTCAAATTATCAACACCTTTTTTTGCTATAACTTTTTATTATTGAATCAACCAAAATTAAATTTATAAAATTATATCTCTTTAATTCTGAACCGAAAAAATACAAATATCATTTACAAGGATTTTACTTGAAAAAAATAACAAATTTTCTTAATATAATTATTCTTAGCTACCATCCTTGAAATAGGATTGCTTAACTTAGGGTTTGGCTTTCTTAAAATACTTCATTAGGTCTTCGATTTCAAATAAACCCATTTTCAAAATTTCTAACGCCCAGATTTAGGTCATTTTCTGACTCTTCTTCTATAAGGAATACAATAGAAAAATGAAATATTTTTATGAATAGATTAGACATACGAGAGTTAAATACTTAAGTCGTTTGTAAGGTAGATAGACAAATTATTAGAAATAACTGGGATAGCAGTATGGGGCAACCGATGAAACTTATAAGAATAGGTATTGTAAGTAGTCTGATGCAAGGCATTTTGTTCTTTCGAATTTTCAATAAGACCTGAGTTATTCATTCATCTGTGTTTTCAACCATTTGAATATATTATATAACAACGAAACGCTTTTGATAAAAAAAATAGTAATCAATTTATATTGTGTTACGATTTGGTATTCACGAGGACCATATTCGACCTCGCTCGTCGGTGCTCGAAGGAAAGATTCGGAGTACGATAATGTTCTAATGATTAGATATGGTTAAAGGATTTTATATTTTTTTAAAACCTTTTTTCCAACTGTTTAACTTACTCATTTTACATTCATAAGATAGATTGTAAGTTGTACATTACGGACACGATAAATGGCTAAAAAAGAGATGATAGTAGAATAGAATAGATAAATTAAAAAGATATATTGAAATGAAATTAGCTTATAAAATAAATTTATTAAGTACATACTAGCTATTGCCCGCGATTGCTCTTGAGTTTTGGTCGGAAATTATCCCACGGGCACGTTGTAAATATAGCTTATGGCACTCGGGGTTAAATCGGTTCAGTAGATCCAGATATTACCCCCACAACCTCATAAACTTTACCTCTTTATAATATTAGTATAGATAAATAATAACGCAAATAAGCGTATTTGGTGGGTACATGAATAAAACTAAATTCAAAAAGTATCGGCACAACGAATTATTTTTTTATATTTCCATATTTCCTTATTCAATTAAAGATTACTGTTATAAACATGTTAGGTATAGAACTTATCTGTATAATGATACCATCTAGTTTCATTTCAATGTATGTAGTAATAATACATTAGTAATTGTAAGTTGTACATACATTGGCCTGAAACATGCAGATTGGCCATCTGTTAGATAATAAGTTAGGAATCAAAGCTTTCGTGAGCTTTAGAATAGATGCAGTTATTATGTAGGTAAATAAGGCGTATCAGGACGATACGTGTAAATTTGAATATTAGGCGAATATTTATCTGAGCACAAGTGTGTAATCATTATTAAATCTTCGAAGATGTGAAGTTGTTCGCGTATTAGATCGTATAAATAGTGTTTAAGTAAGCATTTAATATTCTGAAACGCGATGTACTCGATAATAGAAAAACCGTATGATATGTATATTCGGAGACGCGCTAATCTTCTAGTAAAGCATTGTTTCGTATTTATTATTATAATATTTATATATCTTTGAACATGCGATATTCTCCTCGTAAATTTGGTTAATATTAAATAATTCGTATTAGGCATGCATGTATAATGAATATTGGGGTTTCATGGGTAAATTAACATTTGATGATTTGATAATGGTGTGTTTTGTTAATGGTTATCAAGCATATTACAGCAAGTTTTTGTCGTAAGAATAATAATATTCTTTTTTCATAATATTGACAGCTATTAAGTAGTAAAACATACAATATTGGGAAATATGTAATATGATAGAAGAATAATTCCAATTTTATGATCAATGCAAAATATTTTGATGTTCTAAGTGTTTTAAAATGTATCTTTTAGAGGTTTTAAGTACTAAATGTTGTATTGATGTTTAACTTCACTTTCTCTGGATAAATGTCATAACGTATCGTAGACCAGTTCTAATTAATTACTCAATATAAGAGATCATAGTGACTTCTTAGTAAAATGTCTCATATAGGTGACATGTTTATCTCCCTTTATCCACTGGCTCCCATGATCACTGTAGGAATAGTACGTATGTTTAACAAGTATGAAACTGCACAAAACTTGATGTGACATCTTTAGATTGCGAATGACGGATGATAAATGGTTCTTTAAAAAAAAATGTAAACAAATAAATAAACATATGTATAATGTCAAAATTATCTTGAGAAGGATTTAAAAAAATGTTGTTTTCTAGGGAGGGTGAAATGTGCAAAATGTGGTGTTAAAACCGTATTGAGAAACATTAATAAACTCGGAATGTCTGAACTCTAAATGTATTAACTGTGTACGATTGTGTGGACGATTCAATATGTATTCGATAACAAATAAATCTCCATGTTAACGTGTTCTCAAAATGAATAACTATTTCAGAATTTTAAAAGAAGTTTCAAACATTGTAAAAGGTATTGTATATCTTAAAAAAAAATGTATTGTAAATCTTATAAAAGAAAAAAAAAAACATACTGGAGTCTGATTAATATTACCTTTTTGGAGACAACAACAAATAAACAATTCAGAAGGCCCTTTCTAATGCTTAAATTTGGTTAGTACGTAAGAGAAGTAAAAACTTGTTTTAAAGTGATAAGGTCAATGTGATTTTTGGTCAGAATAGGTATAATGTCTTGGAAAGTTTCATATTAAAAATGTGAACGATGTCTAAAATTGATGATAAAAGTACTTTTGTATGCGAGAGTAAGACCTTCCTGTCTGAGGATGTCAATGGACTGTGCTATATTTAAATACCTTTAAAAAGGAATCACTATATGTATGCTACTCTGAAATATTGTGTATTAAAAATTATCTATGTCTGAAATAAAGTACATTGGTGTGAGAACCTGTTTTTATTGAATTCTGACCTTATTTACAAAATTGTGTATATTGGTATACTGTACAAATCTGCGAACCTCTTCAGAGTATACAGGCGCGATGTTATGATATTGTGTAAACCATGAACATCCAAAATATTGCAGTCCCCCACCATGGTGTGACACCACTGCCAGGTTCTGCCAGGTTTACTTGAAAATTTTGTTTTAAGAAAATCTTCGAAGCTTTTAATATATTTCGTGTGGACGTAGCATACCGAGTTTCTGTCACGCCCCGGAAAGAAGTTAGCTCTTAGTCCCGGCTATCATTTTTAGACCTTTGACAGTCGATACAGGTTGTCATTGCCCTGAAACTGACAACCAGTCTTACCTAGGAGTGTCGAATATTCATTAATAAAATCCATTAAAAAAACCAATGTTAGGCGCTTTTTCCACTATGGAAGAATCCTTGTATGATTTTTGTGTCGGATATTGCCACGATACATGGGTCGAGTAGCCGTTGCTACAGACAACCATGTAAGATATCAACTTCACTTCAGTTTATATCATGACTGAACGAAGGCGAAGGTACAACTGCATGCAGTTGAATGTATCGACTGTGCGCGGATGCTGCGATGCAGTCCGTCTGATGGCAGCCTTAGAGTGAGGCCACACGATGCGTTTACGGTGCGGTTCGGTGCCGGAGCGGTGCCGCAACGTCATCCTACATACAAATCACTATGCCATGTCACACGATGCGTTGGGCCGCCGTGCGGCGCCGCGCTTGTGACCTGCGAGACGAGGCGGGGAGGGGTGATGTGTTGCGGGGCGCCGATTTGTATCGTGCCGCCACCGCAGTAGTGTATCGAACGCCGCACCGCGGTAAACAGCGTTCTACTGCGGTGCCGCACCGCCCTATAACTCGAATTAATTACGGTGCGGTGCCGCACCGCACCGTTAACGCATCGTCTAATCGCTTAGTCGCATCGTCCTCGCTCTTAGATGTTGGCTTTGATGTCATTTTCATAACTAATTTGATATCAATAGATTTCTATCAAGAAAGTTATTTCTTAGTTGATGAAACCCTGACACAATTTCTGTGTATGCATTTTCGTGAAATTCTCTGCTCCGAATCAGAAGGTCTATAAGGGAAAATGTCATTGTTTGCGGAACGTCCACATGTTAAAACGTCTATTAGGTGACAATGCCTATGGTGGCAAACCGACATATAAGTAAAACGTCCAAAATGTGAAATGTCAATAATAGGGGAGCCCAAGAGGTCAGATAGGGATTGACGCGAGCGTCGTGGGGACCTATTGGATTGTGAAGGTTAGATGCTAAAAAGAAAAAAAGGTTATGTGAGGGAAGCGCATACAGGTTTTCGAAAATGTAAAAAAAAACAGTCGCAAAGAAATACTCGCGAGCGCTTCAGATATTAATAATGTATGCGCCCTACGTGTTTCTGATAACGGAAATATGTTAATCTGCCGGTTTACGTGGTGGGGTGGGGGTGGCCGTACGAAGGGGTAGAGAATAGGAAAAAAATAAATTTATTCGAGCGCGTCTGATATTGAGAAAGGATGTAAAGTGAACCCTCAAGTAGCTCCTATTGAAAAGACGATTTGGAGGCAACCAAAAGTCATGGCCGATTTTGGAAAATGCAAAAAAAAAAATAGAATTCGTGACCGTGAAATACTCGAGCGCGTCAAATTATTATATAGACGCTTCATCTTGATGTCGTTGTCGTACTGACCCATAATCTGACAATTATGTGGAGGAATCTGACTAAATTTCAAATTTTATGTTTTTCAATGGAGAGAAATGCTAGGAAACAAAAAAACTAAAGTGAATGATTAAAATACGATTTATGATTGCATGCAAGTAATTGTTATTAATTATTTTGTGCAAGAAATGCGGTCAAAATGAAAATCCAAGACGGCGCCGACGAAAATTTTCGGTTTTTCCGTTATGGGTGCCGTTTTCGTGGTTTTCGGGGTCGCTGATAAAAAAAATGAAGCCAAAATTAAAATCCAACATGTCGGTTTTCTATCATGGTTGTCTTTTCGTGATCGAAATGATAATTTAAGATGCTGCAATCGAAAACATGTAAAATTATGTTCTCACTTTTAAGTAAGTCAGTTAACCCCCTAACAACCATTTTAAACTGTCGTAATAATTATTTCTAAAATTTTAATTATTTCGAAAACGACACCCATGCAGGAAAAACCCAAAATTTTCCTCGACGCCATCTTGGATTTTAATTTGACCACTGAAAAAAAAACACATTCACATTAAGAATAACAAAACAGTGATCCTAACTATTTTCTTCAAGTCAGTCCACTGATCCACTCTCTCCAAGTAATAGCAGGCGTGATTTTATGTTTACTCTGCAGAGTAAACTACAGTGGCCATTAAGTCGCGCAATAGTCCAGTCGCGCAAGTGTCCATGTGTGCAAAAGTCCATTCGCACAAGTCTCCATGCGCGAAAATCAAATCGCGCAAAAGTCCATTCGCGCATGTGTCCATGCGTGCAAATCTTCGTTCGCGCAAAAGTCCATGCGCGCATGTTATTTCGTACAAGTGGGTTCGCGCAAGTGTCCTTCGCGCAAGTGTCCTGATATCGTTATGACGACATCCTCATAGGCTTCTGGTAGTTTATCCACAACGAACCAAGTCATTTCCAATTTTCCATCCTTATTTGTCTAACCGAAATCTGTTGGTGACATGTCAGTGATGATTCGATCATGTGCATTCCATCACAGGTATGCAATATTTATCTCGTTCGAACTCCGATTGACAAGGTGGCAAGTTTCGGTGTGAGAGAGTGAGAGATAGAGAAAGAGGTAGAAGGGCACAGTGGCGCGAAGTCGGAAATACATTGTTCTCAGCGACTGCATGTGTCACACTTTATTGATGATTTTAGCTACTTCTGCTTGTGCAAATCGGCAGGTTATGTTATTTCCGTGATCCGTCACTAATTTCCTTAAAAAAAAAACCGCGCTCGAGAATATACAGGTGACGTTTTTTTTGCAATTTTGTGACTCTCCCATTTCCTTATGTCACACTCAAATTGTCAGATTATCGAAATGCGCACTTTTCTGCATGCAACTTACCTTGCCTTAATCTGACTCGCTCGAGTTTCTCCAACGATCGTTTTTTTTTAGTAATCTGGTCAGCTGTACTAGACGTTTGACCCTATATGAAGGGCTCAAGTAAGGTGGGAGTACTTCACAAGGTGCAAGGTGGCCCCTTTATATTATTCTGCCGCGCTCGAGTAAACCCCAAAATCCCAACTAGGGCTGTACTATAATGCAAAAGGTCAGGGACAGTCAAGAAAACAATGGAAAAGAAAAAATCGAGTTATCTTTACTTATATTTTTTAAAGATACGAAATATACTATTTTTAATCTTACTATTTTTGCAGCATCAGTTGGAATTTGCAGGATACCTAACTGCCTTACCAACTTACAGCACAGGTATCGTGTTTGCCTCATCGGAATGGTCTCAATTAATACGTTATAGATAGATGGTGAACAAGGTTTGGTGATCCATCAGTAGGAATGAGAAACGAGGAAAGGTTTGTGTCGGGAGTTTTTTTTTACTTTTTAATTTATGCTTGTTAACAATAACTCAGAAGTTTTAAATCATTTATTTGCTTGAATATGGGTAGGTACACATGAGGTGATAAATACAACAGAAGTTCTTTTACCCTTATCCTACAGGTGTGCAAATATCTATTACAATAAAAAATCTTACATTAATCATTACATATTTACTTAATTATAGCAAATATCCTTTATTTAACTTTTAAAATATAAAAACTTGTCACCTGTATCGGGAACAGGGTCCAAGCTACCGATGTAAACCCGCGTGAATTTCAATTTAACACTATGAAATGATTTGAATCTGCTACAAACACTAACGTAATTTTCACGGAAATCTCTTATAATATGTTCCTAAATATTATGAAACTCAAATATGAACTTAATTTAAAAATGTACAGTACCTACACTTAGATTTTGAAAAGCATTTACCAAGAGTCAGCCAGGTTTCAGGCTAGCTAAAGTAGACTCATCTTTCATGGGGTACTGTTTAAAATGCTACAATAAAATACCTCCTCACATTCTACAACTGAATGAGACGAAATTTAAATCTTGTATAAAACGCACACTATGTAGGCAAGCATATTATAAGTTGGGGGACTATATTGATGATAAAAATGCTTGGCTCAATGCTGGTCCTGCTCCACAACCATAGGAGCAAACTAATTGATTACCATGTTAAGTTATTGTGGAAGCTGCAGAAGATTGTAATAATATCCTTGCTTTGTATAGATTCCATCTCTTAATAATATTATATAATTGCATAGCACATGTGTGAGTACTATATACTGTAAAGCAACCATTTACATTTATTTATCTTTCATTGACTTGAATGTAGCCTGGTGGCTGAGAGAATGTCATGCTCACTCAAATTTCTCGCTGATGGTGGCGCGTGTGTCGGGTCATTTGGTTCCCTTCAATATGGTTGAGTTGAATGGCGCCGAGCCATGCGTCATGTTCGTGAACGGGCGCTGTCAGTTGGGAGTGGTCATCTCTTAGCTGCCACGGTTTATTTTAATTACTTTATTTTGAAAGTGTTGATTATTTTAATCTTTTACTCTGGGCGCTCTTAATGTGCACGTCTTTCTACATCGTTCTCACATATATGTATAATCTCAACGTGAATGATGTAACCAAGATTTTGTAACAATATTTTGATTAAAAAGAGTGTCCATGGAGTTTCTTGCACATTCTTCTCCATAGAGATCTACGCTTTGGAATGTGCAACTACAGTACTTTCTCAAGTTATTATGCCTTGTGACTGTGACTGTAGCTTAGCTTTTTTTTTTTTTTTTGTTTGACTTTCAAAAGTGCCTGTAATGGTCTAATTGAAATAAATGCTTTGAGTTTGAGTTTGAGTTTTGAGTCAAAAAAGTATGATGAATAGTTCCACACAAACAGACTTAATTGATTTTAATATTAACTAAGATAAATTAAATTATAGCAGAAACGAGCAAAATGAAAACCAAATTATAGAGACGAAGAACACAGTTTCTGAATGTTGTACTCCATCGATGTCACCAAAGGACAACAATTTTTTTCGCGTATAATCAGTAACATACAGGGTGAATTTTTCAAGTGGGCGTGGATTCTGGGAAATAATGAGACACGGCGAACTAAAGGAAAGAGTTAAATTTTGATAAAATACATAACAGTTAGTAGTATTAGATATGATTTGTTACGCAGATGACACAGCTATAATATTTCACTGGGACACACGGGCGGACGCCACAGCCGCCGCAGAAAATCTGATTGGCTCGATAGAAATCTCTTAAACTTAAATGTCGAAAAAACTAACTTTATAACGTTTCACATCAGCCGTTCCTGTCGTCCCGCGATTGATAATATCAAAATTCACAACATCCACTGTCATGCCACAAATTGCTGCTGTAATGATATAGGCAGAGTCAACTCAACTAAATATTTAGGTGTTACAATTCACCAGAATTTATCTTTCAAGGAACATATCTCGACACTCTCTAAAAAAATCCGTAAGTTTATCTATATATTTAAATCCCTACGTGCCAGTGCCCCGAAAGACATAATTATGCTGAAAAGTTTACCTAGCTCTTTGTCAATCGCTGCTGCAGTACTGTGTAGGCGTCTAGGGTAGCGCGGCCAAGTCCTATATGCTTGAACTCGAACGTGCCCAACGGGCTGTCTTAAAGTCTTTCTTGGAAAACCGCGTCGTTATCCAACAGACGAACTATATAAAGAAGCAGCGTCTTGTGTGTACGGCAGCTATATATCTTGAAGTCCCTTCTTAAACTTATTGCTGCGTCAGGGAGACAATTCACATACATACAAAGAGGTAGGATAGGAGCTGATAGACTTCCAATCCAAAGAGTTAGAACGGTTTTTTGTTCCGCCAGCTATAACTATCTAATCATCCTTAGATAACGTTAGCATTTCACTTTTAAAGCTGTAGAAGTTTCTACATTCACGTTACACAATAGTCATCTCAAACCAAACTTTGTATTAAACTCTGGACCATTTTTCCTAGGTGATCTGCCATAATTATAATATTCTTTCGTCTTTTCACCGACGCTTGTTTAGCGTTCAATATAATATTTGTAGGAGATTCAATACTGACAGTGTGATTTGACAATTTTTTGTGAGTGTCAATTTCTTGCCCACAGCCCGCTGTATTTGGTTGATCAGCCCGCGTAGCATGGCACTATCTCTATTCTACCAAGAATCGACAAAGCTCTTTCTATACAACTTGACATGTCTGTCATACATTTTTAACATCACCATGACACACAGACTCTACTATGAAGAGACAGATTCTACTATGATACAGATACAGATTCAGTTTCTACTATGATACAGATACAGATTCAGATTCTACTATGTAGAGGATAACGACATTCAGCTTCGTTTGACTCTCCTCTGTTAATAGTCTCTTCAACTTCAACGTTTTCCACCACGACATTTTCTGCTCCACTATCACCCGTTTCTGTTACCTCTATCTCCGCGTCTTCATATACTTCAGCTCCATCTGTATCTGTGGAACTCGGCCCTTGTGAAGCCAGGTGACGAACCTGACTGACCTTTGCAAGTTTCCCAGATTATTTCAGCACCTTTGTCACCACCACCTACGACCTGACTAGGATTCTCTGAAATAACTGCTGTAGTGTCCTCCAAGAAAACTACATCCCTTGCTCTAACAATGTCTGCCAATGACAATGTCTTGCTCGAGGATTACTGGGATTTATGAAACAATATCCCTTGATTTCTTCACAGTAACCAACAAAGACATGTTCTACTGCTTTAGGGCTCTATTTCTTCCGAGTTTCGTTGGGCACGTGCACCAACGCTTTCGTTCCAAAAACTCTGAAATGATCGAATGACTGAGCCTTGCCTGTCCACAACTCCCCAGGAATCTTACCACTATTGCCACTGTCAGGCAGCCTGTTCTTGGTCTAAACAGCCTGTTCTTGGTCTAAACAGCCTATTACATGCCTCTGCCCACGTTCTCGCACTCAGATCCTTTTCCGCCAACATAGCACGAGCCATCTCCACAATAGTGCGGTTTGCTCGCTCCACTACGCCATTCTGCTACGGAGTGTAGCGAACAGTCACCCTAGAATACCCTTTTGCTGTAGAAACCCATGAAACTTTTTGTTCACAAATTCTGTTTCTATTGTCCTTGCGTATGCACTTTACCTTCAATCCGGTTTCAACTTCTACACTAGCTAGAAAAACTCTAAAATGATCGAACACCAGATTTTTGATTTAAGGAAAAATACAAAAAAAATACGTAAAAAAAATATGTAAAATCATCTAAAATAACTAGTATATACCGAGATCCACCGTACGTGGGTTTAGACTATTGCACCACAGATATCTGCGTGAACCAGTTGCAGTCTCTCGTTTGCCCTCTCAGCCTCACCAATTGGAAAAGGTAAACGATGTGCCTGTGTGTCGCCTGTATTAAGGGGATTTTTACAGGCGACACAAGGCTTCATTACGCCCTTTCCAAAATCCATACCAGGAAGCTTACGTAAATCTCGCTCATTTACGTGTGCAAGCCGCCGGTGCCACTACAACAAAGGATTACCTGCTTTCACTGACGCCAACGCAGTCCCATCTACAACTGTCTGACAACCTTCAAGCTTGTCCCTGAGACTTCACTTGCGGTAGCCAGAAGTTTTTCCTTGAAATGGCCTGGAACCAAATAGTGAATTAGCTGGCACCCATCTCTGTCAAAACTTACCTTCCATCCTTTCTCTACTGATTTAGACACTAATAACAGATTAACACGCAAACCGGGTATATACATGACATAGGGATGTCATGTATGTACCCGGTTTGCGTGTTAATGAGTTTGAAAGGACGTATGCTTGCTGTGAGGGCACAGCAAGCATACGTCCTTTCAAACTCACCATGATAACACCCTTGCCCTAGCATTCAATCTTATCATTATTCGCACATGTCACGTTACTCATACCAACATTCATAACCAAATCTTTAAACCAATGTTTCTGGAAAAACATAAGTGAAAATGCCCCGCTGTCGATGTACCACTCCGTCGGATTGAAGGAGTCTCCGGCACTGAATGATGATAGGCTCACGATCGCGATGTCACTCAGTTTGGAGATCGAACCCGCTTTCCTTTCTTCAGGACAGTGCGGCTTCTTACGTCCACTCTTTCCACATTTAAAGCATTTAACTTTGGTCATATTAAAATCTTTGTTCCTATTCCGCTTCTTACTGTTACTGTTCTTAGTGTTCTTACTGTGTGTGTACATACGCATAAAGCGTAGGTTCCACATGTAGACGAATCAAAGCAAGTGCATCTTGGTCCTTCTCGATAGCGGTGGAGTCTTTGGAATCCGGGTATGGTTTAGGTCAAATGCGAGTTATCCACCAACTCGACTAGTTACCGTTAAACCACTGTGCATCCATAGATACTAAATTATGAATATTGTATTTTGAAGGTTTTGATTCCGTTCTTTTTATGCAACCGGATCATAACTACGTCCTACAGGCAATATAATGGACATTTTGTGGCCCAGCAGACGGTGTCAGCAATAATCGCGAAGGTGCTGCGTGTCTAAACTCGCTGCAGATGCGGCTAAAATTCATCAAATTTCCCATCAAGGACCATGAACGCAAATCTATGAGAAATATGTATGAACCAATGATTTCTACAATAGTATTCCATATGAAGATAACAATTTTGTACCTTTCGATGCGTATTAAGATGGCAACCGTGGATTGCATTGCCTCACTGGTCCTCACTGCGGCATCCGCCCCCCCATGTATTTGTGCCGATCGGACAAGGGCACGTCTTGCGGCTTCCTGCGACATGCGCGGCTCACGCCTTTGACAAAAGCGTTGCGGGGAGCGAATTGCAGATGTTGCAAGAGTTGGGGAGAGAGAGAGAGTTGAAGTCCTGTTGGGGGAGTGGTGCATTGAATCTTGGACCATTTCATGGCCCAGGTTGGAATTTCGAAGAACTGAGTATATTATTATAGGGCTGCACAATTAAATTTTGCAAAATAGATTGGGACTCTGCGGAATCTGCAATATCCGACTTGATTGTTGCAGCGCCAATATCTGAAGTCTGCAAAAAAGATAACTTAAGGGCTTGGTTTACATTATGAACAACAATAAATTATACTTGACTACTTATATTTTTGATTACCGGTTCTACACGAACGCCTGGCGTGCCCATGCCGAAATTTTCTCCCAGAACTCCTATTTTATTTATCGATTTTGGTCCATGCCTTCTCAGTGATAGGCCCTCCTCCCGTCCGCCCATGCAAAGCCCTTACCGCAGCAGCTCTCCTTTTAACATTAGCCTTATTATCCACCCAATACTGAAAATAGTTTAAAAGATTAGAACTTAGATTTAATTTTATTTAAAGTTATATTTTGCAAGACTATTACTTCACAATACGATTCGGACCGCTTATTTGTGAAAGAGACAATGTTAGTTCATATTGCTAGTTATTTCTTTGATGTTATAGAAGGGAATAAACAAATATTATAAATCGTTCGTTCTTTCTCCGTACACTCAGCAGGAGTAAAACAATATTGTTTTAAGGAGGTCATGGTACCAAACAAAGCAGTATTATTTTAAGCTTGAAATAAAACGCACCTGCAATAAGATTGTTTTGTTAAAAGTTATGTTGGGGCTACCATAACCTGGCCACACATTACGCAAACCAACACTGGAGATAGTTTTGTAATATGGTACTCGTAGAGGATTGATTTCGCTTTCTTGTGTTCGGTGTCATTTTCACAGACTGAATTGGATATATGACTTACTTGCCAATTGGACGTTTTCGACTATAATAGCGGTCCTCATGTACGACTGGACGAATGATATCGACTTGGCTGCAATTGTTACTGCTAACTACCCCGGGAATTTCAAATTTATTGTGGAATCTGTAATATTTTAAAATATGTATGACTTTTTTTACGGATGGGAAATCATCAAATGGCCCGTCCCACTATGGGCACAGCGGCAGGGAGTGTCAGAGTTGTACTGACTAAAACCAATCCATGTTCCTTCTTTTGCCTTTTGTGTTCCAGGGCCGCGGTATCTCTTTCGAACATTCCCGCAACCCTGGCAGGCATCGGTCCTTTCGGACCCCTTCCCGTTTGCTGACATCTCTTTGAGGCGCGCGTAGAACACGAACGTGCCGTCGACACGGCTTGTCATAAGACGGACGGGCGGCGAGCTAGCCCATAGCTCACCGTCCACAAGCCCGCGCCAACGGTGGCCGACGTCGACCGGTGCGTCTCCCGCGGCGCCTGCGACGTGAAGTTCTCTCCCTCTGCCGTTACGCCACCTCCTTCGCTAGCATGACTGCTTCGCAGAAGGAGGTCACGGCGTCCCATTCCGTCTCGCTCCGAACCATGGATTGAACCAAGGCAGGAGGCGAGAGGTCGCCGCCGCCGATCGCCGCTTCGAGGACACGGCGGTGCTCCGTCCACGCGGGGCAGACCTGCACCGTGTGCTCCACTGATCCGGTCGATCCTCACAATGGTAACCCGGGCGTTGCCTGCCGCCCGATTCGGTGAAAGAACCTCCCGAAACAACCGTGTCCGGAGAGGACCTGCGTCAGGTGGAAGGTGAGGGCGCCGTGGCGCCTCTCTAGCCACTATTGTGGCGTGCCCTGCACGGGGTTGCGACAGTCGCTCTCTCCATGTGGCCATGAGGTCGCGCTGGAGGTCTCTCCGCTGAACGGCAATTTGCCGCGGTAGCGGAATTTCCCCCCGACGTAGTGCCTCCACGCGCCAAAATATTTTCCCCTGAATTTAGTTAAGTACACCTCTTGCACGTAATAGACACTTCCATATATTATTATGACACGGTAATACACTTTTTGTCGTGCCGGACCAACTTTTTTAGACTGTAAAATAATCCTGCTATTTGAAGTAAAAACAATCCTCTGCTGGTAAACGTCGTGGTACCAATTTATTTACCCATTTGAGGTGATGTCATCAAGACTGCTTATCCTAGCAGGAATATAACAATCTTATTTTAAGGACGTGATGGTACGAAAACACAACGTAAGGTTAAAATAAGACTACTTTGGCATGAATCTCAGAAAAAAAACGTTTATTTTTTTGTACAACATCTTCTGCTGATATTGCCTCCAGTAGTCTTGATATATTTACTTTGTGTTGTTCAAAAGTCACTGGGGCCGTCTACTACCCAAACGGGTGTCATGTCCATTAGAAATAGCCTTCTTGTGTTGTAAATGCAGTTTTGTATCTATCTTGAATCTTCAAAGAAATTGTCCAAAAAGTAGAGAAATACCAGTTTGCACCATTACATCCTCAATCAAAGGACATGGGTGTAAAAACACCCTTAAACACCTAAACTAAGCCGAAAGGCACTTGCTCTCCACGTCATTGCGAACATTTTTTTGTTCGAGACCATACCTCCTAGTTAGGGAGTTGGTGGTCAAAGTTCCAACTTTATCACAAGTATTTTTTGAATAGAAGGTATAATAATAAAACTCTACTTTATATACCACAACGACCCCCGTACTTTTCAATGCACCCACACACACCCACAAAGTTTTAGGTACGACTCATTGAGCGTAAAACGTGATTTTTTACCCCCAAAATAAACGTCGTTTCCCAGGAATAATTTTTGTGTAGAGTTATCTAGTTTGTTAACTTTGGTCATCGAGTTGCGACATTCGGCACTTGCAATTAGCAACAATTTTCATTAAATATATTTGGCCCAGAATTCAGCCATGCGAACTCCGTCGCGTTTGGGGAGCACCTTACGCATTTCATGTTTTTCGGACGACTATTACAGCGTATTTAAAAATCAGCCGTATTTCACAGAATATAAATGTTGTTTTACTTTAAATTAACCACGCCTAGAAACGGGTGGAGCTATGCAGCCTTGCAAGTAATGCAGCTGCAATGCGCGTGCGTGATATCGACCCACGAAATGAAGAGTGTCTCTCACTATTCTGCAGGGCGCAGTGTCCGTTCAGCTCGACGTCGGAATAGTCGTCAGCAGTCCGTCGATTCCATGTTCGAGAGTGTTGTTGACATTTGAAGTGAAACCTAATGTGATATGTTTGATACTGTGGTGGTTGTCTGTCATTCCGTTATTATTGACTTACTTTTGGAGTTGTGCAGATTATATAAACTATTTCTGATATCTTCAAGGGAGCAGCGGCTAGCCACGCTGGGGTTTTGCGCGAATCAAGATGGCGGCCGAAGAGACGCAACAGCATTGCGCATGGATAAATATAAGCGCTTGAAATATTAACAGGAGCATTCGATTTAAAAAGTTATCGACATTTTGCGTCTTTCTTCACGAATTTACGAACAGTTCACATTCAGAGCGTGAAAATGTAATCCTTGTAAGTAATATTATGTAGCTACACTATTTGAAATACTTTGAGTTCCGGACCGACCGCAACCTCACTCGCGTGAGTTTCTTGGCTGGTTTTTCCATCAGGAATTTCTCAGTTCAGAGACACTAATTATGTTCTCCCGGTTGATGGTAATAGGCTCGCATCATTTACGTGGCGAAAAATAATAAGTAATTAATCGGATTGTGTGACTTTTATTCTGTACTTATACAAACGTTAGGTAGGTACACAAACATTTGTTCTGTGCGGGAATCGAACCCAGCGACACCTGGCGCAGCAGCCAAGATCAACCACTGCGTCAACAGTTTCAACAAAATATAACCGCAATAACGACTGAGATTCTAAACGCAAGTCTTTCAGGCAGCGCTTTAAGAAAATTAACTGATAATAGAGTGTGGATAATGTAGGCCCTGGAGATTAGTGAAAAGACCCATACAAAATGGCCGCCGATGCCACTGCACCACACCCGTCCAAAGAGCATCCTATTGATCGCGCATGCGTCTGTGTTCGATCCCAACGCCTTTATTTATAACCATCCGGAATCTTTTCGCGACATGATTCATGGAATCTGGTTACAATAGAAAGAGTACGTTGTGAATGTAAAGCGGTGCTATCTGAATCAGCTCATAGTTAAGTAGTTAGTACTAGCGTGGGAGATACATAGTGTTTCGAGCTCATACAAGATAGCTTTATTTAACAGATACTGTGCTTGTGTCGTCAACCACCGACGGTCTGCAGCTTCACGGCATCTCATACTAAGTCGACGTGCATCACTCTTCCTCTCCTAGTGCACCAGTGTGTGTCAAGACGGCCTGCAACTTGCGGTGTAAGTATTTACTGTTAAATAGTCAGTTCCACACTAATGCAACATCGTTGTCGTTACGAGTGTTTCTTAAATAAAACCTTTATGTTCTTAGGAAACCGAACTGGAGGGATCACCCGGTCCGCTTAAGCAGATAGCTGCACCGTCAGACCACTAGGATCGTGATGGTGACCAATCCAGAAGAAACCGCCTAACGTTTGGACAGCGACATTAAGCAGCTGAAGAGCTACATAAAGGACATGTATGACCCCAAGTAACCGATACCATACCTTGCAGCTTCAAATGTATAAAATTCTGAACTCAGTTCAAAGTAATGAGTTTTTAAACGGTAGATAAAGAGTTTGATATAATGTTATGCAGACGGTTTTCTGTCTTTGGCGCCTGCCCTCAGTACGCGACTGAGGACGTCACTGTTTGGACTGCAATATTAAAGTTAGACGGTAGACCCACATTAAAAATACATTCGTTTCCCTTGTCTTCACACGAGCTAAGTGAGAACAACGAAGTATTTACACCACGACCGATGGGCCGTGATGTTAATACTTCGCGCTTCTCATCAGTGCTGGCTAGTTCGCTGAACATATCTACCTACTAAACTAATGTCAATATTTCTCCCTCCAAAAGACAATTTCGAAAATTATACACCCTTACATTTATTGAAATCTAGCTCTCTCATCAATATATCAGTGCTGCCTAGTCTGCTGAACATAATACCTACCTACTAAAGTATCGTCAATATTGAAAGCTATTACCAAAAGGCAATTTCGAAAATTTTACACTTCTACATTTATTGAACTCTGCTCAGAATTTGACGTGATTTTTGATCACGCTACCTCAACAATATATTATGTGTCTATTGAAGAACATCAACAACGTAAGGCCCTGAGACGGAACGGTTATAAGGGATTTTAGAGTGAATGGGCAATACCCAGATTAGGCGTCTTATTGAAAATGCAAATAATTGTTTTCTTCGTCTTTTGAGTAACTTCTGTTATTCTTAATAGTCATGTACATTTTCGACACTTTTAATACTTACCTTGAATAAGATGCAGACTAAGTTAGGACTGATCAACATAGCGACAGCTGCACGGTGTGTGGTGCACTCACTCAGAAAAGCAGCCTTATACGAGTATATATTATACGATGTTACTTTGTTCTTTTTTGTATTTATCTCAGTTAGTATCCACAGAAGTGGGGTTGCACTCTTGGGGCCTTGTCTCATGTTGCTCGTCCTCATCTTAACCGTATTTAACCATGTATATCTCTTTTAGTATGTAACCATTTAATGATATGCTGATATTACTTAATGCAGCATTATTACATATTTGTTTAAATGTGCTTGATAACCAAAACACCAAGTCTTAGTAGGAAAAAAATACTTGAATTATTATGCTGGGACGATATACTCGTAAGTGTTTTGTGTTTCCGGTTACGTTTCACCGATGTATATCGCGTTCTGGATTGTAGTAAATAGTATTTATTTATTTTAAAGGAATAAGTTATTAGATATTAACTATATTGAATAGGTATTTTTTCCTTAGAAACGTTTATCAAACGTATTGTGCAAATGTGCAGGATTACAATAGTAGTAGCGATAAGAAACCGTAAAATTAATAAAAACTATCGACCTCGGTCTCGATTTAGCGATTATATCCGCGTGTCTCTCATCCTATATGATAATCGTAATAGTTTAATAAATTTAAAATAAATCTTTTATTACGGATAATAACCGCATCGTGTAAGTAGAATTAAGGAATAGGTTAGAAGCGTATGGCAATGTTGTTGGGTTCTATTAATTACGTAAGACATTTTTTTTATTGAGGGTTTTAAAAATATGGGGTAACCCGAAGCTCAGTATAAATATGGAACAGTACGGAAACTACGTACTAACGGTCGAATCGGCACACTCACACAAATACGGGCATCTACGAGACCCCGAAGCGGACGTCAGGGTGCGTTCAGTCGTAACTGTCGCGTCAAGACGAGTAGTCGCGTAGTAAGTTTTTCTCCGGAATCTTTTTAAAAATGCCGCGTACGTAATGCGTAGTCTATGGATGTTTGAACATGGCTTTACCAAACAGGAGCTTTCGTTTTTTACACTCCCTGCTGATTGAAGAATGATTTATTGTTTTATTCGATATCGAATTATAACTCCGTGTGATCGATCAAAATAAATTCGTAAATTATTTGTAAATCCAACATGGTGGCTGCTACAAATTTCTCATCATGGGTATTGTTACCGTAGTTTTCGAGGGTGTTGAAGCCGATAGTGCTGTCAAAATGTCAATCCAAGATGGCGACTGCAAAAAATGTCAAGTTTTTTGTCATGGGTGTCGTTTTCATGGTTTTCGAGGGTGTTAAAGCCGATAGTGCTGTCAAAATGTCAAACCAAGATGGCGGCTACAAAAAATGTCAAGTTTTTTGTCATGGGTGTCGTTTTCATGGTTTTCGAGAGTGTTGAAGCCGATAGTGCTGTCAAAATGTCAATCCAAGATGGCGGCTGCAAAAAATGTCAAGTTTTTGTCATGGGTGTCGTTTTCATGGTTTTCGAGGGTGTTGAAGCCAATAGTGCTGTCAAAATGTAATTCCAAGATGGCGGCTGCAAAAAATGTCAAGTTTTTTGTCATGGGTGTCGTTTTAATGGTTTTCGAGGGTGTTGAAGCGAATAGTGCTGTCAAAATGTAATTCCAAAATGGCGGCTGCAAAAATGATCAAGTTTTCCGTCATGGGTGTCGTTTTCATGGTTTTCAAGGGTGTTGAAGCCGAGGATGCTGTCAAAATATAAATCTAAGATGGCGGCTGCAAAAATTATCAAGTTTTCAGTCATGGGTGTCGTTTTCATGGATTTCGAGGGTGTTGAAGCCGATAGTGCTGTCAAAATTTAATCCAAGATGGCGGCTGCAATTTCTAAGTATGGAGAATAAAGGTCTTTTTTTAATGTAATGGTTTTTTAATTACTGTTATACGCATTTTCGGGTTGTAACGCCAGGCATCGGCGCCGCACAAGCGCCCTGTTATGCTATTCTTTAAGTCGTCGTCGACGAGGTACAGTGTGTCTTTTAATAGATTTTCAACTTTATACCCTAGATCATAAAGTTGAAAATCTATTACTTAAAGACTAACTGTAGTTTTAACGGAGGAGCACACGAAACGTTTTCGCCTTTCCGCAGCTCACGCGGTCACGCCAAAACATGTAAAAAGTTACGCCATATTGACAAAGCTAAGTGTAATTAATATACTTGTACAAGTTGTTGTGTGTTAATATAAAACTGTTCCGTGTTATAAACTACTTCAACTCGATTGTTTGGTCACTACACTACAATTTCAAAAACATTATGAGGGACAACCCTAATGATGCAATGGAGCGTAGGTATTTATTTTAACAACTAGGCCTAGTTTCCATACTGTTCCATATTTATACTGTGCCCGAAGTTTGGCAAGAAGATAAAGGCTGCTAGGAACACCTATCTATGCCTAACCTTTATCAGTTTCGAAAAAAGTTAGAAGATATTTAAAACACCATAATAGTGAATTGTTGCCTCTTTTTCTGTATTTTTTTAACAGTTTATGTCAACATTATTAAAAAATGATTTACTTATTAAGAATGCAGCTCAATTCATTTTGTGATGATGTATTAAACAATAAAACAAAACAAAGATAGTTTAAAAAAAACGCCAAAAAACAATCATTACCCAGTACTAACTGGGTTGCGGAGGTCAGATAGGTAGTCTCTTCATTTAAAACACCTGACGTGATGATAATTTTTATATAGATATAGATTTCATTAAATTTTGATTAGGTTAATCTTTAATATTACATTAAGTAGAGTAAAATAACTATATTAATTAGTAGATAATCTGTACATGTAATATTTCATTTTTTCTCTACAAGATAACTATTGAATTAATAGCTATTTTATATTCATACGAGTAGCTTAGGTAGTTAAATATTTGCCATGCTCATTCATCCTTGATGGATAGACGATGGCTCACATGACATACAACAAATAGTGATTAGTAGGTAAGCTTAACGGTAGACCCCCTGAGGTACCGAGCAGCTTACTTGTAAGATAGTATGTAAGTACATAACGGATGATGTCGTGCGATTTAAAAGTAGTGTAAAGAGTATTAGGAAGTTGTAAATATTACAGAAAATCCGGTAATGATTTGTCTCAGATAAAAAAGTAGTATTTTAGCGTAGGTATTGAATAAGAGTTAAGTCCAGGAGAGATGTAAATATAACAGACCAAGTAAACAGAATTTGCGGTAAATAAAAATGTAGTGTTATTATAAATTCCGAATTTCCGACGGCAAGTCGTTATTGTTATTAGAATAGACATCTATCTTTACGATATCATTTCTCTGATCTAGCTATTGTTAGCTGAGACTTAATTTACTTGATTTAAACTCATATCGTTAAGAAAATCCGGCAAAGAGCGTGTTGTAACACGGGTCGTGAAGGGTTCCGTAGCCAGGATGAATAAATAATAATTAAATGCTTAGTCCCAAGTTGGGAGACTTGTATAAAGATCACAAGCAAGCCGTGTTCCATCTATTCCATAGTTCGTGAATGCCATAGTCATAGGGAGATATTCGTTTCGTTCGTTGCTGAAAACGTGACTTTTGCCCGTCATAAGCTAATTCAAGTGGATCATTGCTGAGTATTTTACAATTTCCTATTTGTTTTAAATTTTATTGCTCATTTGTTTCGGACATATTTAAACTCTTTATTTTAAAATTATAAAACGAGTTACTTAAATAAAGTTTTTTTAATTCTCCGCCCATTGTGGGCAATATACTAAATTTATTTATTTACGTTTTACGTTCGCATTTGTGTTTCAGTAGTTCATGTGAACGAAATTTATTTGTCTAGTCGATTCAGATTAAATTGACTGTGACAGACACACGAGTAACAGTTCTGTTTTTTTTTTTAATTTGTACGTACGGAACTCTTTGAACGGTCGTGGAAAGAAGATTTGCCATTAGTTAGATTTTGTTCAAGAGAGGATATTCTATATTCTGTTTACGGTTATAAGGAAACGATTGCTTAGGTTATGTGGATACTTTTTATATTAGTAAAAACTCTAATAATAGATGGCCATGCAATTTTAATCGGTTTACAAGCGACGGCGGCCATTTCTATGTTATTTTTTCATTAGGTATCTTTAAGCAATAATGTAGAATAGGGTAGGTGACGAGACCAATAAATTGACAAACTCCTCGTAGATTTTGAATGCCAATAGCAATCTGAACTATTGAGTTAAATCATGAATAAGTATTGAGAGAAATCGATAAATAGTTTAAACATTGGTTTAAACTATTTATCGATTTCAACTTAAAACTGAATTAATCTATACGCTTTCAAAAATAAATACAACGTCGGTACATTCATTATCTAAATACAATTGAATTTTTGGGCAAAGTCTAGTATATTTAAAAAAAGTCCGTATATTTAATAATATAAAGTCCCAAGTTGACATAAGTATGGTTAGTACCCATACTTATGTCAACTTGGGACTTTCAGATAGAAATTTTACCTACTTGTAAGACAATGAAATGACAATGGTGTTATTTTAAAAAAAATAATATAATATTAGATAGATGGTAAGAAAGTAATAAACTAAGGTTAGAATATGTGGAGTAAGAAGAATGAAAATAATGTGTTATGAAAAAATGTGAATCTTAAGTAGGTTTATTCTTGAAATAGTTTGTGGTGCATGTTATTAAAAATGTGTTATTAATTCGTTGAAGAAAATACAAAACAAAAAAAAAAACCTTAATGATAAATTATAATCATATTTTAATGCTAAGTTAGATAAACATTATATAAAAATATTTTAAGTCCGTTTGAATTAAGTCCGTTTAAAAAGAACCTTAGGCCAAAATTAAATAAAATCAGTTAAGTTTGATCGATGATACTTCTTATTCTACCTCAGAGGAGTAGCTCCAATTTTTTTCCGTACGGGCAAAAGCATTTGAAAATGACCATCAAACGTTAACAGTAAAGTTTACTTTGTTCGTTTATGAACTTATATCGTAGAATTTAAGAGCGGCCAACCCGTCATACTTTTCATACATACGCTCGTGATTATGCCGTTGTTAACATCTATCTTGATTTTTTTTTGAACTAATAGGTACCTTGTGCACTGTGTCTAGGATTCTGTGAAAACACATTTTTGGAACACTATTTTTCGTTCAATGTTATCTCGTTAGACGTATGAGGTGCGCGGGAGACGAGTCGTGTGGGGTCGGGTGGGGTGAAACAGGGAAATTTAATGAAAATCGCCGCTGCGGTCTGGATGAAACAACAAGCTTTTCGACCATGATCGCGTTGACGATAGACGGACCGGGAAGGGCCCTCTTAACATATTTTGAATCAGAAGAGAGTAGAAGAAAAGAAAGGAAGTGATTCTT
Source organism: Eugnorisma glareosa (assembly GCA_947578425.1). NCBI lineage: Eukaryota > Metazoa > Arthropoda > Insecta > Lepidoptera > Noctuidae > Eugnorisma > Eugnorisma glareosa. Next base: position 44,765,039 of record OX387957.1, read on the forward strand.
GCGATCTTTATCACGAAACGTCTTCTTCACGAATCATAACTATTTTTGGCCTTTAAATTACGGATTCTTTAGATTCAGGTTTTAAAGTAGTTACTTTGAGCTATAATGGGTGAAGGTGTTTCACAACATATTTATTTTTAAGTTTGATTAAAAGGCATTTGTACATATAAAACAAGGGGTTTAAAGTTTTGTGAGTTGACTAAATGTTAATTTTGTTGTAATAGATTTTTATCTGTTTTATTTTTTTTTACAAAATAAGCTACCATCCTTGAAATGGGATTGCTATACTTAGGGGTTGGCTTTCTTAAAATCCTTCGTAAGATCTTCGATTTAAAATAAACCTATTGTCAAAATTTCTAACGCCCAGATTTAGGTCATTAGCTGTCTGTCACTCTCTTCTTCTATAAGGAATACAATAGAAAAATGAAATATTTTTATGAATAGATAAGTATAGGCATACGAGAGATATACTTAAGTCGTTTGTAAGGTAGATAGACAAATTATTAGAAATAATTGGGATAGCAGTTTGGGGCATCCGAAAAAACTTATAAGATTAGGTATTGTAAGTAGTATGTATTTTGTTCTTTCGAATGTTCAATGAGTTATTAATTCATCTGGGCATTTCATCCGTTTGACAGTATTTTATTACAGTAAAACATTTTTGATTTTAAAAAATCTCAAAATTTATATTGTTTTACGATTTGGTATTCACGAGGATCGGGGACCATTCCTATTCGACATCGCTCGTCGGTGCTCCAAGGAAAGGTTCAGAGTACCTGTTTTTTTTATTTTTTTTAAGGATGGGAAATCATCAAATAACCCCTCCCGCTCTGGGCTGAGCAGAAGGGAGTTTCAGACTTTTACTGACTAAACCCCATCCATGTTCCTTCCTATGCCCTTTGTGTTCCAGGGCCGCGATATCTCTTTCAAACAGTCCAACAACCCTGGCAGGCATCGGTCCTTTCGGACCCCTTCCTGTTTGCTGACTCTCTTTGAGGCGCGCGAAACACGAACGCGCCGTCGACACGGCCTGTCGTCATAAGACGGACGGACGGCGAGCTAGCCCATAGCTCACCGTCCACAGGCCCGCGCCTACGGTGGCCGGGGGCCACCTCGTGGCCCCCGACGCCCGGTTCGTCTCCCGCGGTGTCTCCCGCGACGGCTGAGACATGAGGCTCTCTCCCTCTCACGTACTGCCACCTCCTTCGCTAGCATAACTGCTTCGCAGAAGAAGGTGACGGCGTCCCATTCCCTCTCGCTCCGTACCATGGATTGAACTAGGGCCGGACGCGAGAGGTCGCCGCCATCGATTGCCGCTACGAGGACACGGCGGTGCTCCGCCCAATCGGAGCAGACCTGCACAGTGTGCTCCACCGTGTCCTCCGGTCGATCCTCGCAGTGGTGTCACCACCGGGCGTTTCCTCCCGCCCGATTAGGTGCAACCTACGGCAATGTTTCAATGATTATATTGTCTTGGTCGCAATATTCGTTTAAAGTACTTTTACACCATTCGATAGTGTCGCTTATAAGGATCAATTTCTGGGAAGTAATGACATGCGGCAAATTTAAGGAAAATGTAAAATTTTATGCTTAATCATATTTTAAATTAATGTTCATATTGATGGAACCCGCACCGCAGTCATCTTCAAAACATGACCAATTTATTTTTTATGTCCTCGTTTTTGAAGACCTCAATAAAAAATTTAAAAAATTAAATTAGAACTTACAAGTGAGTTGGAGCCAATAGTGATTTGGTTCGAGGTTTCGTTGAATACTAAACTGTTTGCGGACTGTTAGTTATTTTATCAAAAATTAACTCCTTCCTTTGTTTTGTCATGTCATTACTTCCCAGAATTTGATTCTTAAGGGCGACGCTATCTAATGGTGAAATAATACGGTGAACGTTTTTTTTTTCAAAACCATCTGTTTCGATTCCTGGCCAAGAATATTGATTGTTCAAAAATCTAATGATGCAGTTTTAGTTTTCATCAAGATTGGGCTCGAGACTCCTTTGAGCATTTTTCGATATTCCTCACAGTTTCGGATTAGGCCATCCACGCTCACTTGGAAAACTTCACTCTGTATATGGGGTTGTAGTTACACAATATGTCAAAAAAACCCAGTACGATCCGTGAGGGTATTATTAGGTATCGAGATTAGACTCTTAGCTTAGCTTAAAACAGTGTCTAAATATGTAATGCATTTTGGATAACAAGTAAAAAAATACAAATGAAATGTACAAAAATGAGGAAACATGTAATGGCATAGGGCTGCGGGCGGCGACACTCCGGTCGCCTCTCGGGTAGTGACGTCATAATCAAACATTTGACGATTGAACGTTATAATGCCGAAGATGGTGTTGTTACGTTTTTAAGTTTGTAAAATTTTATTTTAAATGGTGTTAATTTGAACAATAAAATAAAAATATATGTTTACTTTCAGGAATATTTTAAACTTATTTAATTTGGTAAAGTCATGGGAATAACTATATAATAATAAAATAATTATCATTTTATTTCGGATACCATTTTAAATCTAACTTTAAAAACGACGTTAGTAAAACATGTAGGATTGTAGGTTTGATAGGAAATGTTTTAACGGGCAACAAATTTCCCCGCAATGACATTCAGGAGACTGTTCGACCTGCTCCGAACCCTCTGCTGCAGCGAGCACGCTTACGTCTGGTCGCTAGGAAGCCATCGGTGTGGCGCATCAGCAAACATTCCTGACGCACTGGAGAATCGCGGCAGCACCAGCAGCATCCTGAATGCATTTTTACATTGAACTCGAAGAGCATTGATAGCTGCTAGCCGATTTTTCCGACGTATCTGACAATATTAAAAGCCATTCCATCCTTAAAACAACCGATCTGCAAGCTAGTGAGCTCACCAATGAGATCGTCTATGTGCAAGATAAACAAAATCGGAGAAGCCGTATGCCCCTTTCGGATTGGACAAGGTTTTTTAAACACATTGTGGCGTATTAGAAGTATAGAATGCGGGAGATGCGATTTTCTTCTAATTAATATTACAAGTGTAAATTGTAAAATAAAGCGTATTTAAATCTTGTTTCTGAGACGCGATATATGCTCGATAATAAATAAACCGTATGGTATGTACATTAAAAAATGACATTCAAAGAGGCGATATTATCCTAGTAAATTAGTTACGTAAATTATTCGTATATAGTATTTACTAAGTACAATAAGCGTTTTCACGAATACGACTTTTGCTTAGACATTAATTTAATTTCGGTCTCGGTTTGTTAACTTCAGTTTCGATTTTTTTATATTGTCATAAATGAAGTAAAGGGTATTTCCTCACATAATCATATTTTAGAGCTATGTTAGTTAAACATTATAACAGAATCTTTTAAGTCCGTTTAAAAAGGACTTTAAGTCAAAATTATATTAATTCTTAATCATTTATGTTTGCTCGATGACACTTCTTTATTCTACCTCAGAGGAGGAGCTCCAAATGTTTTCCGAACAGGCAAAAGCCGTTGAAAATGACCATCAAACGGTAACAGTAAAGTTCACTAAGTTCAATATGATCCTTCATGAATGTATATCGTAGAATTTAATGCTTAACTCCATCTTTTGAGGCAGAACAGAGTAGGAGAAAAGAAATGGAGTGATTCTTGCGATCTTCATCACAAATCGTCTTCTTCACGAATTATAACTATTTTTTTAAATCTTTAAATTATGGATTCTTTAGATTCAGGTCTTGAAGTTACTTAGTTGGTATTTAGTTTAAGCTATAATGGGTGAAGGGGTTTTACAACTTATTTATTTTTAAGTAGGTGATAAATAAGGCATTTGTACATAAAAAACAGGGTGTTTAAAGTTTTGTGAGTTGACTAAATGTTAACAATTTTGTTGTAATAGATTTTTATCTGTTTTAATTTTTTTTTACAATATAAGGAACCATCCTTGAAATAGGATTGCTATGCTTAGGGGTTGGCTTTCTTAAAATCCTTCGTAAGATCTTAGATTTAAAATAAACCTATTGTCAACATTTCTAACGCCCAGATTTAGGTCATTAGCTGTCTGTCACTCTCTTCTTCTATAAGGAATACAATAGAAAAATGAAATATTTTTATGAATAGATAAGTATAGGCATACGAGAGTTAAATACTTAAGTCGTTTGTTAGTTAGATAGACAAATTATTAGAAATAATTGGGATAGCAGTTTGGGGCATCCGAGCAAACTTATAAGATTAGGTATTGTAAGTAGTATGTATTTTGTTCTTTCGAATGTTCAATGAGTTATTAATTCATCGGGTCTTTCATCCGTTTGACAGTATGTTGTTACAGTAAACCGTTTCTTGATTTTAAAAAATCTCTGAATTTTATTGTGTTACGATTTGGTATTCACGAGGATCGGGGACCATTCCTATTCGACATCGCTCGTGGGTGCTCCAAGGAAAGGTTCAGAGTACCTACGGTAATGTTTCAATGATTAAATTGTCTCGGTCGCACTCGCAATATACGTTTTAAGTATTCTCCATTGTATTAAAAACCTTTTTTCTGTTCCATTAAATTTTAAGTTAGCTTGGAAGTTGTACGTTTTGCGAAACCTAAAATGGCTAAAAAAGAGATGATCGTAGAATAAGATACATAGTTTATTGAAATGCTTAGTTTACATATAATAATACGTATAATAACGCAAAGGAACGTATTTGGTACATGAATAAATCTAAATTTTATATCACAAAGTATCGGCGCTACAACGAATTTTTTTTTTTTCAAAAGTATGTTTCCTTAATGGATTGTAGATTACAGTTACACATATGAGGTAAGTACATGATTTATCTACATAAAGGTAACATCTAGTTTAATTTCTATGTATACAGTAATAATAAATTAGTTGTATGTTGTACATTGGCCTGTATCTATCTGTTAGATAAATAATAAGGTAGGAATCAAAGCTTTAGTGAGCTTTAGAATAGATGCGGTTTTTGTGTAGGTAAATTATATAATTATACTGTAGGTATACAGGGTGAATTTTCCAAGTGGGCGTGGTTGGCCAAATCTGAAACTATGAGGATTGGTGAAAAATGCTCAGAGGAGATTCGAGCCCGATTTTGATGAAAACTAACACTGAAACTAACATTCGATATTTTCGCTTATAAGGATCAATTTCTGGGAAGTAATGACATGCGGCAAATTTTAAGGAAAATGTAAAATTTTATGTTTAATCATATTTAAAATTAATGTTCATATAGATGGAACCCGCACCGCCGTCATCTTCAAAACATGTCCAATTTTTTTGTCTTATTTTTTGAAAAAATTAAATAAGAACTTACAAGTGAGTTGGAGCCAATACTGATTTTGTTCGAGGTTTCGTTGAATACTACTAACTGTTTGCAGACTGTTTGGTATTTTATCAAAAATTAACTCCTTCCTTTGGTTTGTCATGTCATTACTTCCCAGAATTTGATTCTTAAGGGCGACGCTATCTAATGGTGTAATAATACGGTGAACGTTTTTTTTTTTCAAAACCAGCTTTTTCGATTCCTGGCCAAGAATATTGATTTTTCAAAAATATAATGATGCAGTTTTAGTTTTCATCAAGATTGGGCTCGAGACTCCTTTGAGCATTTTTCGCTATTCCTCACAGTTTCGGATTAGGCCATCCACGCTCATTTGGAAAATTTATCCTATATATGGGGTTGTAGTTACACAATATGTAAAAAAAAACCCAGTACGATCCGTGAGGGTATTATTAGGTATCGAGATTAGACTCTTAGCTTAGCTTAAAACAGTGTCTAAATATGTAATGCATTTTGGATAACAAGTAAAAAAATACAAGATTAAATACAAATTAAATGTACAAAAATGAGGAAATATGTAATGGCATAGGGCTGCGGGCGGCGACACTCCGGTCGCCTCTCGGGTAGTGACGAGATACTCAAACATTTGATGATCGAACGTTATAATGCCGAAGATGGTGTTGTTACGTTTTTAAAGTTTGTAAAATTTTATTTTAAATGGTGTTAATTTGAACAATAAAATAAAAATATATGTTTACTTTCATGAATATTTTAAACTTATTTAATTTGGTAAAGTCATGGGAATAACTATATAATAATAAAATAATTATCATTTTACTTCGGATACCATTTTAAATCCATATATTGTTAGTAAAACATGAATTTTAAAAACGACGTTAGTAAAACATGTAGGATTGTAGGTTTGATAGGAAATGTTTTAACGCGCAACAAATTTCCCCGAAATGACATTCAGGAGACTGTTCGACCTGCTCCAAACCCTCTGCTGCAGCGAGCACGCTTACAGACGTAAGCGTATCGCTATGAAGCCATCAGTGTAGAATCGCGGCAGCACCAGCAGCATCCTGAATGCATTTTTACATTGAACTCGAAGAGCATTGATAGCTGCTGGCCGATTTTATCGACGTATCTGACATTATTAAAAGCCAAAAAGCCGATCTGCAAGCTAGTGAGCTCACCAATGAGAACGTCTATGTGCAAGTTAAACAAAATCGGAGAAGCCTTATGCCCCTTTCGGATTGGATAAGGTTTTTTTTTTAAACATATTGTGGCGTATTAGAAGTATAGAATGCGGGAGATGCGATTTTCTTCTAATTAATATTACAAGTGTAAATTGTAAAATAAAGCGTATTTAAATCTTAAAAATAAGTTTAAGGTTTCTGAGACGCGATATATGCTCGATAATAAATAAACCTTATGGTATGTACATTAAAAATGACACTCGAAGAGGCGATATTCTCCTAGTAAATTAGTTACGTAAATTATTCGTATATAGTACAATAAGCGTTTTCACGAATACGACTTTTGCTTAGACATTAATATAATTTCGGTCTCGGTTTGTTAAGTTCAGTTTCGTTTTTTGTCATATTGTCATAAATGAAGTAAAGGTATTTCCTCACATAATCATATTTTAGGGCTATGTTAGTTAAACATTATAACAGAATCTTTTAAGTCCGTTTAAAAAGGACTTTAAGTCAAAATTATATTAATTCTTAATCATTTATGTTTGCTCGATGACACTTCTTTATTCTACCTCAGAGGAGGAGCTCCAAATGTTTTCCGTACAGGCAAAAGCCGTTGAAAATTACCATCAAACGGTAACAGTGAAGTTCACTAAGTTCACTTTGATCCTTTATGAACGTATTTATATTTTATTTATGGAATTTAATGCTTAACTCCATCTTTTGAGGCAGAAGAGAGTAGAAGGAAAGAAACGAAGTGATTCTTGCGATCTTCATCACAAATCGTCTTCTTCACGAATTATAACTATTTTTTTTAATCTTTAAATTATAGATTCTTTTATCTTTAGATTCAGGTCTTGATGTTACTTAGTTGGTATATTTAGTTTGAGCTATAATGGGTGAAGGTGTTTCACAATAAATTATTTTTAAGTTGGTAATTAATAAGGCATTTGTACATATGGACCTCTGGGTTAAAATTGTCAGGATCACCAAATATGATATAGAGAAAGTATAATAATTTGTTAAAATAGATTTATATTAGTCTTAAATAGGTTTAGAATGACAAAGCCATTCAGTTCACACGGAGTGAAAAGATGCTGATCATGCAGAAGAAAGCAAAAAAGTTTAGTGAGTAGGTTAAAAAGTAAAACCTAAATCCTGGAGAAATTCCTAAATAAGGCTTGTTTTACTGATAAAGCAGGGTCCACATTTATAAGGTCCCATTAAAATAGATGGACAAAATTTAACACGGCGTTCAGGTTGTTCACCATTGGTTAGACGTACTGAACGCCGGGTAAAATTAACACCGGCTTAAAGTAGAGCAATATTTGTAGCGGTTTTTATTTTATTTAAAGTTAAAACGTGGCGCAGTAGTAGACATTGTTCTTTAATTTTGATCGATTCTCAGAAGTTACATTACATAGTTAGTAGTAGTGTATTTACCTTCAAAAGTGGATATTTTACAGGACTACTAAAAATGTGCTAAGATTACTTTTCAATATTAAGAATAAAACAAAAAAATGCGATGGTAAAAGTCCGTGACTTTTAGAAATAAAAATCATAGTTTTCGAAGATAATATTAAAATCAGCACCATTCAAGTTTAACAACTCCTTCATTTATTTACCCATCTCTTAAAAAATACGTTTAATGTTATCCAAAAATATCACTTAATTAACTTCTTGGGTGCTTGTCGTCTTTTATAGTGATACAACCACAAGGAAATTCAATTAAATACTTGATGTATACCACTCCTAACGCGGAGCAGACACCCTTAATATATTTGTCCTCGTTGTAAAAAGTGGTACCTATTGAGTGAGACAAAAGTACGTTTCCACCATTAGTAACATACATAGTGCAGAGGCGTACTTAATAGTACACCCACATACTCGTATCGCCAGTAATGTTTAAGTCGCGTGTAATAGGCCATCAACCGGGCCCAAATCAAGACTCAGTGACTGCTACTGACAAACTCCTGATGGATAAACCCAGTAACCCAGGACCTCATGCTCAGCCGTAGTGCTTGCGACCACTATACCAACGAGGCTGTCCATTAGCATTTCTCCAGTAGCACAGTGATTTTTTAAAGAGATATTATTAGGGGATGTTTTTTCTAATTACGGTAAAATACGGTAAACGTTCTTGTTTAACGATAGTGACGGACTTATTACTTCATCCTAGTAGTTAGCTTTATTTCATCTTAAACAGATTATTCTAATCTACTCGTAAGCGATAGCTAACTAGTAAAATAATCACGACTTTTGTTTTATGAGATACAGATTAAAATTTCTATTCAGATTAGAAAATGCTTCATGCATATGATTGTAAATTTTGTTTATGTAGGTTGAATGTAGGCGAGATCACGAGAGCAAAAGTGGGGAGAAGCATAAATCGGACATAAATCTTTAGAATTTAACAAAATACAATGGCTTTTGAAAGTCTGCGAACACTAGTAGTTTGTAGGAGGTAATGTAAGGTAGAAGATAATTAAGGGTTATTAGTCATACATAGTTTTAGAGTGACAAAGCCATTCACCCCTAAAGGGGATTGAAAAGATGCTGGTCATGCATGTCGAAGCGAAATCCGCATAACTTGTTAGTGTTTATTTAAGAAACTAAGATATAAAAATAAATAATTATAAACTGAGATATGAGATAACTTAATAAGAATTTCCCTTACTTTAAATTATTTTTTAGCAATTTCCTCCTGACATAATATATCAAACCTAAGTATTTTTAAGAATAATAAAGGTTTATTTGGTAAAAAATGGTGTTTGGTTATCAGGCATATCAAACAATTAGGAACTTAATTTCAACATTTGTAGACATAAAATGACGTTCTCGTATAGGTTATATTCCATGTATGTAATTTTATCTACGCATATTGGCATAGAATTTCATTTTATAGATTACAATAAAATAACACGTCTCTGATAAAAAAGTGCAAATTACTTACCTATAAAGAAATTATATCAAAAAATGAAATACAGTATAATAAAAAAGAAACACAACCTACATAATATTTATATTTTATTCATGTGAACTATCTCTGTTTTTGATATAATAAAATAGTTGTATGTTAGACTAAGCATGTCAGAAAAATTTCACCTCGTATAAAGATGGTGGAATTTTTCAACCTCACCTGGAGGGAAAATACTCTACATAGTGAAAGTGCTTTATCTTATCCCATTGAATTTATCAGTAGGTATAGATTTAATGGTTGGTTTGGAGGTATTTTTTATTTTTCTTCATCATTTTTCAAACCAAATTATGTAGGCGATTTGGAAATGTTGGTTTTTAAAGTGGATTCTGTTTTTAAAGATTGTGATAAATCGCCTAGAATGAACTAGATGTTGGAACTGGCGATCGCTTGAAGGAGTTTAGAAGGGAAAGCACGTCTTACCTTTCTATTATCTTCCTCACAACACGCGGGCTGGTCAAAAAGACGGCGTGGCGTTCTGCTTCGAAGCCACACCCCCGGATCACGACAGTATACCTACACCATTCACTCATAACACCCGCGGGCGGGGCATCTTAGCTCAAAATCACAGTTTTGTAGATAACGGTTGGTTCCCGAAGAAACATTTTGTTTTTATACACATTCACTTTTTGTACCGTAACACACAGCCGTATGAATTTCGCGCGCGCGCGCCTCTTACCTATTAGCTGTTAGCCGTGTGACGAAAGTTGTTAAGTATCGGTCACTAATTACCAGTCACCCTACACAGTGAATTTTTCAACCTCACCTGGAAGGAAAGTACTCTAAATACTGAAGATAGCAATTTTTTCTCAAAGAAAACATTTCTTTATTTTTAGAAACAAACATCTGCATTCAAAGATTTTCTAAATTCCAATTCTTAAAAGTGGTAACTGGTCCGCGGTTCCAGTTTCATAGTGGGCCGAATGACCCTATAAATCTGCTAGTTTCTTGAAACACTATAGAATCTACTAAAAAAAACCACTGTTTCAGAATATTTTATTACACATTTTTGATGCTTTGTTTATTTCAATTCTCCATGTACTACTCTTTATAGGTCTATCATTTTTCACTTTAGATTGTAATGCTCAAAATGTAAACAATCTTTATTTTTGATATCATACAAAACTAGTATGTTAGCACTAAGAGTTTTGCGAGTATCTTTACATACATCTTCTACCTTGTAGCTAGTTGTAACATTTCTCAAATAAATTCTTAACCATGCTGTAGCTGTAGTAAACAGGCTGTAATTTGACACAGTACAGTACAAATGAAATGTCTAAGAATTGTAATAAGACACTACGCGAACTGAAACTGTTTTATTGCAATTTTTTGATATTACAATAATTCTTATACACTTTTTTTTTTCAAGTTAATATTTGTATATTTTCTCTGATTTCGTGTGTTCGATCTTTGTTGTCGAATTAAAAACAAAAAAAAAATGTTAATTAAGCGCCCTTGCCTTTTCAGAATGGCAGTATCTTTGTATTGATCTACTACTTACATATTACTCTGTAAACTACTGAAAAAACTATTTCTGAAATAAAGTTTTGAATTGGTGTGATAAAAAGTTTTTTATTTTTGCCACTTACACTACCGCAAAATTCGAAAACACTTTCTAGTGATATTAAGATTGCGCTTTAGAGAAAATACATGTGCGAGGAACAACGCCTAGTAAATAAATATTCGAATGCTTGTGGAGTAATGCAAATAATCGAATCATCTCTGACATGGTTACCAACAGATTTCGATTTCGGACAATCAGATTTACTTTTCGAAATAATTGTTATGACAGTTTTAAATGGCTGTTAATGGGTTATTGACTTGACTTAACTGATTTACTTAAAAGTGAGAACATAACCTTAAGTAAGTAAGTAAGTAGTTTTTATTTTGCAAATATGGGTACAGTACATGGTGATAAACAGATAAAAGGTTCAGCCATATTTTACCAATAGGCATGCAAAATGCTTTATGCGTTAGAAAGCTTCGGAGCTTGCTTTTAAATAATGATAGCGGCAGTTCTTTCCATTGCTTAGGTAATTTATTATTTATTTATTTTTATTTTATTACAACGGCTGTTAAACCAATTATAGTAACTAAACAAGAACTTAAAGAGTTATACATACAATTAAAATAAACAAAATAACAAAGTAAAGGTTCACACTTTCATAAATTCCTTTCACAATACTTCTGACATGCCAATAAAATCTCGTCCATCCATCCGCAAACAGATCGTCTGTTGGATTAGAACCCAAGAGATCATAAGCGCGGCCAGAGTGCGAGGAATTGGCGACTTAGCACGTGCAACAGTGTGACATGGAGGCACGGCAAACAGCCTGTGCTTTCTGCCCCGGCAGTAATTGTCCGGAACAAAGAAGCGCGCCAGCAAATTAAAAAGATCAGGAGCGTCAATAGAGCCACGGAGAGTCTTACAGGCAATTGTGAGCTGATCTCGAGCTCGCCTTACCTCTAGCGAGTTGTATCCAAGGCAACCCAGTAAGAATTTAGTCGGATAAAGGTAAGGATAGTACCCGTGTTTTTGTTTATAAAGGTACCTAAGGAACACTTTTTGAACTTTTTCTAACAAAAGTGCGTAGGTACTTTCGTGCGGATTCCAAACGCAAGAGCTGGTTTCTAGCCTACTACGTACGAGGGCATTAAATATTATTATGACGGCATGAGCGGTGCGAAAATCACGGCAATTACGTAAAACAAAACCTAACCTTTGGTAGGATTGTTTGGCTACAATGAACATATGATCTTGGAAGGTGAGCTTTCGGTCAAATGTGACTCCTAGGTCTTTCATGGTTGTTGATTTCATGATGGTATTATTATTTAAATTATATTCAAAATATATGGGGTGCTGCATTCGACCGAATGTCATAGCGAAGCATTTTGACGAATTAAACTCCATCTTGTTGTCTACACTCCACTTGTATACCCCATCTATGTCTTGCTGCAGTGCAAAACTGTCAAGCTCGGAGTTTATTTCTAGGTACAGTTTCAAGTCGTCAGCATATAAAAGACATTTTGCATGAAGCAGAACTTGAGGAAGATCGTTGACCATGATAAGAAATAATAAAGGCCCCAAAATTGAGCCTTGACTCACGCCGGAACGCGTGTGATAGGTACCAGACCCGTACATACCAAGCCTAACAAACTGCTGTCGATCACGTAGGTAGTCTGCAAATAAACTGAGGAGTGATGGTGCAAACCCTATTTTGCTAAGCTTCATTAGCAGCGCGTCATTGTTAACCCTATCAAACGCCTTTCGGAAGTCGAAGTAAAGTACGTCTACCTGACGCCCGTGGTCTAAACTAGACGAGATATAATCTACTAGTGTCAGAAGATTTGTGTCAACTAACCTTTTTCTTCTAAAACCGTGTTGTTCATTACAAAGATACTTGTTTATTTGCTCATAGATAGCATTATGGAGGATGTTCTCGAAGACCTTCGCCGGGGAAGATAGGATTGCGATAGGGCGGTATTCTTCAACGGAACTTTTGTTTTGGGTTTTAGGGATAGGTGTAACTCTAGAAAGTTTCCACTCAGAGGCATATGTACCAGTTTCTAAGGCTAAATTAAAGATGTGGCAAAGAGGATCCATGAAAATATATCTTAAGTCTTTAATTATGAAGGAGGGGATGTTGTCGGGGCCAATAGAACTGTTAGGTTTAAGTTTATTTATGGCTTTAATAATGTCTGCATGACACAAGGGGGGTATATTTATGTAATTACTGTTATAAGAATGGTCAGACGTACCGACGTGATCAGCATTAAGTTGCGGAACGTCTGGTAGAAAAACAGCCGAGAAAAATTCAGCAAAAGCCCATGCCGCCTTACTACCCAAAAAAGTTGAACCTTTGTATGTAACATTAGGTTCAAACCCACGTTTGGACCGCAGGCTAGAAATGTGTGACCAGAATTGACGAGGGTTATGTTTAATTTTGTTCTCTATGTTTCTCATGTGTAAGGAATACGCATCTGCAATGCGGGTTTTAAGGCTTGATCTGAGGGCAGAAAATAACAAATACGTGCTGACACACTTTGTTAGCTTCCAATTTTTATGGAGTTTTAACTTGAGCCTCAGATCTTGGATGATATCGCTTGTAAACCATACAGGATATCGCCTATTTACACATTTCCCTCTGTATTTTTTAGGCATGCACATATCAAAGAGATTATAGATAATACTGTAAAACTTGAAAGTAGCCCCTTTTACATCCTTAGATTCCAAAACCTCCTCCCAAATATTTTCATCAGAGAATAATAAATAGAGTTGTTGGAAATCGCATTTACCGAAGTTCCAATCATAGGTACTGTCTATATTACTGGGCTCAATTTACTCCGAGCTACATCGACTTTTACCTCAATGTGTAGTGCTGGATGATATGCATCCAGCGGTACTATACCCTCGGTAGCAGTAACGGATGTTTCTGGTGCGCTAATGTTCTCCTGGACCAAAACAACATCTAACATACCTCCATGCGAATTCTTCACAATGTTCATCTCATTCAGACTGCAAAATGACAGAAAATAGCAATAATAATTCTTAAGGCCTTTTAAATTATTTACAAACTCTTCTACTTTACAAAACCATCTCATATACTCATCATCGCTTGCACTAGGTTTAATATATATAACACATACGTGAACAGTACGTCCGCACCATTTAAAGTCAGCCCATAAGTCCTCACCACAGTGTTTCGAGATCATGGCGGCGGCTTAGCACAATGGGCGCACGTGCGGCAAGCATCACTCCACCTCCCGGTGTTCCCCGGTCACGTCGCATCACATTCCAATTGCCATTCGCAAGCTCCCCATCTTCAATTGAGGCATCAAGAAAGCTCTCTGTTACGGCAATCAGATTATGTTCCAGCTGTAATAAATTCGTTCTCCACGTCGACAATTTGGTTTTAAGACCACGGACATTTTGATACAGTATATCAATGTTCTTAATCCTAATATGAGATTGTTTAGGCACGAAAAGTCTGGTGAGTTTGTTGGGCTTTAACAGATGCCTTATTATAGTGTACAGCATGTCTCGGGTTCTCATAAGTAATCCATGTGTTTAATCTTGCATTCACTGGGCATACATCAACAGAAAAGCATTTTCCATAATAAATAATGGGGACACCAATCTTGTACGACTTGTAACTTCCTCTAGCTCGAAGCTCATAGACTGTGCATGTGCCAGTGGGGCACAATTGTCGAAGATAGTCGCGAATCTCGTCGGCACTAGACTCCATATTCCACAAGTGCAGGTATTTACGTGGTTCGACTGCTCTTAGGGTAGTGATGCTGGGCCCAGCAACACCGTATAATGACGTGGATTTCCGGAATTTATTTTTCCTAACTTCTGTCCAGCTTTGATTGTCAGCAGAAAAAGTAGAATAAGTGCATCCGTCTGTACGGGTGCGGCTGTCAGCAGAAGCAGCGAGTTCATCGGCAGGTGAAGCATGGTCATTGACTGAAGCCATTCAGTAGACACTCTTGCGCATTAGTGCCGTTTTGGCGGGATGGGAACATATTAGGTTATTGTCGCGTCTATTACGTGGAACTACGTCCGCCAGACGTTTAAGACGACCTGGGTTCGACTTCGCAAACACAGCAACTTCCATTATGTACAGACAAGGTAGTGTTAATATTTTGTGCTGTTTAAAGTATGGCATGCAACTATCAGTGGATTTCAGCTTAAACATCACCCGTATACATCTTTTCTGGGCTTTACAAACTGTGTCTCTTTCGGTTGAATTTCCTCAGAATATTATACCGTAACGTAAGTGGGATTCTACTCTGCCATAATAAGCATTGAGAAGTGCGTCTATGTATATTATTGGGGATAGTGAATGTAGAGCGTATGCGGACTTGCTAATTCTCTTACATAAACGTGCTTTCCAATTTAGATTTTTGTCTATTACGAATCCCAGAAATTTCGAATTTTCTACTTCTTCTACTACATCATTGTTGTAGTGTATATTTGGGCTAATTCTAGGAATCCGCTGACTAAACTTTCCATTGATTGGAGTATGATGTACGGAATGCATGATTTAGAAGAAATGTTGAACTTCTTTTATGATAATATTAATTGTACTTTTAGTGGATGCGTACCCCGGAAAAAGCTTAGTAGTGGAAATTCGCGGTATGTATACCCAGTATGGTACACGAGAGATATAATAACAAATATACAAAATAAAGCCAGACTTCACAAAAAATTCAAAAAAACTAAGTTGGATAATGATTATCACAAATTTGCGAAATGTAGAACTCGTATAAAAAAATTAATAGAAACTGCGCATATACAACATAAAAATAAAATTCAGTATCAATTTGTAAAGGATCCGAAATCGTTTTGGCAGTATATAAGATCGAAAAGAAAAACACTAAATAAGCAGAGTATCATAAAAGAAGGTCAACATCTAACAGATGACGAGTGTGCTGTGCAGTTCGCTGACTTTTTTGAGTCTGTGTACAGCAAGGAGCCACCCAAACTGGACGCGTGCGCGGCGGCGGCGGAGGTCGGCGCGACCAGTGCACGGGTACACATTGAGACGCTGAGTCTCGCGGATGTTCAGCAGGCGCTTGGGAGTCTCAAGCCAAAACGTTCGTCTGGCCCAGACGGGATACCAGCGTTTCTGTTCCGAGACTGCGGGAGGGTACTGGCGGAGCCATTGCTTCACATTTTTAATGCATGTTTAGGTCAAGCCACGTTCCCTCAAAGGTGGAAGATCACGCGCGTTGTTCCGGTTCCTAAAGGAAAACCAAGTTCAGATACCTGTAATTATAGACCGGTGGCTGTACTCTCCACGCCTGCTAAAGTACTCGAGTCGGCTATTCAGCGCTCCGTTCAGGAACAAATGCGTGCGCGTCTGTCAGATGCGCAACATGGGTTCCGACCTGGACGCAGCACTGCTACAAACCTTATTAACTTTATGGTACAGGTGGTGCCGGCAGTAGACTCGGGGGTACAGGTAGATGCTGCGTACTTCGATTTTAAAAAGGCGTTCGATACGGTGGATAATGACATCTTGTTAAGGAAGCTCGCGAAAATTGGATGTACACTACCTCTGCTACAGTTCTTCGCTAGCTATATGAAGGATCGCCAGCAATATGTCGACTACAATGGCTGTGTATCTCAACCGTACTATACGAGATCGGGCGTGAGCCAGGGCAGCAATGTAGGGCCTCTCGAGTTTATTGTAATGATAAATGACTTGCCGGAAGTCGTCAGACATGGGACTTGTTTATTGTTTGCGGATGACCTGAAATTGCTGCTCGAGGTTCGGAATCACTCGGATTGTGAACGCCTACAGGAAGACATTGACAGAGTGGTCGAATGGAGCAATGACAACAAACTGCATTTTAATGTTGCTAAATGTTCGGTGATGTCGTTCACTCGCGCGCGAACTCCCTTGAGTTATCAGTACAAGGTTGAGGATGTGCCGATGCAACGAGTGTCTCAGTTACGAGACTTAGGGGTAGTCTTCTCTCAGGAACTAACCTTCCGTGAGCATATCAATAAGTTATGTAAGAAGGCATACAGAAACCTAGGTTTCGTACTCAGGCAGTCCCAAGGATTCACCAACATCACGACACTAAGGGTACTATATGACGCATTAGTCAGAAGTCACCTCGAACATAGTGCAATCATTTGGGCTCCTCATGAGGCGAAATATAGTGTTATGTTGGAACGTATCCAAAATAAGTTCACGCGACACTTGTATTACAAGCTGTATGGGGTATATCCATTATACCCATTGATGTACCCTACACTATTTGTTCTGGGTATGGTAGGGTATAGCACTCTAAGAGTACGACGGGAGTTTTCGCTCGTAGCGTATGTAGTGAAATTACTACGTGGCGTGGCGCATAACCCGGGAGTGCTGCGACACCTACAGCTGTACGTGCCCGACCGGTACGTGTGGAGGCGGCAACGCCCGCCCCTGCTCGCTGTGCCTGCAGCCAGGACCAACCTACTGGCGAGAACTCCTCTCACTAGAGCCATACGCGTGGTGAATGAGGTTCACGGGAGGGTTGATGTATTGTGGTGCAACTTGAGTGAATTCGCAAAAGTTACACTTTATGTAATAAGTTATTTAGATTAAGGATTTTTTTAACTAGGTATAAGGTGTAGATTTAGGATTTAGTTAGTAAGGCCACTCTGTCGCATTGGATTATAAATCTGTAATGATAGTGTAGGTAAGATTGTTATAAATAAATAAATAAATAAATAAAATGTACAACTTTTGTTTTTTCCAAGTTGATTTTTAAATTATTTTCCTCTAACCAATTAATAACATTTTTTAAACAATTATTAATGTCCCTTTCATAAGTCTCCACACTCTTACATGGTATAGTCACAGTACTATCGTCCGCAAACAGTGTTATTGGGTGTTCAATGCATTCAGGTAAATCGTTTATGTACAGTATGAATACAAAAGGACCCAATACGCTCCCCTGCGGTACTCCAAACATAACTTCACGCTCTGAGGATCGGTATTTCTCTTCGCGTTTGCTAACTGGATTAATTTGACAAATTTCAGTTATTTGATTTCGGTATTTAAGGTAAGACTCAAGCAGACTAAGTAAATTGCCTCTAATACCGTAAGCTTCAAGTTTTCTTAAGAGAATTGCATAATCTACATGGTCAAAAGCCTGAGTCATGTCACAGAATAAGCCACATACAGATATCCGTTTGTCGACATTCTGAATAACATTATAAATAAAGTCATATACGGCCATATTGATAGTTCTATGTCTCACATAACGTTTTTGATTGCAGTATCTTAAATTCTCCAAACGTCATCTTTGATTTTCTTTGACTTGAATTTGACCTCATTTCTTGCAGTAAATAATTAATAAGAATTACTTACATGCATGCAATTATAATTCGTATTTTAATAATATTGACTTTAGTTTAGTTGTTTCCTAGGCTTTTGCTCCATTTGAAAAAACATGAAATTTGAAATTTAGTCAGATTAAGAAAATTCCTTCACTTTATTGTCAGATTATGGGTCAGTACGACAAGGACATCAAGATGAAGCGTCCGTAATCTGACGCGCTCGAGTCTTCCAAGGTCACGATTTAAAAAAAAAAAAAAACGAAAATCGGCCATGACTTTTGGTAGCGTCCAAATCGTCAGTCTTTTGAATAGGAGCTACTTGAGGGGGGTTCACTGAACATCCTTTCTCAATATCAGACGCGCTGGAATAATTTTATTTTTCCTATTTTCTAACTCTTCGTACGGCCACCCCCACCATGTAAACTAGCCGATTAATATATTTATCTGAAGCGCTCGAGTATTTCTTTGTCACTGTTTTATTTTTAACATTTTTGAAAACCTGAACACGCTTCCCCCACCAGTGAAAAAGCTACATCACTACATCAATAGCCTTTTTTTCTTTTTAGCATCTAACCTTCACAATCCAAGGGGTCCCAACGATGCTCGTGTAAATCCCTATTTAGGCTCTTGGGCTTATACTATAAGTTATTACGTGCACAGGGTGCGGGCACTATGTTGATGGTCTGTTTAGTTTCAAATTTTGTTGAAAATGATCATTGAAAATAACTTTTGTGATAAGATTAAGGGGGCAAAAGACTTCGCCGCTGCAGTCTTAATGAGATTGGCCACGGCTTAAACATTAAATTAGCTGAACTCAACATGTAACGTCTTCGAGTCACGGCTTAATGTAGGTTCAAAACCATTCCCAATTCTAATGGGAGATTTAAGAAAATTATTCGGGAAGTTTCACAATACTTACTATTCATGTTTGCACTCATTTAAGGTGGATGCGCAAGGGTAGCCCGCGAAATTTAAATTTTCTTTCGTTTTATTGCAATTTGCAGGTCAGTGTCAGGTTGTATGTTGATGAAAATATGAATCGCGCCAGTAACACGTATGGAGTTACAGAATTATAATCATTTAAATCATCAACACAACCCTCCAAGTTCATATAACCCCATTCAGTGACTTTTTCATGAAATAGCTATTGAATGGGGTTATATGAACTTGGGGGAAGGTATTGATGATTTGAATGATTATAATTCTGTAACCCATACGTGTTACTCGCACGATTCATATTTTCATCAACATACAACCTAACACTGACCTGCACATTGTAATAAACGAAAGAAACTTTTAAATTTCGCGGGCTACCTTTGCACATCCACCTTTTGAGCTATATGTTCGAATAACAGTTTCAATATGGCCTAAACGCGCTTCCGCAGAGAAAGCGCGTCAATTTCTAGCAACAGCCGCCATACATTTGTTCAATGAAGAGATGTGCAGTTGCTGCAACTATTCCTATATGTTTTTTCCATGGGTTATTTGAACAAGCCCTAGCTTTTTCCCTTTTTGCCAGAGAGCATGGTAGAAGTGAAAGAAACACCCACCTATGTGTCATTGTGGAAATACTATTTTGATGGAATGAATAGCAGCTATTCAAAATCTATTCAAATTTTTTGTGGTTAGAATTCTGGAATGTGCTCATATATCAGCTCAAACATTTTGATGTATGTCGATTGAACTTTGTGTAGTAGTAACGCGAAAATGATGCGAATAATCAGTGTTGCATCTTCAAATTCTTAAAAGTAGTTCGAGTAGTAGATCTACGAGTATGTAGGTGCTCTTTACTGATTGAAATTTTCTCTTGTTATCCGGTACTCATTCTTTTAACAGCTTCTTCATTTATCTGTACATAATATTTAGATTTGTCCAGAACTTCAACAAATTCATGTCCTATATAGTCCGGGGCACAAACATAAGCTGATTTTTTGAAACGAAGAATTTCGGTTTCTTTATCACTGAGAGTTAACCAAGTTACGCAGTTCCAAACAGATGAACCAGGATTATTTTTTGAATGTAAATCTTAGTTGCGAAGTTCTTTACTGCGATGTACGTTATTGCGAAAGTTTGCCATTGTGACGTACGCTGTGGCGAATGACCTTTACTGCGAAAATTTCCCATTGCGACGAACGTTGTCGTGAAAGTTCTTTATTGCGATGAATGTTACTGCGAAAGATTGCAATTGCGACGTATGCTGTCGCGGATGTTCTATACTGCGATGATTGCAAATTTCGATACGAGGTATTGCGATGTAGGTCATGTAGGAGGGTTGCTGATACTGATTATAGTAAAAATATTTTATTGTTGGACATGACTAATAAATTAACAATTATAATTGGACCAAAACATAATAATAATGGATTTTATTCTATTCTAATAAAATTTGAACGAAATAAAAACAACAAAAACAAAATTGTAGATACCTATCTAAGTATATTGCACACTAGGTATCTACATAAAAATTGCATAACAGTTATTTAAGTTTTTTTACGTAAAATAGGTTCGCAAGTTCACCCAAATAATCTTCAATATTCATGTCATTCTTTCGTGAGAAGTGACTTTTCAGTTAATTTAAGTATTTTTTGTGCTTCGTTTTCGCTTTATAATTTCAGTTCTTCCTCTTTCAGCCTGGTAAACTGTGTTGTTTTGTTCCTTGATCAATTCTTCGAATGTTTTATATATGTTACGTTTTTTTCGGTTCAGAAGGTTGTTCCATTTGCTATGCCAACTTTCGATTGCATTCTGGGTATGTTTGTACTCATACGACCCAAGACGGACCAAACGTCAGGACCTTATCTAGGCGGACTTCTTTTCAATTTGGATTTCAGATTGTTCTCTTTATGTGACACCCGTTAGGTTCCGTTAACGTAATATTTGAAAAACAAGTCGGCTACATGACCAGCTTCTTGAGGAAGAACCTTATCCCTGGTTGGACTTAGCTATCCGCGGATTAGTGAAACCAACGTAGTTCGTAATATCAATAAATTGGCAGAACAAAATGAGATACAAAACAGTAAATCATACGCACATAGAATTTAGTTGGTTTTCTTGACACTCATACAGTAAGTAATAAAATAAAGTAAAGATGAGACGCTTCATGTTCTTAACAAAAATATATTCAAACAACCGTCATCTCCCATACCAGCCAGTCTGAGTAACGCTTGCAAACTTTTTCTTAACTAACACTCGCGAATAATCTCGAAGGTACGTAGTATTTCCGCTAAATCTAAATATGCAAGGGCCGCTAAGTGGCGCATCTTATGTGCAAAGTTGTTAATACAAAGTTTATCAACCTGGCTTTTGATTTTGAAAACTTCTCCATAAATTTTGTGTTAAGTGAAAGAAACAACACTTGTGCTGAGAATTTGGGAATATGTTGTCGCATGCTCTTATTGCCAATTCAATGTCACTTATGATGAAATTAGGACTTCAATCAATGTGTAGTTTACTAACTGTGTATCTTTTCACAATCTCTACAAAAAGCCCGTAAGAACGTTCAGTTTTCCTCGTTAACAAGCTATTACTTGCTTGTCTTTTCAAAGAAGCTCTTCGAGCCAAATCTCCGGAAGTCTCTTGGTCGGGTTCAGGAAGATGTTCAATACTATCTGATTTTTATATGTTATTGTTATTTTTGTATGTTAAACACTAACCTGATTGGTAGACACAGTCGCACCACACTTCAACACTGCTTTTCTGATGCAACACCCATAGAATGTATTGCCACTCTGTTTATTTAACCCATCCCGTAGTAACTGATCTATATTTTTGCGAGACTTCACAAATTCACAAGCTGTATCCATTTTTACAAGAACTATCTTGCAGTGGATGCGATGAACCTCAATATGATATTTTAAGCTACATTCAGAAAGTTAAAAAAAACAAACGGTGGATGGACTGTATAAATAACGATATGGCAAGAAAAGAGGTGTCTGATGAGATGACGAGAAATAGAGAGGTATGGAGGAAGAAGACATGATGCGCTATCAAATGAATTGGGATAAGGGCAAGAGAAAATGATTATTAGTCATGTTCAACAATATACTATTTCCACTATTATCAGTATCAGCAATCCTCCTACATGACCTGCAACGCAATACCATGTTATCGAAACTGCAATCATCGCAGTAAAGAACATTCGCGACAGCGTACGTTGCAATGGCAAACTTTCGCAGTAACGTACATCGCAGTGAAGAACTTTTGCGACAACTTACGTCGCAATGGCAAAATTTCGCAGTAACGTACATCGCGGTAATGAATTTCGCAACTATGATTTACACTCTTATTTTTTCGATTTGTACTATATCAATATCCATCTCTTAATATAATTCTACCGCCTTTGTTACTTTCCATGAAATCTCTGCCGATATTTGATGAGCTTAGTTTTAAGTAATTAGATTACTGTCTGACTATTAGTGGGTTGGTTGGTTCGTATCAAGGTCTAATTAGACACAAGTCACTAGACCAATGGTTTTCTTCGTAATCGTTGTAAGGTTTAATTCAAGAGATGTTTTATTTCAACTATTTTCCTCCTTATAATGACGATTTTCCTCATTGAAATAACAATTATCTTTCTTGAAATTACTATTTTCCTCCCGTGCAAGTCTGCACCAAACCTTTTTATTGATATTTTACCGTTTTAATACTTTTTGTCTATGTTTTTGACATACACTGGTAATGAATTATTGCTATTTTCCTCCTTAAAATTACTATTTTCCTCCTTGAAGTTATTATTGTTCGCCTCCGTAAAATATTACTCCAACCTCACGCTCGGTGTCTTAGCGAGTTGTATCTCCGTGTAATATCATACGAACTCCACGCTCCACGCCGTTGATCTTGAGGGTAAGTGAAAGGGTAAAAATCAAATACGGCCCTGTCTATTGGTTTTAAACCAGGAAAAACGAACAAATACGTCAAGAAAACACTTATCAACGCGGCTTGTTTTAAAAATATTGAGCAAAAAAGCACGCACACAATATTTCACTACATCGCAGGTTAAATTATTTCTCTAAATTTTAATTATTTTCTCCTAAATGAATTTTCATCTGACAGATCAGTAAATTTTCACGAATGACAATCTCTGTCCCGCAAATGTATAAGTTTTTTCTTTTAATTTATTTTTGCTGTTCCAATTTCTAATTTGATAATTATGAAGAAAAAACACAGGGCCTTAAGGTTCCAAGCATACAGGTTTAAATGCAGGGAAACACTGCAGTCTCGTGTCTGTTATTATACTGCCACGCTCAGGTTCATTAGTGGTAGGGTCTAGTATATTATTAGTATATATGTGTCTTCTGGCGTCCGCATGTCTTCATTTACCATGATTTAAATATTGTGGAGGATGGCACAGGCGCTAATGATATTCAAGGTGTTTGGTAATTTGTTTTGCAATTTCTTAGTGAGAGATGCTAATCGCCTTTTCCAGACCCCATTGAATCGCTCAATTACGTTTCTTGTTTTTATGTGAGCCCAATTGTATCGTAACTCAGCTGGAGTCTGTGGATGGAGCACAGGCGTGAACATGCCTAACATGTGGCCATCCTCAAACTGCAAACAGCACCTGCTGTTACTAAAGATTCGATAATCGTGGACTGAGCCAGGACAACGAGCAACAATGTCATAAAATTCCATTGGCCACAAACTATCTGCACATTTATGGAAAACCTCGTTTTGCGGTTGCGAAAAGCTCGGCCATTTGTGCGGTTCAGAGTTTTGATTAGCACGTGCGTGCAATCTATGCATTCTAGCATATCAAGGAAACCAACACCGCGCTAAAATTTGCTTTTCACCGCTGGCCGGTCATCGAGGGCAGGGGATTTTATAAATTGCCTCATTTTCATTCGGTTCGAATTATTTCAAAATAAGCACTGCTCTGGGAAGTGGATTCTCCTCGAAACTTACTCGAAACGCATTGCAGTTTGGACGTCACAGTTGGTAAGCGAAAGTTTAAGGTAGATAACATTTAAAAAATATAATAACTGGTAATCTGGCGGCATCAGCGCAGCGCCATCTATCCACCGTGCTACGCTGTGGCTCAGACCCTCTGCAGACGGAGCTACTTTATAACAGCTTACGCAAATATCGACCGTATTTCTCAAACATTAGTGTCATTTTATTTTACTTGAAATTAACCACGCCTAGAAACAGGCGGAGCTTATGCAGTTGTGAAAGTAACGCAGCTGCAATGCGCGTGCGTGATATTGACCCACGAGATGAAGGCTTCATCTCATATTCTGCAGTTCGCAGAGGCCGTCCAGCTCACCGACGGAATAGTCGTCAACAGTCCGCCGATTCCTTAATCAAGAGTGTTGTTGACATTTGAAGTGAAACTGAATGTAATGTGTTTGATATTGTGGTGGTTTTCTGTGATTCCGATATTATTGACTGACTTTTGGAGTTGTGCAGATTATATAAACTATTTCTGATAACTTCGTGGAAGCAGCGGCTAGCCACGCTAGGGTTTGCGCAAATCAAGATGGCGGCCGAAAAGACGCAGCAGCATTGCGCATGGATCGATATAAGCCCTCAAAATATTAACAGGAGCGATTCGATTCAATAAGTTATCGACATTTTGCGTCTTTCTTCACGAGCTTATGAATAGTTCATATTCAGAGCGTGAAAATGTAATGCTTGTAAGTAATATTATGGCTAATCTATTTGAACGTCTTTACTGAATATATTGTAAATTCCGGACCGAACGCCCTGTCTCTCGCGCGCGTTAATTTTGTCGCCTCTGTGTTGTTTCAACGTAGCATCGTTGTTACGGATTTCCATGATAACGAATTTTCAAAAGCAAGTCTTGCAGGCAATGCTTTACGTAAATCAACCGAATAACTGATTAGGAGTGTGGATAATGTGGGCCCTGGAGATTAGTGAAAAGACCTATACAAAATGGCCGCCGATGCCACTGCACCACGCCCGTCCAAAGAGCATCCTATGGATCGCGCATGCGTCTGTGTTCGATCCCAACGCCTTTATTTATAACCATCCGGAATCTTTTCGCGACATGATTCATGGAATCTGGTTACAATAGAAAGAGTACGTTGTGAATGTAAAGCGGTGCTATCTGAATCAGCTCATAGTTAAGTAGTTAGTACTAGCGTGGGAGATACATAGTGTTTCGAGCTCATACAAGATAGCTTTATTTAACAGATACTGTGCTTGTGTTGTCAACCACCGACGGTCTGCAGCTTCACGGCATCTCATACTAAGTCGACGTGCATCACTCTTCCTGTGCAACTTGCGGTGTAAGTATTTACTGTTAAATAGTCAGTTCCACACTAATGCAACACCGTTGTCGTTACGAGTGTTTCTTAAATAAAACCTTTATGTTCTTAGGAAACCGAGCTGGAGGGATCACCCAGTCCGCTCAAGCTAATAGCTGCACCGTCAGACCACAAGGATCGTGATGGTGACCAATCCAGAAGAAACCGCCTAACGTTTGGACAGCGACATTACGCAGCTGAAGAGACATGTACATAAAGGACATGTATGCCCCCAAGTAACCGATACCATACCTTGCAGCTTCAAATGAATAAAATTCTGAACTCAGTTCAAAGTAATGAGTTTTTAAACGGTAAATAAAGAGTTCGATATAATGTTATGTAGACGGTTTTCTGCCTCAGGCGCCTGCCCTCAGTACGCGACTGAGGACGTCACTGTTTGGACTGCAAGATTTATTGCCATCGGAAAGTTAGACGGTAGACCCACATTAAAAATACATTCGTTTCCCTTGTCTCCACACGAGCTACGTGAGAACAACGAAGTATTTACACCACGACCGATGGGCCGCGGTGTAAATACTTCGCGCTTCTCATCAGTGCTGGCTAGTTCGCTGAACATATCTACCTACTAAACTAATGTAAATTTTTCAATATTCTCTCTCTCCAAAAGACAATTTCGAAAATAATACACTTTTACATTTATTGAACTCTAGCTCTCTCAACAATATATTATGTGTCTAATGAAGAACAGCAACAGAATGCAAGGCTCTAAGATTGAATGGTTCGAAGGGATTTTAGAGTGAATGGGCAGGACCTAGACTAGGCGGAGGGAGAATGCAAATAATTGGTTTCCTCGTGTTTTGAGTACTTTCTGATATTCTTAATAGTCATGTACATTTTCAACATTTTTAATACCTTGAACAGGATGCAGACTAAGTTAGGACTGATCAACATCTCGACAGCTGCACGGTGTGTGGTGCACTCACTCAGAAAAGCACTACTATCTCTTGATTCCCGCGTATTACATATCCACGAGTTCATATAAGCGGAAAGCTTTTGTACCTACGTAATATACTATACTTTGTTCTTTTTTGTGTTTATCTCAGTTAGTATCCACAGAAATGGGATTGCATTCTTGGGGCCTTATGTCTCATGTTGCTCGTCCTAATCTTAACCGCATTTAACCATGTGTATCCCTTTTAGTAAGTAACCATTTAGTAATATGCTGATCTTACTGAAGGCAGCATTATTAAGGATTTTTGTAACATGTTACTTACTCTTATTCGTTTAAATGTGCTTGATAACCAAACCACCAAGTATTTGAAGAAAAAAAAAATACTTGAATGACTATGCTGTGACGATATCAGTATTTCGTGTTTCCTGTTACGATTGACTTGTATTAATTATTCATTTTAAAGGAATAAGGCTGCAATTCCACAAGAGATGAGCGAGGTTATGTAGCGAGAGATGTGTGTGGAACTAACCAAAGGTAAAGCTTCTTTTTCACATTTTAAGCCAAGCTAGCTTAAGTGATTGGTTACTTTTATCCATATCTCTCGCTGCGCATCCTGGCACATCTCTGGTGGAAACGTGATTTATTAGAAACGTTTTTCAAACGTATTGTGCAGGATTACAATTCTAGTATTAGTAATTTAGTAATTAGGTCATGTTGGTAGAATAATTAGTTTTACATCAACGTTTAAAAAATGAGAATGGATAAATACAACATCAGCATCTTGGTATTATAGGTACTAATTAAGGAATAGGTTACAGGTATGCCTGCCAGGGTTGCAGGACTATTCGAAAGAGAAACCGCGGCCCTGGAACACAAAGGGCTAAAGAAGGAACATGGATGGGTTTTAATCAGTAAAAGTCTGACACTCCCTCCTGCTCAGCCCAGAACGGGAGGAGTTATTTGAAAATTTCCAATCCGAAAATAAAAAGAAAAGGAATAGGTTACAGGTGTAAATGCACGGGCTGTTTGTGTTCTATGGTGAAATTATATAATTTAGTTATACTTAAATTATACTTCTTATTGATATGAATGTCTATTTTTAAAATTTGATTAGAAACCACAATAGATTTTTTATAACTCTAATCAGTGATAGTCACTTTAGGTTCGTAATACCAACATTGCCAGGAATTACGTAAGACATTTTGTTATTGCGGATTTATAAAAAATGAGGATAACCCTTTGTCAGACAAGAAAATCAGAAAATAAAAGTGTTAGGCTATTAGGTACAGTTCTGCCTGACTCTTCAGGGTTTACAGGCATGCTGATACGTAAAATCAGTTTCGAAGAGTTTGATGATATGAAAAACACCATGAATTGTTTTTTTGTTTCTGAATTTAATTAATAATTTGTTATGTCCACATTCCAAAAAAGATATGATTTAGGTACATACTAAAAATGCAGCTCAATTCATTCCGTGATGATGATATAAAACCATCATTTGGTTATCGAAAAAAAACAACTTAATTTTTTACGGTTTTGACAGATACAGTCGCACTAAATATTACGTCGCACTAAGACATTTTTAACTAATTGTTTTTAAAAATTGCGGACAATGTCGTTGGTTATATATTTACTCACATCCTACCTGTAATTATGTATAATACTGATGTGTATCCGTTTGTTTTCCCAAAAAATAAAACGAGCATCGCCACGAAGTTACTTTTCAAAGTATTGAATCTTCTCTTATTTACAATTAGCTTCGCAACGCTTGACTAATGGAAATTTTTTTTTTGTTTCGTAAACTTGTTGTACTTAGTGGAAGGTGCACATTTATGTGCCGAAATTTTCTTAATAATTGTTAAATTATAGTGTCCTCTATGATTATAGTACATTTGCCAACAATCGGGTTACATAACCGAATAATCGCGAAATTAGAAATGTCATTGTGTTGCCCATCATCCATCCCTTCTTCTGCGCATTTGCTACCTCAGTTGACGGCCACGACTCATGCTGGCCGGTAAATGACGTTCTTACGTATGTACTCGTACTATTCTCAACTATGCCTACTCTAAAATGATCAACAGATCACTTTAAAGAAAAGTAAGTTATGGATAAATATAATGAATCTTATATAACGTATCATTAATAGATGAAATGTATATAGTTTACTTAATAAATAATTATTTAATCTGAAAAATAGAAAAAAAAAACAAAAAAATATAACTATCTTCCTAGTAAGAACATTAACTTGTATTATTCAAATATGATAAACCACCTTACAAGTACTTTGATTTTAGTTTTTCATGCGTAATGTACTTTTGGCGGCTGAAAATAAAGCAACGTAGAAAAGAATTCGGATAAAATTAGGAGTTAATATTGTCTTTTAAATTTTTTTCATTAACTTTCAATTGGGTAGATAATTACATATATAAACAAAATTTCTGTAAAAGAATATAGGTACGGAAAGCTATTTTTCTATTTATAGATAAGTTAGTTATAGACTTGCCAACGTGCTTGCCATGATCCTTGATAATAATGCATTAGTATATTAGGTAGGCCTTAAACAGTAGACCACTGAGGTAACGAGCAGTGTACCTCAGGGGTCAGGTAAGTGGCCGAGACATTACATTGATATTTAGTGTTTTAGCGTATTTAATGAGGAGTACTGTAAGTTCTTAATATAACAGAAAATCCTAGATACAAAATATTTGGGGTTAAAGTATGAAATTGCCGATTTGTATGAACGATATTGTAAAAAGTGATATTTTCATACTAACATTTTTTTATATTTCTTGGAAACGTCTGAACCGAAAATGTATGATGCGATTGCAAACTATAGACTGAAAAAAAGATGTCTATATCAAAAATATACCTACTTGAAATACTCGTAGTCAAACCCGACGGCACATTGAAACAGGTATTTTGACACACTACCCTGAGGTAATATGCAGTTACTAGTACGATTTATAAACTATATAAGGTACATAATTTAACAATTAGTCTAGTAAAAATAGAATTAGGTAAAAATATAACTTTAAGTCAAAGTTACAAATAGAACAAAAAGTGACAAAAAAACGGCAATTTCATAGTTAAAGACCTATTATTATTATGCTTTATAAACGTAGTGATTAAGAGTATAGTACCTACAGGTAATATGTGAATATAACAGAACAAGTGAACAGGATGTGTGTATCACAAAAAGTAGTGTATTTATGTATGTTCCAACCACGAGTCGAAATCTGGTAACTGTTATTAAAATAGTCATCTATATTCACGTTTTATTCTTCTTTTTTTTATTAGAAAACTGAGATGATTACCCAGCCATATAGTACTGCTATTATGGTAGGCCCCGGAACCAATTGAACCAAGCATGTAGCTGGTGGCCCCATTCTCGAAACCATATTTAAACATAAATGGCATGAAATGATGAGTCAAATAAAGCTAATTTCATTGATAAAGTTCAAGTTTAAATACCCTTTATATGCTACCGTTTTTGTAAATGTATTACCTATTTCAAGGCTTTCTTGAAACCATTCATTAGAACTTCAATTTAAAATAAACCCATTGTTAAAATTTCTAACCCCCAGATTTACCTAGGTCATTTGCTGTCTGTCACTTTCTTCTTATATAAGGAATACATTGCAAAAACACAATATTTTTATGAATAGGTAAGTATAGACATGGTAGAGTTAAATACTTAAGTCGTTTGTAAGGTAGATAGACAAATTATTAGAAATAAGTGGGTCAACCATTAAAACTTTTAAAAATAGGTATTAAAAGTAAGTAGTATGGTGCAAGGGTTGTACACTGTTTTACAGACAGAAGTTCAAAAGAATTTCGTTACATATAATTTTTTTCTCATATTATCATTTCACAGAATAATCAATACGCAGAAAGCTTGCTTCGAAAAATCTTAAATCATGGATTTTTGTTACAAATAAAATTTAATGTTTCGATAATTCATATCATTGAATAACAAATCAAATATTCTTTATACTCATATTGTTTAGTTAATATAAAACTTATTACCAAGAAAATCATTTTATCGAGTGACAGTTTCTAAAATGTTTCAATTCATACCTTTGACGAAATGCATACCCTCCAATAAAATTAAAAAACCATGAAATTTACTTGGACTATGTTATAATTGATAATACTATTATACCGTAGTATAATTATATGAAAGCTTTTCATAATTGTCGGGGTGCGCTAATTTTGTTACTGCTGCCGCGGCACCGCTCGCTTCGCTCGCTCGGCTCGCGCGTAGTTGGTCACCGTTCTAACCTAACCTAACCTAGTGCCGTAGTGAGCTGAATGTTTCAACGTAAATCTTCTTCGAACCTAACCTGTCCGGAGTCCTGAGCTCACTTCGCCCGCTCTTGCATCCTAAGTTTTCCTTGCCACAATGCCTTGTTTATGTTGATGTAGTGTGTGTACAAAACAACAAAAAATTATGGATAGCATACGTCTACTTTTACATTTTCGTTGAAATAAAAAATACCATAGATAAAAACACCGAACAAACAATATTCGTTAAAAAATAATTCTACTGTTTGATAGGTATGTTAAATAAAAAAATGTGATTATAAAATTCATTGAATTGTATTTCTGTGAAATATATTTCATTCAAGTAAATAGTCGTTAAAACAATAATATTCGAAATAAAAATACAAGAACCAAATATTATAAGAAACATTTTCGGCGAAACGAAATTCTATGAAATTTCTGTCTGCGAAATAAGGCGACACCATGGTGCAAGACATATATTTTGTTCTTTCGAATCTTTCAAACAGTTTGGCAGTATTTTGTTGTAGGGAACAGATTTTGAATTAAAAAAAGGGTTGAAATACTCTGAATTGGTGTTACGGTTTGGTATTTACGAGGATCGGGTATCATCCATACTCGACATTGCTAGTCAGTGCCCGAAGGAAGGATTCAGAGTCCGATAATATTTCAATAACTAAATTATCTTGTTTGTATTATACGGTAAAAGTACTTTCCATTAATTTAAAAACCTTTTTTTCTTTTCCATTAACTATTTGAGTTAACCATCATTAAAAAAAAACATTCATTGTATTTATAACTTAGCTTGTAAGTTGTACATTTTGCGGAACACAACGCAAACAGTCGCGATAAATTGCTAAAAAGGAGATTATAGTAGAATAACTGTATTAAAAAAGATATATTTAAATTAAAGTAGCTTGTGAAATAAAGTTGTCACTTTACATGTAATAATAACGCAAATAAACGTATTCGGTACATGAATAAATCTAAATTCAAAATCAGAAAGTCAACAAGGAATATATTTTGGTTGCAGTATACTGTAAACACCTTTACCATTGTTTTAATAACCTTTTTTTCTCTTTTACATTACGTACGAAGAAGTTCATTATTAAATTTATTAGTAATTTAAATTTATTAAACATTGATTTCATAAGCTAGCTTGTAAGTTGTACTAAGCAAACGGTGAAAATGAGAGATTATAATCGAATAGTATATATAATATATATAAAAGTATACATAGTCGTATACTGAAATGAAATTAGCTTGTGGAATAAATAAATTAGTTTACTTAAAATAATAACGCAAATAAACGTTTTTGGTACATTAATAAATATAAATTCAAAATCAGAAAGCATCGGCACAATAACGAATTGTTTTTAACCAAAAGTATATAATTCCTTATTAAATTGTAGATTGCAGTTATACATATTAGATACATAATTTGTCTGTATAATTATACTATCTAGTTTCATTTCAATGTATGCAGTAATAATACATTAGTTGTAAGTTGTACATTGGCCTGAAACATGCAGATTGGCCATCTGTTAGATAATAAGTTAGGAATCAAAGCTTTCGTGAGCTTTTAGAATAGATGCGGTTATTTTGTAAATTATTGTAGGGATAAGTAAGTAAAAGGTGTATTAGAAGTATAAGGAGTCTTGGGACAACTTATGAATAGAGGATTTGTAGTTGGTAGAATATTGTGATGCTTAAGGCTCTAACAATAAATTGCCATGCAATTTTAATCGGCTTACAAGCGAAGGCGGCCTTTTCTATGTTTATTTTTTATTTTTCTTAGTTATTCTTACATAGGGTAGTTGACGCGACCAATCAATTGACAGATAGACAGACGGCCAGACAGATAAAATAAAAAAGGCTTCTTTTTGTTATAGTTACGTAACGTGTTACTCATTACTAATTGGGTTGTGGAGGTCAGACAGCTATTGGTTAATTTTGCCTCTCAGTAACGTACGTATCTAAACTGATTGCAAAAATAAAAACATCGTCGGTACATTATTTAAACGCAATTGAATTCCTTGGCAGTTTCTTCAAATCCATTTATTGTAAAAAAAAAATGTACTTAGTTATATCAACTATTTTTGTACTTAGGTAAAATGAGCTAGGCTGCCATTGTAACACGATAAAAATAGCATGGAGATACTTTAGTAATAAGAAAATAGGTAGGTTCGTAAGGTATATGATACAGAATGTGTCGTAAGAAGGATTTTAAATGTGTAACTTATTTTATAAGTAGGTTTATTATTAAAAGATTTTATGGCAAGTTATTAAATTAGGTATTTCTTAATTTATTCATTGAAGTTATTCATTCAGGACGATATTTTTTCGGGAAAACCCAAAAAAGACACACTTTAAAAATAACCTTAAGTCAAAATTCTATTAATACTTAATAATTTATGTTTGATCGATGAAACTTCTTTATTCTACCTCAGAGGAGTAGCTCCAAATGTTTTCCGTACAGGCAAAAGCAGTAGAAAATGACCATCAAACGGTAACAGTGAAGTTCACTAAGTTCACTTTGATCCTTCATGAATGTATATCGTAGAGTTTAATGCTTAACTCCATCTTTTGAGGCAGAACAGAGTAGGAGAAAAGAAACGAAGTGATTCTTGCGATCTTCATCACAAATCGTCTTCTTCACGAATCATAAGTATTTTATGCCTTTAAATTACGGATTCTTTAGATTCAGGTTTTAAAGTAGCTACTTAGTTTGAGCTATAATAGGCGAAGGTGTTTCACAACTTATTTATTTTTACGTAAGTAATAAATAAGGCATTTGTACATATAGACCTCTGGGTTAAAATTGTCAGGATCACCAAATTTGATATAGTGAAAGTATAATAATATTGTTAAAATAGATTTATATTAGTTTTAAATAGGTTTAGAATGACAAAGCCATTCAGTTCACATGGAGTGTAAAGATGCTGGTCATGCAGAAGAAAACAAACTTTAGTACGTCGGTCAAATAGTAAAACCTGTATAAATAACGAATAAAGGCTTTTTTTACTGATAAGTAGTTAGAACACTGCGAACGGGACCGACTGCGAATAGGAACTGTTGCGAATAGAATGATTTTTGAACACGGGACTTAGTGCGAATAGGACGAAGTGCGCGTAACACAATACTTGTAGTGGTTTTTATTTTAGTTTAAGGTAGATGCGCAAGGGTGGCCCGTGAAAACCCCCGATGGCCCGTATTTTTGCCCATTGCTCCTCCGACATATAACTACTCGTAAGTAAATTAACTTAACAATTATTGTAAGTCGTAGGTTAGGTAAGAAAAACAGTAGTAATCGGAAATAAATCTTTAGAATATAACAAAATATGTTTAATGTAAGATATGTAGTATTTTAAGTGTATTATCAGGGTTCGAACTGATAAATAACTTTTAAATTTTAAGAATAAAAATAATAATAAATAAAACAATCACTAATGTCATCAATGTGTTCGGATAAACTTCACATTTATTGTATCAGCGCGTATCTAAATGCGTTATGTTTCAACTTAATACAAACCGTTACAAAAAATATATTTCTGTTTAGTTTTTTTTTAAATTAAAATTACACTGTGTGGCCTGAATTCAAGAAATCAAGTTATGAATCAGCATTGCATTGATTCCACGGCGATGATTATCAAACAAAATAATTATCTTGTTAATTTCGAACCCTGGTTATTTAAATTACGAAAAAATATTTATTTTAAAAATTATGAATTATTTATTTTTGATATTAATTTACTGAATGTTAAAAAAAGGATATATTCCTTTTTTTTACCCACCAACCTACCTTCGCGGATCAGACTGGAGTTTTTTTTTTAATATATTGTATATTATGGTCGTCATAAATTAATCGATAGCTCATAGAATAAGGAATGATTTTCCATCTACTCGTAATTTTCTTCTGCCATAAAATATCAAAACTGTGTGTAGTAATTTTCTTCTGCCATAAAATATCAAAACTGTGTGTATGAATATGAATATCTTAATGATAAAAAATGGTGTTTCGGTTATCAGGCATATAAAAACAAGTAAGTACTTTATTTCAAAATTTGTAGATCAGATGTAAAATGTCGTACTCGTAAAGGTAATAAATGTATTTTTTACGCATACTTGCAAGTAAATAACTTAAATTTAAAGATTATTATTAACAGATAAAAAAGTGCAAATTATATCTCGAAGTTTCACGTTAAGTAAACTTAAGGTCTTGTATTTTGTTTTTTATTTCAATGAAATTCTGACTCTCCATCTATTTTTTAAATTGTATGAGTTTCAAAAAATTTTGAGATTACATCAAAATAAAACAAAAAAAAAATACAAGTTATTCATATTTTTCAATCTATAGTTTTTTGCTCAAAATATGTATCTATGTAATAACTATATCTGTTTTTGATGTATCTAGGACAGTTTAATGTTACACTAGCGACTCGCCCCGGCTTTGCACGGGTGCAATGTTATACATATAAACCTTCCTCTTGAATCACTCTATCTATTAAAAAAAAACCGCACCAGCGACCCTAGCTTCCTTGCCTTATCAGAGGGCAGTAGGCAGTATAAGGCACTAGTTTCTTGAAACACCTGTAGTAAGTATTTTATTAAACATTTTAGATGTTTTATTTTATTTCAATCTATTTTTTTTTACTTTAGATTGTAATGCTCAAAATGTAAACAATCTCTATTTTAGATATCATTACAAACTTGTATGTTAGTACTAAGACTTAGTTAAGGTTATTTGGGAGTATTTTTACAAACATCTTCTACCTTGTAACTAGTTGTAACTTTTCTCAAGTAAAAACTTAACAATTGTGTAGTCAACAGACTAATTTGCCACAGTGTAAATGAAATGTCTAAGAATTAGGAACCCTAATTCTTTGATATTACATTAATTCTTATTCCCCATTGCCTTTTTTTCAATTTAATGTTTGTATTTTTTCGCTGATTTCCAAGCTGTGTTCGATCTTTGTTTTCGACATCATAAAAAAAAGTTTAATTATGCGCCCTTGCCTTTTAGGGAAGGCAGTATTTTTGTATTAACCTACTATTTACATGTTACTCTGTAAACTACTGAAAAAACTATTTCTGAAATAAAGTTATTCATTGGTGTGGTAAACAGTTTTATTTTATTTTTGCTACTTCTTACTTAGGTACACTTTCGCAAAATTCAAAAACATTTTCCACCGAAATTATGATTGCTACATAAGTACGATCAATATTAGTTCGAAAATACTTAGTGCGAACATTATAACATTTCATTTAAATCTTGTTATATGATTATTATTATTATTTGGCATGTCACAAACGAAAATATTTTAAAAGCTAGACGAGTGTGTTTCCTATTCGACTACTCTCAGGAAAAATAGCCGAAAAAACTCAGAGGTCACAGTCATCGGTAAGTTTCTTCTTGCATAGCATTTTTGTTAACGGGTACATATTAAGGATTCTGAAAAACCTATTGAAAATTAATGGACCAATGGAGTGAGCAAAGCGTTGACTAAATTCAGTTTTAGGCAGCTTAGTTCTTTCGCAACTATGTCTTTTCTTCGTTTTTGGAGGATTAGTGGATTGTAGTGTACTTTGCAGCGCTTTGGTCGCGCTGTAAGAGGACAACGCTTTGTATGTACAATTGTCTCACGGTCATGACCTCCCATTTTTCGTATAAATGTTGTAGGGAATCAGATAGGCTTGAACGTCGCAACTTTCAATATTGCACGTTGGGCGACCTCTACAGACTACAAAGTTGTTTTTGAAGTCCCTCCCCAAGATGATAGACGGTATGTTACGAGTATAAGCGATTGACAAAGAGCATAGTTTATCTGCTTTAGCAACTCAAAATCAGCAATGTGCATCAGTTTAAAAAAAATATTTACATATTATTTCCTTTATTTTAACTTTTATACAAATTATTTACATTTTTAAATATTTCTTATAAAAACAATAAAAAAAAATTCAAAATATAAAAAAATTGTTGCCCACCGGTATCGGGAACAGGGTCCAAGCTACCGGCGGTCAGGGCTCCAGAGAGAGGAACCTCCTAACAATACGAGCCGTGTCCAGGAGTACCGCTTTCGGAATCAAGCCCTTGATCCAGCTGCCTAACGAGAGCCTCCTCAGGTATTTATCGAGGCTCTTGGCAATTAAGCCATGGGCGCTGCTCTGATCGATCCACCACCACTATATCGGGCTTATTGGCTACAATAGTCCTGTCAGTGATGATGGATCGATCCCATTACAATGTGATATTGCCATTTTCGAGAACTGGGTCGGGCACATACCTATAGTACGGCACTTCCGATTCCACAAGGCTGTATTTTAGAGCAAGTTGCTGATGGATAATCTTGGCTACAAGGTTGTGTCTATGCAAGTACTCTCCGTTAGCTAGACGAGAACACCCGGAGATAATGTGACGGATTGATTCGCCTGGACGGTGGCCCGACATATGTCCACCGTGCCGTCCTTCACAATAAATCTCCGGTAGTTATTCGTCATCATTACTTCATCCATAATTGCACAGACAAAACCTTCGGTTTCTCCGAAGAGGTCCCCGGAACGTAGCCAGGCTACGGACGCGGATAGGTCTACATCGCCCATGTAGAGCCCGGTAAAAGCGTCGGTGCAGCTCCTTACTCTGCCATACCTCCCTACGGTCGTTACTGTCAAGCACTACAGGTTTGCGCCAGTTCTCTTTAGCCAAGGAGAGCGGGGTGAGGCCCTTGTCCACTGCGACCACATCTCGATGCATCCCGACGTCGGTTTCTAAGAAATATTCCCTGAGACTGCATATCTCGCGATTGTGGAGAGTCTTAGCGTTTAAAAAGCCTCGACCCCCACACCTCCGCGGGATATACAGTCTCATAACCGAAGAACGTGGGTGATGCATTCGATATGCCGTCAACAATGTACGGACCTTCCTATCCAGGGCGTCTAGTTCTGGTTGAGACCATTTGACTATACCGAAAGAGTACATCAAAACCGGCATGACCCAACCGTTGAAGGCGCGCACCTTTATCCGCCTGATAAAAGACTATTACATACTTTTTTCAGGCGGCCAAAGAAACGCTCCTTCAACAATTGCTTCATGTCAGCAACATTGATGCCCAGCGCTTCCGACATACCCAAATACTTATAGATTTCGGTTGCTTGGGGTCTAAGATTTATGGAATCCGAGAGCTGGGTTCCCACAGATTCCACGATCTCCCCTCGCTTTACATGCATGACCGCACATTTGTCCACACCAAATTCCATCCTGATGGCGCTACTGAAAGTTTCAGTTACCTTCAGTAGCTCCATCAGTTGCAAATCGTTGGGGGCAAATTGTTTCAGGTCATCCATGTAAAGGAGGTGAGATATAACTTGACCACCTCTCCTCAACCGATAGCCTAGACCTGAATCCTCCAGCAGCGTGCTAAGAGGATTCAAGGCTAAGCAGAACCAAAGTAGACTCAAACTATCGCCCTGAAATATACCCCGCTCTATCCTTATCGGCTCGCTATACCCCTGGATTTGCCGACATCCTGGATAGCGAAGGACTGTCCTCCATTGCCCCATACACGACACTAGGAAGGTGCGTAGAGTTGTATCAACTTTATACAACTCTAACACCCTCATGAGCCATGTATGTGGCACAGAGTCATAGGCCTTCTTATAATCTATCCAGCATGTCGACAGATCCCTTCGGGAACGGCGAACCTGTTGGCTAATGGCCATATCAATGAGGAGTAGCTCCTTAGTACCGCGGGACCAGTTCCTACATCCGTTTTGAGAAGCGGACATGATGGAATCATCAATGTGTTTGTTAATTCTAAGCTCTCAAAATGGATGTAAGAACTTTATAGACTGTCGGAAGGCAGGTAATCGGTCTATAGTTTTTGGGCTCCGCAGTACTACCCGATTTATGGAGCGGGTGGGTAATACCTGTTGTCAGGAACTCGGGCAGCGACCCTGACTCTAAGGCTGACTGGAACAGGGTTTCCAGGCGAGCGTGCGACCTTGTGAACCATTTAATCCAGAAGTTGTGCAGCCCATCCGGCCCTGGAGATTTCCAGTTAGGTCACGGACGGACTGCACGAACTACGTCTTGGGGGCAGATAGTGAATGCCCCCATTTCTTGTACTGGATCGCACGCCCGCTCGACCTCCCGAGTCCATTCATCCTCGCTATGACTAACAGGCACCGACCAGATGCTGCGCCAGAACGAACACATGGCATCATCATCCGGCAGGTGCGTGTCAGCCACACCTTGGTCTGGTCGCTCCCAAGCCCTATAAACCCACCTTTTATCTCTTTGGAATGTGCGATTCTGAGTGTATCGGTCCACCCGCCGTTTATACCTACGAATACGGTTTGCCCATGCATACACTTTCTGCTTCAGGAAGTCGATGCGTTCTGTGACACGGGTCATGTAGTCTCGAGGACTGATATCAGTCCCAGAGAACGCCCGTCTCACAAAACGCATCACTCTAGGGCTTGTATTGCCCTCCCTGAAGCAGATCAGTTTGCCTATGAGTGCTCTGGCTCCATCAATACGTCGTTCAATCCTGTACTGCCATGCCGGTACGGCTGGTTTAGGCCGTGTAGCTCTGTCATCAGAGAATTTGACGTGAGCTACACGACATGCCGCTACAGCCGCACAATACAGGATTGAATGAACATCGGTGAGGTCTTCGCAGTTATCAAAAAAGTTTGACAACTGCGAATGCAGAACAGCCACCAGCACCCTATTTTTATTATGCATGGGCAAACGAGGTATGCGTGGCCTAAGGTCGGGAGGCATGAACCGATTTTCTCGAATCGCACCTTCCAAAGCACTCCTCATTTCCTCATTGCACTGGGTACTTACATTAGTAACTATGTCATTACTCACGTCGTTATCGCAATTTGGTATTATGGTAGACTGTGGTGGAACCACAGCCTGCGACGGCGTGGCAATAACATGGCTACTCTGCATTTCAGTCCGCAAGCAATCAAGTACGTTGTTATCCAACACACGATTACGCTGGATGAGTCGCACCTGATCCGAAAGTCGTTGCGCCGACACGTTGACAGCTGGCTCAAGCACCTGAAACAGAGAGAGCATCAGAACACGGTACGCGGTCAGGTTGTTTCCCCCCTCTGTAGCCCCATAGTATGAGCGCATGACGTTTTCATTGCTGGATTGCGTCCATCGCATGCGCTGCACACTTCCGCCGGGAGCTATCAGACCCTATCAGAGGCCGGTGGACCTCGAGGTCCTAAACCGTGCGGCGGCCGGCGTCCTCCCCGTCGACGAACTGGTGGTGGCGCCGTGGGCGGAGAGAAATACTCGTCGCTCGAGCTCGACGCAACTGCCACGGCCGGTGTTTGTTCTTTGATTGTTGTATTATAACTGCTATTATAAAACGGTGGTATTATTAAAATCTTTCGGTATAATTTTTAACTAATTAAATTTAAGAATATTTGGTAAATCAGATACAAAGACGTTTGTTTGACGTAAGTGTTGCCAGCTCTATTATTATTAATCAGTTTATTTCAGACTAAATTAATCCATACAATTACAAATTATAAAAATACATTGAATAAAAACAGAGAATTAAATTACAAATTACATTATTACATAAATAATACCTATTGTGTTAGTAAAATCTTATGCTCTATGTTAGTCAACACCCATCACAATATGCATCCATTTGTTCTGGATAGGGCAATCCACACGAGATACAACCTTCTGCAGGATACTGTTGCTATTGCCTCGCACGCGCTGCAACAAGGAGGCTACTTTCTTACGAATAACCGCATGAAAGCCGTCTGTTCGTGCCTCCGCAAACATTCCGGACGCACTACAACAGCGAGGCAGCCACATCAGCATCCTGAAGACGTTGTTATATTGGACACAAAGAGCACTAGCAGCCCGACGTGTAAAGGTTACCCACAGACTGCTCGAGTGCAGTACGGCTTGAAAAGAGTAATTTTCACTGCCCTCGAGCAGCGAGCAAACCTGCGTGCAACCATATTCCCCTTGACCGCCAATGCTCTGCGCTCCCTATCTATATCTGCGTCATCGTGCAGCTCCTCTGTCACAATGTGGCCCAGATACTTGAAACTGCTCACCACCCGCAGTGCCGCACCATTAAGCATAATAGGCGGAACATGCACTAGACCCTGCTTTCCACTCTTGAAAACGAGCACTTCACTCATCTTCGAGTTATACCTCAGTCCATGTTCCGCCGCGTACACCTGACAGATTGACACAAGTTTACGCACCGCCCCCACCGACGGTCCCAACAGTACCATGTCGTCCGCATAGCTGATATTATTGACGCTAACTCCGTCTACAATACACCCCACATGAGTACTGCTGAGCTCGCCGATGAGGTCATTAATGTACAGATTGAATAACAGAGGAGAGGTTATCTACCCTGCCTCACGCCACACTCCATGGCATATGCATCAGATAGAGCAACAGCCCATCTCACCTGGTTCCTATGACACGTGTACCATTGGCGCAATACGGATATGATTTCAGCCGGCACACCTGCTCCTTCCAATTTGGCCCACAGCTTATTATATAAAACCCTATCAAAAACCTTGGACAGGTCCAGGAAGCGAGCATACACCGGCGTCTTCCTTTCCGTGTAGTACTCGACAGTCTGCTTAAGACACAAGATTGTGCTTTCTGTTGACAACCCACTCCTGAAACCAAATTGGGCATCAAGCTGTCAAGCACCTTGGCCATTATAGTGGCCAGCGAGATGGGCTGATAGTTTTCTTTATCTGACATGCCACCAGTTTTATTCTTGACAATCGGTACTACAATTGTTTTCGTCAGCTTTTCAGGCAAGTAACCGTGACATAAACATAATATATAAAACATGGAGAGCACACGCGGCAGGTGAGTACCAGCAAACTTTAGATGCTCAATGCTGAGGCCATCATGCCCAGGAGATTTACCTCTCTGCATACCAAGTATCACTTTTTGCACATCACGAGCAGTAAATAAAACAACTCGCTCCTGGTTGCATGCAGCCCCAGCATCGTCACATCGGCTTGTGTCAGAATCAGACTGTGGCTCCACTTTAAAATGATCTTTAAAAAGATTAGCTATCATAGTATGACCAGGAATACCATTTAAACTCACAGGGAAGCCAGACTTTACATTCATTTTGTCCGTGTGTTTCCAAAACGTTATAAAATCTCCGGCAGTGTGGTGTGACGCTAGAATATCCATTTTAATTTGATCCTGTCTATCTTGACACCATTATAATTGTTTTTTGAAAGCCCTTCTACTCTCACACATATCCAAATACAGTTGGCCGTTATTAGGCTTCCCAGCTTGAACCCACACCAAAAATTTTAACCTGGCCTCCCTGTGAAAACCTGCCACGTACCTATTCCAACCAGCAACGTAGCCGCCTCTCCTCCGTGACTCGCCTTGCTCATTAGAAGTGGCTGCAGCCTTAGATAGGATAGAAACTAACTTTACATACATGTTTCTCAGTATGCTTCTGTGTTCTAAATTGTAACAAATACCATCACAGCAAACCGAGAGCTCTCCAGGAAAATCAATTTCCCTCAGTTGATAGTGGCACATTTTATGAAAATTTTCAATTTGCCTATGCGTTCGTTCGCCCCCAATTTTATTAGAAGCCAGTGTACGGGTCACCCCCTTCTTACTACTAACCTGGCCTAGGTCACATTTAATAATGAGTGGAAAGTGGTCAGACCACTGCACATCCTGTTCTACCCATACACGCTTTATAGATGGCAGTGCAGCACTCGTGACAATACAATGGTCCAACCACCTGGTACACCCATGCGCCTCACTTACAAAAGTCAACGTATCAGATTCGGCGCCAAGCATTTTTATATCAAAACAGGTCAGATTATTCCAAAACAGTCCTGATCATTACAAAAAGATAGCATTTCATTACAAAAAAGCTCTTTTGGTTGCGCGTTGCAGTCGCCCAAAATATAAATTGCTTCTGTGTCTCTATTATCATCAATAATTGAACAAATTTTACTATAGACTACATATGACCTTTCGTATTCTTCCTCATAGCTTAATATTTCTGTATTCTTGATCCGCAATAGAATTTTCATTAGATCTTACATATGAAGCATATACATTTATGTCTTTCTCCTGACACCATGTCCATGTCACCGGCTATATCATTCAAATGAGGGAATGAGAGCTAAATATGTTTGTCTTTCAAAAATGTTTGTATACAACATGCCATAAGGGATGGCTGGACAGGCTGCTATCAGTACCCATTACCTAAATCTTTAGTGGAACAAGTTTTCAGTTTTAAGAATTTTTGAATTAAAACAGTTAGAGATTCTTTCTTTTCTATGGGTAGTTCAAGGTACTTACATTTCAGTATTAATAATGAAACCCAAAAATTTACATTGTTTGCTAGCAATATTTACTCTTGTCATAGTTGATGCTTTTACCAATACAAAGACAATCATTAAGGTTGCCATGAAACCTTGTTTCCTTAATTTACCTACTATTGGTTTGAGTAGTTTGGTGAATACTCCAGGAGCTGTGGATAAGTCATGCATATAAGTGAACTCTTAG
This sequence comes from Eugnorisma glareosa, assembly GCA_947578425.1. Lineage (NCBI taxonomy): Eukaryota > Metazoa > Arthropoda > Insecta > Lepidoptera > Noctuidae > Eugnorisma > Eugnorisma glareosa. Next base: position 44,808,352 of record OX387957.1, read on the forward strand.
GTTTGACCAAGGTAAATGAAGCAAAGTTCTTTCTGTATTTTTAACAAACAGAAACTAAGAAATATGACTCTTTGAGATCAATTATTGAACCCATGTAATAGTCTCTATCCCAGTCTAATGGCAGTTCTAATATCTTCCATTTTGAAATGTTTTGCTGAAATTGATTTATTTAGTGGTTTAAGGTTCAGGATAAACCTAAATTTTCCATTTTGTTTAGGCCTGGGAAAAACTTAGCTGATAAATTCGCCATTTGTATTGTTGACAAGGGGTTATGGCACCTAATTTGAGTAGGTCGTCAATGGATTCTCCCATTTGAATAGTTTCCAACTGTGATAAGTTAGAGGATGAGATGTTGAATTGCATGGGTGTGGTATAAAACGGTATTTCGTACCCTTATACCCATTATAAGATGACTGGATCATCTGTAATATGCCAGCAGTTAACATAATTAAGCAAATTGCCTGTATGTACAAACATCAAAGCATTTATTTCAAGTAGGCAGTTACCTGGTTTGTCAACGTTTGTTTGGGACATTCCGCTATCGGCCTTGTTGGTGAGCTGCCCTCTCTCGGAGTGGTGCGGCCAACAGGGTTGTTGTCGTTGACTCAACGGCGCGTTCATTTTCAGTGGTGGGCCGTTCCTGTTTCCCTGGCTGGGTCGTTGCATGTTTTTCGATGGTACTATAGGTGGGGGGTTTTTAATTGTGCTGCAGCTCTTTGCATTTGTTTCACATTTCTTAATAATTCCGGTAAGTTTTCTGCATAAAGAAAAGTGGCTCTTTTTGTTTTGGATAAAGTTTGGTTAAAGTTCTTGTCTAGAATTGGAGTTATCAATTTTATTATTGTATGCGTAGATTGGTTAATAGTTGGGTAGCGGCAGATAAGTTTGTAAGCAATTTATGTTTATCTACTTCTCTCACTATTATGAGGTCGGTCATGGTTTTGGCTATGATGGAGGTAGCCAGTCCAAGTTGTTTCTGGGACATCTCAACCCATGTTTAGAGTCCCTTAGTTTAGAGGCCTCCTGGTTGAGTATTAGAGCATCAAGTAAGGTGCAGTTATCCGGCATTGTGTGTGCATTTTGGTTATTGTTTCCCTTTCTTCCTTTGTTAGGCCTTTTGTTAAGATGTGGTTGAACCATATAAATTTGTGGATTTGACCCATGTAGGGCTGTGGTTCTTCGTAGTCCATACCTAAAGTTCAGTTCCATTTCAGTTTTATCTAAAAAGCAAAAAAACAAAAAAGCAATAATCGCATAGGAAGAGTTTTTAATTACCTAGTGCTTTACACCGGCGGGGCATTGACTCTATAAATTTTTGACATTTCTCATGAGACATGGAGTTCCATTCTTCTAAGAAAACTTCGTACAGCTCTCTTAAACTGCCACAATGTCGATTTGAAACCTTTTTCTTGACCTCGCACCAAAGATACTCTATTGGGTTTAGATCTGGGCTGTTAGCTGGCCAATCTAAGATCATTGTCGTGCTGGAATATCCAAATAACCGGAAGCACGTCTTCAGCATAAGATTTAAATCGATCCATGTTTCCTTCTTTATAGAAGGAAAAATGGTGGAAGGAAAAACCAACACCATGTCCACGCTTTAATGATTTTTTTTTATGTACTTAGGGTCGAATGCTTTATTCGGAGGGCGTCTTACATATCGTTTTCAATCAGCACATACCCTGTTTATTTTAGTCTCGTCAGAAAAAAAGAACATTTTTCCACTGTCTAACTGTCCATTCATACCTTGCAAATGCAAGCTGGGCTTGCCCATGACACCGCTTCAACATGGGCGGACACCTTCCTTGCTAACCTTCCGTGCAACTTTTCTTTTAACCGATTTTAAACGCCTTCGAATAGTGCGCGGCGAGATTGCCGAAGGGTTGTTTAAACCAAAACATTCATTTCTCAGCTCATTAGACCCTCTAAAGCGATTTTGTTTTACTTAGAAACGAACGATATTTCGATCATGTCGATGAATGAAATGACTCTCTGTTTAGGTACACGCGGAACATTTGAAGTAGTTTGATACGTGGCAAAATGCTTCACAGCGTGGAAAACCATCGTTTTTGAGCATTGCAGAGGTGGGCTATCTTTTTATACGACCAATTATTTTGCTGAAGTTTTTGATTAAGTAATAATAAAAGTAACAAAATAATAGTTGTGATAAATCTACAGATCTTGATCTTGTTGATTTATAACAACTTTTATTTTTCCCCATTGTTTTCATATGAAGCAATCACCTATAACACTTTTACAGTACTAAATGGCGCCAAGATTATATGAATAGTGACCTTTTTTTTTTTTTTTTTTTTTTTTTTTTGTTTTCGGGGGGAAACCTTCGAAAGGCGGCCGGTCTTTGGGGATAAGACCGGGGAGTGTGGGATTTTTACCGCACTAAAACCACCCCGGTGGTCACCATCTGCACATGAGAGGAGGCACCGTTTCCTCTTAAATGAATAGTGACCTACAACCACAGAGCCACAGAGTGTTCTCTATTTAAAGAATTAAAAAATAAACTACTCACAGTTCTTAATTATGTGACCAGCCAGTAAATAGTAATACTAGGTTCAGATCTAATGTCTAAAGTTTATCAAATCATTTTTAGGTAATCATGTTTATCAACGAATGTACCGCAGCGCTAGTAAGGAAAAGTTTTGTGATACCGAGAGAAAAACAAAAAAATACAAGCAATTAGTTATACTTACTTGTTAGTTTAAAAAAATAAGCGTTCTTAATTATATGACCACCACTGCGTATTTATGGCTTTGAACGAGTGGTGGCCAAGGTTAGGCCAAAGAAACCAGGGCCGTCCTAAAGCTCGATGGGTCGAAGACATCGTCAAAGTTGCGGGAAACACCTGGATAAGGGACGCGCATAACCGGGAATTGTGGCAGAAAAAAGGGGAGGCTTATACCCAGCACTGGGTGATTCTGATATGATGATGATACATAACATTACATGAATGTAAAAAATAACATGATATTCAAAACAAAAATATGGAAGAATCATAAATATCTCTTGAAACAAAAATGTTATGGGTAGGATGGGGGTTGACAATGATTAATAGCTTCCGAATTCCATTTTCCCTTCATGCCTACCAACCTATCCGCACCTAGATAGAGCCCCAAATCAATAGACGGAGACAATAGCTCCGCCCTATTCATAGAAAAAATGATGAATACGCGTGAGCTGCAGCCCTGTGATTGGTTGGGAGATGCGTGACGCATTACCATATTTGGTGCTGCAGCTGTACGCGGGTTGCGCGTATCCGAGCCGACGCGGCCCTCACCCCGCCCCCCCTCCTTCCCTGTTTTGTGCGTCGGGGTGAGGCAATACTGATAATAACGGAAACAGTTAACATAAATACTCTGTGGTGCATTGAGTTCCAAACCGAAAAATAAACCTTTTATAGGTTTTACATTAAGTATATAGAACTTAGGTGTAGCGTAATTAGTATGGTGGAGCGTAAGAAAACTTAAACTGTTATAATTTTTCAAATGGGCGTGGATGGCCAAATCCGAAACTATGAGGAATAGCCAAAAATACTCAAACGAGTCTCGAGCCCGATTTTGATGAAAACAGGAAATGAATACGTCGATTTTGAAAAAAAAACAACACCAACCAAAGGTCATTAGACCATTAGATACTGTTGCTATTAAGGATCAGATTCTGGGAAGTAATGACATCCGGCAAACTAAAGGAAACAGTATTTTTTTGATAAAATACTGAACATTATGCAAATAGTAGTAATCAACAAAACATCGAACAAAATCACTATTGGCGCCAACTCTCGCTTATTAGTTCTAATTTCAATTGTTTACTTTTTTTACTTTTACTTTCGCCTTCAACCGTAAAGAGTTAGTAAACTAATTGATTCATCTAATTTATTTAGTAATAAATTGAAATTAGAACAATGTTGTGAAGATGACTGCACTGCGAGTGTCATCAACTCATCAGTCAAAGACATTTATTTAAAATGTGATAAAACATAAAATTAACTTTTTCTTTAAATTTGCCGAATGTCGTTACTTCCCAAAATTTGATCCCTATTATTATCTCTAAATTCCCTATTGATCGGTAGATACAGCGTGTGTGGTTTTTTCAAAATCAGTTTGATTTTTGGCTAGGAATATTGATTTTCATAAAATCTCTAATCATGCAGTTTTAGTTTTCATCAAAATCGTGCTCGAGACTCCTTTGAGTATTTTTCGACATTCCTCATAGTTTCGGATTTGGCCACCCACGCCCAAATGTGCTTCTTCATCCTATGTCGTCGTCGTAAGTAGCGGGCAACAGCTAGTATATTGTACAATAAAATCAATTATATTACACCGAAAGGTCCTTAATATGTTACTGTTATTGATAATATAAATCTTAAAATAAGGAAACAGTAGTTGAGATCTTTATAAAATTGACGACATCGTTCTAACAAAAGAAAGGTTCACAGAATACCTACCAAGTTTCAATTGTGTAGTCCTAATAGTTTCGGAATAAACTGGCTATGACATACGGACGGATAGACAGACAGGCATGACGAATCTGTAAGGGTCCCGTTTTTCGCCATTCGGCTACGGAACCCTAAAAAAGGGAAAATTAATAAGAAAACAAACCGACTTCAAAAAAGCAAAGTTAAAAAACTTGACTTTTGAAGTCGATGTCTTTGTTTGTTTTATTGACTTTTTTGCCACCAACTTCCGAAACTCAAGTTATTTCAGACTTCTTTATTGTTGGTTTTCGCAGAAAGTTTTTTGAGTTACGCAAAATGCATCGCCGTGATTTACAAACAGGACTTTAGTATGTATGAAACCGAATACAGCGTAAATTCAGCAACTCATTTTACGCGACTTACAGATCAAAAAATTACGCTCGTTTGGCCTCAGCCTAAATACACTAGCATTCACAATCTTGCATGCCTTAAACTCAAAGTTTATTTCTGCTGAAAGACAAGGGAACTTAGAATTCCATGGCAACAACTCCTTAATATTGGGTCCCCCCCACCTATGAAATTGGAGTTTTTTTCTCACAAATAGAGAACCTCGTCACTTCTATGAATTAAAATATTCATCAATTGCTTGATATTGTATCGAATAATGACCATCTTAAACAACTACCAATAGTAAAAAAACTTTATTACTTATATTTTACTAAACAAAAAAAAAATACCTTAAAAATGACTCCTCTTTTTGTTAGCAAAAAGAGGACCACTATTTGTTTTAACTTCGCCAAAACTTATTTTTATAGTGTTCATAGTTGTTTATTAAATTAAGAAAATGTTTGTATGAAAAATGGAACTTCTTTAAAATCCTCCATACAAAACGCTGATTTCATAGGTGGGGACCTAATTATTGAAGCCAATGCAACTATACCCTACAGTAGCCAAGGGTCAACTTTTGTAAGAGACAACACGAAAGTTTACAAGTTTACAACTTTTTACAGAAGTTGACTCTTGGCCGGAGTACATACGAGTATCTTAATGTGATTTTATTATTTGTCTATCAAATACTGACGGTGCCATTTTTCAAAGGGCAGCCGCTAGGAATCGAATTGTATTGAACCTTCGCTACTGATACCCTACTTGATTAACATAAATAAAAATCAAGTTTATTTTGGATCACAACACAAAGTAGGTATTACGCAGTAAGTTCCGAGGGGAGCTTATAAATCAATATCATACTCTCTGTCCACCCCCTTACCCCATGTCACAGACGCAACACAGACACAGGTTTAGAATAAATCAAAGCCCGCAGTATTGCCACAGTATTGCGCAGTAAATTTTCCGAGGGTTGCTAGGCAAGTTAATTACGACCGGCTTATAAATCAATATGGTCCTCCCTGTCTACCCCCTTTCCTCCCAAGTCACAGACGCAACACACTCACAGATTTAATATAAATCCAAATAGCCAACACAGTATCGCGAGGGTGGCTTTTAGGGCTCCGCATGATCTATAGCATACGGGTTTGCTTCCTCGTTGGCCTAGTCGTCGACTGTCGAGTAGACCTGGGTACGATCCCAAGGTCCGGCAATGTTTTGTTGGGTTATCCATTTGGAAATATCAGTAGAACCTTTGAAGTCTGGATTCATGCCCGCTTAGCTACCCCATTTTACATGGGCTTAAGGAAACCTGACGAAATGTAAGGTGTAGTTACTACAATACATACGAGTACTCGTAATCTAGGTCCAACGCCTTGAGGAATATAGGCGGGGTATAATGCTATTTTAAGGGTGGACTAATAATACCAATTCTAGGCATCCTTTATCTGTCCCGCAGGTGTTACCATAGGCTTCTTTAGATTTTATTATGGCTAGCAAAAAATTCAATAAGTTAAGCCCTATACAAGAACTTTAATCGATTTTCATAAATAAAAGTAAACAATATGTACTTTTAGTGATACGGGACCCTTACAGCTAGTTGGTGTGCTTACCACCGAGTACGTTTCTCCACGTTCCCTCAGCGACCCAAGCGAGCTAAATATAGGGTGCGGGCCCCCTGTTAGTCTGTTGCCATGGTTACTGCTAATTGACTACACTACCTGAGGGTTGCATACCCCCCCTGGATATTGATTGAATGGGAGATGCTGGTAACATCTCGAGTCGTAAACATAACTAGTTGACTACGTTCAATTATTATGGATATTCCCGACAATTTGCCGAGATTGTGCTTTCTTGTGTATGGCATGTATTAAAATCACTAAACAGCTACACTTCGTATGTCAAGATCATGTCCGCATAAAAATTATTTGGCGTTTTGCAAAAAAAGAAAAAAAAGTGACGCAGTGGTAAAAGCTTAGACTGACTAAGGAGTTAACGTCATGCATGTGTCATGCATCATGATGCTCGTTTGGCTTCAGCCTTATCTAAGAATGGGGGGTAAAGCCATTAAAATTTCGAATTTACATAAAGAATTCTTTTAACATACCAATCGTACCCGTAAAACTTATACAGCCGTGACTGATGAGACCGTGCGAGAGGGACTTGAAAGCCGGAAATAATTCAAATTCTGAGACGAGCTTGCAAAAGTATCCATATTCGGTGGTTTAGCTTCAATACTTAGTCTGTGACAATTTTGTTCAAACGTGTTACCAAATAATACGTTTTCCCTTTTTTAGGGTTCCGTAGCCGAATGGTAAAAAACGGAACCCTTATAGATTCGGCAACAACGTGCATGTAGGTCAAGGATCGAAAGAACGGCAACGTAGCATAATGACTACCGATTGTACGAACAATGACATTTATGTTGCCTGTTTGTGATAATATAATGTTTTTCTTTAAATGAAATGTAATGAAGGAAAAACAAGTATTGCATATTGATTTAACAGAATTATAGTATCGCCTGCACGCCATCTAGCTCAAACGAACGCAATCATGATGGTGGATTGGCTGAGCAAACTTTCATTGTCAAGTTACTCACACATGTAAAGAACCGGTTGGTCTAGGTATACACTACGGAATTATTTTTTAATCATCATCGCCAGTGATCAGAATAGGTAGAGCTAATGTGCCTAAAGTTCAAGGAACAGAAACGAAAGTCGAGACTTACTTCCGACAATTAAAAAATATTCTAAGTACAACTTAAATTAATAAAGTAAAAAAAATACAGAATTAATTTACTGTTTCTGTTTAAAAAAAACGCGCACGAATTTTATTGTTTAAAAAATAAAGGTAACGTATCTCCTTATCTTCGTTTGCGCCATAAGCGTAAGCGTTAGAACTAACAGGGTATTAAAAACAATTTATAGGTTTTCATACTATTTATTCAATTATTGGAACTAAACGTAAAGAGAAATCGAAACAACTTGCGGTAAAACGTAGTCCATAAAATCAAGCCAAGGTGGTCATGTGACGCAGATCCAATAAACGATAAAACTTCACGAGTCAAATATGCGTACACAACTTGAGAAACTACAGAGAGTGAATTATGCGCGCACGACGACGAAGTAAAAATTATTAGTCGTATGGAACACTTTTCGTTTCTGCTCCTTGCTTGAACTTTAGCTCTACCTATTCCGATCACTGATCATCACTTAAGAGTGGTTTGCACAATTTACCTTTATTATTGCATAAAACATTGCCTTAATTTTATGAAAATGAATATTGAATACGACATAAGGGCGGCTAAACGCAAACAAATTGTGCAACCCCTTGGTTTCATTATAATCCCACCATGCATACATATATATGTAAATAACCTCTATATGTACCAACCGATGGTTAAATATTTATAACAACACAAAACACTGTCGGCAGACGGCAGACACAGATGGCAATTTCCAACGACCCTGAGGAGTTCCCTTCATTATTGTTAATGTATTACTTTTGGATAACCCACCCTCCCACCAACCCTTCACTTCTCATACCCACCATTTGGAGAGATTTATTTGTTACAGTCGCACGATGCGTTGTGTCAACCAATTACAGACGCGCCCTTTACGCACCAAGGTCGAAAGCAAACGGCCGCCGGCCGTTATGACCGATTACTCCACCTTTATTCGAATCATTGACAGGGGGTGAATATATTATACAGGAGTGATTGGAAATCCCTTTCTAAAACTTGCCACGATTCACCCCTCAATTGATTTTACGTTATGCCTTTGTCCCTATTTTGTATAAGGGCAAGGGAGCTGGGTCTAGCAAAAATACACGTTACGAGTACAATTCAAGGTCAGGTTTGGCAGTTAGCACGCAGCTGTAATAAGGGCAACATACAATACATTGAAGGGTACCCAGGAGTGCCTTTGTTTGCAACCAGAGGGGTGAACGGGTTCGATCTACCGCGAGGCGCGAGCCTCCTTGCCGGATTGCCGCCATGGGATCTAGAGGCAATAATCCTCGCGCGCCTGCACGAATGACGCGCGGAGGCTCTACGTCAGGGGGAAACTCGGCTGCCGCGGCAAATTGCCGCTCAGCGGACAGACTTCCGGCATGATCTCATGGCGACATGGAGAGAACGACTGTCGCAACCCCGTGCAGGGCACGCCACAATAGTGCCGATAAGGCCCCTCTTTGAGGAGTGGCTTGAGAGGCGCCACGGCGTCTTCACCTTCCGCCTGACGCAGGTCCTCACCGGACACGGTTGTTTCGGGAGGTACCTGCACCGGATCGCGCGGGAGGAAACGCCCGGGTGTTACCACTGTGAGGATCGACCGGAGGATACGGTGGACCACACGGTGGAGGTCTGCCCAGCGTGGGCGGAGCACCGCCATGTCCTCGTAGCTGCGATCGGCGGCGGCGACCTCTGGCGTCCGGCCTTGGTTCATTCCATGGTCCAGAGCGAGACGGAATGGGACGCCGTCGTCTCCTTCTGCGAAGCAGTCATGCTAGCGAAGGAGGCGGCGAAACGCGAGAGGGAGAGAACCTCACGTCCCAGCCGCCGCGGGAGACGCACCTTGCGTCGGGGGCCACGTGGTGGCCCCCGGCCACCGTAGGCGCGGGCTTGTGGACGGCGAGCTATGGGCTAGCTCGCCGTCCGTCCGTCTTATGACGATAGGCCGTGTCGACGGCGCGTTCGTGTTCCACGCGCGCCTCAAAGAGATGTCAGCAACAGGAAGGGGTCCGCAAGGGTCGATGCCTGCCGGGGCTGCGGGACTGTTCGAAAGAGATACCGTGGCCCCGGAACACAAAGGGCGCTGAAGGAACATGGATGGGTTTTAGTCAGTAAAAGTCTGACACTCCCTCCTGCTCAGCCCAGAGCGGGAGGAGTCATTTGAAGATATCCGACCCAAAAGAGAAGTGGTGAACGGGTTTCGATGAGATTTGACACAACGCATGTGACATTGAATAAAATAGGTCATCCTGTAAGTAAAATCCAGATTTTTTGATATGGTTCAATTTATTAATCACTAGCTGATTCGCGCAACTTTATCTGCGTGCGTGCGTACATAAAAGAAAGAGAGGGTTAGAGAGAGTTTGCGACAACCTTAAAAGTTAGACATATGCCACTGCGGACAATTTTTTTAGAGCTTTTTAAGAGGAACTATTCCGACATACATGATAATTGCGTAACTTTAACCGTTCACGCACAATGAAAGCTCTCAAAAGGAATAAATCCCTGTTTTTGAAACATTTTTCAGGGATGCTCCGCTCCTCGAGCGATAAATGGGCTATCCAACACTAAACTAATTTTCATTTCCAACCAGTAGTTCCTGAAATTAGCGCGTTCAATCAACCTAACAAACAAACTTACTTAGCACCACAATTGAATGCTAAAGATGACTAGCATATTTATTTTGGTAAGGATTAATACTATGTCGGTAAAAACACCTTCGCAAGTAAAGCATTATTTTTGACCAAATTTTAAAATCATAAAAATGGTTTTTGTTAATCAACCTTAAACGATAGGCATGTGCTGTTGCGGACTATTTTAAAGACCTTTTTAAGAGGAATTATTCCCCCAGCCATTATTTTTGTGCAACTTTAACTGTTTAAGCAGCGCACGCAACGGAAGCTCTCAAAAATAATAAATTTTCCGTTCCGTTTTTGCAACATTTTTCATTGCTGCACTGCTCCTATAAGTTGTAGCGTAATGATATATAGCCTATAGCCTTTCTCGATAAATGAGCTGTTCAACACTAAAATATTTTTTTAATTCGAACCAGTAGTTCCTGAGATTAGCACGTTCAACCTAACAAACTCTTCAGCTTTATAACAGATTTTGGGCGTGGAATATTCTGTACAGTACTGTCAATCGCGGCCAGTTGATTAATCAGTATCCCGTATCCTTCCGTAATCTTTGTCCCGTGTATAGAGTATTCGTGATCGAAGAATTGACGTAATTCATTTCTGTTGTAATTTCTAGGAAAAATACGACTTAAGAGGACCCTTCCCGGTCCGTCTATGGTCAAAGCGAGCATGGTCGAAAAGCTTGTTGTTTCATCCAGAGCCACAGCGGCAATTTTCTTTCAATTCCCCCGTCTTACCCCGCCCCGACCCCGCACATCTCGTCTCCCGTGCACCTCATACCGCCTAACGCGATGACATTGAACGAAAAATAGTGTTTGAAAAGGCTTATGCCCGACTCGTCGCTGTTCCGACTGGTTACCAATTTTTTTTCCATACAAGAACTCCGATTTGTCATCACAAGAAAACAAATGAGTTTTTATTTAATTTTGATGTTCCCGATTCGTCATCAGTGTAAATTTGCGAGTCAAAAAGTACAGTTAGTAAGAAAAATATAGTATGACTTTTAAATCAATTTATTTACAATAACCTTAAACTAAAAAAAAATCTCACAAACATAATGTCTTCAATACAAATCAAAAGCTTTTCGTTGATCCGCGTCAGTATAGAATACGTCTCGTGCTTGTAAAGTATCAGGCAGTCATAAATAGATTTATCTCATCTGATACATAACTTTAATTTAATTTAAGAAAACTACTCATGCCTATGAATAACTGTCGCTTTCTAGAATTCCAGCATTGCAGCTCTTCTTAAAAACTATTCCATAGTTGAACGTTCCGTTTCACCCTCTGGATGTCTTCTATAAAAGGGTTTCCGGTCTGGTTCCAACGGTCAAATATGCGAGTGCTCCCACTGCTTCTCTATACGGAAATAAAGCAGGGTCTACCACTTCTTTATCCAGATCTGGCAGTCCATCTTTTTGTATAGGAGCGATCTAAAACTTTCTGAGCATAGTGCTTTTGCGACACTTTTATATTACCACCATGATCCTCTATTTCTAATCCTAGAAAATAGATCAATAAATAAATCTTTTTTTCGTGATTTTAAATCTTCTCTTCAATTCTCTCATTAACTTTTCAGAATCTTCCTGATTAGTTGCAGCGTCCAAACCGTCATCTACATAGAGAGCAAGAATAATTTTGTTACTCACACGGTTTCTTATAAACAGGCAGAGGTCGGTATCGCATTGTTTGAATCCAATGGTTTTTAAATAATCCACCATATATTTATTCCAACACCGAGGCGCTTGCTTAACACTACACAAAGTTTTCTTGAGTTGTAGTACAAACCTTGTTAGATCCATCAGAGGAGCCATCAGGTTGATGCATATATATTTCTTCACTCAGTGAACCATAGAGAGTTGATACATCAAACTTTGAGTTTTAGGCCTTCATCTGACTAATCTTATTGTTGACATCTTAGCAACTGGGCTGAAAGTCTCATCATAGTCGATGCCCTTTTTCTGCGTATATCCTCTAGCAACTAGTCTTGCTTTGAATTATCCAGAGAGCCATTAGCATTGGTTTTGATCATATATAACTATTTACAGGTTATAATAGGCTTCCTGTCTTTTGGAAGATCCACCATTATCCAGGTTTTGTTTTCCTTTAAAAACTTCACCTTACTTTCCATTGCTTTGACCCGCTGATCTTTATGCGTACTAGTCATTGCTTCTTTGTAGGTTTTAGGTTCATTGATCAGATTAAAAAAATTATCTGACGTCATGACGTAATCTCCGAATCTAATAGGTGGTCGTATTTGACTTCTATCTCGTAGAGTCATTCTAGTGGCTATCTCAGCTATCTTCTGAGATTCTTGGTCGTTCTGTATCATCACTTCATAAAGGCCAAGTAATAAAAAGGTCCAGAATTGTTAATATACCTTGAATTCATGCCAGCCTAGTATTTTTTGTAAGGTGAAACAAATAGTTAAAAAAAAGGTTTAAAAAAAAAAAATCGTCTTTTCGATTATTCATCGAAAAGACGATTTAAAAAAATAGGAGTGAAATGTATAGTTATGCATCAATTTTGGCAGTTTCGTCGTTGGGGATGAAGATAATAATATATTAAATGTTCCTTACCTACCTACCTACCTTAAAATAGGTTTGTCAAGTTTGTTCACCTGACGATACTTTAGCATCGATGACGAATCGGTATGAAAACATTTTTTTTTTAAACAGTTGTGAATCGTGACCTTTTGTTTTTCGATGACAAGTTAGAGCAGTGACGAGTCGGGAATAAGCCTTCGAATTTTTTTTAAACTGGTTCCAGGAAATACTTGTTTTTGAATAAGTCTTACACGTCTGTGAAATAAAAATTTGTCATTAAGAATCTCCATTACATGTGCAAGGTTTCTATCGAGATGTTTTTTTTTTAGTAAAAATTTGTGCAAAAAAGCAATTTTTGGAGGCTTTTCCTGATTTTGTTTATACAATTTTTTATTTTTTGCTACCTTAGAAACCTAGATAACAAAATACCAATAAGTTTAAAAAAAAAAACAAAGATAGATGTGTAACAACTGCATAATCACGTACGGGCGTTTGTATGAAACATATGACGGGTCGGCTGCTCCTAAAGATGTAAAAATTTATTTGAGAGTTGACATAACCAAGAAACAATAATATATATTTTAAACCAGTATTTTCTTCTTTAGCTTATCAGAGAGGTTTAATAGGTATAGAATAGTTTACATTTACAACAATTTCGTTAGTTAGAACATAGGTTTATTTAAAAACATCCGAATCTACTACGAATTCATTGGAATTTGATGTTTTCCATGATTTTATCTCCCCTTCAAATGTCAGGTATTTTTGTCTAGTCTAACCTAAAATTTGCAATTATTCCTTAGAAAACGAATGAGTGAGAAAACCACGAGTAAGTGTACCCAAGTAGAAGCTAATAACACATTGTAAATGTGGCAGACTGCCTTTAGTGAATAGGAAATACAATGAATCAGGATGACAACAACCCTGCCGTGGGAGCGCAGATTCTTCAGTGTTCTTAAAACTCTACCACCGTTTATTATCGTACTAACAACCCGCCCGGCTTCGCACGGGTGCAATGGTATCCATGTAAACCTTCCTCTTGAATCACTCTATCTATTAAAAAAAAAAACCGCATCAAAATCCATTGCGTAGTTTTAAAGATGTAAGCATACATAGGGACAGACAGCGGGAAGCGACTTTGTTTTATACTATGTAGTGAAAACCAGTTAAAAAACCTTAAAGCAATTGTTACTATAGAATAGTCTAGACCCGTTCTTACAATAAGTAAAACGTACGTTAAAGATACCCCTGACCCAGAGTATATTTCCAAGGTCGAGGGTTGCTAAGCAGCCGCCGGCGCCGTGAGGGGAGCTTTCAAGGGCAAGGGTGAGCTTTTCTTGCGAAACTTGGGGTGAGCGCACGAAGGACGAGACGCCATATATTTGTAACCTGCATAATTAGTATACGTTTATGCATTTCGTTAACTGTACGTGTACGATTTCTTAAAGTCAAGGGCGGTTGAGTTCCTTGCCAGACGAGGGTAGCACAGAGAATTGGCGCCTGTTTTGCAGATGTTTATAGTTATTACCATTACTTATTGTTTGTGCAACATGAAAGAAAAAAAGTTGTTAGATATCAATTCAATTTGTACGTATCTTAGTATGAAGAAATGAGGTTGCACGTAGCACATATAAGTTCAATGGAAAGGAGTGACAACTTGTAATTGCCTCTGGTCGGGTGCCTCTTGACGGGAACATCGCTCAAAGGGCTGTAACATCTAATATTTCCTACGTTGTGTACTTATTCGCTTAACGTTAATTGAATGCGTTATGATTTATGGTGGTTTCGGTTAGATTCAGTGATTGATATTTGTCTTACGTTAAAATTAGGAGTACTTTGATATGGCACATTGTACTTTGACATTGCGAATGGGACATTCTGCGTCAGATCTAGTTCACAGGGCTTGCAATAAAATCGGACGATCGATAATGATGAGACTCCGATAAATTACTTTGGATAAAGAAAGACCAAAACCGAAATCGACAGATCCTTTATTATCCGAGAACTGTACAGTCATGAGCACTATGTGTATACCTAGCAAACTTCAAAAGCAATTTTCTCGTGATATGCAACTATGTAACTAACACTGTGTACTAACATAATAGTATGAGTTCAAAAATATTATGTTCATAACAATACTAAGTTACAACCAATACCAGAGAAGGAAATCACTTTTAAAAGTTGCTACATGTTTAAATATGAGTGCTTGTGAGTGTACATACTTATTGTTGGAAAATACCAGAAACTTCGCCCTTCTGACATGAAAACCAAACTTTTACGAGTAAAGAGACAAGGAGGATGGAAATCATCTACGGTAGCAGAAGGAAATAAGAAGAATCTATTGAAAACAACCACCGAATTGTCGAAAATATCAATTTAAAAGAGGGTAGGTTAAACGAACATTGTGAACCATCCCCCATGCCAGAAAATAAACAAGTTTCTATCTAAACAACTTCATCCTAAGGGGTCGTCCATGCTATGGTGATTTCTAAACTAACCGGCATCAAAAAAAAAGTAATGAGTGTTATCAGCTCATAATAATTATGTCCCCACCGAAGGGCACGAGCATACCGTAGATTAGGTTGATAAATATATTTAATTGTCCTCGGACCACAGATTAGCGCGTTTTCTTCAACAGTAACAAGTGGATCAGCATCTTGCAATCAGCTGTTGGCACTGCGCTTTGTTGAACATCAACTCCGGTCTCATCAAGCCACTCGGCGTCATCAGTTTCGCGCACTACGCAGGGAATCTCTCACGATCTAGCGATCGATCGTCGCGTGAGGATGCGTGAAGGACGAACATTAAATACACATGATATCTCACTACACTCCCTCTCCCCCCTAGTGATGTTTCGCGATTTTTTCGAGCCCCCCGTGATTAATGGACGACCCCTAAGAAACCGTTTTCTGAGACTGTAACGGATGGTACCAATAAAATTGTTACGATACACTTCCAATAATTGTTCAAATATAAACATTAGCGTCTAATAATTTATATGTTATGTCTTATCGTTCCTAATTTTATGATTATAAATAAACTTAATATTCTTACTTATGTTGCGCTTACTTATTTTCTCGTAGAGGGTGATAAAAAGTAACGTTCGTCTCGGGAGCAACACTAATTTAAGCTCGAGTGATGTAGTTTGAATCCTTCGTTGCACTCAGGTTTCCGGTATTTTGGTCATCGGTGTCATTTTCGTTATCAGGGTCACTAATATCGAAAATGAGATCAAATGAAAAAAAAGATAGAAGGTGAAGAAAAAGATAAATACAAATCTCATGTTTTTCTTCGGCTTCCCCTTAGACAAATTTGACGCTTCGCCACTGAAAGCTACTATTTGTGTATGTATTCCGTGGAGAATGTTGTCGGTAACACATGTGCTCTTTCTTGTTGTTTTCCCCAATAAATAAATTAAAGTTTATCGATTTTCCATGAGGAGGTTGCTTCACTCACAGATTATTCGCGCATGCGCCTGTGATATAACGATCCAGGCGGACGAGCTCCTCTGCGGCAGACGCGGCAGTAACCATCCGCGAGTTCCGTAAATCGTTTCCAAGTAAGTGTTTATTTTGGTTCTTGACTTGATTTAGCTGTAGTTGAAGTTTGTGAGTGAACGTGAAATACGTGAACGATTCTCGACTTTGAAGCGATGGATCATAAGGAATGGAATGTTAATATTCGAACCCCGGTTACTTATGACATCAGGGCCCAATTCTAAATGGCCGCCGACTTCGACTCATTTATTTTATTTATATTTAATTAACAAGTAACAGGACTCAATCTTGACACTGACCTGCAAATTGCAATAACCTTGAGAAAATTTAAATTTCGCGGGCTACCCTTGCGCTTCCACCTTAAGCAGGCTGTCAAGCACTTTCGCGATCACTGTTGCCAGAGAAATGGGCCTGTAGATCTTTAGGTTGGCGATATCACCCCTTTTATTTTTAACCGACTCTTCAAAAAGAAGGAGGTTCTCAATTCGGTTGATTTTTTTTTAATGTTTGTTACCTCATTACTCGGTCATTTGTAAACCGATTTGAAAAATTATTTTTCATTTGAAAGGACATGCTTTCCGATTAGTCCCATAGAAATTTCATCAAAATCGATTTAGGAATTTACTTTCGGAAGTCGGTGGAAAAAAAGTCAATTATACAAACAAAGACACCGACTTCCGAAAGTCAAGTTATTTTAGACTTTTTTAGTGTTTTTTTGGAAGTCGGTTTTGCTTTCGCAGAAAGTTTTTAATAATGGGCACTACAATAGTTTTATTCATAATTTTATGACAAGGTGACACAAAAGTTGTAGAACATTGCTAACACTCTTGGTAAATGAGGGCCCGCGAACTTGAGGTTCTCGATGCTGAGACCATCGTGACCTGGAGACTTCCTCTTGACATACTGTTATTATCACGTTTAACGTCCTTGGCAGTGAATCTCGTTCCAAGGTCACCATGGTCAACAACATCAGGCTTGGAAACGCAGGGACCAGTGGAGACGTTATTCTAAAATGTTCCTTAAAGAAGTCAGCAATGCCTACGGGTTCGCTCTCACCATTGACAGACACAGGGCGGCCAGGCTTACTACTCAGCTTATTCATGTTTCCAAAACGAGCCAAAATCATTGTTTGAATGTTCTGAAGTCAAAACATCCATTTTTATTTGGTCTTCAATATTTGGCACAATTTGAAGCGAGACTAAATTATTCTATTAGCTTCACGTATATCACAAAATGTGGGACCAGCAGACAGAAGGCTTCCCAAAGCCGAAGCTTCTGCCTGGCGTCCCTGTAAGCCTCACCTACGTGCGCATTCCATCCTACCACTACTTTCTTTTTCCTACGCTTATTGCACCCCCGACCCACCGCAGCTGACCCAGATAAAGCACTAACTATATCTTTATACATATTGTCTGTTTGTGTGCGGTGGATTCCTTTGTTAATTAATAATATTTGTTAATTGTGTGTTTCAGGTAACCAACTCACTTCTAACCTATTATCTGTATCTTCCGCTTTTACCGTAATGAAACGCAAAGAAGACCCAAAAGAACGGAAACGCAAGGTTAGTACTTGTAACGGGTGACTCACTTGGAAGAACTTTTTTTAAAACTAAAAAAGAAATATAAAAAAAATATTGCGAGTTATCCCTATTAACATACAAAAGAAGCATTCTTGGCATTAATTTTTTAAAGATTGAAATTGATTGATTGAAAGAGAAATGTCCGTAACTGCAGTTAGCATGGTTCATTCTGCAGTTCCAATTTTCGATGACGCTGTGCTGGGATGGAAATGTCAAACTATACTATGAAATGATGATGAAATGTCATACTATACTGAACAAAAATATCATGATAGTTTCAAGTTCATTCACGCTTCCTCTGTCAAAAAATCAAAATTTAAAAAAGTACCTCTAAACGAATCACCCATTACTAACCTTACTGCATACTATTATTGTATTTATAAAACTTACAAGCTTATGCCCGCAGCTTCGCGTGTAGTTCGATAATTGTCCCACGGGACCATACTACCGGGATAAAAAGTATCCTATATTGTGTTAATCCTAATTCAATCATGATTGATAAGCACGTGGCGCCATGTCTTATATCTGAAGATTAATGTGACGGTTTGACTGTCCTATTCTCACAAACTATCAAATCGCAATTTTTGTCCATAATTTTCAGGAAGTTGAAAAATTGGTGTTTAATATAATGTAAAACTTTTACTTTTTACTACTCTACCCTATATCTACCCTACCCTACCTAACTTCCTACTTACCTACCCTACCTGCCTACCCTACTTACCTACCTACCTACCTAACGTACCTACCCTGCCTGCTTACTTACCTTCCCTACTTACCTACCTACCTCGTTTGAATAAACAACACCTTGAATTTATGCTGACCTAGTACTTTACCTACTACCTCCTTATACTTTTTACTACTCTACCCTATCTACCTACCTGCCTTCCTGCCTGCCTACCTACCTACCTAACCTACCTATCCTACCTGCCTACATACCTAATAAACCTACCTACCTCTTTTGAATAAACAACACCGTCCCAGTCTTCGACAAAAAGACGATTTTAGTCAAAATTCGGGAAACATATATTTGAATTATTTGATCATCTCCTGCCAAGGAAGGGTTATATTTTTCGCGCGTTTCTTGTATGCTTCTTTGTTTGTTTGTAAATTTCTTTTTTACCTCGTATGTTCCAAATGGCTGGATGGATTTTGACGATTAAGGTATCAATAATTTCGTCTCAAAAACTCAAGTGTCCTTAGATCCGCCATATAGTTTTTCAAACACCTATCTAAGGACACTTGGGTTTTTAAAACGAATATAAATATAACCCTTCTTTGGTAGTCGGGTAAAAAGGTGAGTGGTGTTGGGAATGCTGGGCTGTGAAAAAGATGGATGTAAAACGATTGAATGTAACTGATATGAGAATGTTGAAATGGATGTGTGGAGTGATAGGAATCTAACTAATCTAATTCCTAACGACTAACTCCTAACTTAATCCATTAAGTAAGGAATGAATATATTAGAGGAGGTTTGGAAGTGGCGACTGTCACAGAAAAAAATAAAGGGAGTCGTATGAGTCCCAAGTAACGGGTCTGGAGAGAAGCACAGGTTACAAAGTGGACAACATACTATGTGTACTGTGTGTTCCGCCAAAGAGCAAGAAAATATGTCGAAACGCCGAGAGACACTATTCATATTTTTTATTGCACGAATCACTGGCGTAAACTTTAATAAGTTTGTACGAGTTGCCGGAACTTTAAAAAGCTCTCGGTCCCAACCGCAGCCTCCTGTCTGGAACGAGCAATCCCAACGATTCCAAAAGTTGTGGGTTATTCAGCATACCACGGAAAACCATAAAAACATATTTTACAAGAGCGAGGTTGAGCCTTACTTCCATCTCATAGTACCCAACCGTCCCTATCACAAAGAGAGTTGGATACATAAGTGGGTAGAAAGGGTAGACACCAGACTGCTTCCAGTACAGGTATCGGGTAGATTTGTTCTGCATCTTTTCCAGCATCTGAGAATACTTTACTTCAATAGGAATATAGATTCTTCTTCATAATTTTGGCCTACTGATAGTCTGTGAGACTACATATATATTTACCATGTTCACTTTTTGTTTTGAGTTCCCGACATTTTTACGCTGTTGCAAGTACCATGATCATGGATAAACTGAAGTTATTGCGGACACAGTGAATTTCGTGTGTCGGCAACAGAATCGAGTTGCGAGTGACAAGGGTAGCGGTACCGAGTCCAAAAACCACCCACCCGCAATAACTTCAGTTTATCCGTAATCTTTTCTTTAATAAGCGTATGGCACTGGAGCCAACGGGTATACACCCGCTGCTCACTTCCGCTCTAGACAACTTTAAATTGGTATTATAGAGCTCTACGTTGCCTACACAAGATAAGACAACAACGAAAGAAAGAAAGTTGTCAAAATATGCTTAAGTTCATCACGCCTGCAATCCCTTAAGGGTTAGGCAAGAGGTGTACCCGATAGTACACCCACAGTCCGCCAGTTATGTTTGAGGTCCATGGACCTTCAAAGGCACATACTATAAAAATATGGTTGCATAATATAATAGTTGTGTAAAGTAAATACCTTCTTAAGCCTAGCAAATATTATATTATTTATATATATGTATACATAAATATATTATTATATTTTAAATTATTTAAGCATCTTAGGCGCTAAGCAAATGTGTCTTTCTATTTAATTGGCAAGAGAGTATGTTATTTAGGCATAAAGTACTACCTAAATAGGCGTTTTTGTTAAATAAGAAAGTTTTGTTTTATTTCTTTAAATTTTTCCTTTTTTGTAAATTATAAGTTTTAATTACTCTACAAATAAGTAGTAGCTTTAAACTAACTTTATACATTATTACAATTAGTGTTTTTAGATCCTTTAATGATTTGCGATGCCCTAGCCAAGTCTATTTTGTAACTCATTGCAAGTGTTTACTAAGTTATTGAACTGATTAATTGCACCACATATGATGAATTTTAAACGAGATTCCGAGGGCTTCATTGCAAAAAATGGAGCTGCGAAGTGGGATATTGCTAGCGAAGTAGCACGCCACCCGGACCCCGCGCCTCGCCTAGCCCTGGCCCTGCAATCTCGACTTGTTATACGAATTCGGTCGCAAGGCCATACCGTTGCGGAGTTAAGGGGGACGTGAGCCGGGCGCAACCGCCGGTGTCGGCTTCTACCTTAAATCCGCATCGTTATGACTTTGCGACCGAATTCGGTTGTTTTGCGATCGCTATCTATGTTGAGACTGCAGGCCCAGTGTCCCTAGCTTCACCCAAATGCATCTTCAGATAGGTATTAGTTTATGGTAAAACTGTGGAATTTATGGTAAACTTGTTTACTTTCAGATGGACGTTTTGTTTTCGAAGCTGAAAAGGATGAGCGACGAAAGTAAGTACGGCTTGATTTAAATAATATCAGTTTTGTATTACTTTTGCATTTAAGTTCGCTTTTTTACTGATTTTAAGAAGACATCCAGACCAAGTAAAACGATCGATGTCGAGGTACCTGTAGAATATCTATGAATTCGACTACGGTATTTCATAACGACAATGGGTAGCATCGACCTGCAAAGATATTTATAATATTATATGATTAGAGTTTTCGAAAACAGATATGTAACCTCTGTTTTTTTTATTACTGTTCATCAGGGAAGATAAACTGGCTTAAGCCGTTTCCGCAGCGATGGGTCTGGTCACTCTCTTAATTGAGTTTCTATTGATATGAAATGATTGTTAGCTGATGATACATTCATGTATGTAAAGACAAGTCAATAACCAGTGTTCACTATTTGATGGGCACGAAACAATTTATAAATAATTAGGTTTTTATAAATTGCTAAATGGCGGATTAAAACTAGATTTTACGTTTTATAAAGTTGGTAATCTCTACCAAAAACGTCATTTCCAAACAACAGCCGCCGTTTATACGCCAGGCCGGGTACTTTTGGGACTGCCCTAGTAACTCTCGCTTATCAAATAAATACCTACGTATATAAACAGACTGTGTTGTCCTGATTTCTTTTTGTTGTTAGTTTCAGAAGATGAGGAGAAGATGCGGACGTCTCGAAGTGTAGCTGACACGACGGATGTAAACAACTTTAGCTCAGAGATGGCACAAACTTGCATTTCAACTGATTTTAAGCCATTTTCCCCTGTAGTTCAAGCGACCACGTGTAATGAGGCGCCTAAGACGGAGGTTCAAGAATCCGAAGAAACTAACCCTGTTAAAACTGAATGCAAGCACCTCGAAACAGTTCAGGATTCAGATGTCACTAACTCGGAGGAGTCAGAGAAGAACCAAGGCTACGAAGCGTTCTCTATGGTGACGTCAAAGAGCGGAAGGTTTGACCATGCGACTAAATATTGGTCAGAATCGTCGGTGAACTGCGCCGACGCTAAACCATCAAACCCTTTCCAGTAACGGAAAGACAGCGGGACCGGCAGTGCCAGGTTATATAAGAGGTTAACGGATAGTATGTGCCACGCGATGATCACTCAATTTAGGTAATAGTTTGGCGATAATAATTATGAGCCCATGTCATATTTCTAAATTAATACTTTAATGTACTTTCCAATAAATATAAGCTATTTATTTAAGGTAAATAAGTTAGATAGGCATAATAAGTTGCTTTTAACAAAACAACATGAATGTAGGTATATGTTGTTTTGTTTGTACAATAATCGACTTTCTACATTTATTATAAATTATGTCGCAGGCGTTTTAAATTAGTTAGATGTATGAATTATTGGTCAGTCCAAGACAAATGTTGGAAGCATAATATTGGTCGATATGATGAACAGTTAATAAATTACTTAAATGGCTGTTTACCTGCATTACTTGTAGTGTTATCAATGTTGTAATGCTTGATCACATTCACATTTTTACCTGATCGCTGATCGCCGTTGAACCTTGGTCGCTCCAAATCTTAAGGTGCACCTAGATGCGGTCGATCTATAACTTTGACCGATCAGATCGATCCTCAGGTTGTCGATTTTTATAGATGTCAGTAATTATTGATTAATAAATTAAACCACGCAGTCAGTTACCAAACGAAATCAATGGTCGGTCGGTTGTTCGTCGATAGATGGTCGATTAGTCATCGATTGATTTAAGGAGTTGTTCCCGGCTTTTGTAAGTAGATAGGGTCTATATCTGAGGAATCCAGACATTTTCAATTTTTTTACTACTTTGACTTAAATAATAGTTTTATAATATCAAGGCATGTGGATGCGGCTCAAACATTTAGAAGATAAGATTCTAAAAGAGCTTGGGTAAAGACCCTGTTGAGACTGAAGTAAGATGAAGTAATTATTTTTAGTACATATTTATCTTAGGCTATTGTTAGATGATGGACTAAGAAAACGTGTGGAAGGATAGTTGTTGTAATAGCCTGGGTTGTGACCTTGTGACGGTGTTAAGGTAGAAATACTACTGTGCCGTTTCGCCTCAGAATCGGTTTCATACATTTAGTATGGTTAGAAACACATTTCGCTGCGACGCAACACTCTGTAATAATGTATTGTGTTCAACCTTTACCCTGACGTCATTCGAACACCAAAACGAGTGACTGCCGTCGGCGTAACGCTATTTACAGGGGAGGCGTGTGCCAGCGCTGCTGTTATTTGAAAGTGCAAACTGTTAGATGTTTCAAAACGTCCTCTCTACACCTTTGGTCTTTGTCTAAGTAATTAGTGAGTATCCACTGCTTTCTTTGACAGGTCGTTAGAACAAGTTTTATTACAAGCAGCTTTTTGGTACAAGCCTTCAAGTGCCGCGATATTGTAAATTCTGAAAAAGCTTCCCGAGTTTACAAATACACAAATCTATTTATTTTAGGTACTGTTCATTGATTAGCTTTTCTGTATATTATATAGGTACTTTTTCTGAATTTATAAGTTTATCATCCGTCCGGGCCTCTTACATATTAAATGTGTAACTTTTAGATTTAATATTTGGTAAGCATAATATCAGATAATTCATACTTTATATTAAGTGTTTTACCTTTCGATGTGTAGAACAGACAAGGACTGTTTGGTATTAGAAACATATCTCTTGTGCATTTTAAAATCGATGTGATAAGTTAGTAAATTATTCCGAATTCCAAGAAAATCTTGTTGACTGCAATAGGCCTCGTACGAACTACGGAATATTTTGTTCGTATCCCATTCAATACACGAACATTATTTGGCACTATTTTAGTTACATCTTGTGCCAAAATATTAAGTGTGCTGATTTAATAATTGTACCATATTGTGGTCCAGGGTTTAGATTTTTAGATTAAGCGCCCATCCCAACATGGGACACAGCAGGGTTAGGACTAAAATTGTATCAAGTTAACATAGAAACCAGTGGCACTTTATTCAAACATTGCTAGACAGTCACAAAGAGATATTTCGATAAAATGAAAACATGTCATGAATTTATAGTATTCAATAAATACATATTCGATTTCAATATTCTTCTTATTTTAACCCTCTATTGGTGTTGATAAAAATGTCGCGAGGAAATTTCAGGACGAATGTGGATAAGAGTGGGGGAAAACTAAAGAAACGATAGATATACTGCGTGGAAGATGGTACGTGTTGACGACACGGTAGGCGCATTGGCTGAGTGATTGACTGCTGCGTTGAGTGTCGCGGTTTCGATCCCCGCACGGAATTAATATTTTTGTATGCCCTATAGTTGTTCCGTTGGCTGTTTGTGTATCACACCGCCAGTTAGCGAGAGAACTAGCGAGGCAAAGGAAACTATATAAACTAAGCGAAGCTTTGGAGAGCTAAAACTGTGTGGGTTCACACCGAAAACACCGGATGGACGGGCAAGCGAGCGTCGTTTCAACTCTTTTTTCTTCGGTTCACACTGAGAACGGAGTTACACTACGCTAACGAGGTGAACGAATGGCATCGCTGGCATTGTCGGATATTTAGTTCGCATCGTTTGTATCGCTGACGTAGCTTAGCTCTGTAGTTCGCGGTGGGAACCGAAGTATGAAAAGAGGTGAAATGATGCTCGCCCGGCTCGCTCGCTCGCTGTTCAGCTGGCCATGTGGCCAGGTGCTTTAATGTTTGAAAACGCACCCACGATAACGAGGAGAAAGTCCTAGTGTTGAGTAAAGTTTTATAAAACAAAAGAAAAAGTGAGATGTATTTAGGGCCGTCATCTCAGTAGACACCCCGTCTACTGAGAAGACTAACTACATAGTCCAGATTTTTCCAAGCCATTCGTTTCTGTCACAGAAAATAAGTAATGTTGAACATCATTATACAGAGTGTAACAGGATCCTTCACGAAGCTGTCAACTAAGCATTATGTACATCAAACTAACTGACTACGCAAAAAATATTGCTTGGAAACAACTTTTTTTTTTGGGGTGAAAAATCACGTTTTACGGTAGGACTCAATGTAACGGACTCAAAACATTGTGCTGATGGTTGGATTGAATTGTAAGGGGGTATTGAATAGTAAAAATATTACATTAAAAACATGTATTAAAAAAACACTTGTGAAAAAGTTCGAACTTTGATCCCCAATATCTCAGTAACTAGAAGGTTCCCAGATTTTTTTTGGTCTAAATCATACCGATTTAGACCAAAAAAAATCTCGCAACGACTGGGAGAACAAGTGCCTTTCGGCTTGGTTAAAGGTCTTGATACACCCTTTATGTATAAAATGATATGTATGTGTAAATATTAGGTCTTTACCTATGAAATTACCGTTTTTCATGAAATAATTCAACGCCCTATTTTCTCTATATTTTTTATTTTTATTAATCAAAGTTAAGTACCCATGCAATCAATGCATTTTTGCCAATGTAGTGGTAGCTTTAGCTTTAGCTTTAGCTCTAGCATTTGGTAAGAAGCTGTGATGAATGACACCAGCGCTAGACCACCAAACAGTGACAATCACTTTTTTAGGGGTCAGTTTTCGTTTGGGGCATTGTTTAGATGCTGAACCAGGATCTAACCAACTTGCTGAGCGCTTGCGATTGTCGAACAGAATCCATTTTTCGTCGCAAGTAACAATGTGATTAATATGCCTTCGTTTGTGTGCTTGTTAAGCAGTGCAAGGCTCAACTCGACGCGTGCTTCGCGCTGGCGATCATTCAATTCGTGGGGCACTCATTTGTCTAGCTTTTTTATCTTGCCAATTCGACGCAAATGGCCCAATATTGTTTTGATGTTAACATCGAAAGCTGCTGCTAATTCAGTGCTGTAGATTGAGAATCATCAGCTTCCACAATCGCCTTTAATTCCCCATTGTCGGCTAAAGTTTTCGTTCGACCACGGGGTTCATTTCTTAGGTCGAAATTTCCAGAACGGAAGCGGGCAAACCAATAACGGGTGATGCGATCGTTAGTAGTGTTCGCTCCGTATACTTCGTTGATGTTGCGTGCGGCTTCTGCCGCTGCCGCTGCCACGACGGTACTCATACTCTATAATCACTCGAATTTTTAACGTATCCATGATGACGAAAAATGTACAAATGCGATAAAAACAGAACGATGACAAATTTTCAAAAAAGAATTCCATATTTTAAAAATAAAAATAATTTGAACTTAAAAGTCTTAGCGAAAAAAATGGACTTGAAATAGCCAGTACGGTAGAACGGGAATTTCATAGGTAAACACCTATTATTTCATATCTCATTTGGTTTAAGTAAATTTTATATGTATATTGTATTCAAATTGTATTACTTTATTATTAAGATTTGAGAACATTATGTTGTTGTCCTATGGTGAATGC
Source organism: Eugnorisma glareosa (assembly GCA_947578425.1). Lineage (NCBI taxonomy): Eukaryota > Metazoa > Arthropoda > Insecta > Lepidoptera > Noctuidae > Eugnorisma > Eugnorisma glareosa. The sequence continues at coordinate 44,834,871 of OX387957.1, forward strand.
TGCGTATACCTTTAATGGGCATGCATACCAGCACTTTCTTTTTTTATTGTTCACATTAATTCTTAGTACCTATGTACTGCTGTTGGTGTACCAAATAAATAAATAAACATTCTGTTGCTTATTATTCCCGCCTATTTTCTAACACGGAGCGTAATTATAGTACTACTGAACGCGAAGTAACAAATGAAAATGTTGTAGTATATACTAATATTAGAGGTAAAAGGATCATGCAACTCTTCCATAGTAATCTGATCTAAAAAAACATGTGTTGAATAGAACAGTGATCGATATCACTGAATAGATATCATTGTTACTAGTAACTTTTGGTACGGTCCAAAGAAAATATATCCGAGGTAATAAGAGAAAATATAAAAAGTACACAGTCATTTACTACAGTACAACAATATGTTAAAAACAAGAAAATCTCGTTGTACCTGATCCATGCGACACGTATCATCTCTAGCTTCATTTTTTATCTAGAGACCATACAAATCTGACTCACCCATAAAAGATATACCTAATACTGATTAGGTATATCCTTTATGGGTGAGTCAGATTTGTATGGTCTCAAAAATACGTATTTTTGATAGTGTGTATGCACTTACTTACCATCATAAAAAGTGTGTTCAGCAGCTAGCTTTTTCTAACCTTTTCTTTCCTACGCTAGCAAATATACCGCCTTCCTAGGCCAGATTTTCTTGGTCCGATAATAAAAGTACTACTAGTAGTAGTCGAGCGCAATTAGACAATAAGGTGGAACGAAGTTTATAGTGGTCGGATTTTCATGGAACTTTTTTTATTGAGTTCCTAGAAGAGTGGAGAAGAAAGTTTTTTGTCGCCGCTTGCGACTTTTTTTTTCGATTTTCCTTTTTGAATATTTTTCTCGTTTTGAATAACTTCTAATTCGACGAATTCATATTGTGGCTTAATGGTGTGTCCTGCGTGCATCCATTAAACACCAATTTAGTGTTTCTTTGTAATTGGTAATTGATACTTGTTCACGGATAACTGGACATAAAATTTTTCAAGAAAACCACATTATTGAGTGTAGTGACTAAAAATTAATTTGCAAATAGCAGAAAATCGTCTATCTTCATTAGAAGGCAATTTCTTTTCGAAATGGTTCTCAATGTGCAGATAATTTTCCAAATCCTCATTGTATTAGCTTGCTAATGAGGTATAATAACTAGACAAATATTTAAGGATACTTGGTGAATATTAGTTACTGCTGAAAAAGTAATAAAGTCGTGAAAAATGGTTATGTAAGAATTACGATATTTTTTGTAAATTTACCAGCGGCCGCTTTCCACCTTCGTCAGCAATAATCAACATTTATCGAGCACCTCCAAATATTTTACTAGTTTTTTTTATTTGTAGGTAGCAGATATAATAAGGATATTTTAAGGATAATATTAACGTTGACCGTCCTAGAAATATTTTGAGAAAAATGGTCTTCTTTAACTTTTATATAGACGATTTCCTGATAATTGTGTATTCATTTTTAGTCACTTCACTCGTAAAAGCTTTCTTGAATATTTATACGTCCAGTTATCTGTAAAAAAGCATCAGTGACCAATTTCGAACGAAATCTAAGTCTTAAAAGTCAACATTTTAGAAATTTTTGAAGAAAATAGGAAATTTTCATAAAATACTTACACCGACAATTATGAACAAAGAAACAGACCAAATTGGCGTTTAATAAATACACGCAGGTCACACTATTATGCCACAATATAAATTCGTCGAATTTAAAATTATTCATAAACGAAAAAAAATATTCCAAAGGAAATTTAAAAAAAAAACAAATCGCGAGCTGCGATATTTTTTTCACTCCTCTAGGAACCCAATAAAAAGGCCCATGAAAATCCGACCACTATTAACTTCGTTCCACCTTTTGAGTATTTTTTGTCTAATTGCACTCGGCTATAGGTTACAATATCATCTATTAATTGACGTAGGTTTCAATTTTTACAATATATCAATTTTTTTAGACCAGTAAGTTGCATTGGCCTTTGTTTGTAAGTTTGTATGTAGGGGGTAATCTCCGGAACTAATGATCCAATTCTAAAAATTATTTCACTGGCAGAAAGCTACTTTATTCGTGTGTGCATAGGCTATACATTATATTTATATCATGCATATTAGCCGAGCTATCACAATTTTTGCGGACGAAATCATTCTAATATTAGATAAAGATGCGCTAAACATGTTGTACCTCACAGGTTACTATGGGTTTATAAAAAAGTGTTATAGTGGTACATTGTTAACCGATATCGTAATCCAAACTTTACAACGATTGTAGATCCAATTTGCAAATTGTTACCGAGGATGCAAATTGAGAAACGCGATAAAACTGCTCTTACCGGGACTTGAACTCAAAACTGCAAGTCGGGTTCATTATCATAATTATTATCTCATCATAAAGGGTATATTTTTACACGTTATGTATGCACCCACGTAACGTGCCATATTTGACGCAATGCGTCTGTTGTATGCACCCAGATAAAACAGCCGCATTGCGTCAAATATGCGAAAGGGGCCCCGGTGGTGGTCATTCACTCCCAAACGCCGTTTGGCGAGATCGATGGTTTTAACTCAATGTTGTTAAAATCCCCTTCGTCTCCCCCCCCCACCCCGCAGTTGCCACCCCATATGTATGTAGGTAGGGGCACAGGTATGTACAGGGCGGGGCCCACTTGTTTACGGTCAACAACGAAAATGTTTCTAAAAAAGAAACTCTGTTTTTCAGTGTTTTTTATGGTTTCGTATTTGTATTTATTGAATGCTGCACCGATCTCAAATCAATTGGTATTAGGGCAGCGGATGAAGGACTATTAATGATGAATTTTCTAGATCTTAAAATTATCACCAAAATCAAGATAAAATAACTATTTTTGGTTCGTTTTCTTGATTTGCAAGAAATCACGAGCATAGATCTCTCCAAAGCGCCCCTATTAAGCCTAACCCTAAGCTACTTTGTATTTTTATAATCGGTGTATCACCAGCATCATTCTCTTGCCCCTAACCCAATTTATTTTTGGTCGGCGCAGCATGTCTTCTTCTTCCGTACTTCTCTATTCCTCGTCAGCTCAGCAGTCACCTTCTTTCTAGCCATATCAGTCTTCTTCTAGACTTATAGTCAACCTCATTCCTCAGCATCACATAGGTAAAATTCTAATTTTATTTTTAATCTGAGTAGGTTTCATATCTAGGCAAATACCATCATTTTACTTTATTTTTATACGGGCTGTAACGAAAAAAGCGCTATACCTCTTAGGTGGAAAAAAATTGACTCTTCATAATAATTACGTCAGCCGATGCGATATTTGTATGGGAAAGAATGTTCCTTATGGAAGTTGTCCAGTGTGATGGTCTGAATCTCCACCTTTTAGGTATTGCGCTTTTTGCGTTTCACTTTGTATCTTTATTATAATTTCATAGGCAGTCTATCCATGAAAACTGGTTGGTTGATGGTTTTCAGATGCATCTGGTTAGACTGGAAGCCCAACCAGAGTTTGGGAAAAGCTAGGCAGCTGATAAAATTCTTTGATTAAAAATACAGAAGTGTATCTACACATTGACCACTTCTAGGAATGCAAATGTATCATTGTAATCTAACACATATCTTCAGTGTTATGTGTGGGTCTTAGGTAATGCAGAGTTAAAAAGACACCAAAATTTCACTAGATAAGCTACGATATTTAAATTAATTCAATCAGTTATTCAATTCAAAGCATTTTCATTAATATTCGTTGCTGACTGTACATTGCTGTTTTTCCCTGATAGAATAACTGGCTCCCATGGAAACGGGGTGATGGGCGAAAGCTATGGAGAGGGCACAGGGGATGTTATTGATCTATCCCTCAACATGTTTCACCTGTTTTTCCTATGGTATTTATTGGAAAGCTCCTTAGGCCACCTTACAATTAGTGGTGCATCACCACCAAATCCAGAGGCAACGTAGGGTTCTTTGGCATCTCAATGACAAATCTGTGCTTCTTATGACACCGTCGACCTACCATCAAACCGGAAAATAAAAGGTGACGACGAATTAAACGTGTATTAAGCAGTGAATCCGTCAGCGTCTGAGTTTGCATCGGCCAACATTTGCAAAGACACTGTGTAGTATTACGTTGAAGTGGCGTAGCGACGCAATTATTAAATTATTTATTTCGAGGTCTATTCTAAAGATACCTTTATTTGTGTTATCGGTGCATTCATAGACACGGGCGCCTGCGCGAGTTATCGAGTACTTCAGGTGCAAAAGCATGTCGGGGTTTATAGGAGATGCGCGTACCCGGGATGGCACTCTGAGTGTATCTCTATCGTGAATCTGTCGCGTTACAAAACAAGCGGACGAGCATCAATTCAGTTTTAGATAGTGTGACGGACAGTGTTGTGTGTAATGTTAAGAAAAAGAAGGCGACTCGCTGCATCTTAAACAACAGAAATCACTTCCGCGCAGACTTCACATATCCAGATAAACATTCTCACCGATCAGCAAAATGGGGGGCCGCGGCCGTCCTGAGGAGAAACAGATCTTAGTGAATAATCTACCAGAGATACTGGGCGAAGACCTGCCACAAATGATTAAATATTTGGTGCGAATATTTGGACTACACAATGTAGTAATATTGAAAGCGATTCGCATCGGGCAGTTGTCCAATTGGGTGCTGCCTATTGGTGTTCAATCCAAACCACGTGCCATCCTAGTGAGCTTATCTACAAGGTTTGCTGCCCAGCAGTTGATAACGGCATGGCGACAATCGAACCGAGATCGCCGATACCTAACGTCTAATTCACTGGGCATATTGGGAAAGCCAAGGAAGTTTCATATCCGCGAAAACTTGACAAAATATCGCAACCTTTTATTTAAAAGGGTGCGTGCGGCTGCCCGTCTCAAGCGATTCCGATATGTTTGGGTTTCAAAAGGCCAAATTCTAGTCCGGAAGCGCAACAAAGAACGCGTCCAAAGAATCGACAATTACAACGATTTTCAAAACGTCTTCCAGATGGAACCTCGCGCCGTGGATTAAAAATCCTTAAAATCTGTGAGCACTGGTAAAATCGCATTTAATTATATTTATGTATGTTTTATTTATTTCATTCTATTGAATCAAACCATTTCGGTTTGAGGTTGTATTTTTCTGTTGTTTGATATCAATATTTTAGTCGAAATGCGGCAAATTCTTTTTGAATAGTTTAAAAGCTTAATTATGTTTGTTATTTGTTTATATGTTGTTTGTTTGTGTATGTCGTTTCAGATTTGTTTTTTTTTTTTGTTTTACTTGCTTTTTTTACTTTATGTTTTTTTTTTGACACTGAAGCGAATAGACATTTGCGCAAACAATACTTGAGCGACAGACACATGAATGACACTTACGCGCATCCACTTGGGCGAAACCATTCTCGCAATTGGACACTTGCGTGATTTAGTGGCCAAGTGACCTTACAGGCAAACCATAACATCACGCCTGATAATACTTGAAGGGTGGGCTGAGTTGTAATTGTGCATGCAATGTCGCAGACAGACTAGAATGAAAACTGCCTCTTTGGTCGGGTGTTCGCAAGCGTGACTGCTGAGCATGAGGTCCTGGGTTCGGTTCCCGGGTCGGGCAAAGTGTTATACGGTTTTTCCATCAGAAATTTCTCAGTAGCACCCACGGAGTCGGTTGATGGAAATACCCTCGCCCAACGCTTCGGGGATTACAGTCGTGATGTTTTGTTATGGGTGTCGTTTTCGGGGTCGGTGATAACGAACATGAAGTCAAAATGAACATCAAAGACCGGCCGACCGAGGAAAATTTTCAGTTTTTCTGTAACACAAAACAGTGTGATTTTGAATGAAATTTCCTACAAATATGGCGTTGCGGATGTGATGATTTCCTCTTGATGATTTCCATGGCCATTTTTATACGGCAACCCAAACTTACTTATTATTGAAAAATGCTACAATTTCAATGGATGGATATTTGTTACACTGAAAAAAATGCACTCCAATCAAGTGACTTTTTAGCTTGATTGACGATATCTTGTTTAGATTAATCAAAATCTTAGTTAAGTTGATCATCACGACATGATTGCAGCAATACTAGTTCAAATGATTGAACGCTCAAACAAGTTTCTCGATTACCCTTAACATGACATCATTGTAGAAGAGTTAAAAAGAGGCAAGTTAAAAAACTGTAACAAAATAAGTTACGAGTAGTTGTGTCAATCAGGCATTTTGATTACTTCAATAAAGATCATTGAAACTTTGTTAAGTTGATTTGACTTGATAGCATCTATCATTGCAATTAATAGTATTAACTTGATCAAACCTTGTGCTAAATGTTTGCGCTAAATAAGTTCCTTGGTTATGTTTATCACGTTGTGTTTATTACTATTTGACTTGATTACTGCTTGATTAGTCCTTTAAATTGGTTTTGTGGTAACTCCAATTCAAGATCGCGTTTAAAATCTCAATTAAATAAAAGTAGTAGCTGTGACCATTGTGCTTGAGAGGCTTAGATGCAAACAAGTTACTTAGTCAATCTAAACAAAATCTTAATTGTGGCAACTGCTTTTTTTTTCAGTGTAATCAAACACACCTGAACGGATTTGGGTGAAATTTGGCGCAGAGATAGATTATACTCGTAGTCTGGAATAGCACGTAGGGTTTTTATCTCAGAAGTTTGTAGTTCAGCCCACAGGATTGTTCCTGTGGGCTAATCCCAAACTCCACGCGGGCGAAGCTGCAGGCTTAAGCTAGTAATTCATAAAAGTACCATAACGATCGCGCCTTTTATTGGTATACGATATTTGTTTTAAGAGCGTTAACGTCGTACGGCATTTCATACAAACTATCAAGTAATTTTTTTTCGAAATGAGTGAACCGATTTTAATGAAACTTCATACGCCTAAGCAGGATACATATGTCTAATTTGAAAGGAAAAATAAAAATAATTGGATTTTAGATGTTCCATAGAAACAGAAATTTCCAATTATCTTTTTTTTTAAGGACATTTCGAAAAGTTCTCTCAAATTTTTAGACATAATTATGTATCCTGCTTATGCGTATAAAGTTTAATTAAAATCGGTTCACTCATTGCGAAAAAAAAATTACTTGAAAGTTTGTATGAAATGCCGTACGATGTTAACAAGGGTTGAATTTATGGCACGTGTTTAAAATTCTCACGCCCTTGAATTAAATAACAGTATTGTTTTATTTGTTGTTTCAGATCTCACAAGCATTCGATCCGACGACGTCCAAAAACAAGCAATTCTTCTTGGTGACGTTTCGACCTTCACGAAGTAACACATTTTAACCTCAACGAAGCTCATTTTATTACTGTATTTTAAATGTAGTTTTTGATATTTAATATTACTGTCTTGTGACAATACTTGAGCATATCTCAGAATAGATTTAAGATTGGTAATGAATTTTGAAATAAGGAAACTGCTTTAATTCTAAAATAATGGCGAGGGATTTTGTCTTTCAGTCTTTGTCCGGTAATTTGTCTTATTGACTTCAGAGTATTTTATAAGAAAGCAAAAAGGGACCGGCTCCTTGACCGTACTTTTTAAATGGACTCATTCTAATTGGGCGTAAGTCCAACAGAATTGAAAAGTGTCTCATAGCTCACAATAATGACTCCAATTCAAACTACGGCGACAAGTATCAAAGTTAAAATTAATGTTGCTATTTCTTGTATTTTGTTGAAGACAAACGCGAATGGATAAAAAAAGGAATGAGTACATAAGAGTACGTAATCGGTTATCGTGGTATGGACATGTGATGCGGAGGAATCAGGAAAATGTAGTAATAAGAGTAGAGGAAGACCAAAGAAACGATGTATGGACTGTGTGAAGGATGATATAGCTAGAAAGGAGGTGACTGCTGAGATGAGTAATAGAGTAGTATGGAAGAAGAAGACATGCTTCGCCGACCCCAAAGGTGCCGAATCATGTCTTCTGCAGGCGAATTATATCAAAATAATCCAACAATATGGAACTTTGGGTCCCATATCGTATATTGTTTTGATATAATTAATTGATTGAAAACAAACATCTCCTGTCCGCATTCCATGATGCTCGGCTCGAACGATAAACGTCCACGAGCGCACCGCGAACGCGATGCAAATCCCTTTGTGTTCGTCAAAAAACCGACAACTGGCGGAGCGCAGTCGAGCACGAACCAAATGCTCGAAGTGCGCTTGTTCGAGGCTCATAAGGCGGTCCACACACTACACGAATTTGTGCTTGGCTCATGCTCCGCTCGTACTCGACTAGTCTAGCGTACGCGCACCTTTAGGGAACCGTCTTGTAAAACTAGGTTCGTTTATTAATTATTTCTCTTATCTACAACATTTTTTAATATTTTAAAAACAAAAGTAAACAAAACACTTTAATATACAAACGAGGTTAATAAACCTAGTTTGTATTTTAAAGTGTTTACTGTTGTTTTAGAATGAAGTGAAGTCCTAATTATGAGCTACTATTTGCGATATATTACAATTATTTTGGTGTTACGCCTAGAGTTCATAGAAAAACGCCCATGGTCCTTTCGAAATGGCAAGGGTATTTGTGATTGTGATCAAGTAAGATTTTATTATATGATTATTATTCGATTACTCACTTAATTTCAATATTTTTTATACTTATGAGTACTTTTGTGCTCCATTTATTCTTCGACAAAAAATACTATTTAGGTTAGATAGGCTACCCAGTACCTACTGAAACAAGAGCTTTACAAGACAATTATCGTTATTAATGTTCTTACTTTATCCTTATTTAGAACTAGCTGTTACCTGCGACCTTCGTTCGCGTGAAATTATTGTAAAATGAAATTGAAAAGTGTGAAAGTGAAATTATTGTATAAATATTATTTCCCATTTTGAATCGGATTGTGTTACCATATTCAAGGGGTTTTTTTTTTTACAATGGCCCCTATTTCTTATTCTAAAATAAAAATTTATATTACAATAAGAAATTCTCCATAATTTCCCGTCAAAATCGGTCCAACCGTTTCGGAGATTAGCTGGAACAAACAGACTGACAGACCTACAAATATCGAAATAAATGAGTTTTTGTTATAAGTGCCGTACATTTTCTTAAGCAATTAGTAAAAAGCAGTTATTTTGATATTGCAAACAGACATTTCCATATTATTTATTTGGATGGATTAAGAAGGGAGTTGAAGAGGGCCACTTAGACAAGTTTCTAAATTTATGCTCAACTATGTAAGCAAGCAAGTATAAGGTTTATATCTATTATCCGTCATGGCGCTAAAAGTGTGTATGTAATCGATTTCATTGGTTTCATTTTCATTTCATTTCATAAAATCATTGTCAGTGTGTGTGTAATAAAAAAAATATACCTTAATCATTGATGTTCTTTAGAATAGTATAAATTAATCACTAGTGAACTTACATAATATACATATATAAAGACTGATTTTAAAATTCTCGACGCAGCTCAATGTGACAACATAATGTAAAGTCAATTTCATGGTGAAGGTTGTAAATAATTCGTATGTAATTCCTATGTCTAGCCCTCGTGTTTTTTGTAAGAGTAGTAAGGGAATGCAATGCGCAGACTGTGCCAAGTTTGTCTTTATAATATTGCATTTCCAATGTTTGTATTAGCATAGTAACTCTGTAACGTTGGTGTTCGTAACGTAGTTTTTGATTCAATATTTTTAGACTCTTGAATGCATTTGTTGTTAGTAGTACTTACCTACTTACTACGTATTACAAACCTACGGATAGGATTAGACAGTAAGCCGTGAACCTCTGTTTTATCGGATTTTTCGTCATTGAAAATTCCGTCATTTTGCAGAAGACTACTAGTCAATTTTAAAAATCGGTGAACCTTCTTGAACGGTCAGATATACTTATAGAGAACGTGCAAAAGAAATAATTATTATGGCATAGTACTTCTAAGTCAGTCCATAATATCCTACTGAATGTACAATGCAACAATATTATTTAATTTATACATTTTACATAATTTTACGCTATTCGGGTTTTTTTTATTGGACTTCGTAAGGTATTTACAATTTTATTTACATTCTCACCTACTTATAAATATGAAATTGAAATAAATGAATTGTTTTTTTTTTTTGCGGTTCATTATAGGAAAATAAAAATTATATCAATGCGCAAATATTTCGTTTTGCGAACTAGTTAGTTAGTTTTATTTTCATTTATTTGACAGACAACTTTAATTTCAAAAGGTGTGACTATAAACATCATTAGAGATGTACACATACAAGCTTGCAAAGTTTTATAACTTAAACATTGTATAATTTAATAAATTGAAGGGTTTGATTAAATTTAGAGCTTATTTTCTTTTTTTTAGAGCATTTAAAGATAAGCTTGTTATATATTGTAAGAGTTTCTTACAATATATAACAAGCTTATCTTTAAATAATAATTATATTGTAAGAGTTTCTTTTAGGTTCGTCTCCATAGGACACGACATGAACACGACCAACCCGAACCGTAGGTGCACGGTTCGGGTTGGTCGTGTCCATGTGTTTTTTAAGTGCCATAACTTTCGAAGTTTTATAAGTGCCCTTGTAGGCATTATATTAAATATTTAAATTTAATTAGAATGCAATGTGTTCAGTTGACTCCTCCTTGAGCGTTTATGCGTGCAAGGTGTCAACGAACCCTTCACAAACTCGTCACTTCACGGGTCCGCGAAGGGTTCGTTTTCGTTCGCTTCGCTGGTCCGTGGTGGGTGATCACCGATTACATGCAGAGTTTCCTCCGTACCTCGGAAAGCACGTTAGGCCGTTGTCCCGGTCGCCATTTATAGATCTAATCTTATCTTTGACAGTCGTATTGTGACCTTGTTGATTAGTTCTTAATTATTTCTTTAGCATTCCATAAGTGGATATGTACCTTAAATTGTTAAATGAAACTATGTGTAGGTTGATGTATTTTTTTCAAATAAAACTATTGATGTCGTGATTCCGTTTTTTATTCTAATGATTTAATATTGATTGTAATAGACGAAGGAGATGCTACAGTAATATTTACAACGATTTCGTCTTAGGTTAAAGATCTATGCTCTTGTATCGCTTGCTTTCGTTTGGTTAGCCGATAAGCGTGAGAAGACTTCACACTTAAGGAGAAACCACCAGGTTACCAGACCTGCAAATTGTAAAAACGTATGAGAATTTGAATTTTGTGGGCTACCTAAAGACATTTATCTTATTATTGATGCGTCTTGTAACAATGAACTCGACTATAGGTACAGCAATAGACAGAATGATGCAGGCAAAGCCTTACGTTTGAAAGGGCAGCTGTGCAGTGCCCGCGGCTTCGCCCGCTTGAAGAGCCGACATTGATTGATGCATACGCACTGCAGGCTTGGCGCACCTACAAACGCGTAATACGTAGGTGCCGACAAATACATTCGACTGCCCCGTTGGTGTCGTGGTCGCAAGCGCGACTGCTGAGTGGTGGGGACCTGGTTTCGATTCCCGGGTCGGAGAAAAAGTGGTATTGGTTTTATCCATTAGAAACTCAGTAGTAGCCCGGAGTTTGGAAGTTGGCGGTATATGATGCCCCCGTGCCTTGGAAAGCGCGTTAAGCCGTTAAGTTTGCGCCTGATATCTCTCCGGTCGTGTCGGATTGCCGTCCCATCGGACGATGAGAGTAAAGGAACAGATAGTGCACCTGTGTCAGCGCACACACTTGTGCACTATAGTATCCCACAGGTAAGGGCAGCCCTAAACAGAGCCATGAACACATGTGCTGACGAGGATTGGGACGTGTACTACGCAGCCAAATCCGCGTATAAAAAGTGCATCAGATTCAGGAGCTCCACCGGATGGCGGAAATACTGTGGCAACATCGAATCCTGCCAACAAGCAAATAGGGTAAGGAAAATATTGGCACAGCAGAACCCGACTGGGCCCGCCGTTCTCCGAAAACCCGATAACACCCTTACCACTTCACCAGAAGAGGCGACGCGCGTCCTAATTGAAACTCACTTCCCAGGTTGCGCTTTCGCACAGGCTATTGACTGGTCAGAGGTAAAACAAACACCTTCAGAAAACGACTGGCGCTACGCACACAAAGTGATAACGCTGGAGAAACTCCAGTGGGCGATCCGGTGCTTCCATCCTTTCAAGGCGGCCAGTCCGGACGGAGTCTTTCCCGCCCTACTGCAGTGGGGTGGAGCCTCTGTCGCAAGCAGACTGGTACCCATAATGAGAGCGTGCCTGGCCTTTAGATACGTTCCTAAAGGATGGAGGGAAGTGAAAGTTATATTCATTCCTAAGCTAGGTAAGAGTGACTATACTAACGCCAAATCCCACCGACCGATCAGCCTGACCTCCTGTCTCCTCAAAACTATGGAGAGAATCTGCGAGAGAGAGCTGAGGGATGGCGTTTTAAAAACAATCCCACTCCATGCGAACCAGCATGCATACAGCTCGGGTAAGTCCACTGAATCCGCTCTCCATCTAGTGGTCGGCCGGATAGAAGAAGCAATACATCAGAAGGGCACCTGCCTGGGCACTTTCATAGACATCGAAGGAGCCTTCGATAAAACAAACTTCTCCAGCATTTGCACCGCCCTCTCTCGATACGGAGTAGAACAGGTACTGATAGACTGGATTACTAACATGCTTAGCAAACGAGTGGTTCGCCTTGCAGAGGATCAGCAGATGGTCATGATAGCCAGAGGCTGTCCCCAAGGAGGAGTACTATCCCCCTCCTCTGGAACCTGGTGATTAATGACCTCATCACCAAACTCAACGCGAACCAACTCTATACAATTGGGTACGTCGACGCCCTCGCCATCCTCATTTCGGGGAAGGTGACTGGGACAATCTGCAATCTCACTCAACAGGCGCTCCGTATAGTTGAACGGTGGTGCAGAGAGTTCGACCTCTCGGTGAATCCCACGAAAACTGAACTAGTCATGTTTACCCAAAATCGAACACTAGGCCCCTACCGCCTACCCAAACTTTTTGATACCGAACTCCAGTTAGCCGACGAGGTCAAGTACCAGGGAGTCATCCTTGACAGTAAGTTAAACTGGAGTAGTCATCTTGACAACAAAATAAACAGCCCTTTAATGCAGGAGGATGATAGGTAAGAAGTGGGGCCTATCCCCTAAAATCATACTTTGGTTATACTGCGCGGTAATTCGACCCATGATCACCTACGGGGCAGTGGTCTGGTGGCCCCGGACCAAACTAGCTATAGCCTCCATAAAACTGCAACGCATGCAAAGGCTTGCCTGCATGGCGACTACAGGTTGCATGAGGACTACTCCGACCGCAGTTCTCGAAGCCATGCTGGGGCTCCCTCCGCTCCATCTGTTCATTCAGCAGGAAGCGACGATGGCGGCAATACGCCTTGAAACACTCCAACTCTGGGGTAAGAAGGAAACACAGCATACCGCGGTACTGGAGGGATTCTACAACGAGTTCCCCTGGCGAAAGCGGCAAACGATCGGATACTCAAACAGTTCGTATTCGATAAAAAATACAAAATCCAACTCCACGAGGACCACCGCTGCGAGGGTTTAAGACCCGCAGAACTGCGGATCTTCACGGATGGATCAAAAACAGGTACTGGCACCGGAGCTGGAGTCTTCTCAAAGGATCACACATCCACATTCCCACACCACTGGGGGCCAACAACACGGTATTTCAGGCAGAATGCATGGGCATTTCCCTGGCGGCATCAGCCATCTTAGCCAGGGAGGTTGTGGACCACTCTATTCGCATACTCTCAGACAGCATGGCTGTACTGCTGGCTCTAAACAACCACGTAGTTAACTCCGGGTTAATACACGAGTGTCATCAACGCCTGAACCAGGTTGGTAATCTCAATAATATAACCATCCAATGTATTAAAGGACACAGCGATTTCCGAGGTAATGATGCAGCGGACGAACTCGCTAGAAGGGGATCGAACATGGCAGCAGTGGGACCTGAACCCATCGTGCCACTCCCTTTCGGGTGCCTACGCACACTGGTAAGGAAACGAACTAGTGAACAACACCACAAGCTATGGCAGGACCATGGTGAGTGCAGGCAGGCCAAGGAAGCACTTCCTGCTATCGATGGCCGCTTCACCAAACGAGCGCTTCGGCTGACCAAACTACAGCTGCGAACAGTTACAGCCGCCATCACAGGACACGGCTCTTTTAATAAACACCTCTTTGTCATAGGAGTCACAGACAGCCCCCTGTGCCGAGCCTGCATGGAGGAAGACGAGACAGCAGCCCACGTGCTTTTGCACTGTCCAGAGGTTGCAACATACAGGGCAAAGTACTTCGGTAACCCAGGTACTCTCCGCGAGATCGTCAGCATTCAGCAGAGAGTCTGTGAGTAGATTATTGTGGGTGTCAATCTCCGCGGCGTTGTCATAGTTAGGAATTGGGATCCCCTTAAGTTTTTCCGCCGTTTCGGCAAGGTACCTCACGCGATCCATCGTCCGGATATTCCGTCGCGGCACCGCGGGATTTACCATGATGTTAATCGTGTAAATGATCCACCTGTGGTCAGAGCAAGATAATTCTTGGAAAAACATGCCAATCTGAAATATGCCGCGATATGTGCTCTGTTTCTAAGGTAAGATCAATGATGGTTTGGGCCCTTCTCGTAACAAAAGTTGGTTCAGAGCCCCGATTCATAATTCTTAAACAGGTGGTAAAGAGATAGTTAAGAAGTTCCTCACCGCGTGCGTTCGACTTCTCGCTGCCCCAGATGGTGTGGTGCGCGTTGGAGTCGGCTGATATGATGAGCTCCAACCCTTCCCTCTCGCAGTGGGCCACCAGTGCAGTGAGCTCCGGGGTTGGCACCTCCTCGTCGCCCGGCAGATAGGCGGAGGCAAGTACCACTCCTGGCAAGTTGAGGGCTGGGTTACCCAGGAGCCAGATGGTAGTCAGGTCCCTGGAACAGAACTCGGTAAATAGAACTGATGGTACATTTTTTGGTACGAAAATACATGTTCTTGGGCTACTTACGGTTGTATTCAGAAGGAGCTTGCCCCCGATGTTGGATAGACCACAGATTCTGCCCTTCCTAATCCACGGCTCCTGGATTAGGGCTATGGTCATGGTGGGTAACTCCAGCGCCCTGCGTAAGTTGGCCGTGGCAGTAAGGCTATGCTGGAGGTTGGTCTGGACGATTTTAATTGTCTCGAGGGGGGGAACTGCCTGGTCCATCGCTGCTACCCTCCAGCAGTTTCTCCTCGTCGTCCAGACCCTCCACCTTGAACCAGTCCAACTTGTTCGCCACCAATGCCACAGCAACGACGTCGACCAAGGGAGTGGCTGGCGGGTCCTCACCAGACGCCTGTAATGATGCGGGGTTGGTTTGACCCACCACAGGGGGGGTGTACTATGTACCGGACCCAAGCCCCGCCCGGCTGCTTCCTCCGCCACTTGGACGGAATTCGGCCCCCGTTCGGTCTCTGGTCCGGTATGAAGGGAGGCAGGAGGTTCGGTTGGCATTCCCTTAGGACTGCCTGCCCTCACCTCCTGCTGGAACAGCAGGTAGACTGATCCCGTCTTGTATGAGACACGGCGGTCTCTCCTGCTGATCTGTTCTAGTTCCGATTGCGGGATCCCAAGGACGATGAACACACCATCCTTGTTGTCCTGCTTCTCGGCGTGGTAGAGGTTCCAGGAGTCGACGTTGTACCAGGGGTTCTGACGCCGAAGCCTGATACGCAGTCTATCCACGGTCTCGTCCGTGAAGTCTTTGTGATTTGATGGGTAGTTTATGCTTAAGGTTTCAATATTTTGAATCATTAGTGGTCGGTTGGTCAATATAAAATATATTTCATTCTTCGGTTCGGGGAGCGCCATGTCCATCTTATTTTCAGGTTTTTCTTGTAAAATGTGTTGACAATAGCTAATTTGTTCTCAAAGGTAAAATTTATTAGTATTTGACCTCTGGCATTTCTCTCTTCATAAGTCATAAGTCATTTAATAATTTGTTAACACAGGTACAATAAATAGTTGTTATAAAACATTACAAGCGCGCTATGTTATGCCAGAAGGCGTACAAATATTCATAGAGGTCATAGCCGTTCTGTTTCATTATCAGGTGTTGGTCTCTTTGTGGTTGGCCTATTTTCACGTCAAAATCTCCGATTAGAAAGAAATCTTTATACGCCATATAAATGTAGATGTTTTCATAGAAAGCAGTTATCTCATCTTCGTTCGCAGCCTCCGTAGGCTTGAATCAAAGTAAGTTTCTTACTTGGTAGGTCCAGGTGTAATACTTCTACTCGTTCAGAAATGCCGATATAGCTTGCCAACTATTGTTTTGAGTATTTCTTAATTATAAAGCCGACTCCATACATGCTATGTTGGTGTTTCACCTATGTGGCAGAGAATAAAATCTTCGTATTCTATTGTGTTGCCGAGGCGTCGCGCTTCAGGTATCCTCATTATATCATATTTTATATTTGATAGCGCTTCAGTTAGTTCAATTAATCGTTCATGTGATGACAGTGTTCTAACATTGTAGGTAGATATGTAGAGCTGGTTTTGTTCTCCTTTGGAAGGTTTTGGTCGTAATCATCCTCGGTGTCCGGCTTGGATGATGTTTTTGTGTGGTTTTTTATTTTTATTAGGTTTATGTTCTGAGAAAGGTGCTGTTTATTGCTAGATAATATTGCTGTCACTTTCTTCCCTTTGACTTTTTCAATTTTTGTTATCTTTGCGGTGTTGCACTTATTTGAAAGGTTTTATTTTTCTTAGCAGCTTGAGTACTACGAGGCTTGATATTCTCACTGTTATCGTAGTGCTGTGGTGACGTGGACAGATTTCTTTTCCTGTTATGTTTTGATGCAGGCTTTGTTTTACTTTTTAGAATGATTATTTTGTCGTATTAATGACTGCGTTATTGCCGTTTTCTCTTTCAATCTTTATTTGCTCTTGGAGCATTTTCATTTTCTCCGGTATGTGATGAGGATAATTTTCTTTAATATGATAAGGAATTTCCTATAAAGCCGCTTTTTCATCATAATCGTGATTTTATTGCCATGTTTATAATAATAAAAAAATAAAACGTGAAAATTGTCAAAATCCTTTATTTAACAAATCACGCTAACAGCACAAACGTATTTCCTAATCAATAATAGTTGTCAATATTATAGGGGAACGTTGAGGAATCGGAGTCACGGGGTAATGAGATCTAGCCTAATTTTCGTGTATTTAAACAAGTTAGATCCTGATTTGTTTTGAAGGACACGAGAGGGGTACGTGTGACTAGACGCATCGCTACTTATTTTACTTTTTAGTACATATACAGCCTGTAACAGAAAGGGTATAATCATATGGAATACTGTGGTACGGACCATCAAACTGAACAACTTTCTCTATGGGACCACCATCGAAATCGTAAAAAAATAATCAGCTGTCCCATACATTTGGGTCGAGTAGGTATTGAAATTTTGTATAGGACAGCTGATTATTTTTTTACGATTTTGATGGTGGTCCCATAGAGAAAGTTGTTCAGTTTGATGGTCCGTACCACAGTATTCCATATGATTATACCCTTTCTGTTACACGTTGTATAGACTGCCGCGCGCCCGAAGGTTATTCGAGCGATCGATTTAACTTTTTACGATATTTAAGGACAAATTGTGAGCATTAAAATTATTTTATTGTAAATGTTGAATCTTTTAAACTGTTACATAATTATTAGAATTAACATATTACATACATTATTATTTTACATATTTTGAGAATTACATGAAAACATAAAAATTAGTATTTGGGGATATGGGAGCCGAACGGTTCTCATTAACCCACTTCATGATGACGGGATAGAATTACGAAGATGAACAATAAACATCTCATGATAGAAAATAAAGCAAATATAATAAAGGAAGGGTTAAAATTAAGAGAAGAAAGAAAAAATCTACATATTAAAAAAGTAAACGAAAAACTAAAAAATTATAAACTTATCTGCTTATCTGTTATAATATCTGATATTTTCTTTCATGAGTAGTAGTGGCTACGTCTATGAAGATTTCAACTTGTGTGTTCTTGTGAATCTATAAAATCGGAGGAGTCAGACAGAAAAATCTAGGTACGCTAATCACAGGCACATACTTAATTTTCAGAAAGTGATTCCACCAAACATGTATGTGATTATTATAGGTACATATATGGCAATAATTGTTTTTAAGTACACACATAAAACGAAGTGTGATTTTTCCCCCGTGTTCCCCTAATGTCTAATTGGTGGTAACGGCATTCAAAGGCATTGATTTTATTGACAATTCTACCATAAACGACATCAACTGCATCCGAGGCGTAAACATAATCCAGATGGGTAAAGTCGTCTAAGAATATTGATTCATTCACATTTGGAAGATTTCGCTTCAGAATTTCTACGTCCTTGACGTCCGACAACCAGTCTTTTGAACTATAAAATAACACCACTGGTACGGTCACATAACCTAAATCATAATCAGGTGGCATATCTTCTCCATATTTGTTCAGATTCTCTTCTTCCCCGAAATCATACCTGGCGAACCGATGTGACTCGACCAACTGTCCATAATGAACGAACTGCAACGTAGACGAACCAGTGGGCGAGTGTCCTAATATAACAGATAAAAAAGTCTCATTTATTTTGGTTTCATGTCCCGATAACGAGTACAATATGTTATCACAATTTTCTGACAAAATACTGCACATAAACGCTGAAAGCTTATTAAAGAAATCGTTGCCAGCTGAATAAGCGTTTAAGTCCTTCAGAATAAGACCCAGTATATCGTGAGCGGGTGAAAACATTCGGACTATCGGACTTTTAACGTGGCCCATCCATCCCTCCGGCGCTAACGAAAACATTATTTTGATTTTGTCATTGTATTCTGGCTTCATCGAACACAAAACGTAGCCGACGGTAGTGCCTTGTGAATGTCCAACGTAGTGTAAACTTTCGTGTCCTGTCTCTTCGAGGATGTGGTCGATCATGACGGGCAGATCGTACAGCGCGATCTCTTCCCACGAGAAGTTCCAGTATTCTGTCATGGAGGAGTTAAGAGTAGTGTGCGTTTGTGCGTGTTTGTTACCTCTAGAGTTGCCCATCCAAACATCGTACCCTTGGTCCGCGAGCACATAGGCGAGCGCTTTATCAGGTCCCATTAACACCCAAGTGTCCGAACTTTCTAAGATCCCATGCATTAGAAACACGACTGCCCCTTTTCTTCTTTGACGGTTAGGTATTCTGTGAAAATTCAATATGTATCCATCCTCGGTCGTCACAGTGTGTGTTTCTAGATCAAATCCATATTTCCGAGCCAATTGAATTATACTCAGACGTGCGTCCACAGGAACGAATGCCTCATGAGTAATACTGATGATATTGTCCAGCATATCCCATATGCGCTGATGTTCAAGAGCTGCAGTTAAACTGCAGATCAAGACTAGTATATAAAGGTACATTTTATTAATTCTCAGTCAAATGCGCGACGTCTGTAACGTTTCTACGTAAAACAATGCTTTCTCTGATAGCCAAATACATTGTTTTAAATCCTGTGTTGTTAAACTTTATCCTGTTGTTGACTACGATTTGATTAAACTAGACACGGTTTAATTGAGATTTGTTCGTGTTAGCTCACCTAATGAAATCGTGGTATATGCGTTTGGAGTAGGTCCCGCCAAACTCATGTAGTATTTATACCATTCTTATTGCCAGTAATACAGAACATTAAACATTGATTTCCTAAATTGTGTGTTGTAATGAAAGAATAACTGGTGGATTAGAAACGGTTATCCAAAAACATGGCTGTAATTCACCTAAACGAAATTCACGTGGAAAGTGCGATTTCCAAGTCGCTACACCGTAGCATTAACGTTGGAGAATAACATATGGTATCAAAGTGTCACGATACCGTGATATTTGGAACTGATTAGTTATAATTGACCCCGTAACTGTTTTTGACATACTTTCCTTTATCCCCTAGGGGCCCCCGGGGGCGTCCAAAGTAGTCCTCAATCGCGAACGGTCTTGAGCTTCACGTTTCATCTCACCACGTTATTCCGTAACATTCGACCAAGCGGTGAGTTTGACTAGCACATGAAGGGTTCCGCCATAGCACTATACAAACACAAAAAACGCCGAAAACACGTTTCTTGTACGGGGCCCTCTTTATTGTTTAACACACTGTTCATTTCATCTGTCTACCTACTTAATTCGGTTCAAAAGGTACAGTCCTGTGACAGACGGCATACGTACGCTCAGACAGGGGAACCTTATTAGCAGGGTATCGTTGGCAAACTTTAGGTAGGTACAGAACTTTAAAAAGCACACCATAGTTTTATGACGTGCAGTTGTTATTCCACCTCAAGGTGGTAAAGTAATTATGTATGAGGCTGACTATAATACCCACCGTGTGCATAGGGGTTGAATAGCTCGACCGACGCCTTGCCTTCGGAAAGCACATAAAGCGGTGCGCATTTTGCTCACGGCAGGCTTCAAAAACAAAAACAAACGTGTGTGCGGGGACGACCTCCTCCTTCGACACCGGGTCGTACTTAAATAATTTGAGATGATGCTAAAGTTGCCTGCCTATAAAAGCTTAAAAAAAATAAGGTTATTATTCGACTCTTATATATTTTATTCTTAGGATCTTATTTTTATTTTTAGATTCTTAGGATAGGTAAAAACGGGTAGTTATTATTGAAATACATGATCACTAGTTTTCGTATATTTTTTTTTGCTTTCTCATAGTGGAACTTGTCGCCTTGCCACTGCAAAATTGTGTTTTCTGTGTATCTATTATTGTAATAAGTCCCGTATTAGGTTTATATCTAAACTAGCGACCCGCCCCGGCTTCGCACGGGTGCAACATTATAAAAACAAAAACACATACAAACCTTCCTCTTGAATTACTCTATCTATTAAAAAAACCGCATCAAAATCCGTTGCGTAGTTTTATAGATCTAAGCATACCTAGAACAGACAGCGGGAAGCGACTTTGTATCAGTTGTTTTGTTAGTAAGTCATTGTATGATTGACTTATGTTTAGTAAACATTTATTCATTCAGACTGTCTCGAATATATATCTTTATGTTGCAATTTAAGAGCGGATTCCACCAATGAAATTGAACGCGATCAGCATCTTAATGTCGTTCAATATCTCGAGACAAATCTTGTCTCTAACTGTTCTACTTTGTGTACGCTGTACCTTTGGTTACCCAACTTCCAAGGCATTGGGCCCTTAAACAACTGGCCCCTAGGCGATGGCGAGAGCACGACGCATGATGACATTTATGCTAGCGTGCCGTGCTATCCGACCTGCGCTCTTCAGGAACGGCCATAGTGTCCGAGGCTGTCTACTACTTCACCACATTGACACCGATGCGGAGGCCCGCAAAGAGCGCGCAAACGCAGGCAAGTAGCTAGCCGAAACGTGGTGTCACCCAGCAAACTGCCTATGTTGGGAGACGGTAGTGCCTGAAGCCAGACGCCCGACTCCCACTCACCCTCAGCCAGCAGGCGGGCACGCTCAGCAGTTTTACATTTATCAAAGAAATCGGTTGGAGATGGCCGGACATCTGCGGTAATACTTTAACCTTGAACTGGCTTAGCGTAGCACACAATCTCATTCGACTAAGGGGCTACGTTTTACTGGTTTCGTCAACGCTGTCATGCGGCTACTGTATAATCTCTTATCTTAATCACATACAATTTCTTGCCATACCACCGTCCACCATATTCACCATGTTCCAGCATTATAAAACCATGTCCAGTTCCTATCGACTTTAGACGAATAACATGATTAAAAACATTTCTAATATTTGTTAAAATAAAATGTCTGGTTTAGATAAGATTTCTGATTATTGTTTTTTCTGTTGTTCGGAGGCATAATTTTTAGGCTATTAGTTGTTTGAGAAGTTTATATAAATTTAAGTATGATAAGAGACAGAATGTTATGGTTTTTTTTTGTTTATGTATAATGTGTATAATATTGAACTGAGTTTGTTAAAGCAAAAATCGAAGACAAACAAAGAAAGACATGGATCGTCGAACATGTGATTTATTAAAATCCTACTCGTAATTCTTCCCAGCGTGACAGACCTTGTTCTCTGCGAAGATAAGAAGTTTCAACTTCAACCCCGAGAGGCACGCTCTATCTAGAAGCCAATAAATTCCCTCTTATAATGTTGATGTATAAAGACCCCTACCTAACAGCGTTACCAGTGAACTCGCAAGGGTCTTTTATAGTACAGCTATTTATAACTTGGGGTGGGACATCGTTTGTCTTGAAGCTTCACAATCACACATATCTGGTTCCGTTTAAGATTTATTTGATGCCAATCTAAAGAGACCTTAGACAAGTGGCTAACTTCGTAGTAACAATGTAGGAGGAGGCAGTAGTTGTCGCCAGAGCAGGCAAACCCCGAGAGGTGACGCGCACTGTTCCCAGCGCGTACTTGTATGTATCGGGCCGTCGACTCACGCTAGTAGTCTTCTTCTCTTCGATGGTAGTAGAAGGAACTGTTCCAAACAACTAGAAGCCCACTGATGCAGTGGGCTTCTAATACAACCAACCCCCCGTTCTCCTCAGACGGCGGGTATCCATGAGGATAAAGGAGGAAAAAGTCTGACCGTCAATAAATTTGTAAATAGGCAGAAGGATGATGTGGTCAGGGTTAAAAAAATAAAGCATTTACTTGTATCTACTACACCAATTTATTTAAGATTAAAATTACATTTAGTCTGTAATATTGTAATAATCGGTAGGTACCTAATTACATCCAATACTTATATTTTTAGACCATCAAGTTGTATGAGCTTTCAAATTAATTACATAAAAGACAGATACTTACGTAAGTATAAGTAAGTAAATATTTACAAGTGTACAAAATGAATTAAAATTTATTGTTTCTTGTTATGTGTACCGACTGTTATGCTTAGTAAGATGGACTTATAAAAAAATAAATGGATTAATAAAAAAAAAACATTTTACAGATTCATCGTTAAAATTAAGATATTTCATAGTTATTTAAGTAAGTACATACCTACATACCTAATAGATTGTAGTTTTAGTGCAATTCAGTTAACATGATAACGCTAAATGTCTAAATTAGAACCTAAGTAGTTCAATTTTGATCGTAGATATATTTTAAGATTTTAATAATTCATTATAAAATAGAGTCCATATCGAAGGACGTCAGTCGTAGACCCTGCTAAATCCCTTTTAAGGGACGGGCGTTTAGCCTAACACTATAAATATTTTATGTGTTGCACTTTCATTACATGAAGATATCCAAAGACGGCCCGTATACGAGTACCTATCTGTCGTCGGAAGGGTACAAAAAATGAAAACTAGAATAACATTACGTGATTTGTATGCACAAACCGCTCGATAACTGACAAAAAAATTTCATAAATCTTAAATGATTAAGTAAGTCATTGATAAAAGTGGTTAAAGAATCTATTAAACATGATACATTATTTGATTTATCAATCTACAAGCCTATAATCTAAAAGTCCTTTTAATATGATGAGGTGAACATTGCAGTGCAATGACACTTTACATCTACTTTTATAAATATTGATTACCTAACTGATTCAAGCAATATGAGAAACAAAAGGTCGAGAGAATATCAAAAGATTGCAGAAACTAAGATGATAAATTTCGAGAAACATGCTGCTTGGGGCGACGCACATCTACCAGAGCCACGCACACATACCAAACTTCAATCTAAACAAACACACTTCTAAAACAAAGCGGATACAATAACTAAACATACATAAGTGTTTAAAAAATATTCGAAAACCTAATCCTATTCAGGTGCTAGCCCTGGCCAACGTAAGTTGCTGCTACTTTCTAAACATATGAGCAAAGTCATTTGTTACATTAAAACTAATCATTGCTATGTTTGATGAACGCGCGTAGTGAATTTCTCTGATGTCTCTTATATTCCTAAAGAATGCTGCGTAAGGTCTGTCGCCTCTTATCTAAGGGTGTCTTGTTAGCAACGTTTACAAATACACAGACAAAAAGAATTACCCAACAATTACATGCCTAAGGAATTCAATCTGCTCCTAACTTTAGATACATGAAAGATTTACCGAAAAATAAGAAACCTTGTTTCCTTTGTAACAAAATTAACAGAACAGACGTTTGAAAAAAACAATTTTAAGCAGGTATAATAACTCCAGTATACCCGGGCACTAAGACAAAACAAAGAAAGTTACTTGAAAATAATACGAGTAAGAATTACTCAACACAATGCAGCCTCTTCGAACAGTGTTCGCCGTTACTTCTTGGGGTTTGCAGTATAGTGCTTATTCCAGACCGTTCTGCTTGATCAGGTCCTCAATCTGGCGTTGTTTCCTTTTCAGTTCCTTTCGGCCGGGTGGCGATTTCTTCAGCAAATACTTCAGTCTTGCAAAATACACATCCAGTATACGCTCATTATCTAAATACTTCTCCACCACTTCGTCCACCATCTCTTGTTCCTCTTCTTCAGGAACGGGATTAGCGATCTTTTCGCCTAAAACCAAAATGATGTACATTGTATCACCATAATCAAATAAAGCAGATAGTTACAGTTGTATCTGGAGCCGGGAATCAAACGCCAGCCCTCACATTCATCAGCAGTTATTCCTATCTGGAGAGCATGATAGGTGCGGAATAAAAGATAAATTAAAACACTTACCCAAAGCATTATATTCGGTGAGCGTGATACGAATGATCTCGTTCATCAGTTGCTGAAAAAGGAAAATAAAACATTGAATTACAGCAGATCACCGACTTCAAAAAAAGAGGAGAGGTTCTCAATTCGTCGCAATTTTTTTTTATAGATCTGATACGATAACATGGGTACACATTATACCTACACCTCTGCCAAATTCTTAAGGAATACAGAGGTTAAGTTTTGTCTGACTAGAATCATAATTCGCGCAAGTATTTTGCGATGGACTGCACTAATGAATTTGCGCAAGCGTCGTTCTCTAAAATTGATTTCATGTAATAAGTTAACTTTCACCCAAGTGTCTTTCACGAAAATGTTGTTCGTGCAAATTGCGTAAGTCTCCTGCTACTCAACGCATAGCCTAATCAACTGAAGATAAAACCATAAAAATCTTCAGGAAAATAGAGTTTTTTTTTGTATTGGAAATAAGTTTTAAAGACTAGGAACTATTTTCCATAATAAAGATTTTCGAAAGACGCACACACGTCGTTACGCACAGCTACGGTCGCGTAGTTTTTTCACTTTCCAACATTGTTTTTCACCCCTATCTCAAAATTGCGCACGCAAAGCTAATTGCAAATAAAAATGTCCCTTGGCTTTCTCCTTAGAAATACTAGCTAGCTAGGCGCTAGCTTACGGCTAATAAACAACTCAAAAGTTTTAAGTGAAAAATCACATTTCCAGTACCTACCTAGCACCTACGACTTAATAACTAACACATCATCAAGACTAGTAAGATAGTAGTAAGATTATTGATATATCTACTTACAGTTGCATTGGCAGTCTCAAAGTCGAAGTTAACCATCTTCACCGATTTTCCGCGTGGGTTCTCTGAAACAAAAAAAAACAAAATACAAATAAATCAAGTTTCTTTATCCAAAAGGTATAGTTTTCAACACGGTATAATAATTTAGCTCCTTTGTAAGTTTGTGGCACCCTCTGTCTGTCATACAGTTCTCATCAATCAGAATCGATCCGCTATCGTCAGCGAATCGCTGCACAGTCGGGCACACGCTTATTGCAATGCGCGGTCATCGGCTTCCATCTTGCATTGGACAGTGGCCACGCCTTCAATATAACAATAGTGCAATGAAATCGATATTTAAGCAAATTAACGATCTAAAGCACCTCGTAAAATGTCGACTATTCTATTTCTAATGGTATTAAGATATCACTTGGAAAACTGTTTAACCAGTCTGTCAACTCAGCTCAAGACATTAGTTACTCAAACAAAAGATGCAACAATTGGCTGTGTTCGGGACAATTCCGTATATATATTGTTGTATATTCCCCTTACAAATCAGATATTTTACAAAAGAATTGATCGAACTTCGTTTGCAAATAATTGAAACCGTCAATCGGATTTCAATATTTTGAAGTATACCGACTTATGTTAACACCAAAATCACTCATAATTCACACAAAACGATTCTTTATTCACGTTTGCGGAAAAAAGAAAGAAAATAAATCTTTCTACGTTTGTCAAAGGTAAAAATAGAACTTACATGTATGAAGAAGCTCTCAGAGGATTTAATAGTTGTCAATACGGCGACCGGCCACCTGTCACAACTCCGGGGTACTGTGGCGCTGGGCTGCCGCCGCCGGTGGATTGGGGCGGCCCGCCAGCCAGGCGGTCGGTCGATGAAATCACGCATGCGCTATGAAGGGCAGACACGTTAAGGCTTGACGCTCAGGACCTCGAAGTTGCTGTTAACCATTAGGCACGACAAGATTATGACCCATCGAGACATCATCGTCATGAAATTCAAGAATATTTGTGAAGATTCAGCATTCGATTTAGTAATGAAAAATATGTCACGGCAGCTGTTTCATACGATAAGTTCGTGGTTAATATCTCCAATAACGTGTTGAGGTGGGTAAAGCGGCGTCAGTCTATTATTGCCAAATGTGTGTAAAATATATATCACGCTTCCAAAAATTGGTAACTTAGATGCGCTGGAAATAATTCACATTCAGACAAAGAAGACAAATTTCTCGACGCTAAAAAACTCGAAAGGGCAAAATAAAGACAGTAACATTCTATCTGCGTTCTTAGTTTTGCCATTTTTCATACGGTCTATCTAAGTATAGTACGCAGACCCGAAATAGATTACAATCTATACTAATATAAAGCTGAAGAGTTTGTTTGTTTGATTGGTTGAACGCGCTAATCTCAGGAACTACTGGTTCGAATTGAAAAATTATTTTAGTGTTGAATAGCTCATTTATCGAGAAACGCTATAGGCTGTAGCGTAATGATATATATATGTGTCATTACGCTACAACCAATAGGAGCAGAGCATCAATGTTGCAAAAACGGGGAAATTTATAATTTTTGAGAGCTTCCTTTGCGTGCGCTGTTTAAACGGTTAAAGTTGCACAAAAATAATATATGAGGGAATTATTCCTCTTAAAAAGGTCTTAAAAATAGTCCGCGACAGAACATGGCCTACCTTTTAAGGTTGACTAACAATAACCATTTTTATGATTTTAAAATTTGTTCAAAAATAATGCTTGCGAAGGTGTTTTTACCGACATAGTATTAATCCTTACCCAAATAAATATGTTAGTCATCTTTAGCGTTCAATTGTGACCAAAATTGCCCTTTACACCATTTAAATTAGATGAATATCTTAGGAGAAATCACAGTTTTAAAATAACTCCGGATCAAAATAATGACCCGCGCGCGCTGCTACGCAGGCAGTCATGTTGTTGGGAAACCCAATGTGATTAGATTCAATGCACAAATATTGTGCGTAACTTGAAGAAGACTTTAGTTTTTGTTTCATTGTTATCAGTGCTCTCTATCAAAAGATTTATGAATTTAAAGTCAAAAAGATCTTATCATCACTGTGTAAGATACATGCAACGACATCTATTGTACCAAAATGGTAGTACTTAATAAAAATGTGCTCACAAGATAACTTTTAAATCGGCTGACCAGCTTTACAAAAAAGTTCTGATAACAAAAAGTACTCTAGATTAGTCTACATGACGCTATAACCCTGTAGTGTGTGTTCGATCGCTTTACATGCACTATATTTTAGAGGTTCAACTTCGTGCTCGATGGATGGCGCTATTCATTTCACTCCATTTTCTGTATCGCGATGTTAAGTTTTCCGTGAAAGAATGACCCTCGCCCGTGTCAAATGTCTGAAGATTTTTTTTTTTTAACCGACGAATCCAAAAGAGGAGGTTCTCAATTCGACGCGTCTATATTTTTTTAATTTAATGTATGACCTGACCTCGCATAACTTTTTACAGAGAAGTCCGATATGCATGATCCTTTTTTGTTAAATTGAGAAATCGTGTTTGGGCTCATTCTCTCACTCAAGAGTTTGCAGCAACTTTTTTTTTACCGATGGGAAATCATCAAATAACCCCTCCCGCTCTGGGCTGAGCAGGAGGGAGTGTCAGACTTCTACTGACTAAAACCCATCCATGTTCTTTCCTTTGCCCTTTGTGTTCCAGGGCCGCGGTATCTCTTTCGAACAGTCCCGCAACCCTGGCAGGCGTCGGCCCTTACGGACCCCTTCCTGTTTGCTGACTCTCTTTGAGGCGCGCGTGGAACACGAACGCGCCGTCGACACGGCCTGTCGTCATAAGACGGACGGACGGGGAGCTAGCCCATAGCTCACCGTCCACAGGCCCGCAACAATAACGTCTTAGGGCTCATTTCATGCACCTTGATGAGAACTTTAGGCCTTGCTGAAGTATGACTGTCATCGACGGTCAAACGATAGAGACAAATGGCAGTTGCAAGCGGTCCTAAACAGTTTGCAGCAGATATAATGTTATTGGGCTCATTTCAACTCAGTATGACTTTCATCGAATGTCTGATGATGGAGGCGAGTGGTAGTTGCAAAAGGCTCTCAAGAGTTTACAGCATCTATATCGTCTTTGGGCTCATTTCACGCACCTTGATGAGAACTTTAGATCTAGGTGGAGTATGACTGTCATCGAAGTTCTGACGATGGAGACGGAAGGCAGTTGCAAGAGGTCCGCAAGAGTTTACAGCAGCTAAATCGTGTTTGGGCTCATTTCATGCACTTTGATGAAAACTTTAAACCTAACTGAGTATGACTTTCATCGAATGTCTGACGATGGAAAAGGAAAGCAGTTGCAAGAGGTCCACAAGAGTTTACAGCATCTATATCGTGTCTGGGCTCATTTTATGCACCTTGATAAAACACTTTTGACCTGCATGGAGTATGACTGTCATCGAAGGTCTGACGATGGAGACGGAAGATAGTTGCAAGAGGTCCTCAAGAGTTTACAGCATCTATATCGTGTCTGGGCTCATTTCATGCTCCTAGATGAGAACTTTAGACATAGCTGGAGTATGACTGTCATCGAAGGTCTGACGATGGAGACGAAAGGTAGTTGCAAGAGGTCCTCAAGAGTTTACAGCATCTATATCGTGTTTGGGCTCATTTCATGCTCCTTGATGAGAACTTTAGACCTGCCTGGAGTATGTCTATCATCAAAGGTTTAACGATGGAGATGGAAGGCAGTTGCAAGAGGTCCGATACAGTTTACATCAGTTTTATCGTGTCTCGGCTCATTTCAAGAACTTTGATCAAAACTTTCGTCCTAGCTGGTGTATGACTGTCATCGAGTGTCTAAAGAAGAAGACGTAAGGCTGTCGAGGGTCGCGGGCCTGTGGACGGTGAGTAATGGGCTAGCTCGCCATCCGTCCGTTTTATGACGACAGGCCGTGTCGACGGCGCAAAGAGAAAGAGATGTCAGCAAACGGGAAGGGGTCCGAGAGGACCGAGGCCTGCCAGGGTTGCGGGACTGTTCGAAAGAGATACCGCGGCCCTGGAACGCAAAGGGCAAAATAAGAAACGTGGATGGGTTTTAGTCAGTACAAGTCTGACACTCCCTTCTGCTCCGCCCATAGTGGGAAGGGTCATTTGATGATTTCCTATCGGTAAAAAACCAGCCCTTATTTGGAAAAACATAAGTAGAATATTTTTGCGATTAATACAAATATTTCCGAGAAATTAAATTGTTAACTACTTGAATAATATAAATATATTATATATTGGTTGATTAATATTACAAAGCTGTCAGAGTTTGTTTGTTTGGTTGATTGAACGCGTTAATTTCAGGAACTACTGGTTCGAAATGAAAAATTAGTTTAGTGTTGGATAGCCCATTTATCGAGGAGCGGAGCATCACTGAAAAATGTTTCAAAAACAGGGATTTATTCCATTTGAGAGCTTCCGTTGTGCGTGAACGGTTAAAGTTACGCAATTATCATGTATGTCGGAATAGTTCCTCTTAAAAAGCTCTAAAAAATGTCCGCAATGGCATATGTCTAACTTTTAAGGTTGACGCACTCTCTCTAAGCCTCTCTTTCTTTTATGTACGCACGCACGCAGACGAAGTTGCGCGGGTCAGCTAGTACTATATATTATAGTACGGTTGACAACCCTAGTCAACCAAAAATCGCTGGATTTTTTTTTGTCGGAAGCTTTGTGTTTTCGCAAGTAAATTAGGATATATTCACAGGGTGTAAATCAACCGTTCAAAAAGCCGTCAACTACGCATTCTGTAAATCAAATGATTAATATACGGGACGGAAGGGACATCGACGCGAAAACGGTTACCTCATATTCAGTATATCATTCTGGGCTCTCCCCCAGTATACAAAATTTTCTACTAAGTACACTTTGATATACAGAATGCGTGGTTGACGCAACTGACAAACGCCAAAAATATTGCTAAGAAAAGACTATTTATTTTAGTGTGAAAAAATACTTACTCGTTTTACTTTCAATATTTCAGTAACTTTTTTTTTAAACGAGTACAAAAACCCGCACGCAGTAACTTTGTTTTTCATTAACAAACTATGAAAAACAAATTTAGTTTTGATGTTGAATTTAATACAATACAACATATGAATGAGCCTTCAAAATATTTTTATTATATTGTTTGATGCTACGGAAGCTTTGATAATTAAAAAGCAAGAAACACAACAAGTGATTTGAGTATCCTAGACTCAACAAAGCTTCTTGGACCAGAGTCTATAGAAATCTGCCCGATCTCCTTTAGTATGCTAAAACGGTGCACATGAAGAAAGTTCATAATGCTCGTTGCACTACTTGCCGGGCAATTTTCTGTATTAAACCTATTTGGCGTACAACGGCAAACAATGTTATCTTACACTTGTTTTATTTTAGAATGCTGTTTCATATTGTGAACCCCATGTAATTAAGCGATCACCCCTTATTTCTACCCCCTATGTATGTGTAATATATTTATTCATACACTCAGATCGATCGCGGAGCGCGGTGGTGGCGTTAGGGCGTATAAGTCAGCTTAGGGTGGAGCACAAATTATTGTTAGGGTACGTCCGAAACGGAACCCTTAAGGGCTCAATCGTGTGTCTGTATGTGTCTGTCCGTCTGTAACAGCCAATTTCGAGACCGATTAAATTGAGATTTGGTGCAGATAATAATTTTTGTGACCGAAACATGAACGTGTTACTTAAACATATTAAATCTCCACTTTGTAATTTTGTTGGCAAAATCGAAAAATATGATAAAAAATGTTTAGCAATGTTTGTAGGTTGTTTGTTTGTTGGCATGCAATTCCTAATTATGTACATAAAGTAGCACTGGTTTATGAAAATGTCTATCAATTGTAAACAATATTTGCAAATCACTAGTAATATTCAAATAACAAATGTTTGGATATTGCCAACTTTGACAAATGTTTTTAAAAGACTTTTCAAAGGAATATTGCTGACTTCAACAAGTATGTTTTTGTAGGTATACAGGGCGTCGTCCTACGGCTATGTCACACGGAAGGAAAGTACCTGAAATACTGTCTGTAGGGGGTTTTACTGAAAGAAGACTTTATTTTGATTTTTTATCAATAATCGCCTGACTGAACCGGGAATCGAACTCGCCAAATGTGAAAATAATAAAAACACCTGTATTTTACGATATCGTTCGATAGTGTTATCTGAAGGATTATTTTATGTATACAAAAAACATATTTTTTTCAGTTTTTTTCTGTCTCTCTGTCGGTCTGTCTGTCTCTTTGTTCCGGCTAATCTTCGAAACGGCTGAACCAATTTTGACGGGATTTGTACTGGCAGATAACCGACGTTATAAGGTCGAACACATGCTTTTATTTTAGAAAAAATATCAGGGTTCTATGCAAAATAAACCCTTGAAATTGTTAACAAAATTCGATCAAAACAGGAAAGTAATATTTTTTTATAATAATTTCAAGCGAACGAAGGTAGCGGGCAACAGCTAGTCCTAACAACATAGCATCTCAACTAAAAGGAATGCCATGAAATTTAACATTTCATTTAAAATTTAGTTCATGAAAATGAATAATAAGGTAGACTTTTTTCCGACTCTATTAAAATATGATCGCACTGTTACAAATGTCTTGGTACCTTCAGAGTTCGACTGCGGCAGCTTCTTATCGAATCGCAGAAAAAACTAGGTATGACTGTTTCGAACACGTCCATTATTTAACTTGCTCTTGTATTTTTCCCGAGTCAATCTGTCGTATCTGTAGCGTAACTCGTGGTCACAAACCTGTGAACAAGGGGGTACATAGTAATTGAATAGTTAGTGAATATTTTGTCGGTCAATAATTATAATTATTTATAACACCTTCACATGTTATAAACCTATATTTATCTATTTGTTTAGGCTTCATCCTTCATTCATTGACCAATTCGTATCGATCGCATCGCGTCATCGCCAGCCAATCAGCGCACAGTAAAATGACGCGATACTGTGTTCTGATTGGCCACCATTGGTCCCATATCCCCTTTCCTCGACTGCTGTACTAAATCTTTACCAATACACTTGCTTACGAACACCACATACGACAACATTGTTTTTTTTTCATTTAAAATAACCCTTCATAATCTGAGCAAAGTAGCAGCTAAAAATAAAATACCAAGTAGCTATATCACGCCGCTACATATCTGAAAAACATATCTGGACCGACGAGAATTTGGAGCATCGAAAACCAATTCTTCGAGAAGAGCGACATTTGGCCTGCCACGCTGCCACGGCCACGCAATTTCACAAAGAGGAGCGAAATCACACTAAGGATCGAAGATTCAACGGCATATTTACGCAAGGGCCTTCAATCAATCTGATGAAAAAGGACAATTGAAATTTGGATTCAACGTGTACAAATGGTGCGTTCATCTAGTTCTTCAAGACCTGCCGAGTTAATTAGTGTAATACCGTTTTGTGATCTGATTCCAGTGAGGGTGGTGAGGGTTGCCCTGCACTGCGCAGAGCGATACAACGGCTGATCGTGTTTGCCACTGCTTGCATCAGGCATTTTTACACGCAGTCGTTACCTGCACGTGAGTACTCCACTTTTCACAGGCCACCAGAATGTCGTTACAGGCTAAAGATGGGGAGGCTTCCACTAGAACACGCGATAAATCTCCTTATAAATATATTGGTGATGAAAAAACTGAGCTAATCATGCGCGATTTGTTTAGGAAACGCGGTATCGTTAAAGGAAGGTTAACTAAGTTCGCTAATTATTTAAATACTATCAGTGTAACTGCTATCACTAGTGAGTTAATAATAATAATAATAATAATAATAGTTTATTTCCAAAAAACTTAGCACTAATTTACAGTGGTAATGTGGCAACAATTTCAATTTAGGCAAAGAGATTAGCGTCTGTAGCCGAACTAGGCATAGCCTGTATTTCGGCTATCAGCACCATTCCCCTCGAGTATTTATAATATAAGATTATGTGCCAAACAATAGAGGCTTACTAAATTTAAACAGTACTGCAGCAAATTGCAAATAGGTAAGTAAGTAAGTAAGTACATAACTTAATCTAATTATTAAATGGATAGAGTGTAAGTGTGTTAGTGTGCATGTGATGTATGAGTATAATATGTAGGTGTGTGTGAGAGAATAATTATGAGGTGAGTATGTTGGTGTGTGTATGCTTGAGTGTATGTATGTGTAGGTGAGTTAAGTAGATAGTGTGTCTTTGTTTACTGTGCTCTTAGCTGAATTCTTAGGTTGGTAAGAATAATAGTTGTTCCGTTTCCTCGTAGCTTAATTTCTGTAAGTACTGGCATACTTTTAATTTACATTGTTTTCTAGTCAACGGGTATATATGTAATGTTTTATTAAGTTTGTTGTAAAGGTAAGGGCCTAGAAAACTTATAAATCTTTTACCAAAGTTTGTTTTAAATGTGGTTAAATAGTCACATACATGATATTTGCGACGTCTCTGTAATAAGATTGGGTTGTAGGGCTGTTTTTTATGTTCTTGCAAGATAATTTTAAGTATAAATAACTGTCTTACTGTCAATACCTCGCACAACTGGAACAGTGTAATAGTAGGAAAACGCATCGGTTTAAACGTGCTAACCTTCAGAATAGCTCTCTGGGCGACCTCAACTGCCTTCAGCGTGGTTTTGCAGATACCTCCCCAGGATGAAATGCAGTAGGTAAGAAGCGACTGACAAAGAGCCTGATATATACGCTTCAGCAGTGCAGGGTCCGCGACATGACGTAGGTTTTTAAAAACATAAATTAATTTTCGTACTCTATTACAAAGAATTTTGACGTGTTCTTTAAAGTTTAAGTTATTGTCTAAAGTGATACCTAGGTACTTTAGAGTATTTACGCGTTCCAGAGGTGAACATGCGCAACTACCAGTAGAAATACACTCATGTGAAACAATCCGTAGTTCGCTACGAATATTCACCGCTTGCCTAATGCTGAAACAAACATACTTAGTTTTATCTACGTTTAAAGTAAGTATGTTGTTATGCAGCCATCCCTTAGTCCTATCAAAGCCATCCTGTGCGATAGTGAAGACCTCCTCCCAACTATCACCTGCAAACACCAACGCAGTGTCATCCGCGAAAGAGATAATTTCACCTTTAGTAAGTTTAAGACACGTAAGCTCATTTATGTACACAAGGAATAGGGTGGGCCCCAGTATACTTCCCTGAGGCACGCCGTGTGTAACTGGAAGGTGTGTACTTTTGTGTTTATCCACTCGGACACACTGAGTTCGCCCCGAGAGGTAGCTTTTGAAAAGTTCAAGCTGGGTTCCCCTGATACCCAGTGCCTCCAATTTGTTAAGTAAGAGGGAGACAGAAATCGTATCAAATGCCTTTGCCAGGTCAAGAAAAATAGAGAGACATTTTTTCCCTTTGTCGAGATTAGAACTAATGAATTCCATAAGTTTATTCACTGCCTGTTCAGTAGATTTTCCGTGCCTAAACCCATATTGGTTTACTGAAAGCAGTTTATTTGTTTCGAGATATTTTACTAGACGAGTGTTTATAATTTTCTCAAGAATTTTGGATATTGCGGGTAGTATGGATATCGGTCTATAGTTGTTTATACGACTTCTGTCTCCGTTCTTATAGATTGGGCACACTTCTGATCGTTTTAGGGAATCAGGAAACACTCCAGTTTTTAAACAATCATTGAAAATTTTTTCCAGAGGATGTAAGAGAGTATTTTTATGTTGTTTTAGGAATCTACTGCTGATATTATCACATCCTGGTGCACTGTCTGTTTTTAGGCCCATGATAAAATGTCCAATCTCGTATTTGTCTGTCTCAGTTAAGACGAAGGAATTGGGGACATTTAGTACTTTATCTTGGGTATTAGTTAGTACTGGTTGATTCCGGAAATTAATATTTTGTTGACAAATTTTATTCGCTAGTGAGCTACCCACATTTATAAAATAGCTGTTTGCCACGTGAAGTGATTGGTCAGGAGTAGATGAGAGAGCTAGTAAATCTTTATGGTGTTGTGTTGTTTTTGTTGTGTGTGTGATGTGTTTGATGACTTTCCATAATTTCTTATTGTCGTTCTGTGCTTCTATGATTTGGTTTTTTTCATATGCTCTTTTTAACCTACGTAATAGATTATTACAGAAATTTCTGTATCGTTTGTAGGTAATTCTCAAGACTTCGTTATCCGGATCAATGCTTGCCTTTTTATGTAGTTGGTCTCTATTTCGCATGCAACGAAGTAGTCCTGGAGTTATCCAGGGCTTAATGATTTTTTGGCGTCTAGAAAGTGTTACGATGTTTGTATTCTTTTCTATTACTTTTTGTATGCATTGTGTTAAATAATTTAGGCTAGTGTTTGGGTCTTCTGTATGATAAATGGGATCAAAATTAATATGTATAATGTCTTGTGCTATTGTTTTATCGTCAATTATGGTCTTTGTTGTAGTTGCATGTAGCCGTGGTTTTTTTAAATTTAAACAAAATAAAACGGGATGGTGATCTGTTAATGTTGCATTAGGGACTATGGTGATGGAGGAGACTTTAGTTTTTATAAGGACGTGGTCTATGCATGTTTGGCGAGCGCTGCGAGTAACTAGAGTGTGCGCTGGCAGTAGACCGTGCGAAGCAGCTAATGTTAGATAGCGTTCCCCGTCAGATTTAATTTTATTTGAGTTAATTGCTAGATTCATGTCGCCTATAACAACGATGTGCTCGAAAGAAGACACTGACTGTAACATATTGTCCAACGAGAAGAGGAACGGCTCCAGTTTTATGTAGGAAGGCGATCTGTATAGGGCCACAATGGCAATTTTATTTCCAATGGTGGCTATTAGGCAATTGCTTTCATGAAATTCAGGTTCAATTATGATTAGGTTAATGTCTTCTTTGTAGTAGATAACTACTCCATCATTTTGTATGGGGTTTGTATTTGTTGCTACATGAGAGTAGCCAGATAGGTGAGGGATTACCGTTGCACTTTTTAGCCAACACTCTGTTAAAATTAGTATATCGCATTTAAGTTTAAGTCTTTGTAGTAAAGCCTCCAGGCCGGGCAGATTTCGGTTTATGCTTCGTATATTTTGTGTCAATATAACTAGGTTGTTTATAGTAGAAGTAATAATATTTTGACAATCCTCAAGGTCCGCGGCTTGTGAGTGAGATACGGATAACTGGTCAATATTTTCAGATAAATTAGTTACGTCGTCGAATGATTAACAAGAGAGTGGGTATAGACAAGAGTTTTGGTCAAGGTAGGTACACCGATTATGGAAAGAGTTTGTATGTAAATTGTAAAACAGTGTTTATGAGCATGTTTTGTGTGTAGAGTGATTGAGATTTTCATTTGATGAGTAGGTGAGCTGTGTAAACTAAGTTTGTTTGAAAAATAAGTTGTGTGTAATATTGTAAAAGTGTTTAGGTGGGGTAAGGTTATGAATAAGGAGTATTTTAATAGTTTATGGATTTCCCTGAATAAATGTGAAAGGTTAGTGTGGCCGTTGAGTTGTAGTATGTAAGTGTAAAAATAATCAATAGAATCAAACTTAAAATTAGCATGCAATCTTATAGTTAATGTAATAATAAGGCAAGATATGAATAGAGCAACAATTAGTCACAGCGGTTTAACATTATTGCGTAACTTTTCCAAATCAGCGTCATTGTTTATCCGAATATGTGAGGAGTCTTCGTTGTTTTTTAGGTAAACAATACCATTTGCTGTCCAGCAGAAGCTGTACCCATGACTTTTCCGGAATTGACGGGCTAAAAAATACAGTCTCTGGGTTTTATGAGTGAGGGCCTCTGATATGTATATTGGTTTTTGACTATAACTAAGGTTAAGATGGGTCGTGTTTAACTTGTTGCCTTTTTGTTTAATTTTGTTGAAAGTTTTTACAGATTTGAGGACCTTTTCTTTCAAGAGCACAGTGGTGAAATCGACTACGATGGGATCTGAAGAATCTTTTGATTTTAATCTGTATATATCTTTTATATTACTGGTGTTAATATCAACATTTAATATTTCACCTAATTTAGAAATCTCGCTTACAAGAGTATCCTTAGTTTCTCCATTTTGTTTTGGTATGTTTCGTATTTCTATCCCCACCCCACGAGTTTTCCTTTCCAAAGTTTCCAGTTTGTCCTCCAATTCTTTAATAATTAATTTGTCTGATTGTCTTTCTTTCTCAAGATAAGCTATTTTAGATAAGAACTCGTCATATTTATTTGACATTAGGTCTATACTTGCTTGTAAGTCTTGAAAACGTTTTTCTTGTTCGTTGGAGAAAGACGAGAACATTTTTTTAATTATTTCTAAAAGATCGGATTTTTCCCCGTCATATTTTCGCTTCTTTCTTTCATTTATGTTTGCCGCTAGGGTATGTAGATCGGGTTCTGACTCGCAGTGTACTATGGATGACTCACTTAGTTCTTTTGTTGACGCAAACATTTAAGAATAAGAATAAGAATAAGAATAATTTATTGTTTATAAAGTACATTCAATACATTGATTCCTGAAACTCACACTAGGATTCCCTGTGTCGTGAGTTCCAGGCTCCTTCGTTCCGTTTACAGTACTTATTGTTACACAATTTAGGTTTAGCGCCGCTACAATAAATTTCTAAATCTAATCTAATCTACTCGTTATCTAAAAAGAAAAGGAATAAGTAAAAACATAAGAAAAAATAAAAAAAAGAACAGTTAGAGGTTACTTATGATTTCATGTATATTTGAGTGAACGTTGTATGTGCGTGTATGTGTGTGTGGTGTTTGTGGGTGTGTGTGTGTTGCGGGGTGAATAAAGACAGTGTGTCTGAATGTTATACCTGTTGTTTAGGGAAGTTTGTGATTTATAGTTGTG
The DNA here is from genome assembly GCA_947578425.1 of Eugnorisma glareosa. Taxonomy (NCBI): domain Eukaryota; kingdom Metazoa; phylum Arthropoda; class Insecta; order Lepidoptera; family Noctuidae; genus Eugnorisma; species Eugnorisma glareosa. The sequence goes on from OX387957.1 coordinate 44,873,195, forward strand.
AATATATAATTGTAAATATGTAAATGTAAGTGCATATGTACCTATCAAGGTGAGCCAAGAGCGTTTTTTAGGATAAGATACTTTCGGTGAAATCATAGTCCAGTTTAAGAAGCCATTTTGATACTGTCATTTTACATTTGGTATGTGTTAGTTGCAGAATTTTGAGTCGGTCATTGAGTTTCGTATAAATGTGCGGACCCATGAAACCGTAAGACCTTCTACCAATTGTTTTACGGCATCGCACCCTTTTCCAGTGTACCCTTCGACTGGACAGTATGCAAGTGCTCAGGGAGGTTTTGTGAAATCTTAGAGTGACAGACAGGATGTAAAGCTGTCTGACTCTAAGAACCCCCACTTCGGTGTATAACGTGTTAGTGGGGTACCGGAACGGCCGCCTATAGGCAACTTTAAGCAGAGCTCGCTGAGCTCTTTCTACCTTTATTAATGTGGTTTTGCCTGCAGCGCCCCATGCTACTATACAGTAGTTAAGGACTGATTGACACAGAGAGTAGTAAATCATCTTTAGTACTGAGTCATCGGCAATCTTACCCAGTTGCTTAAAGATATGCAGCATCTTTCTCACCCTACCCCTTAAAGCACTGAGATGTGTGGACCATGACAAACGGTCATCTACAAAGACTCCAAGATATTTAATCGTATCTGTTTGTTCGATACGTGGGCAAGTACAACAATCGGGGCTAGAACAGGAGTGTAGCTGGAGACAAGTAACACTGCTAGGGGACGTGCGTTTCGAGATGGCAAAGTTTATTGCCTTCGTTTTGTCCACATTAAGCGTCAGGAGATTATGTTGCAGCCAATTCGCAACAGCTTTAATCCCGGTTTCAACGGCAGCCTGAACGTCAGCCCAAGTTTTCCCATAAAATACGATTGCGGTGTCGTCCGCGTAAGTAAAAATTTTGGCTTGAGGGATTTTCATGGCACATAGTCCGTTTATGTATATAATAAATAGGGTAGGTCCCAGCACGCTTCCCTGTGGCACACCAAAATGTGCTATAGTAGAGTCACTAAAATATTCCCCTAAGATGACTTTTTGGGTTCTGTCATTGAGATATGAGGTAAACCAGTCCAAAGCGACGCCACGAACTCCCAGTAGTGACATTTTTTTAATCAGGAGTTTCCTAGAAATCGTGTCAAATGCTTTGGCGAGGTCCAGGAAGATGCCAGTACATGCTTGTCCTTGATCAAGGTTGACGGATATGAAATCAGCTAAGTTGGTTACTGCATCCTCTGTGGACCTGCCCACCCTGAAACCGTACTGATTGTCTGACAATAAGCTATTTTTTTCAAGGTATGCTAGAAGTCGCTTGTTCACAACTTTCTCAAGGATTTTTGAGAGAGCTGTCAGCAAGGAAATCGGACGATAATTTGAGGGGACTTTGGGATCTCCACTTTTAAATATCGGACATATATTTGCAATCTTTGCGCAGTCAGGTACTTTGCCGGTTGTTAGGCTTAAGTTGCACAAGAAGGCAATTGGGCCGACCAAAGCATGTGAACACTGTTTTAGAAATTTGTTATTAATGCCATCGTAACCTGTTGCAGACGTCGGTTTAAGGTGGGAAATAATTGTAAAAATTTCTTCTTCATCGGTCGGAGCAAGGAAAAAAGAGTATGTGCCGGGGTTGACAGTACTGTATTGCTCATTGTTATGTGCCAATTCGGCTTCAGTTAAGCCCAGTTCACTGAGTGTTTTTGCTGCAAGGTTATGGCCAACAGTTGAGAAATATTCATTCACATTATTTAATGTGGGCACAGGATTTTCGGCGTCTGTCAAAAGCTCAGTCTTTCCGGACTTTTTGTTTTTAATATTGCAAATTTTCTTAATTTCATGCCATAGCTTTTTACAATCGCCCTTTGTTTCCATAAGAAGTTTACGGTCATGGTCAAGTTTCAAATTGGTTAATATATTGTTACAGTAGTTTCGATACTTCCTATATTCTTGTTGGATGACAAGGTTATCGCGATTATCTTTTTTTTTTGCGTTAATGTGCATGAGGTCACGCCGTCTTATGCACTTTAAGAGGTTTTTAGTTATCCATGGTTTGATAATATCCTCTGAGCTACTGCAAACAAGGTTAGTGGTGTGTTGTTTAATTTTAGTCGAGAGTGTTTCGACAAATTTTTGAAATGCAATCGTAACATTGGACTCTTCAAGAAGCCAATCCCAAGATTCTTTTTCAACATCCTCTTTTAATTGTATGTAGTTGATTCGTGTGTTTCGTTTCTCAACTTTGGCCCTAGCTAGTTCTTTATGAATGCCTAAGATAACCGTCTCGTGATCTGTTATCCCAGTTTCACACACAATAACAGTTGCCGGCTTATGAGTCCTAAGCATAGCGTGATCTAAACAGTTGTCGCCTCGTGTAGGCAAAGTGTGACCTGGAATAAACCCATAGTGGCCAGTTAGATCGAGGTACTCAGCGGCGCGTCTGTCAGTGCAGTCTGATTTGATGTCAATGTTCAGATCTCCAACAATAGCGCACGTGGCTGCCTTACACGACTCCATCAGTTTTGTTAAGGATTCGCAAAAGTTACTAATATTATAAAATGATGGAGATCGATATATGGCAATCAGAGACAAATCGTTCCCGACATTGACAACCAAACAGTTCGAATCTTTACTTGCTGGTTCCACGACCGAGGCTTGAAGAGATGAATTAGTATATACAACTATACCATCGTTTTGGTTAAGGAAGTTTTTGGAACAATGATGATCGTAGTTATCAATTCCGAAGCAGGCATACGTGTCGTCAAGCCAACATTCTGTTAGGATAATTATATCAGGCGAAAAATTTAGCCGGCTTAAGAGAACAAGGAAATTATCGAAATTCTTTTTAATACTGCGTATATTTTGAACCACAACCGAGTACTGACCTCCCATGTCGCCCAAGTGCATCTTACAGTCATCTATACAAAGAAGTTTCATGCTTGTCGTGAAGGCCGTTTTGTCGATGTCATCAATAACTTGCGCAACGTTAGCCATTAGAAAATTTAGCTTGATGTATTGGTCTGTCACATAATGAGTTGTGCAGGAGGAAATTACTAGAAACTTGTTGTAATCGATACTGATATGGAAGTATAATTATGGTATGATTTGCGTAGTGAATGTGTAAAAATGTTGAATAATATGTGTGTAAATAAGTTAAATAGTACGTGTGTAAATGTATTAGGTACTGAGGTTTAGTAAGCGTAAGTAAAATAGAGTATAATTTGTGGGGCAAATTTGTTAGGAGTGTTGGTATAACGTATATGCTAAGATTGTGTACTTTGTGTGATAATGTAACCAAAAGATAATTATTAAATAATTTTAAGCACTTACGTTTTGTTCTTTGAGTTATAAATTCATTCAAAAAATAGTTTAGGTAATTAACAGAAAAGTATATAAGTTTAGTATACAGTCATTGGTTTATGTCCAATTGTAGATTGCGCAGAGTTTGCTCTGATGTGACGAGAACTTGTTTCGCTCCTTCAATTTTCCTCAAGAAAATGTTGCCATTTGCCGTCCAGCAGAATTTGTATTCTTTTTGTTTCGCAAATTCTCTAGCAGCATAGAACAGTTTTCTGGAGCTAGCGGGAAGATATTCTGCAACATATACCGGACGTCGAGCGCCAGGTAAACCAATACATTGAGTATTCAGTCGACCCTCGTTGGGGTGGATTTTATTGAAATTACGCACACTTGTGATGACTTGTTTTTTAATCTGAACATTTATGAATTCCGCAATGATAGGTCTGATGGTGCCTGGTTTTCCGGGTAAACGGTATGCGTCGCGTAGTTCGGTGCCTTTGAGGGTCACATCAACTGCTGCTCCGACTTTGCTGATAATACTCGATAAATCTGACGCGGACTCATTCTCCACAGCAGGCACATTGCGGATCTCGACGCATGATGACCGGGAAAGCTGTTGGATGTCCTGAATCCTTATTTCCAAGTTGATTAAGTTGTCTTTGTGTATTTGGTTTTCTTTTTGCAGGGCATCAATTTTTTTAATCATATCATCGTACTGCTCAGTGATAAATGTAATAGATTTCTCTATCTCGCCGTTTGATTTTTGTACCGCAAGATTCTGTAGTTTCAGTTCAGCTATTTCAGAGACCAACTTAGAGAGGCAAGTGTTTTGATCGTCGGAGAGTTTTGTAAGACGTTCCTCTTGTTCTTTTTTCCAGGTCGACAGCATTTGGAGTATTTCGCGTTTTACATCTTGAAGTTCATTACCAGGCGAGAAATCTGGGCAAGGACGTTTGATCCGAGACGCAGTGTTAACATTACCGACTGGGCTGCTCATTACCGCTGCGGGAATATTTGAGTCTGACTTTGCTTGCAGTACACTGGAGTTCACTGATGTCGAAGCCGGAGGCGATCGTTGAGCGCGCATTGTACCCAGTCCAATTTCGATCACACACACGTCGATAGGCTCGGCGATACTTGGTGCGTACGCGTTGTACACAGTTGTACCTACGCACACTACCCAGGCGCGCGCGTAAGCGGGATAGCAATTATTATGGTATGTCCTGCTCTTGCGAGTGGGCGGGGCTAAACCAGCGAGTCAGAGCTTCAGTGCATATGCACTGCGGCGACCGGTCAAAAACAATTAATATTTTTAATTATGTTTATTCAAAACTGGACACTTTCACTTTACTGTTACGGTTTAGAGTCGCGTGTGCAATTTTTACGAGTTGATGCGCAAACCGAACACACGTTCACTCGCAAGTAAGGCAACGGGCGAAGAAAGGACATTATTGGACCACGAGTGATTTCCGTTGGCGTTTTAACGGGTGTTGGGTGTAACTGGTGGACAGCGATGTAGCGGTATGGTTCCCTTTGTGAAGTACTAGGACAACAAGCTGTGGCAGTAGTATAACATTTACTGTCTGTAGTGTCTGCACACTCTACCGTTAATTGCGGATCCGAATACTCTCACGACACTCTTCTATATTATTATTTAAATATAACTAGACAGCGATGATGTTTAGGGTATTTACCGTAATGGTCATTTAGTACTAGGCGCCCAAACAATGCAGATGGTAATGGTTCTTCCCGGGTCAGCACGCAGAGCTCACCCCGCTGTCGCACAATAGGTTGAGGACAGTGCGCACGCGCTGATGCGATGTCCCGAGATAGCGAGTACTAGGAGCGTAGACAGCGAGCGGAGTGATCGGAACGTTGCTGGCGACTCGGTGCGTCACGTGCGTGCGACAGAGATAGTACTATACCTCTGGGTTTCGCTGCAGATGGGTGGAGCTTCTGTGTTCGCGCGGCCGCGCCGGGTACTTGTTCGAAGTAGATGAATCCACTGACTCCTGGGAGATATGCACTCCTATTTTCTTGATAGATATTTAATTTTGAAATAAAATGATAATTAGAATAAAACTGAATAAAACTGCGTAGATCTATGGCACGTCTGCTCGTGTTCGAGGTCCGGGGGGAAAGGGGATAGATTTAAAATTACGCGTAAAGGGCGCTGATATTTTATTTTCCGAATTTAATGAGATTCAATCTAAAGTCGAGGAATAGTGCTGATCAAACTGCTCATCGATATCACAGTCATGATATCGATGAGCATTTAGATCAGCGCCAACAGTTCTAAGATAGTAGATAGGTAGGTAGGTAGTAGGCTACGACGACTACGACGGCGGCAGGCGCAGTAAGCGCGCCCCCCTCGTGTGTCATTGACGTAATACGTGAACCCAATAACGATAAACAATTTATTCAAGTTAGCAATGTTCACACTGATACGCACACAAATACACAATGCACAAATGTGCAACCGGTTCTGTTATCAACTGCCTTAGTTATGATAACTATCACGTCGCTTGTGTATTATTAGACAGAGGTAGTCAGAGCTGCTTTGTTGCACATTCGTTGTGCAAATTGTTACATATTTCGCTAATACAGTCCACTCATGAAATACGTGGAGTAGGTAATTTAATATCGCATTCTACACAAACGTGCGATATTGAAATAAAATCACGCATTAATTCCTACTCGATGCACATATAATGTTTCGTTCTATCGGAAATAACGGCCACATTGCCCGCTCTGCAAAAGCGTACAGTTCAGGATTCCTGAACTTACTACTTTTTAATAGGCACGAATCGGTTTTGGGACTTGCTTATCGATGGCAAGATGCGTTTACCGAATGGTCCGTTCTTACAAAATACGAAGTTAGGTTGGATTATATCGGGTCCTATTAATAATATTACGCGTAATAATGGACAATTTAATTTCACACAATCTATGGACAATCAGCTACGTCAGTTCTGGGAGGTGGAAGAGTTACCAAAGCTTCGGGATAAACAGTCAGACGATGAGCAGGCCTGTGAACAGTCTTTCATCACAACTACTACGCGCAATAAAGATGGAAGATTCTGTGTTCGTATTCCTCTCAAAAAGTCGCCCGATGTTTTGGTGAATTATTTCCACAGGCAAAGCGTCGTTTCTTGTCCTTAGAAAAAAGGTTATCACACGCACCTATCAGTTATAAGAAATTATAAACTGAATTTATACGCGAATATATTAATCTAGGTCACATGACTAAGGTTAATTCTTACACGAATCCCCACTACTTTATGCCACATCACGGCGTTTTTCGAGAGCACAGCACGACTACGAAGCTTCGTGTTGTGTTTGACGCCAGTGCTGTACCAGTAACGGTTAATCTTTCAACGATATTCAGCTTGTAGGACCTATTCAGGGAGGCTTATTAGCTATCTTGTTACGCTTTAGACAGTTTAAATTCACTGCAATTGCAGATTGTGACAAGATGTACCGTCAAGTTCTTGTTGATCCTTCTCAACGTGACCTGCAACTTATCATGTGGCGTGACGATCCCACAAAGCCGCTCGAGTTTTATCGGCTTAACACCGTAACATATGGTACGGCATCGGCGCCGTCTCTTAGTGTTAGGTGTCTGAAGCAGTTAGCAGCTGAATTTACGGACCCCGAGGTCAAAAGGGTCATAACTTACGATTTCTACGCAGATGAACTCTTGACCTCGTGTGAGAACAAGGTCAAATTGATTGACATCTGTGAAAGCATCGTAGATGTACTAAAGTCCGGTTGCTTTCCACTTCGCAAGTGGATTTTTAACTTTGAGCGCGACGGTGCATCTACTCCAATGACGTCACCAAATAAACACAGTACGTTCCAAGATTTAAATCTAGACGAAAATAGTCAGTGTAGAACACTCGGTTTGGGTTGGTGTGACGCCATCGTTTAATTTCAATACACAAATACATAACGGCAACAGTCCTGTCACTAAACGCATAATTCTGTCAACTGTTTCACAGATATTTGACCCTTTAGGATTGTTAAGCCCTTTGGTTATTATCGGTAAAGTATTATTGCAGAAATTTTGGTTTGGGACGATCCGCTCCCCACTGATATCATTCAAACATGGAACCGGTTTGTGAGTTATACATATTCACAGACGCTTCACAAACTGCATATTGCGCGTGTGCTTATATTTATTTATTTAATCTTAAAGAAAGCTTACAGACTAATAACAATATTAAATATCATACATAAGTAGGGACATTTGCTAATTACAAGCTTCCACATGTATATATCTACTTAGTTACAAGTTACTTGCTTGTTATGTACGTACTATAGGTGCCAGTCATCAGGTGACTGTGAAAGTGCTATTTTCCAAAGGGCAAAGTAGCTCCATTGAAACCCGTAAGTATACCGCGACAAGAACTACGCGGCGCGTTGTTAAGTGCTAGGCTGTTTGATAAGATTAACAGTTCACTTACTCGTAGGTTTGATGACGTCATATTTTGGACCAACTCAAAAATTGTGTTGGGCTGGTTACGCATGCCTCCTAACTTGCTTAAGACTTTTGTGCAAAACCGAGTCGCTGAAATACACGAACTTGCGAATAAGTTTACTTGACGTCATGTAAGTGGTAAGAATAACCCTGCTGACCTGGTTTCGCGTGGCGTCAATCTTGAAGATTTGACTTCATCGGTATTATGGTGGGAAGGCCCCAAGTTTCTGTTTAGTTTAAGTTCACACTTAATTTCAAATATTAATGATATTCCGCCTAACGAGTTACCTGAACTCAAATCAACCTTTACAAGCTCATTATTAACAAAGTATAAAAATACTACATTCGATAAATTTTTTCCATTTAATTGGTTGTCGCATTTTAATCGCATGAGTCATGTCGCTGCATATGTACTTCGCTTCATTCATAACAACTTTGCGCGCAACAAAACAAATCAGCTGACAGGTACGATTACTGTTACTGAATTGAGACACGCCATTAATATACTTGCTAGATTATCGCAAATGGAATCATTTCCAGTTGAGTATAATTTACTTAAAGGTGGAAAAGGTGTCAAGGCAAGCGATAGACTTGCTAGTTTAAATTTATTTCTCGATAATGATGACATAATTAGAGTAGGTGGTAGAATAAAGAATTCACCTGACATTTTACACTTTTATTATTTAGGCACGAACATAACCAATCCCTGCACTGCGGACCTCAAGCTTTGACCAAGCTTTGACAACGGCCACCAATCCTCGCGCAAGCGGCTGTACCGCTTGCGCGAGGATTGGTGGCCGTTGTCAGGTAAAAACGTAGCTAAGAAGGTGACTCAGCAATGTGTTGTCTGCAAACGCGTTAGGGGTAAAACATTAACCCCACTTATGGGCAACTTGCCTAAAGAACGAATAACTGCTTGTTTTCCTTTCTTTCATACAGGAGTAGACTACGCAGGGCCAGTGCTCGTTCTAAACCGGAAAGGCAGAGGTGCGAAATTAATAAAATCATACATTTGCTTGTTTATCTGTATCACTATGCGCGCAATACATTTGGAACTAGTTACTGACCTTTCTTCTGACGCATACTTACTCGCGCTCAAGCGCTTTATTTCACGTCGTGGCAAGCCGTCACAAATATTCGCGGACAATGGACGTAATTTCGTTGGCCTGATTTTGCTCAGTTTTTATCAAAATGTAAAAAAGATATTGTTGAATACGCAAGGGGTCAACAAATAAGATTTTCTTTCATACCTCCATATTCCCCGCACTTTGGTGGCTTGAGGGTAGCTGGGGTGAAATCTTGCAAGTACCACGTCCGCCGAGTGGTGGGCAACGCGCACTTAACCTTCGAGGAAATGACTACGGTGTTATCACAAATAGAAGCGATGTTGAATTCAAGACCTCTGCTAGGTACCTTTACCTTCGGATCCTCGAGATTATCTTCCCCTCAGCCCTGGACACTTCTTGATCGGTCGACCGCTTACCGCACCGGTCTGTGAAGATGACTTGCGAGACTTACCTGTCCATCGGTTGAGTCGTTACCAGAGAGTGGAGCAGCTTCGGCAACAGTTCTGGGCACGCTGGGCCAGGGAATACTTCTCGGAGCTACAAACAAGGACTAAATGGAGGGAAAATACAACAAATCTAAAGCCTGACACGCTTGTCGTAATCAAAGACATCAATCTTCCGCTTTTTAAGTGGCAATTATAGGTAGGATTGTAAAGACGATACCTGGCAACGACGGTATTTCACGGGTAGCCGACATACAGACACCGTCGGGCATCGTGAGACGGTCATATACAAAGATCTGTCCTCTGGTGGAACCTGAATAAAGAACCTACCCTATTCTAAGCTGGTGCTTTCAAGGCCGCGGGCATGTTTGGGCTTCATCCTTCATTCATTGACCAATTCGTACCGATCGCATCGCGTCATCGCCAGCCAATCAGCGCACAGTAAAATGACGCGATACTGTGTTCTGATTGGCCATGGCCAATATCGCCTTTCCTCGACTGCTGTACTAAATCTTTACCAATACACTTGCTTACGAACACCACATACGACAACATTGTTTTTTTCATTTAAAATACCCCATCATAATCTGGGCAAAGTAGCAGCCAAAAATAAAATACCAAGTAGCTATATCACGCCGCTACACTATTGTAAACATAATCTAATCTAAAAAAATCGTTTTTTTTTTTTTGTTACACTCACCCACGCTACTATAATATTAGTATTATACACTAATAATAATTACCCATACAAAACACACACAACACACTATTTATTTAACCTAATAAATGAAAAACATACATCAATAACAATAACGTTTCCAATGTACTGAACTTACTGTAAAATACTTGGTTTAAGTTGAGGGTATAGGTACTTACACAATTTCACTCCGCGCATGAGAAACACTTAGTCAGAATCACAACACCAATTTATCTCGACTGCTCGACGTCCGTATGTCAATACCAGGATCCAGCAAAATATCAGCGTCAGGTGCATGCCTGACACCATGCTGAGCTGGACTCCCATTTATTGCAACCATGAGGCGCACACCGCACCTTGTTTAAATACTCGTTTTTTATTTGAAGTTTGTCATGGTGTTACTATACTTCTTTCGTAAATTATGTTTTCCTTTTTGTGCACTGGCACCTTGTTTTTTTATAGGTATTAAAACAATATTCATGTAAATTGTATAATTTAATTGTGTTTCTGTGTGTTGTCTTATATCTATCTGTCATTTATTTCAAATTAAAAGCTAGACGCTAGTCGCGCCGGCGCGCCGCCTCCCCCTTGCAGTGATATCGTGTGGGCGACGCGCGACGTGCCAACCCTTAAGGTAATTAGACTTCCATGCCATCCACGTCTTCTGTGACATCCATGAAAAGAGACGATGTATTGGTCCATTGTTTCCAGTAGTGCATTTCTTATCACGGAAACCAAACTGGCTTATATGATATATGTCGTAGGAGGTTTTAGTCATTACTTCCCTTACTGCTCGTTCGTAGGCCTTGACTTGACGGTTAATCTTAACGCGAACACCAGCCAGATATTAACGCGAATTACGTATTCAACATTTACAAATATTTCGAATATCATTTCTAATAAAATTCAAGTGTTTACAAAAGTCCGTTTGTTACTCGTATATAGCTCATAAAGGTTTCTTCTAATTTAATTGATATCAGGACTAGCCCCGTCACTGAAGAAGTATTACTATTAATATGGTATGCTACTCCTCATTGATATGGCCATTAGCCAACAGGTTCGCCGTTCCCGAAGGGATCTGTCGACATGTTGGATAGATTATAAGAAGGCCTATGACTCCGTGCCACATACATGGCTCATGAGGGTGCTAGAGTTGTATAAAGTAGATGCAACTCTGCGCACCTTCCTGATGTCGTGTATGGGACAATGGAGGACAGTCCTTCGCTATCCAGGATGTCGGCAAATCCAGAGGAATAGCGAGCCGATAAGGATAGAGCGAGGTATATTTCAGGGCGACAGTTTGAGTCCACTTTGGTTCTGCTTAGCCTTGAATCCTCTTAGCACGCTGCTGGAGGATTCAGGTCTAGGCTATCGGTTTATCTATTAATATTATTATTAACTGAAATAGTTTCAGGAATAAAAGTGGAATTTGTTTACAGGTAAGATATGTAAAAAATGTCATACAGATGATTAGGATTATCATTATAAAAGCCTTTGGTGGTACGGAACCCTTGGTGCGAGAAGCCAGTGCAGCAGTGGTAAGGTATAGATTTCCACATTTCATGTCATCCGTATGGATTATTATAGCTCATGCAAACATGAACCGTATGTGGCGGGCGGAGCGTGTACAGCCGTTGCAAAATAACGCAGAGCGCTATGACGCGCATGCGTGTGATATCGACCCGTGAGATGAAGGGTTCGTCTCGATATTTGCAGGACGCAGTCTCCGTTCAGCTCGCAGCCGGTAAAGTTTATTCGTCCGATCCCGTGATCGCGTATCAACGTGAAACTGGATCTTCAATAGTTTTGGTATTTTAGTGCTTTTCTGTGATTCCGATATTATTGATTGACTTTTGGAGTTGTTCAGAATATATGAACTATTTCTGATAAATTCGGTGTTGCGCAGTTCAAGATGGCAGCCGAAGAGTCGTAGTATATATAAACACTTAAAAAAAAAAAAAACTACAATAGTTGGGAGTTGAAGTAACATGCTTGGAACCCTTGGTGCGAGAAGCCAGTGCAGCAGTGGTAAGGTGTAGATTTCCACATTTCTAATATTTTAGGAATTAAAACACACGTTGATGTGGGAGTTTTTTACACAGCAGATTTTATTGGTATATGACAATGTCTAGTAGTCAGTACATTGTATATTTGGAACATTAGGCGGCCAGGATGATTCTTTATTAAATATAAAACCAAATAGGTTCAACACCTCCCCGTAATGGAGCATCCTGTATCAAAGATATTCCATAGGTAAAAAAAATAAGATCAACCTGTATATAAAAAATACATTCAGTACAAAAAAAATATAATATATTGAAATTGCTAATTCGTGGTCGTCGATGGTGACGAGGAATCTCCGCTCGCTTCCATAGCACTAGCAAGGGGCCATAACCTTCTAATATTTTAGGAATTAAAACACACGTTGATGTGGGAGTTTTTTACACAGCAGATTTTATTGGTATATGACAATGTCTAGTAGTCAGTACATTTTATATTGGGAACATTAGGCGGCCAGGATGATTCTTTATTAAATATAAAACCAAATAGGTTCAACACACATTTCATGTCATCCGTATGGATTATTACAGCTCATGCAAACATGAACCGTATGTGGCGGGCGGAGCGTATACAGCCTTTGCAAAATAACGCAGAGCGCTATGACGCGCATGCGTGTGATATCGACCCATGAGATGAAGGATTCGTCTCGATATTTGCAGGACGCAGTCTCCGTTCAGCTCGCAGCCGGTAAAGTTTGTTTCGTCCGATCCCGTGATCGCGTATCAACGTGAAACTGCATCTTCAATAGTTTTGGTATTTTAGTGCTTTTCTGTGATTCCGATATTATTGACTGACTTTTGGAGTTGTTAAGATTTTATGAACTATTTCTGAAAAATTCGGTGTTGCGCAGTTCAAGATGGCGGCCGAAGAGACGTAGTAGATATAAACGCTTAAAAAAAATAATTATACTACAATAGTTAGGAGTGGAAGTAACATGCTTCAAAATCAAACTCGGAGCAAAAGCATGGATGTATTAACCCTATTGTGTGTGTGAATGTGATTTGTGGGTGCTACAGTTGAGATATTGCATATTCTATAAATGCGGTGTTGCGCAGTCCAAGATGGCGGCCGAAGAGACGTAGTAGATATAGCCGCTTAAAAAAATTAATTGTTCTACAATAGTTGGGAGTGGAAGTTACATGGTTCAAAATCAATATCAGAGCAAAGGCATGGATGGATTAACCCTGTTGTGTGTGTGAATGTGATTTATGGGTGCTACAATTGAGATATTGCATATTCTATAAATAGTCCGTGGTACCTTCGTAACGTTGTTGTATCACTGTTGCTTTGGACCAACTTTTGCGTTGGTTGGGTTCTTGGAAGCATCCACAGCTTTTAGAAAAATAGACCAAATTATTTATTTATTTAAAAGAAATACCCATTCTGTGAATATTTCTACTGTCTACCTATAACGGATCATGAGTAGGGATCGGATATTCGGATGCATATTTACCTAAAGTTTCAGCGTTATCTAGTATGGAGCGCGCGTGAGCAGGTACGGAAAAAGTGCCGGTTTATTTTTCTAATTTTATTGTTTAACTTCAATGATTTGTCATATTTACCATTAGGTATGTATGTCTTATTCCAATATTCAGCAGCAATATTTAAAACCAAATAGTTTTATTTTTAATATTATTATAAAGTAATTCTATTTTGTCATATTGTCTACGAATTTTCTTGCCGGGTTTTTAATTGATTTTAAATATAATCCTCTAATTCGTAATATGCTTGAATAATTCAAAAGATTTTTTTTAAAGAAAAATTTGCTTAGTGTTAAATTAAAACATCACAAGGTTTTGATGTAACATTTAACAAATAATATTACTGTGTTATAGGATGTAGTTAAGACTGTCTAAAAAGATGAAGAAATTGAAGACTTTCAATATACTTTCACCAATCCCTGCCGCAAGTACCTACGACTCACATGTTTACCACATTTTTTCCGGCTCCCCGCCCATTACTGCAGACGGAGCCATCCAAGTCCCTACCCAGTGATTGGATAAAATATGAGTCAACGACACAAGAAAAAGAAGAAACAGTTAGTATAGTGGATTTACACTCTTTGCTGTAAGAAAATGCGAATATTTAGCAATGTGTTACATCAGCGAGCTAAAGCAGCAAGCAAGCGCCCCTGCGAACTGACGGCACCGCGCGCTTTAAATTAATACATTTTCATGTTTTGCAGGAACTGCACCAGAGCGGAGCCTTCCACCGTGGTTTTTATTTTATTTATCATGTGCCTAACCTTTTTCCAACAATTTTGGGGGTCGGCTTACAGTCTAGCCGGATGCAATAGTACTTTTACTTCAGTTAGTTATGGGATAATACGATGCCCCGTGGTAAGACTGGCTGTCAGACTTTCGGATCGAAGGCTCAACGTGCTTCCCGAAGCACCTAGGAAACTAGCTGTCATGGATGGTCACACATCCATAGACTGACGCAGACCGATGTGGGCTAGCGTAGCTCGAGCTTGATGATCAACCTGTGTGATCAAGCTGTTACTATTTAGCAGTGAGCTTTTGAGGTTTATATTTCCTCATTTTAAAGAATATTGTCGGAGGAGCTCGTGACTAACAGCCGCACGAGGCAACCTTCAAGGATAAGCCGCGTGCCTAGGTCGGTCCGTGGATGGGTGACCATCTATTACACACCGAGTTTCCCCCGTGCCTCGGAAAGCAGGCTAAGCCATTGGTCCGGGGTGTCATTTGTAGATCTTTGACAGTCAAGAATGATGTATCATCGAAGGATTTTTTATTGTAAGTATGGTTTATTTATGCATCGTTTGAAAAACACACCAACGGTTTTAACTTCGAAATTGTTTATTTCCTTCCGCTTGACGACTGGTTTTAAGGAAAAGTCCCTGTGAAAAAGCCTCTCCATTTCAATCTTTATAGGCCTGCATCGATGGATGCTGCCGGGTGGCAACAGGCGGCACGTACCAGCCGGGAGACAAGAGGTGGCGGGGTCCAGCAGGGTGACATCAACTTAAACTGACAACACTAACTTGTTTTTACTTCACATTAACTTGTTTAATAAACGCGAATGATGCATGTTAGTTCACTTTTCTATTTTAAATGATGAGAAGAATAAGAGCTCTGTGGAGTCGAAACATTTTTTTACGTCATTTATCCAGGAATATCTCAGCAGCAGCCACGGAGTTACGCATTGTGTGTGCAACAGGTTCGATCCCTATTATATGGGACTTCAGCAAAACTCTTCAGGTAGCTTGGTCTCAGTCCTGTACGAAATATTAGAATTTTGGAAGACTAAGAGCTCTGTGGAGTCGAATATTTTTTTTTACGTCATTTCTCCAGGTTCGACCCCTGTTATATGGGACTTCAGCAAAACCCTTCAGGTAGCTTGGTCTCAGTCCTATACGAAATATTTGAGTTTTCGGTATCAAGCCGAATTTATTTATACATTCCATTCCTTGATGGCTGAATGTTCAACTAAAAAAAAAAATACCCTGCTGCTTGCGAATTTATAATAAGTTGTGTATAATATAACTAATTAATTTTTTACAGGCTCTTTATATTTAAATAACAATAATATATGCCTTTAATCCCTTTTTTTGATAATGATTTCTAATTGTATCTTATTAAATTTTTTTGCATGTGTATGTCTATTTAGCAACATAAACATGCACAAATAAACATTCAGGAATATCTCAGCAGCAGCCACGAGATACGCATTGTGCAATAGGTTCGACCCCTATGACATGGGACTTCAGCAAAACCCTTCAGGTAGATTGGTCTCAGTCCTATACGAGATACGCATTGTGCAATAGGTTCGACCCCTATGACATGGGACTTCAGCAAAACCCTTCAGGTAGATTGGTCTCAGTCCTGTACGAAATATTAGAATTTTGGAAGACTAAGAGCTCTGTGGAGTCGAATATTTTTTTTTACGTCATTTCTCCAGGTTCGACCCCTGTTATATGGGACTTCAGCAAAACCCTTCAGGTAGCTTGGTCTCAGTCCTATACGAAATATTTGAGTTTTCGGTATCAAGCCGAATTTATTTATACATTCCATTCCTTGATGGCTGAATGTTCAACTAAAAAAAAAAATACCCTGCTGCTTGCGAATTTATAATAAGTTGTGTATAATATAACTAATTAATTTTTTACAGGCTCTTTATATTTAAATAACAATAATATATGCCTTTAATCCCTTTTTTTGATAATGATTTCTAATTGTATCTTATTAAATTTTTTTGCATGTGTATGTCTATTTAGCAACATAAACATGCACAAATAAACATTCAGGAATATCTCAGCAGCAGCCACGAGATACGCATTGTGCAATAGGTTCGACCCCTATGACATGGGACTTCAGCAAAACCCTTCAGGTAGATTGGTCTCAGTCCTATACGAGATACGCATTGTGCAATAGGTTCGACCCCTATGACATGGGACTTCAGCAAAACCCTTCAGGTAGATTGGTCTCAGTCCTATACGAAATATTTGAATTTTCGGTATCAAGCCGAATTTATTTATACATTTCATTCCTTGATGGCTGATATAGTGTTCAGCTGAAAAAAAACATACCCTTCTGGTTTTAAACTTATAATATAGCAACATAAACATGCACAAATAAACATACTTGTGTGTAATTAATTGTATTTTTTACAGCCCTTTTTAAATAATGTTTACCTTTATCTTAGCATAGCAAATTTAGATCTATAGCGAAGACACGTCGTACCTTCCTGCCAAAAGCAAATGCATATTATGTGCACTGGTAAGTATCTTGTTTCTTTTTGTAAAATGTTATTAATACGGGCCGGTCGTAAAGTTGAAGGTTTCCAATTTCGAAGGTTTTCCAAACGATGCATATGCTATTTAAATCGTTTATGATTGTACATGGTGATTATTTCTGATCCTTTTAACATGTTTTGCAGACCTTTCTAGACAGTTAGGTTTTATAGTTCGAGATTCGTGCGTGTGAAAAAGAGAGCGCGCGGGGCACCGGGAACACCACGAATTCAGTAAGTGAGTTTCATCTGTACACTGCACACTCGCGCGTGTTCCTGCCTATATGGACAGTCGAGCACATTATAATTTCGTCTTTGTTCAAACAGCCGATTCAATACATTAAATTGTTTTTCTATAAACAATCTAAGAAATGAAGTACCTTTATGACAAAATACATAACGCAAATATATTTTGGGTAACGTTGTTTAGTTCTGTTTAAAACACCTAAATACATTGTTGGCTACACAATCTTTGTAGTGCAAAAACCATTCTTTCAGCAGGCTCTGAGGTGCCGAAATTCCTAAGAAAAACACCTGAAGTCATAACCAGCCGGATTGCATTGTCCCTGTTACCAAACACACTAGGTCCTCCTACTCCTACCGTATCGGTAACCTTCCGCCGCCGTATTTAAAACCATGTAATTAGGAGCCAAATGGTACCTACAAATATTCATGATTATTATTATCATGTGAACTCTGAGTATTAGCATCATAACCAACCATGCAATTTTTACTTTGGGGCATGGTGTACAGGGTGTAATGTTATTCATCCCCCATAGACAAGGGAGGATCCGTCGACAACTCTCACTATACTTTCACAACTTTCTAAAAATATCAGCTGTTCAGTACATTTTGTCGACTTATGCACAAAGAAATGTATGGCGCAGTCGATTTTTTTTTTCACGATTTCAGTGTTGGTCCCAAAATAAAAGTTGTTCAAAATTATGAGTACAATAACCCGTTAAGAGATTTCTGTTATGAACAGATAGACCTTATATAGTCTTAGTCGCGGATAACTTTACTTGTGCGATGGAGGATTTCAATGTATTTCGATGTTTAGTTCTTCGTTTGTGACATAGATGGCACTGTAGTACTTTTTGTTCTATGTTGCTGCAGTAGTCTTGTAGTGCCGCTACATTACTACATTATGTATTTGATGCTATCACTGTTTTAGATAAAACGGTTTTTTTTTTTTCAGGCAAGTCTCCTGAAGTAAAACGTCCAGGGATTCTATGATTTTTGAAAGGAGATGCTGATAGATTGCAGCTAAGTCTAACTGAGATAAGCGGCCTTTGTCTACCAAGTGTACCTGATGCGAATGTAGCAAACTATGTAGTTCCTAAAGCGACTTGAGTTAATGCGTAACTGTATCTAGACATGCGCCAAACGCTTCCTTTAGACCACTCTCTCAAAGAAAACATGTATTTTCAGATCATTCACTCTCAGGACGGAGGTGTCAAGAAACCAAGTGTCTCGGATATCATAATGTAGCCGCACAGCGAATCCTGCACCAGAATATGATTTAATTGCTGCTGGGGCTAAGTACCATGTCAGTCGTTCTCAAGATCAAGCTACGAATCTTGCAATGAAAGAAATGTTTCCATACATTGAAAATAGGAATGATTGTCAGGATCACATAATAGATCGTGGAATAGGCCTACTGGGGAAACCACGTTAAAAAAAACGAGCCAAGTACACTACCTCACAGGTGGCGTGGAAACGTGTGCATAGTACGAAGAACACAACTTTTCAACTTTTTTAATCGCTACATAATCGTTACTAAATGGTGATTCTTAGATTATGTACAGCATAATAGTTTACTAAAAAAGCTTGAGGCTTACGGTATAAGAGGTAATGTTCTTGAACTATTAAAATCGTATCTACATGACAGAAAACAGGTAACGGAAATTAACAGAATAAATGTAAGCACCAAAATAGAAGAAATCTTTCTTCCGGGGGAACCTAATGTTGTGTACGGAGTTCCACAAGGAGGTATACTAGGACCACCGCTTTTAATATTAATGACTTTCCAAGGGCAATCAAGTATCCTATGACACTTCGCGGATCATCATTTCAGCCGAAGGACGTCCACTACTGGACATAGGCCTCCCCAAGTGTCGCCACCCTGACCAGTCCCGTGCGACTCGCATCCAGCGGATCCCCGCAACCTTCACCAGGTCATCCGTCCACCTAGTGGGAGGCCTTCCAACGCAACATCTTCCGGTTCGCGGTTGCCACTCCAGAACTTTTCGGCCCCATCGGCCATCCGTTCTGCGAGCAATGTGCCATGCCCACTGCCACTTCAGTTTGGCAATTCTTCGGGCTACGTCGGTAACCTTGGTTCTCTTGCAGATGTCTTCATTTCTGATTTGATCACGCTAGGAAACTCCGAGCGTAGCCCTCTCCATTGCCCTTTGGGTGACTTTAAGCCTTCGAATGAGGCCCATTGTGAGCGACCACGTTTCGACCCCGTATGTAATCACTGGCAACACACACTGGTCATAGACTTTCGTCTTGAGACACTGCGGTAAGTTGGACGAGAAAATACCGCGCAGCTTCTCGAACGCTGCCCAGCCGAGTCGGATTCGACGGTTGACCTCTTTCTCGAAGTTAGACCTACCTAGCTGGACCGTTTGTCCCAGGTAGACATAATCGTCTACAACTACGAGTATAGAGACGGCTCTGCTCTCTCTGACGCTGGGCAGAGGTTTTGGCAGGTTGAGGAGCCCCCTCAGGTGGCCCGCTTGAACCCGGAACACGAGGAGTGCGAGTTGTTCTATCAGAACAACACGGGTCGACTCCGTTCCGGTCGGCTTGTGACAAGGCTGCCTTTTGTTGCAGTGCGACCGCCTCTAGGCGAATCCAGATCTACGGCCGAGAAGAGATTGTTGGCGATGGAGCGCCGCATGGGAAGAGACCCGGTGCTGCGGCAGAAATATTTGGATTTCATGCGCGAGAACGCAGACTTGGGACACATGTCGGTGTCAAATTTGGATTGGCGCTCAGTTGAGCGCTACTTCCTGCCGCATCACGCGGTCCTCAAGCCATCCTCCGGTAAATTGCGCACGGTGTTTGATGGGTCTGCGCGGACTTCTTTTGGTTTCTCTTTGAATGATTGTCTGCTTTCAGGCCCAAATTGTTGAAGGATCTTTGTAACGACCTCACGAAGTAGTTTTTGTGGGCGACATCAAACTGATATTTCGTCAAACGGTTATTCACCAGGATGACAGACGTTATCAGTTGATCCTGTGGCGAGAGAACCCCCAGGACCCCATGATTGTATACGAGCTCAATACGAATACGTACGGCCTTCGATCGAGCCCCTTTGTCGCTATTCGTTCGCTTTGGGAGCTCGCGGACCGAGAGCGTTTGAAGTTCTGTAGCGGTCATCGCTACAGATTTAGCAGCTAATTTAAAACTTAAAATCTATTAATGTAAACACTGCAAAATTCTCAAGTTATTTCCCCGTTAAACAGAACTGTGAAGTTTAAACAAATGTGAAATAACCATAGACAACAAACACGAAACACGATCATTGTCTTATTTTATTTATTTATCTTTGAACAAAAACCGACGAATATTTACAGAAATATATCTACACATTTATTTAATTACATATTATTTATTACACACATAATATCTATTTACAAATTCAACAATACTAATAAATATATATTTACACTGTACAAATATAATCATTCATTGTAATGTACTGGTCGCTAGTTAACCGAACGAGACTTCGGGAGCCTTCGGTAAACCTCATCAATCGTCGGAGCACGTGACTTGCTACTCGTATAAAACAATTTAGCATGTCATTCCGCGCCAGTACTCGTTTCGCCTTCCTGACCAGTACACGCTGATTCTTAAGCTAAAATCTAGACTTGCATTGAGACCTAAATCCCGCTAATTGTCACTCGGTCGTCTCCTAAGCCTACCATCCAGGTAGACTGAATTATCCTTCGTCGCCCTAGGTTATTTGTAGTCGTAAGCAAACTTAACTTAAGTAAATTAAAATATAATAATATAGTCGCGCACGCTGCTTTAATAAAATTACTCCATACACTTCATTGGTGACCCCAACAAAGAGCGCAGAAGCCTAACGTGGAGCTAAGATGTCTACCGGGGCAGATCAAGGAGCACGGGCAGACGCAGCGGAAGAGAAGCAAGACGTGTGCAGAGTCGGCGTGAAGTTGCCGCCATTCTGACCTGAGGAGCCAACACTTTGGTTTGCCCAAGTTGAAGGTCAGTTTGCGATAACCGGCATTACTGCCGACACCATTAAATTTTACACGGTCGTGGGCCAGCTAGACCATCGCTACATGGCAGAGGCTCGCGACATTATTGAGAACCCACCTGCACAGGACAAATACGCAAAGCTGAAGGCCGAGCTCATCCGTCGGCTATCCGACTCGCGTGAGAAAAGGGTTCAGCAAATCCTCACTCAAGAGGAGCTTGGCGACCGCAAACCGTCGCAATTCTTGCGGCACCTACAGACTTCGGCCGGACCGCATGTCCCAGACACATTCCTTGCTACGTTGTGGGCAAGCAGGTTGCCACGTTGTGGGCAAGCAGGTTGCAGTCGAACATCCTAACAGTCATTGCTTCACAACCTAATCTCCCGCTTCAGTCTGACGAAGATTTAGCCGACCGCGAGCACGAGATCGCGTCAACGCCCGCCCCAGCTCTCACGACACCTCCCGCCGTGGCGAGCACGAGCACCAGCATGACATCATGGAACTGAAACAGTGCATAGCAGAGTTGGCTCTACAAGTGGCGGCTCTACAAAGGCAAGGTCAGGTACACCATCGCGCGCGCTCCGTAGAAAGGTACAGCCAGGGTGGCAGAGAGCCGACCCCAGGCCGACGCCGCAGTCGCTCGCGCTCCAGCAGCACGTGGAACGATGCCCACTGCTGGTACCACAACAATTTTGGTGACTGGGCCACGTGGTGCAGTCTGTGTAGAGTACTTGTATGTATGTGTGTGTATTTTAGCCTTTTATTAAATAATCATTGATTACATACAATTTACATCAGAAATTAAGTTACAATCATTTTACATGGAACATCAAAAAGGGCCAGCAGCAATCTTATAAGTATATGAAATCAAACAAGAATCTTACGTGAATAAAACTAGATAACTACTCAATGGCTATTTTTTATGTACGAAATGCCTTATATCTAAGCTGTTATAGTAGTCCAAAAGGTTACAGCACTTGAAGGAAAACTCCAACGACTTTAAATAGGTTTATTAACAATTTTGTTACATTACACAGTACACACTATTACAGCCATAACGGATCGGCAACTATCTTAATAATTATCAGTCGTTTTTGACGTTCAGCCACAGAATGATCGCTCGGGCATCAACCCCTGACCAAGAAGCCCGCCGTTCTGGAGGGAAAATCCAGCTCCCTGATTGGCTCACGACTTCACGCCACGTCAGTCTCATGATCCAATCAGAGAACCGCTTTATTCTCGCGCCAAACATTTTACCAATCAAATTATAGAAGTATTGTCATTCTTACGGAATTAATGTTACCAGTCTACATAATAAAATATAAAGCATTTAAGATGTGTTCACATGAATAAAGCTATTAAATTAATACATTTAAATAAAATTATTTCTGAAAACATAGGAAATTGACTAGTAAAATTCCGAAACCTAACAATCGTCCGTCCTGACATCGTGTGCGGCCCTGCACACGACACCAGGTGGTAACCTAACAATCGGGGGTATCTTGGCCAGTAGATTAATAACGTTAGGTCCCAAAAAAAATACAATGAGAGTATTACAAAATATGACAACTTAAAATTATCTAATTGATTGTGAAACAACAACAAATTTGTGCAGAGTATGGAACTAAAAGACTATATACCATAATTTACCAAATGAATGTTATTCAATAAATTTATGCAATCTAGGCACTAGCTTATACAGAATAATTTATATACATCGTCATTTGATTTACTGGAACTAAGTACAGTGAACACAAACGATCGATTAATTGCGTCACTAAACAACTTCACAAATTTTAACAAAAAATCTAATATTCTGACTGAAAAACAAGTAATAAACGTTGTCTATCAGTCTTGATAATTGACAATAACAACTTTAATAACATAACAAGTAACAAGATGTTAAATCCGTCAGCAATCGATTTGCTGGTACTAAATATAGTGAACCCAAACGATCGATTAATTGGGTCAAAGAATAAAACCAAGGTCACAACCGATCGATTAAGTTGTGCCAAGATATTATGCATACGAGTATTCTGAACGATCGATTAATCCAGAATACTATTATTCCCCGACGATCGATTAATCAGGGTGCCCTAACCTCCTGAACGATCGATTAATTCAGGATGCCTATCGACGTCAGTACGAGCCGATCGATTAAGCTCATAGTGGCTGCCGTAGGTCTTGCCACTCGTTGCACCAAGCCGCGATCCGATCGATTCTCGCGTACTTGCTCTGTAACAACGAATAATATCTGTGTAAGTAATCGTTCACACATTCCATACAATAAAGGAAAGGATTTTATTTTAACTCAAAATACTGCCAGAATTGTCACTGTCACTATCAGAATTATCATCGATATCATTATCATTAATCTCGTCTCTAAGGTAGTCACATAAATCCATGACTTCATGCGATCCGCGGCCACGGTTTTCGACCGTCTGTTTTGTGTATGAACAAGGCCTGGTATAGGGGCTACAACTTAACGGTCCCTGCCTTGCTAACACGATGTGGACCTATGAAGGAAGACATCATTTTTTTTTTTGCTTTGTCCGTTATTATTAAAACAAGTCTTTGTTATTTTAACAAGGTCCCCTACACTATAGGAACGGGAAGGTTTTCTACCTGTCATACCTCTCCTTTTGCTTGACCTGCTCTAGATCTATCCGAGCCTTAACACTTTCGCGGATCTCTGTCAAGTCATCATCCTTACGAGTGCCTGCAGTAGCATCATTAAGCATGGGATTAAATTCGCTATTCATACAAGTTCCTAACATCACCGCTGCCGGTGTTCTGCCTATAGTTTTCTGTATAGTGTTGTTGAGTCCCCATTGAACTCGTCCAAGTGACTGCCCCAGCTCTTTACACTATGTTTAATGCTCAGTGCCTTGAAGGAATCGAGAATCGCGCGGTTATACCGCTCAACCTGTCCGTTGGACCTAGGGCTAGAAACCGCATTTAGGACATGTTTGATTCTCTTATCGAAGCAGAACCGTTTGAGTGAATGCGAAGTAAAACAACTACCGCGGTCGCTTATGAGTCGGTCAGGGTTTCTAAATATACAGAAAATATCGTCTAGAGCCCTAATTGCGTTTTGGATATTCGTGTTTCTAACAGACCTGAGGAAACAGAATTTGATGGCACCGTCAACAACTACGAGGAAATGAGTAAAACTCCTAGTCGATTTCACGAAGGGTCCAAGGTGGTCCACGTGAACTGTGTGGAAAGGAATCTCCACCTTTGTGATAGGATGCAGTAACCCTTCGCGAGTGCTGGAATTGGTCTTTGCATATGCACACTCAATGCAAGCATCTACATAATTCTTGACAAACCTGGACACTTTAGGGAACCAATAGTTACTTTTAATTCTTTCTAAGGTTTTCTCAACCCCAAAATGTCCAATGTCGTCATGATTGAGTTTACATACTTGCCACCTTGCCCCTTTTGGCACAGCCCATCTGACCTTCTCCTTATCCCCGTCCAAGTAGCGAAATAATCTATTATCTTTGATAACGAAATTCTGTTTGATGTATCGTAGCCCCTTTTCAGATGAAAAGGACAGACACGAAGGAAGGATAGGACTAGATAGTCAACCTTTTAAAACGTCCATTATTCTGTACATCTCGGAA
The DNA here is from genome assembly GCA_947578425.1 of Eugnorisma glareosa. Lineage (NCBI taxonomy): Eukaryota > Metazoa > Arthropoda > Insecta > Lepidoptera > Noctuidae > Eugnorisma > Eugnorisma glareosa. The sequence continues at coordinate 44,897,869 of OX387957.1, forward strand.
TCACCTAATGAAGCGTGTGGAGCCAATCTTCGCTACTAATAGACATTATGGCTGGAAACTGATCATCGAGACATTCCGACGGTTCGACAGGATTCCGGGACAATGCGTCGACATGGCTCATTTTAACCCCTGCCCTGTACTCTATAGTGCAATCGAATTCCTGTAACGTCAGCCACCAGCGTTCTATTCTTGGAATCAAGTCCCGTTTTGAAAACGCAGAACGCAAAGCGCTGCAGTCTGCGATAATCTTGGATTCCTCCCCTAACAAATAATCCCTAAACTTACGAAGGGAGCAAACCACCGCTAGGGTTTTGAGCTCGTAAGATTGGAAGTTTTTTTTTTTTTTCTTCCGGTGAGTTTTGTCGGCTATAAAATGCCTTGAGGTACCATTTTTCTTTCTTACGTGTAAAATGGGACTAGCGTAATCTAAAACAGATTCTCGTATCACACGTCCGACAAGTCTCCGACCATCCAACGTACATTCTCCCGTTTGTGTTGCGACAACCTGTATGGACGATGAACAACTGGACGTTGACTATCGAGATCAATCTTCATCTCTGTAACACTGGTACATCCTACCTCCCTAAATGAAGAAGCAAAGCAATGCTGATATTTCTGCAACATGTTTATTAAGTCTTTCCTGATCTCTGCAGGGATGAGGGGGTCATCCACGCGGACCTTAGTTTCATCGAACCTCCGACTATCTACAATCTCTATAGATCGCTCATCAACAATCCTATTCACCGCATCAACTATTTCAGCACGGCAGGGAACCTGTTTAGATGAAATGCGGCAAGATTCAGAACACGGCAAGACCATCATCTTGATTTCACCGTTGATCGAGCGATGAAGCCGGTGGGCTTCATCATCAACCTAACGACTGAACTACACTATTCCCAAAACCTTTCATAAATGTAGGGGTGTTGTCGTGCGACAAACCTAACTGCTTGACAGCAGATTCCTTAATGAGAGAAACGTCGCTTTCGAAATATACAAACGCTTGGAGTTCAGAATTGTTGACATTTATTTCTTTCAAAAATTATGCTCCGGGGTTATGTACGCTCGCGTCTTCGTTTATAAAATCGATTCTCATAGTTTTTCTGCACTGCACCACCCGTGTTAGTTAACTTTTCATCAGATTTAAAATAGCACTTTTCAGAGGTGTGACCAACTTTATTGCAACGCGTGCACTTCACCAGCGGCTTAGGGCAGTGCAAGAAACTATGACCCTTCTCCTTGCAAAACAACCAGCGACGTGATTCGGCATAACACCAAATTTCGGGATCGCTAAACTTAGTTTTTCATAATAGTACACCTCAATAGATTCATTGTACCTACTATTAAACAGACCTTGGAATCAATTTTCCAAAGTCTGCCCATAATTCTGTTCACATGGGAATGCACTATGCAATTTCTCCTGCCATTCAGGCCACGTGTACAGTATAACTTTTGCATAGCAAAATGAGTAGAGAGTCTTTCATCCCACCCGTACACCGTGGCGCACTTATTGATTTTTTTAACCATACGTCCATGCGCTGATTCTTGGGCCAAGGGTCAAAGTTCGGTAATATATTTCCTTTGATAGATTTTCTGCAATGGTTGTAAAGCGCTCTGGTTCACGGGGGGTAATGCAAGACCATCCCTCAATTTTTAAACAAGTCGAATAAATCTATTTGATAAAGAAAAGCTACGTGACCTGTCAATCCGTTCGTGCCGTTGTCCACGCTCGACGTGTCGCTCCACCCGTGGCCCAGCATCCCGACGCCTCGCTGCCTCTAAGGTGCTCCGTCGTCGACTGTCCGCCCGTAGCCCAGCATCCCGACGCCTCGCTGCCTCGGAGGTGCTCCGTCGTCAACTGTCCGCCCGTAGCCCAGCATCCCGACGCCTCCGCCCGTGGCTCGCTGATGCATATCTTCGAGATCTTCCGCTTAGACTATGCCTCTGACTCTGTCTTTGACTATGCCTCTGACTCTGTCTTTGACTATGCCTCTGACTCTGTCTTTGACTATGCCTCTGACTCTGTCTTTAACTATGCCTCTGACTCTGTCTTTGACTATGCCTCTGACTCTGTCTTTGACTATGCCTCTGACTCTGTCTTTGACTATGCCTCTGACTCTGTCTTTGACTATGCCTCTGACTCTGTCTTTGACTATGCCTCTGACTCTGTCTTTGCCTATGCCTCTGACTCTGTCTTTGACTATGCCTCTGACTCTGTCTTTGACTATGCCTCTGACTCTGTCTTTGACTATGCCTCTGACTCTGTCTTTGACTATGCCTATGACTCTGTCTTTGACTATGCCTATGACTCTGTCTTTGACTATGCCTATGACTCTGTCTTTGACTATGCCTATGACTCTGTCTTTGACTATGCCTATGACTCTGTCTTTGACTATGCGTGATCACGTTCTCGTCGAACTACCTCCTCCAGCATCCGTAGTCTCTCACGTCGCAGCTCGATGTCCGGTTCCGGCATACTATGGCTGGGGCTCCGACTACGAAGGCGACTTCGGCTCCGGGTGGCAGAGTGGGTACCCCTTCGACTCGGTGTTGCGAGCCTTCGTCGGCCCGGAGGCCGACATTGCCTGAAATCTTACGTCCACGAATTTGAGAATTTAATTTTTAAAAGTCTAACGCATTTGGGACGTCAAGTTAAATACACAAAACACGATAGAAATTGAAATGTTATAAAATTCAAGGCATTCACAAGGTATGTCATCTCTAAAATATAATCACGAAATATTAATTTAAACCTTTAAAATTATTCATTTTAAACAATGTTGCTCATCAAAATTAACTAAAAAAAAATATCGTAATAGGGTTTATGTACAGGAAACCTCAGGGAGTATATACTATATAGGTAATAATGGGAAAAGAAATACGAGTACTAGAGTATACATATAGTTATGACACATGAATGCGTTCCCAGTTAAAACCAAAGAAACAATAATGCATGTGCACTGGGAAATGTTATTAACTCACAATTGTTGATGCATCCGTCCTTTTATTATTTTATATCCAACCCAACCGTCCAGCCACTGACTAGGATACGATTGAGTAGTCCTTATTTTCAAAAATTATGACCGCGTAGGATTATGTAAAACATTTATTTCTGTGTTAAACGTGGCCTTGTTCTACATACCTAGCATTACCAATAAATAAATTGAATTGAATTTACGAGAGTTAATTCAGTTTTGCGGAAAAGTAGATCTACCCTCCAACCAAAAATTATGAGTACAAAGGGCAATATTAACTAATAAAGCGGAACTAGTTAAAATAATTGACGGCTATTAGATAAGTAACGTGTAGATTTACTTGAAACCACGGGTAATATTGTTAACTAAAACGGTATGATTCTAAACTGGCTTCGAAACGAATTACGAACAAACTAAGGAAGCATATAATTTTGGGCGTGTACTTACGTTTTAATTGTTCTTGTCACTTCTGAAATATAGTAGTCCAAAAGGTTACAGCACTTGAAGGAAAACTCGCAACGACTTTAAATAGGTTTATTAACAATTTTGTTACATTACACAGTACACACTATTACAGCCATAACGGATCGGCAACTATCTTAATAATTATCAGTCGTTTTTGACGTTCAGCCACAGAATGATCGCTCGGGCATCAACCCCTGACCAAGAAGCCCGCCGTTCTGGAGGGAAAATCCAGCTCCCTGATTGGCTCACGACTTCACGCCACGTCAGTCTCATGATCCAATCAGAGAACCGCTTTATTCTCGCGCCAAACATTTTACCAATCAAATTATAGAAGTATTGTCATTCTTACGGAATTAATGTTACCAGTCTACATAATAAAATATAAAGCATTTAAGATGTGTTCACATGAATAAAGCTATTAAATTAATACATTTAAATAAAATTATTTCTGAAAACATAGGAAATTGACTAGTAAAATTCCGAAACCTAACACTGTTATTACAGTAATAGAATTAACTAAAAAATCCCGACTGAAAAAAATGCAAAGAAAAAAACAAGCACATTTTAAATGAAATAAAAGTTGGAACAGGCGGGGCCCATTTGAATATAAAATTATGAAAATGGAATGGGGCCCGCCTGCTTCCAACTTTTTTATTTAAGATACTACTTTAAAACCTTAATTTTTCTAGACAATGACCAATATGTATCTGGCCATGTAACAATTCCTGCAATGTCAGTATGATCTTTTCTTTAATCATCACACTTTCTGGCGATCTTTTTGAAATATTGTTGGAATTTGTAAATTTTTCCCAGTAAAAGTAACTGTCTTTTCTAACGCCCTCCAAAAATTTAACTATATTTGATTTCTGCTTCAATTATTTTTTTAAGTGGTTATTCCACGCTTCTACAATATTGTTTGTTTATTGGTCCTCATCATTACAACACCATAATGTTGAATAAATATCATCTAACCATATGTTGACAAAATAATTGTTCGCGACGAAGCGTCACCAACAAATCATAGTGTTATATTAGAAAACAATTAAGTGAAGTGTATATAAAGATAGCATACATAGTGTTTCAAATAGTACCTAGTTTGTGTAAAAACCGTAAGTACAATACATTTTGTAGCTTCGTTTGAGTGGGCAAATAGCCGAAATATAGTTTGTTTTTAATATATCCAGGTAGCCTAGGTTGAGACCTAGGCCTGGACCTAATTTTTATAGTCAAAACCCTTTAAATAACCCACTTAACCGAGGTCGCAAGATGTTACGTACATAGCTTTTGAGTAAACAATTATCGTTAGTTTGTTTTATTTCCCCCTAATTTAAACGGGCCTGAAGCCCTGAAACACACACACAACCCTGACATAGTAAATCACATAAAAGAAGTACATTGGCTATTTAACGCCACTTGTTACAATACAATCGCTGCAAAGCCTCCTGAAATACTGGCCTGTAAAGCGAAATAATAGTAGAATTTTGTAGAATATTTTCCTTTACACTGCAATAGTTTTTCAGTAGTTATAGATGCAATCGACCTCATGATTTCAGGAGACGGGCAATATCTTAAGGTTCAAAACCATGACCTACATGTTCTATGTCACAGACAGAACACTAGAATAAATCGATACTATGTACGCACGCGCAAGCAATATTTCTTGTAAATAAATTTTAAATCAGGAAGCGATTAGCGGTCCTCGTTACGGTAAAGTATCGCAGTACTTTAGCGCGCTCTCGGACTAATTGTAACCATCGGCAAGGAAGATATATCTCTCTCCCTTTCACTCTAAAGAATGAAGGAGAAGAAAGGAAGAATTACGCCGATCGCTTCCTGAAAAGTTTCATAACTTTTACTGACTTATAGCTGTTGATTTTATTTTCATCGAAGCCTCATCCTCTTCACTCCCGTTCAGCATCGTCGCCGTATGTTCATGCAGTCAACTGAACCAACAGGTGTAGGACATCAGCGCCGCTTGGACATTCTTCAACTCATAGCATCCAGCGATCACGCCCGTCCAGCACAATAATTGTTAAAAGATTATTTCGCTGGTCTTCGGACAGTCTTCCATTATGTAAAGCCAACCGTCACTGATCAAATGTTGCGGGAGGTGGGAAAGTGCTGAACACAACTTCACATGTATTTTTCCAAGTTTAGTCTTGGTTGCACCCAAATGTTTTGTTTACGCCATAAACATCTTGTAAAATGGAAATAGCAACCAAGTATCTTCACACCAGGGATAATGCTTCGAAGTGCTAATATAGCGGATACTACAGTACTTTCACAGTTTTTATGCCTTGTGACTGGGACTGTAGCTACATTTTATTGTTATCTTTGTTTCGACAGTTCAAAAGTGCCTGTAACTGGCCTACTTGAAATAAATGCTTTGATTTTTTTTTTTTTTTTTACTTCAAAATCCATGCTTAGTTTCAATGGGTTCCACTGAGGTACGCGAGTCTTGATTAAAGAAAAAAGAATCTCATATGCTGCACGGGTTTTGTCAGGTAAAAGTATGTAGAGTATCGGGACCACATTGACAAAAGAATTGTTGCCGCTAATATCTGCATGCATTGTATACAGCTGATAAAAGTTTTTCTGACAGTTTGAAAGTGCCATCAATGAAGAAGTGGCTCGATAATGCTAAGTATTTTAACATATCTTCATTACAAAAAATCAAAATTCTTTTATTTTTATGTACGAAATCAGCGAATAATAAATTTTCATATCTTTTGGGAATCTCGATATCTTTTGCCTTCTGATATTCTATCTTTTTCAGTCCTAGTGGCATATTTCGTCTCTTATATAAAGTTTTCTTACGATTTTGAAATATCGGAATTGTTGTAGTAAAATTCAACCCTGCATCTTTGATTCTTTCAATAGTTTCTTCAAATATACTCGTAGTAGACACTGGTGTTGTAACATTCCTCTACTTTGTTCACACAAAACTCCATTTCTGATTGTATTTTGAGCTCTGATATATTTTTTGGAGGGTGTGTGTGGTTATCACTTTGTGAACAATTTTATGCTTTAATATTTTTATAGTGGCGTTGTACATGGCCTTTTTTCGACACCTCCATAAATCTGAGCCATATTTGTTTGTTCTCTTGTGTTTGTACTCATAATCATTTTTAAAGAGGTATCCATCTTTGATTTTGAAAGAGATATTTTTGGAATATTTCTTCGATGTCGACGGCTGATTTTCATCTATAACGATGTGATAATTGAGATATATATGAAAAAAAAACGATGTGATTCCAGTATAATATTAGCTCGGTTTAATAGAGACAGACATGACAGCCGAATCACCTTTCACAGCCCGCCAACATGACAGGGCGCATAAACAATAATATGTTACTGGCCATACATTACATAACACCCTCGCCCTTAATCTACCTCTTTATTTAATACCTTTTCAACACATTTGCTCAAAATATGCATTTATGAATGCATTTTTTGAGCAAATGTGTATGTGTGTGTGTGTGGTATGTATTTATACCTTTTTACAATATACAGGGTGTAACAAGATCCTTCACGAAGCCGCCACCCAAGCCTTATGTACATCAAACTAAGTATAAAGTTACATAGTTTGATGTACATAAGGCTAAAATTATTGCTGGGAAAAGACTTTTTTTTGGGGTGAAAAAACACTTTTTACGGTTGGACTAAATGTAACGCACTCAAAACATTGTTTTTGGATGGATTGAATAGTTCGGGGGTCGTGGAGGTAATTAAAGAAAAATATTACAGTCAAAACGTGTATTTAGAAAAAAAAAGGTTGTTTAAGGAAATTAACATCATGACAGTACCTTGTCAATACATCTATGAAAACATCATGTACCAGGCCACTCAGAAAGTATTGCGATAAATAGTTTTTATATATGGGAGACTGGCCAGTTAGAATCTTTTTCGTAAATATGATTACTTGTAAGTAAAAATATGTGTGTTCCATTTTCAAAAATTCCCTCCACATTTTTTGCGAGCCAATTTAAAGTGTCGTGTCTTACTGAAAAATGGATCTGCGCCGGGAACATTTTAAATCTATGATTTTTTACGATTTCAAGTGTCGCCTGAAACCGGATGAATCGTTCGATAGACTCCAAATGGCATTTATGGATGAAGGCCCCTCCAAGGCAACCGTGTATCGTTGGTATAACGAATTTAGGCGCGGTCGACCAACCTTGGGGGATGAAGAAAGAAGCGGTCGCCCTTTGACGGCTATTACGGAAGAAAACGTGCTAGCAGTGACAAATTTAATCCAAGATAATAGGCGAATTACATATCAGGAGATTCAGCACATATTAAAGATTGGATCGGGAAGCGTTCACGAGATTCTACACGGGCATCTTCGCGTGAGGAGGATAGTATCGCGCTGGGTGCCGCACTACCTCACCGGCGCTCAGAAGCAGGCCCGGGTGGAATGGTGCCGTGATATGCTGAACAAATTTGAAGCAGGCTCGTCTCGGCGTGTTTACGACATCGTAACAGGTGATGAGTCCTGGATTTATCAATACGATCCAGAAACCAAGCGCCAGTCGACAGTTTGGGTGTTTCAAAATGAACCAACGCCTACCAAAGTGAAGCGATCTCGAAGCGGGGGGAAGATTTTGATCGCCAGCTTTTTTAATTTGACTGGCCACTTGGCCTCAATTCCCTTACGGGATCAAAGAAGCATCAACGCCGAATGGTATACTACCAAATGTTTACCAGAAGTTTTTTCTGTTGTGAGCAACAAGCGACCAAACACAGGGCTCCGCGGACTATTGCTCCACCACGACAATGCGCCTGCACACACCGCGCTCAAAACGAGGGATTTCCTGGACAGTACACCAGTCAAACTCCTGGGTCACCCTCCTTACAGCCCTGATCTAGCACCGTGTGACTTCTTTTTATTTCCAAAAATAAAAAATCAGCTCAAGGGGATACAATTTTCGTCGCCGGAAGATGCGCTGGCTGCGTTCGAGCAGGCTGTAAACGAGGTGTCTGCGGCGGACTGGAAAAAGTGTCTTGAAAACTGGTTCAGACGCATGAATCTTTGTATAGAGGCTGGTGGAGAGTACTTTGAAAAGATGTAATAAAAATATATGTACCTGTAGAACAATGTTTTTTTAGTGTCGCAAAACTTCCTGAGTGTCCCACGTACGTTAGGAAAAATCTGCATTTATTTAGTAAAAGAGGTGACAGACACCACTATAATACTAGAAACTGGGACCAACTAGTACACCCAGGTTTCAGGCTAGCTAAAATAGACTCATCTTTCATGGGGTACTGTTTAAAATGTTATAATAAAATACCTCCCCACATTCAACAACTGAATGAGACGAAATTTAAATCTTGTATAAAACGCACACTATGTAGGCAAGCATATTATAAGTTAGGGGATTTCATCGATGATAAAAATGCTTGGTTGACAACCATAGGGGCAAACTAATCAGAAGCTCATGTGAAATTATTGTGGAAGCTGCAAAAGATTGTAAAAATATCTTTGCATTGTATAGATTCAATCTCTTAGTATTATATAATTGCATAGCACATGTGTGAGTACTACGAGTATGTAATGTAAAGCTACCATTTACATTTAGTTATCCTTCATTGACTCGAATGTGCCCTGGTGGCTGAGAGAATGTCAGGCTCACTCAAATGTCTCCTGATAGTGGCGGGTGTGTCGGGTCGTTTATTTCCCTTCAATATGGTTGAGCTGAATGGGGCTGATGCATGCGTTATTTTCGTGAACGGGCGCTGTCAGTTGGGACTGGTCTTGTTTTTAAATTGTTGATAATTATAATCGTTTATTCCGGACGCTCTTAATGTGCACGTCTTTCTACATCCTTCTCACATATATGTATAATCTCAACATGAATGATGTAACCAAGATCTAGATGATGATGATTGAGCACCACACTTAGCCAGGAGCAAGCCTGTCCGGGTGGACAAGCCGGATACACCATGGGGCACGATTTTGTAAGGAAAGACATGCTCTGTGATGGGAGAGGAAGCCCGAACAACCGCGGCCAGTCGGGCACAATCAGCCGACTATGCAGTCGCTGCCAATTTAGGAATAGTGTATAATAGTAGTAGTCGTCGGAGGATGTGCCCGTAGTAGTATAACCATAGGCATTTGATTTTTTAGGTAATTGTTTGTCCCATAAGACTTTCGCGTGTTTTTTTTTGTTCGGGGGGATTCGCGTACTCTTTATCGTATCTTTCAGAATGGGTCTTTTGTATCTTCTGAGTTTCGATCGGTTTGACTTTGTTAGTGCCGCTGCCTTAAGACCGTAAGTCATTCCAGGTTCTATGAACATTTTATAGATAAGAAGCGCAATTTTCCACTCCATTTTCGAGTTTTTTATGAAGGATATTAGGGCCTTGGAGTTACACATCACTTGTTGACATCTGGCGTTAACTGTGTTGTTTCTATTAAGTGTCGATGTTATATACGTGCCTAGGTACTTAATTTCGTCTACCGGTTGAATACTGATTCCTCCAATTCTAATAAGACTTCGGGTTTCGGTGCTGTGTGGGTCTCTGATTAGTAGTTTTGTTTTCGTTTCATTAATGTGGAGTCCGGCTGATTCCAGTAACGGTTTGATTTTGGTGACTATTTCATCCAGTTCACTCAGATTATATGTTGCTATTATCACGTCATCTACAAAGGACAGTATGATAGGGAGTTGAATCTCATGGTCCTAATCTAGATGAAGGCATTCTATTTCTTCTTCTAATGTTCTGAGAACGTCGTACATTACTATGGTGAATAGTCGTGGGGATAGCGGACATCCCTGTTTGACTCCCTTGCCTTTGTGCGTCGATTCCGTTTGCTGGCCAAACTATTTTATGCAGGTGAATTAATTCATGCATGCTTTAATAATTATATTTGTTAGATATTTGTTAGTTCTAGTAACTAAAATGTCTCTAAGAGAGTTTAAGTCCAGCGTATCGAAAGCTTTTTCGATGTCTAACGCCAGCACATAGGTTTTTGAGCCTGCTCTCCATTCCTCGTCAAGAATTCTCAAGTGTGTACATTATGATCGTCGGTCGATATGTTGCGAAGAAAGGCTGCTTGGTAGTTTTCTAGTTCTTTTATTTCAGCGTCCAGTTTGCTTAGAAGAAAGCTCGCATATATCCTATATCCCACGTTACACATAGATAACTTTCTGTAGTCATTAATTCCGTCTGGATTTGCTTTTGTAGGCCCTGGAATTTGGATCGTTTTCTTCCAAGACATTGGTATATCATTGCTTAACCATGCTGCCTGCATGTGTTTTATAACTTCCGATAGCATTTCTGTTGGCAAGACTTTGAATAGCTCGGAAACTTCTTTGTCAGTACCTGGTGCTTTGCCGTTGCTCATAGCTTTTAATGATGTCACTTATTTCCTCTTCTCTTGATAGTTCCTTTTTTACGTCTGATGGGTTCTAATTGGGTAGGAGTTCTATGTGTCTGGACCTGCTGACTTTTTTAACTCTTCTTCCCACCTTGACATGGGTATAAAACGATGTTTGTTGTTGCACTTCATGTTCTTTTTATGTCTCCTGTAAAAATCGTATGTGATTCTCATTCGTTGTGATGGGTGAGTTCTGCTTAGGTTTCTAAAGCTTCTGCTTTAATTTTTTTTCTTCTTCTTTATTTCTTATATTTTCATGATTGTGTCTTGCTTCGCTTAATTGTTTGATTGCAAATGTTTCTCCAGGGTAAAAGTTTTTGTTAAACTTGGCTTTTTGTAGTTTTGCGAGCGCGATTCTATGTTCTCTGGATCTGATTGGTCTGCTTATAAGAATCTTTGCCACTGCTGATTTCATGATATTCATAAGGGAACCCCATGGGTATTTTTCTTGTTTTATAGATTTGTTACCTGAGGTTGACTTTATATTTCCTTTTGATATTCTTTCATTTCATTTCATTTTTGGCTTGTCCGCAGCAGTAAGTATATGGTCAATTTGCGAAAGTGCTATGTTCGGCTGGTCTTGATTTTCCTCAACATATTTAGCTAGGTCTTTTCTTATCATATGCTGGTCGAACGACAGGAAAAATATGGCGTTTACTTGGTGCGCGATGGCTCTAAACAAGCAGTTTCCATCTCCGATCATATGGACTATTTCCATCTTTAAATTTGATGATGATTTTGTTGTAGCTTTGCAATGATTCGCTATTTGTTGCGTCTCTTTATAATGTAGGTACCCGTGTAGTTTAAGGCTGGGGGAAAAGCTTATCACTGTTCCTGTGGAAAAAGCTTATTAGCATTCCTGTGGAAAGAGCTTAATAACTAGTGATATTTTACTAGATTTTTTATTAATCTCGCGTTGTTTTGGATGTCTGGGTTTTATTACCTATATACTAACGATAGTTTAGGCGAGGCTTTGTTAGTTTGTTAATTAAATGTCTAGTTATGCAATTAATTCTCGTTTCGTAGGTAATAGAAGATAGCAGGGTTCTCTTTTGTGTTACTATGGGTTTTGTGCTCGACCCGGTCACTATTGTAAGGTTATTTGTAAAGGGTTTGTTTTTTCTTAACGCTTTCAAGTTTAGAGATTTATCTATATCATATGTGTTCGTTCGAACACGGATTGAGGCAGATAAGAAATAATTTAACTGACTGTTCTATTGTTTTATGGCGTAACAAATTTTTTGTTGTCCTATTGATTTTAAGAGTTCGACTTATGTTTTTTGTATTTTTGGGAGTCGTATTACGCCAGATGTTGGGGGGGCAATTGCGTGAACAACAGTTTTGGTGTCTTGGGAAGAGCTGGTCCTAGTGATGCTATTATGTAATAAGAAACCTGATTTTGTGTTAATTTACACCGCTTTATTCGTTGATGTATTACAAGCTATGCTGTATTATTTTTAAGCATTAAACGGTATACGCGGAAATATTGTTGAAAGGGAGGCATTAATATATTCTATATTAATGTTTATGTTGTTATTTATGCAATTAATATTATACTAGTGTGCGGTCGGTGTAAGTATGAAAACTGGGGAATTCTCTGGGCTGGGCTTTTACCTTTGTATTGGTAGCTGTTTTAGGCGAGATTGGGCATATAATGCAACATTGGATGAGTACCCAACTTGAATGGAGCGTGTTTGATGTATTGCAAAATGATGATGGGCGTGTGTTTAGCGAGGTTAAAGCTAAGCCGCTCTTGTCATAATTATATTTTTAAATGATCTAGTCTAGTGTAGTTTCTTCAAAGGATTACTATTATGATTCTAAACATAGAAATGGGTAACACACACTCTTAATAGTAGATGGGCGCATCGATTATTTGTAGTCTGGTTCTCTATATGGAGGTAATCAAACACAATAATGTATTTTGGTTATTCGAGAGAACTGGGAAGCCCCAGACTTGTACAAACAAGTGACTGTTGGTTGGCTCAAAAACTATCTGTGCTCATTCAAGATAAATAAATTCAACAAGTTCACCGAATTTCCACTTCAGGCGCCGCGCCGGATTCTACTGGTCGCTCTTGATGTTAACTGTGTCAGCAACTTAGGGTGCTCATATGCACAGGGTACCCAAACACTGCACTGTAACACTGTCTTTGGATACTTAAACGTTTCAACCTTAATCTTACTAATCTTATTTAAGTTCACGATATGCTACTTCAATCTATGGTTAAGAGATCACACTATTCACAAACACACACGATTACAAATTTTAAAACGAATAAAATGAATAGTAGGTTTGTTAACACTAATACAGTAACCACATAAAAACTTTAAGTAATGGCACATCAAACGAACACAAGCCGGCTTCAGGCTTGGCGGTGACGGCCGGGTCGCAGAGCAATCAATTTTTTTTTCGTAACAGATGGGCAAGCGCAGCTCGCAAAGCGACCGTTCGCGACGGCGGTCAGCAAGCCAATCTGAATGATGTAACCAAGATCTTGTAACAATATTTTGATTGAAAAGAGTGTCCATGGAGTTTCTTGCCCATTCTTTTCCATAGAGATCTACGCTTTGGAATGGGTAACTACAGTACTTTCTCAAGTTATTATGCCTTGTGTCTGTGACTGTAGCTTTTCTGACTTTCAAAAGTTCCTGCTAAGGTCTAATTGAAATAAATGCTTTGACTTTGAAAAAGTTGGAACTTTGACCCCCAATATCTCCGTAACTAGAAAGTTCCCAGGTATGGTCTAGAACAAAAAAATTATCACAATAACGGGGAGAACAAGTGCCTTTTGGCTTCGTTAAGGGTCTTGTTACACCCTTTATACGCGAATACAGGACACAGCACACTTATCGTAATTGGAAAGGAATCGGCACCGTATCAACACGAGCCGTTCAGTATTCTTTGTCTGAAACTTCCTACTGCAACGCACACTAATCGGAATCTTAACGTAATCGCCTCGCCTCGGGACAAGCTTACAAACCGCGGTGCAGTGCGTGGTCAACTCGCTTACGGCTCGTCGTTCCCGCGCTTACGTCTCGCCGTAGCCGCGTTTACGTCTATCCGTAGCCGCGCTTACGCCTCTTCGTCCACCCTTACGCACACTTCTGTTGACAAACGTGCTGTCATTCACAGGGCAACTTCCAGTCGTGCGCGGCGTCCCCTAGCCGTGAGCACGACGTCGCCTAGCCTTAGCCGAGTCGACGTATTACAGCTACTGATCCGCTTGCTTACATTAGGTTGACGCCTGGAGGTCTACTCTCTAAGTCCGTCAACGAAAATACGGGCCCGTCAGAACGTAGTCCGTAAATACGGAGTAAGCCCTACTCCCGATTGATTACGGATTCACGAGTTTCGAACGGAATCATAGACAATATTCGTGCACGAATGATGCACGGCGATAGAGTTTCGCTATTTTACCAGTCGATTACCGGTTTATTTACTACGTGGTTTTCAAGTTTTAATACAAAAATCATTATTGTTATTGTTAAAAAAATACCACATTTTTTACAATAAACTTTTTATTAAGCCTTATTAATATAGAATTGAACTATTTATGCCATTTTTGTCCGAATTGTGGCTTTATCTTGTTAATTCCTTTGCCTTTGTTTCTTTTGACATCAGTAATATCATATAATATAATTCGCATTAACAATACAACGCGGGATTCTTCCGTAATAAATTGTAATAGTTAAATACCCTCAACCACTCCAGCAGCAACTCATGACGCTCAAATAGAGGCACTCTTCAGTTTTATGAGTGAGAACAAAGGCTTGCAAAACATCAGTGGCATTCGAAGTAAGTTCAAAGCTCGTTGCCACCGGTAACAAGCCGAGGACAAGCTGATGAAGAAGACTGAAGTGTGGAAAAGAAGAAGAGGAAGCCTGCTAGCAATCAGTGCGGTACCACATTGACAGATCCGAACATGTTGCTGCGCCCCGCTATTCCATGTTCCATCGACGCAGCTACCGCGTACCGTCTACATCACACCACGACGCCAGAGGTGGTCGAAATATAAGGAGCAAGACCAAGTTCACCCTGAGAGTGGAGATTTAGAGTCGCTCCACAAGATTACCTTCAAGTATTTGTGGTGCGGGTTCCAACACACATCTCTAGACTTCTATGAAGGAATTTTAGCCGCAGGGTGTATCGGTGTTTTCGAGGAAGTCTCTAAGACACCTCGACTCAGTGCAATATGTGGCCGACCAAACATCCTTAATAGTTTTTTGTAAATGTGTTTGATATTATATAATATAATAGCATAATATTGTATTTATAAGATTATTTTGTGTATTGTATCAATGAGTTTTCGATGCCTGAAAATAAAATGATTGATCGATTGAAACTAAGTTCTAAGCAACAATTTATGACTACAATAGATGAATAAAATGGAATATGTTCTATTAGTGTATTGTTGATTGTATTTTTATTCTATAATATTAATTTAAAATATTAAATTGATTGGTGCCAAATAAAAAAAAAACATTCCTTTATAAACATTATCTTTACTTTCATCACAATCTTCCTGTAAGCAAAATAAACAGTTAGTAAAATATTTATTTTGTCGTCACTGCTAAGGCTCATTGCACCTTGGTAGCGCCCCCGGGCTTGCTGCTCTCAACAATTGAGAGCAGCAAGGATCAAAAAGTAAACAAAAACAAATTGGTAACACAACGCAATAATTTGCAGAATCTTCAATATCGTTAGCAGTATTTTTTGTGTGCGGCAGTATTATATATTATGATGCTCTGTGTCTTAGTCCTTAATTCCTGGATTAAACCATTGTCCACTTTCATTCTTGGATCAACACGATTTCGTCGCTTGTAAATAGATCCTCACAAAAATCTTCAAATGATTCCCGTGTGAGCCCTTTCAACTCCACATCGGGAATACTCGCCAAACGAAAGTTTTGGCGCAAGTAGAATTAGTGTCACCTCCGCTCTTCTTGTAGAGCTTCTTCGAGCATGAAAATAGCAGCCATTGTAGAGATTTTCTAAAAAAAAAACGTATTATTCGTAGACAGCACGATAACTATTTTGTTGTCGTTTCAAATGACATAACAATCCGTCCTAAAAAGTGTCAAACTCCTCTTTACGGACGGGCAAAAACACATCGGGAGTAGGGACAACTGTCAAATTGATATCCGTAGGTGCTAGGGAGTAGGAAACGCCCGTATCTTCGGCCGAAATTACGGGTTTCGTGCTTAGAGAGTAGACCCCCTGTTTGACGGCGATACGGTGCCGGTCCCTTTCCGATTTGATATGTGTGCCGTGTCCTTAAGACCCGTTCCATGTAACTGTATGATGTTTATATATAAATCACGAAAGTTTAAAAATAAACATTTATACTTGGTAAATAGCAAACGTTTATTTGAATTTATTGTAAAGCTTATTTTGATTTAGCCAGACGAAGAAATATTATCTTGGTTTTTCTTTTCTTTCAACTACCAATCTACCTACCGTGATAAAATATTCCTACTCAAAATAAAAACTCAAGTCTATGAAAACAAAGTATCTCGCGACTTATTTATTTATTTAATCTTAAAGAAAGCTAACAGACTAATAACAATATTAAATATCATACATAAGTAGGGACATTTGCTAATTACAAGCTTCCACATGTATATATCTACTTAGTTACAAGTTACTTGCGTTGACCAGTTAGATTGTTAGAACGATTTGATTAAGATTACAATTAGGTAAGTAGGTATGTCGAGATAATATATTAGGTCAAGTCGTGCAATATCAAAATTAAAATCTTTAAAAAATTAAAAGCAAAAGGCTATTAACAATTTCATTTGCAGCTGTTTTTATACTTTCTGGAGTTGAATTCATATCGATATCGCTATCTATTTCCATTTTTTTTTTTTTCAAATACCAAGTATCAAATGTTTACAATTTATGGTACTAAATCCGCGCCATTTGTATTTTTTTATTTCACCATGTCCATTTTATTCAGCCGATTTTTATTTTCAGCCAGTATCTTTTTGATCAAATGCATACATTTTTTAGTAAACTTAATGGGAGACAGTAAATCTCTGTGGTAAATTAATATCTAAATAAAAAAACAGTGCATTAATGAAAAACTGTGCAACAATGAGATTTCATATAACATTTCTGCACTGTTTTGGTTCGAAGCAAACAATACGTCCTTTGTGATCGGTTTTGTAGTGATTAATGATTAATGATATTACCCTTATTTTGTACCGGTACTGTTAAATCATGTAATTGTTGATCAAAATATTATATCAGCTTTTTTGTTAACTGTACGTGACCCGAAAGACTACTCCAAGATAAATATTTTATTAATAGGTGGAATCTGGGACCGCGGTCCCGGTCCCAAAAGCCCCCCGACTCGTATTTTTGCTGCTATGGTACCTATGCCACATTACTTCCATTAATACAAATTACACTCTAAGATATACCACGGGAACTCTCAAGTATATCCAACACATCCAAATCCTCCAAATCAAACATAGGTATCTGGTGAAGCGTCAATGCTTTTCTTTTTTTTTTTTTTCAATATAAAAAAATAAATAATAATATTTTAGGATTCTTCCATATAATATGATGGGTTAGTATTTCAAATAAAATATTTTAACTTCTCAACTGATGAATCCTCGCACTAATAATTGTTTATGCAGCGCCCATGTATCGAAGCTTCCTTGAAACGCTCGCAATAGATGGCGTTCTCCGTAAAGAGGGCGCTCCTCTTCCGCCGTCATGTGAGACACTGTGTTTTCACTCCGCTCCGCGTTAAAAATTCCATTTTGGTGAAATCTTGAAGATATTCGTAAAATAAATAGACCTGCATCTGTGATTCATTAAGAACTTATAGTGCAGTGTTGATTTTTGGAGTTTTAACCATCCCACCGGTGGATTTAAGAAGATTTTGCTCGCCGGCCGGCAGCCCATACCTACAAGACAGCACGCGCTCATGAACGAGATATCTTCCCATCTCCCTGGGTCTGAAGTGGGCTTTCTGGATTGTCAAGGTATGTGGGCACGTTTTGCTGCTATTAATTATTTGTTATTGGTTTCGCAAGGATTCATCAATAGGGAAATTGGTTTTATGTTGAGGTCCGCCATTACACCTTTCTAAAGGTTCATAGTTTAAAAAAAAAATTTTGGTAGTTCTTAAAAACACCATCAATAAGGTACAGGCTATTTACACGCCTCACCATATTTTTTGGTCCTTTTCGAACCGGATCAATGATCCTTAATTAGATTTTTACGTAACATTTGGTGAAAATCATAGATTTAATACCGCACAATAGGTATCTAGGATATTTACGTAAACTTTTGGTAAATAACTGCCTATTTAACGCTACATATTTGACAATAGATTTTACGTAATTTATTGGTAAATCTGTCAATATTGATTCATAGAATTGAACGTGTTACGTATTAATTGGTAAAGTTCATTCTATGTAAGTAAGTATGTAGTTAAACTTCATTTAAAATTTCACTTTTGTAATACGTAAAATAGTAGGTAGTTACCCATCATTTCGGCTTAGTGCGTATTAGTTACTTTTCTATAGATACCTCCTCTTATTTGGTAGGTGCGCGACTTTGCAAACCGCCTGTTAGGTATTTACCGCATTTCAGATTATTATTTTAGTTACTTAATTAACAAAATGACTGATAAACAACTAAAGCCGGAAGATTTATTGACGATCCTTCATGAAAAGAAAGGATTGTTATTTAAACGCCTTAATCGATTATATGATTTATCAAAAAACATTTCGTCGTTCGATTCGAGAAAGAATGAGAGTTTTATGACTGAATCGGAAACAATTGACGACATTCGAAATAAATTTGAATCTTATGTCGATCAAATTAACCATATAAACATTAGTTTGAAACCTGGTTCAAGTCCCGACTATGCTTGTTTAGAATCCTTTGAAGATTTATATATTCACGTTAAACGTGTTAGGAATACAATCAACAGTAGTCAATCTCCGTTAACACAAAGTAGTATTCCAAAAATGCTTTTTGAACCGCTTAAAATAAAGTTGCCTCCTATCTCGCTGCCATCCTTCGACGGGAAAACCGAGAATTGGCCGGTTTTCTACGAGTCGTTCAAGTCGAATATTCACGACAATGATCAGCTGACTGACTCGCAGCGTGTGCAGTACTTAATAGGTAGGCTTACGCATAATGCATTGAAGGTTACTGCTGGTATTGTGCCTACGGGCGATACCTACAACTTTTTATGGGACAGTTTAGTGAAAAAGTACCAGGATAAGCGCTCATTAGGTACACACTATTTAAATAATATTCTAGATTTAAAAAGTTGTTCTTATAACGCAAATAGTCTCGATTCTTTCATTGAAACATTTAGTGCATCTATTTCTGCCTTGAACCAACTTGGAATTCCCGATCTTGCGGATTTTATTCTCTTGCATTGTGCTATGAGAAAAATAGATTCACAGACTGGTCAATCGTTTGAACTTTCCATTCGCGATGTTGAAATTCCCACATCTAAATTATTGATTAGTTTTGTTCAAGATCAGGCAAAGATATTATCACGCTCGAATTTATCTCATTCGAACGCGAACTCGAAAAATAATAATAATAGACCTTATGGTTCCGCACCTCGCGAGTCACGCACGCAGACGAAAGCGTTTGTTGTGAGTGAATCGACTGATTTTTCCGCTTCTACCCCCGCGACTTCGATTTCGAGTTGTGCGTA
The DNA here is from genome assembly GCA_947578425.1 of Eugnorisma glareosa. Lineage (NCBI taxonomy): Eukaryota > Metazoa > Arthropoda > Insecta > Lepidoptera > Noctuidae > Eugnorisma > Eugnorisma glareosa. The sequence continues at coordinate 44,917,382 of OX387957.1, forward strand.
CTGTAAAGATAACGCTCATGTTCATTTGTATGACTGCGTTAAGTTTAATTCCACGTTGACTCCTAGAACTAGGTTTGAGTTTATAAAATCCAAACGTGGTTGCGCAAATTGTCTGAGCACATCGCACGGTTTGAGTAATTGCAAGTCGACCTCAGTCTGTAAAGTATGTAAAAAACGCCATCATACTTTATTACATTTCGATAAAGATAATAAACACTCGCATACAGCTGATGACCCACCGACGAATTGCAATGTAGTGGTCGCGTCCACTCCGGCAGCCGCAGCGCCACTGTCTGTTGCGCTTCCCGCGCTCCCCTCGCCCCGCGTTCCGTCTTCGCTTGCGCCGGCTCCCGCCGCGGTGCCGCGCTCTTATTCTCATTGTGATAAGGTCGATATTCCTGTGACTGTGTATAATCCGTGTGATACTACACAAACGTCTCCGACACATAATACAGCCGTGTTATTAGCAGCTGATACGAAGACTAAGGCCGCAATTCTGTTATCAACCGCTCAGGTTTATGCGCGATCTAATAATAATAGTTCGGGTCATAAAACCATAGTGAGGTGCTTAATTGACAATGGGTCGCAAAATAATTTAATAACTACAGCTTGTTGTAGAAAACTAAATTTAGTAATAATTCCTTTAAGTAATTCCTTTGTTAAAGGGGTTGGATCTGTATCGCGACCGATTGTAGGTTATGTACACTTAGATATCGAGTCTCGCGTATACTCGCATCAAAAGTATACTATTCATGCGTTGGTAGTTGAGTGCATTACGGACCAGCTACCTTCGCACCATATTAAGTGGGATAGTCATATGTTCCACTCGCTCCCGCTCGCAGATTTAAGCTGGAATATTCCAGGAGATATTGACATAGTGTTAGGCGCTCAACTGTTTCCATATATTTATTTGGGGAATAGGGCCGACTTAGGTTCACATGCGCCACCCGCATTATTGACCACATTCGGGTATGTCCTTATGGGTGATTTTCCGTATAGTAAAGATAATTCAAATTTACCTAGCTCTTCTTTTACAGCATTAGCCCTTAATGATTTATTACAAAAATTTTGGGAATTGGAAGAAGTTGAAAATAAACGTTTTTTATCTCCTGAGGAAACCGAATGTGAGAATATATTTTCCTCGACCGTGTCACGGGACGATGTGGGACGTTATACTGTCGCGTTACCCTTTAGTAAGGATCCTGCTGAGTTAGGTAACTCCCGCACCGCCGCGTACCGTCGACTGATTGCGCTGGAGAGAAAACTCCGCCAATCGCCGATGTTGCGGGAAAATTATAACGCTGTGATCAAAGAGTACATAGATAATGGATACTTAAGTCAGGTCGACGAATCTGCCATTTTAGATGACGGGTACTACATTCCTCATCACGCTGTCGTTCGGCCAGACAAACCGATGCCGCGCATTGTATTGGATGCAAGTGCTAGGACTCATACAGGTTTATCTTTGAATGATGTACTCCATACTGGTCCAAATTTACAAACAGATTTGTTTCTTCTTTTAGTCAATTTTAGATTATTTCCAATCGCTATAAATGCTGATATTAAACAAATGTATTTACGCGTAGGTGTACCCCTTGACCAGCGTAAATACCTACGCATTTTGTTTAGATTCAATGAGAACGAACCTGTGCTAACCTTTGCTTTTAACCGCTTACCTTTCGGACTTAAGTCGAGTCCTTACATAGCTATGCGCACTGTGCGACATCTGGCCTCTGACAGTCCGCATTATCCCAAAGCTGCTGAAGTAGCAGAGACCAGTCTCTATATGGACGATCTGGTGTATTCTGTGAATAATGAAGACACCGCCATGCAGCTATCGCATGATCTTATAAGGATGTTTAAATCGGGCGATTTTGACCTTGTCAAATGGTGTAGCAATTCACCCGTTCTTTTAAACAGTCTTCCCGACTCGCATCGTAAGTCTCTCGATTTTCACGCTGGGAGTGATGTGTCCAAGGTTCTAGGCCTTTCGTGGGAACCTTCTCAGGATAATTTCTTCTTCACTTCCGCTCAAGTAGCTGAGAAATGTACTTAGAGAAATATACTCTCGATAGTTGCACGTTTATTTGATGTTCTCGGTCTAGTTGCACCCGTGATCTTTTACGCCAAATTGCTCATTAAAGAGTTATGGCTCAGCAATATCGGTTGGGATGATTTAGCTCCTGACGATATAGTTAAACGTTTTTCCCTCCTCATGCAGGAGTTTCCTTTGCTGGATACTTTACGGATACCACGCCATGTGGGTGTTACCGATAATTGTTCTGTTCGTATAGTCGCATTTGCCGATGCCAGTATGGGTGGGTACGGTTGTGTCGTTTATGTACACTCTACTAGTCCGTCTGGTGTCGTAGTTCGCTTACTTTGTGCAAAGTCAAAGGTTTCACCTACTAAGGTCACAACTCTTGCACGTTTGGAGCTCTGCGCCGCCGTGCTCATGTCAAAGATGGTAAAGACTGTTCGCGATACTTACGCTTCGCGTGTTCTTATTGCAGGAATCTACGTGTTTTCGGACTCCACGATAGCCTTGTCGTGGATACATTCTTCTCCGCATCGCTGGTCAGTCTTTGTCAGCAATAGAGTCGCTCAATGTCAGGAGAACTTGGGTTCTCAACATTTTTACCATGTGGCGGGTGTTGAGAATCCAAGCGACTGCCTATCTCGTGGCATACTTCCTTCACAGTTGGTGTCACATGAGCTTTGGTGGAACGGCCCTTCTTGGCTTCGTTGTACTCCTGAAGATTGGCCTGTCAAACCGTTCTGTCCCACTAGCTGTGGGGAACTTCCCGAGCATAAGGCAAATGTCATGACTGTGACCACGCAAGTAGAACTTCCCCTTTTATGTCAACTCGCGCAACGTACCTCATCATGGGATAAACTGTTGCGCATCGTTTCTTATATACTTAAATTCGCTAGACCGAAGGTTCATTGTGAACCCCGGTCTCCTCAGGGGTTGTCAGCCGCGGAACGAGTTCTGGTTCGTGCTGTACAATCTGTCCATTTCACAGATGACATTAAGCTCATCAAATGTGGTAAATTGCTACCAAGGAAACTTCAAAGTTTGTCTGTCTTTTTAGATGAAGAAGGCATATTACGCATAGGGGGAAGACTTTCAAAGTCACACCTTCCATTTGACGCTAAGCATCCCTTTTTACTTCCCAAACATGATCCTATTGTGGATTTGATAATCCGTCATTACCATGTGGTGTATTGTCACACTGGACCAGGGCTACTTATGTCTATTTTGCGACAGCGATTTTGGATATTAGATGCCAGGACTGTCATTAGGTCCAAGTTGCGACAATGCAACACATGCTTCAGAGTCAATCCGACGCATCCCACTCCAATGATGGCTGACCTTCCCGAATACCGTGTATCGGAATCAAAGGCATTTGTCCATACTGGAGTGGATTATGCTGGTCCCTTACGCATAACTCTCACTCGTCGCAGAGGCCAACATGCTCAGAAGGCTTATATCTGTTTGTTCGTGTGCTTGGTAACCAAGGCTGTCCATGTAGAGCTAGTCTCTGAACTGACTACCGACGCCTTTTTAGCCGCGTTTAAACGCTTTATATCGCGTCGAGGGCCAGTATCCTGTCTTTATTCGGATAACGCTACCAATTTCGTTGGTGCTAAAGCCCAACTAGATGAACTTTATAACTTCTTAATAGGTTCAAATCTCAATGCATCTCTTTTAAACGAGTTATCAACTCGCCGCATTAAGTGGAAAATGATTCCACCTCGCTCCCCACATTTTGGCGCCATGTGGGAAGCCAATATTAAAACATTAAAAACGCACCTTTATCGCGTGATTGGGAATCAACTCCTCACTTATGAAGAGTTACAAACTGTACTCATTCAAATAGAGTGCATTATGAACTCGCGCCCTCTGAGCGTGTTGTCTTCTGATCCACATCCTGAAGTTATTACTCCCGCTCACTTTTTGATGTCGACTCCATTGCAGTACTTGCCGGCAGCTGATTTGTCTGGTCAGCGCTTAAATCTATCCCAACGAAAACAGTTAATAATAATAATAATAATAATAATAACGTATATTGTGTTCAAAAGTTATACACAAACAATTTGGGTTTGGAGTCTTCAATTAAGCAGATAGTGCCTGTATTAGAAGACTCCGCTCCTTCACAACAGTAGGTACTTACTTAAAACACAATAAAGACAGTACATGGGTGTAGTAAAACAAAATAACAAAATAGAATTATATGAACATGAGTGAGTGTGTGCATGTGTATAATGTGCATCCTTAACACTCATTACACTCAAGTGTAATGAGTGTTAAGGATGTGTGACTATATGAGTATGTTTGTGTGAGTGTACGTGTAGGTGTGGGAGAGTCACTGTGTGTGTGAGAGTGAGCGGGTCGTGTACATGTATTACGTTACGTTTTGTAGGAGAGCTTCAGTATTTTCATATGTCAGTGGTTTTATCCAGTCAATTAACATTTCTTTACATAAATGATAAGATTTTGCATAGACGAAAATTTCCTTATTTATTTTGTTATACAATTGAGCTGATCGTTTACTGAATTGCATAGATCCGAATTTTGTCTTGGTTATAGGTATTTGAACTATATTGTGTTTCCTTCTCCTAGAGAGTATAACCGAGTTATAAGGTAAGGTTTTGTGCTTTTTTAAAGTTGTTTGAGTAATGTATAGTTTCCTAACTGACAATACATCACTAAGTTTGTAAAGGTTCTCTGTAGAATATCTCCTTTTTTTAAAGTGCATTATTTTGAGCAGTGCTCGTTGTGCTCGCTCTAATTGGATAAATTTAGATTTTGCTGCCCCACCCCAGACAGGAATACAGTATATCAATATTGATTGCGCAAGAGAAATATAAATTTGAGTGAGCACATTTCCACCCGGCTTACCGCTGCTCTGTATAGACCTAGGTAGCACGTGACGCAGGGTCTTAAAAATCCAATTTAGCTTGCGGACTCTATTTGCAACTTGCTCAAGATGGGGGTACCAGCTCAGTCTCTGATCCAGCATTACCCCCAAATATTTTGTGCTAGAGACTTTCCCAATACTAGAACAGTTACAATTATCAACATTGGTACCATCACAAGTGTGTATAGTGATACGAAAATCGCTGGTTGGTTGAGTACGGTTGCAAATGCAGAAACTTATAAAGTTTGTTTTGGAAGTATTTAATGTGAGAACATTAGCATTGAGCCAATTCGCAACCAGGAACATTCCTGTTTCAGCACTTAGCTGCACATCATGCCATGTCCTACCACAGAAGGTGACAGCTGTATCATCCGCGTACGACAGGACTTTGGCATTAGGAATTTTCATGTTACACAGGTCGTTTATGTATAACAAGAAGAGCGTTGGACCTAATACACTTCCTTGGGGGACGCCGTATGATACATCTGTGACATCACTTATAAATTGCCCCACTTTGACACTCTGTTTCCTATTTGTGAGATAGCTCTTAAACAGATCAAGCGCGATATCTCTAATACCCACTCTTTCCAGCTTGCTCACAAGGATAGGCGCAGAGACGGTATCAAATGCCTTTCTAAGGTCTAAAAAGACAGTTAGGCACTTATCTCCATTGTCAAGATGATTAGCTACTAATGAAGTTAGTGATATGACGGCATCCTCAGTAGAAATACCTTGACGAAAACCAAACTGTGAGTCAGAGATGATATTGAATTTGTTTAAATAATTAAGTAGCCTAACATTAATTAATTTTTCAATAATTTTGGATATACTAGTAAGAACAGAAATTGGTCTATAATTATTAATATCGAGTTGTTAGATAGTATGGTCCAATCTTTTTGGAAGAAATGGCACTTAGAGTATCTGCATACGCTGCAAGTCAGGCAAAAATGGGCAACTCCGGACAAGCCTGTAGAAGTTGGAACTGTCGTACTCGTGGGCCAGGATAACTCGCCTCCGCTGAGTTGGCCATTAGGAGTTATAACTGAGGTTTATAAAGGGACCGACTCGCACTAATAATTGTTTATGCAGCGCCCATGTATCGAAGCTTCCTTGAAACGCTCGCAGTTGACCAATAGATGGCGTTCTCCGTAAAGAGGGCGCTCCTCTTCCGCCGTCATGTGAGACACTGTGTTTTCACTCCGCTCCGCGTTAAAAATTCCATTTTGGTGAAATCTTGAAGATATTCGTAAAATAAATAGACCTGCATCTGTGATTCATTAAGAACTTATAGTGCAGTGTTGATTTTTGGAGTTTTAACCATCTCACCGGTGGATTTAAGAAGATTTTGCTCGCCGGCCGGCAGCCCATACCTACAAGACAGCACGCGCTCATGAACGAGATATCTTCCCATCTCCCTGGGTCTGAAGTGGGGCTGCTATTAATTATTTGTTATTGGTTTCGCAAGGATTCATCAATAGGGAAATTGGTTTTATGTTGAGGTCCGCCATTACACCTTTCGAAAAGGTTCATAGTTTAAAAAAAAAATTTTGGTAGTTCTTAAAAACACCATCAATAAGGTACAGGCTATTTACACGCCTCACCAGTATCAATCATATCAATATCTATTTTTGGTTTTCTAATTACAAAATAATACTTTCCGAAAGATTCAAAATTAAGAATTTCACGTTTGACAATAATTTAGTACTATAGTTAATTGGTATCATAGATAGTTCTAGGACTAGCGATAAACTTCTTTTTGTAATAACGTCTATTGAAGTTCATGGTTTAAACCTAGTACTAAACCCGGGAATTTTTTAAGATCACGTTTTATAATAAGAGGGCTAGAGTTTGAATCGTCTATTACCTGCCCAATTAACAAACACCAAAACAATAGTATAAATTGTCATACTAACAAACAGACAAAGTTTGCTGCGTTTTATAATAACAGGCTGAGAATTTCTCAGCCTGTTATTATAAAACTTAAAAGATATTTCTCAGTGAGAAAGATCAAAGTCCACGCGGACGAAGTTGCGGGTACAGCTAGTTTAGAGATAAGATGCTTATATGACACCAACGACGCCATACCTAACAATCTGCATAACTCACACGGGCGAGGGTCATTCTTTCACGGAGAATCTTAACACCGCGATTCAGACAATGGCATCAAATGAACAACGCCATCTATCGAGCTGCTAAAATACAATGCTTCGAAAGCGATCGAACACCAACCCTTTATGGTAGGCTAGGCTATGTAGATTTTCTGATTGATTAGATTTTCAATCCAGCGAAATGTAGACTAATTTATAGTATCTTTTGCTATGATAACTTTTTGAAAAATCCGGTCAGTCGATTTAAAAGTTGTCTTGTGAGCACATTTATTCATTAGTACCACTTTAGCTCAATATATGTCCTTGCATGTGTCTTAAGTAATATATGTTTTGATAGAGACCACCGATTACAATGAAACAAAACCTTTTCTAAGTTACGCACAATATTTGTGCATTGAATCTAATCACATTGGTTTTCCCAACAACATGTAGCGCGCGCTGTACATTATTTTGATGCGGAGTTATTTTAAAACTGTCCAAAGATATTCATCTAAATTAAATGGTGTAAAGGGCAATTTTGGTCACAATTGTACGCTAAAGATGACTTCAGTTTGGCCGCTGAGAGAATGCGTTCCTGACGTCTGTCAGATGGTCATGACTAGTGATGGGCAATAAGTAACACTATTATTAGATATGTTTTTCAACCGACCCTTATCAAGAATAACATTAGCTTTGATACTTGTCTGGTTTCTAATTTTTGAATTTAAATAACGTAAAGAAAATAAAAATGCAATAGTAATATTCTGAAATAGTTTAACATAAAATAAAACAATAATATTTTGAGTAATTGCGACTGGGTTCAAAAACAAATTTAATCTGACTCTGATTCGCTTGAGGATGTTGTCTTCATCATCTTCGCTAACGTGTATTATTATATGATTATCAATCCAAGTATCAATTCGGGTATCTCGGTCAAAGTTTTCGAAAATTAAATTATTCGTTTTTTCGACGACCTTTTCCCAGTCATCTTTTCTGACTTTCCCGCAGCATTCTTCTATCATCTTTTTCGTACCGAATGGCGGCGAAGTATTGTGCCGGGCTGCGTAACCTTTGACTTGAGCCCAGATTAGCTCAATCGCATTATACTGGCAATGATATGGAGGAATTCTGAGAACACGATGACCGTATTCCAGAGCCAGTTCATCTATTTCATATCTGACATGTGCTGGCTTATTTTCATTTACCAACTTGACAAGTTCTACTTTTAGCGTCTGCATATTTGCGTCCATGCCTTTACTTTGTAGCCAAGTCACCAATTTTTTTTTTCTATTGGCTTGGGGTACGTGCTTTCTGTATTTGCACCGAATGATAAGGAGAGCCAGAGCCACCAGAGCCTTCTGTAATATTCATGGATAATGTCCATGAATATTACAGAAGGCTCTGGTAGGCCGGGCAACAACACATTCTGGAACCACTCTTTGAATGTCAGTAGTGGTTTTTGATTCGAATGCCAATAGTCAGTTCTCAACAAAACCGTTTTTTGCAGAACCAGCGTGGCATATTATAAGTCGAGCTTCTTCACCCATTGGTACTTTTGATGTCGAACCTTGTGTCTCATCTGTGCAAGAACGAGAAAGCGTGTGATTGGCGTTCAGCCATGTCTCGTCAATGAAAACGCCATAATCCCAGTTTTCTATTTTTTTGGCTTCTTTTAAAAAGTATATTCTTTTTAAAATTATATCGTATCGCTCTAAAAGAACTTTTCTTTTGTCGGTTTTTTTATACCGAAAGCCAATATTTTTTAAAACTTTGGATAAAGCAGTTTTACCTCCCTTAAATAAATCAGCTTGTGACTGTTCTTAAAATACCCTAGGCTGATCAATTTTCGTTTAACCTAAATCATATTTAAATTAGTATTATTGTCGGTTTCCCCCGAAGGGGAAAGGGCCGCGCCCCGCCATTACCGCACGGCACCTGTAAGGTTCGTCCCAGACTGGTCGCCTTCCCACCGACTAAGAGGACTGAATTCCCAATTTGGGGCTGCCCTGTCCCGTCCTTGAAGGCTAAGGGACAGGGATGGGATACAAGGTGAAGTTAATATTGGGAATTCACAGTTAGACATATACATGAATAATATCAAATCTTATGAGGCAAAACATCAATAAGGTATGAAGCCAATAAGACAAGAGGGCGCAAAGATATGATATATGGTGAAAAGTTTGGTAAAGGAAGCGTTACGTTTGCGCTTAGGAAATTCATTATTTCCAGTTACGTTAATTTATTTGATTCCAAAATACTAGATGCTGTTTCGCAAACGCAAACGATTCCATGTTACGACATGGAACCGTTTTACAACGTTAGCCCGGGTACGTGTACTGTTAGACCTAAGCGCATAGTCCTACTAAGGACACTGCTACGAACACTAACAGGTCACGTTCCCTAAGCACTATCTACATGTCTTTCCCAATCCTAAGGCAATGGGTGGTGAGGCCATTGCCATTGAGGAAGACAAGTTTTCAGTATTACTACTTACACGCGTACTTACACCCTTACGGCCGTCTACCCCAATTACCATATCATAACACAATTTGCACAAACGTACCGTCGACTCAGTCTATAGCAGATCATATTGCGATTGTTATTGGTGGACGCCGAAGTGGGAATTCTTTCGTCACTTCACATTTCTTTACTCTGCCCCATGTCGTGGATGCGTGTCTCGCTAAATATTGTCGATTCAGTAAAAGGCCTGTGGCAGCCGGGGTTAGTTTTAACGAGATACAGTCCCTAGCGTTCCTTAGAACGTAGCTCTCAAATTCAGTTTGTGATACTTGGTGAAGCCTACCCCCGCTCCCTGAAATGTGCGCCAACAATCTCTACGCAATGTTTCTGAGCAAGACCCTATAGGAAGCAGTATCCATCAGCAGCGTTTGGTTGGTTTGTACTACAAGTACAAGTCGGCATTAAAGAACTGGCCAATATAATTTGTTTTAATCAAACTGAATACGGTGTTGCCTTCACCATGATTGTCTAGACAATATAGATTGTTCTAGACGAAATGTTAATATTACGATTCTGCCTTCCATTTGTGGTGCGTCAGAATATAAGTCAACATTCGTCAATAGTCGGGTGTATTAGTGTGCAGTGTACATGTCGTATGCATGAAATGTGTGAACAGTGTAGCGAAAGGCGTTCCTCGCTCCCTATAACCAAACTCAGATGACGGATATTTGCCGAGGTGCGGATTAGGAGGTGGACACATAACACATGAGATAATAGTATACATTGTGATGATATAAAGCGGCTGCTCCGTCATGCTGAAATAAATGATTATTAACAGCTCCTCTGCGCTAGCGCCAAACTGCTACTTAAGCTAGTAGTTCATTATACAACTCACTTGCAGAGTACTGCACACTTTACCAGTTTCGCCTCCGCTTCGGCTCGTCTCCTTCCACTTCTCTACACGTAGTACTTCAACTAAACTTATTACTACTACTTATATTTAACTTAAAATATAAAATTCGCTCTTTGCTTCGCTTGTGCATCTTGGTATTTAACTACGCTAACTTCACTAATCTAACCTAACCTAGGACGTCTAGCACTTTGACGTTTTAGACTAACTACCCTTTTTTTTTTTTTTTTTTTTTTTTTTTTTGTTGTCGCTGGGAAAAAATGCATTACGCATACCCTCCCATCGGGGGATGGGAGGGGTATGTGGGACTCCCCGGGCGGACTCGGTATACCCACTAAAACGACCCAGCGGCATTCCCGCTTCGTCCGAGTGGCGGGGAACTGGGAAACCGGCATAGCCTTTGCGTCCAGTCCTCCGCCGACGATTGCCCTTCATGGCGGACCCCTCACGCCCTCACGGGTGTGGGGGGTCGGGAATGACAGACGAAGGTGACGAGTGCAATGCGGGCGAAGGCACCCCCGCGCCTGTCGCCCGCCCGTCACCATGGGGAGGGAGAGGACGACGCCTTCTCCGACCCCTTCGTCTGCGGAGCGGCGCAGCGAGAGGATCGTCCTCCCGCGCGCGCTCCGCCTCCTCCTTTTGCGACATTACGTCCTCGCAAAAGGAGGCGACTGCTGACCAGGCCTCCTCGCTCCCCAGCATGGCGTCGACCACGCCGGGAAGCGAGAGGTCCAGTCCGACCACCGCGGTCAGACCGCGGCGCAGCTCGGACCAAGCCGGGCACACCTCGAGGGTGTGCTGCGCCGTGTCCACCGGCGCGCCGCAGTCGTGGCACGCCGGGGTCTCCTCCCTCCCGATCCGGTGCAGGTGCGATCCGAAACAGCCATGCCCGGACAACACCTGCACCAGACGGAAAGAGAGGAAACCGTGGGACCGCTCGAGCCAGCCCTGCAGGACCGGACCGAGCGCGTCCAACGTCCGGCGGCCAAAGGCGGCGCTGGCGAGGTCCTCCGACCAATGGAGGACGATGGCGTCCCTCGCCTCTCGCCGCACGGCCTCCCGCTCTTCGCCCATGGGGCGCTCCCCGAGCGCCTTCCGGCGCGCCGTCCATTCGTACACTCTGGCGAGCACCCAAGCCTCCAACTCCCAAGGAGGGGTGCCGGCCAGAGCGCACGCCGCCGAGAAGCCCACTGAGCGGTAGGCCCTCGCCACCCGCTGTGCAATGGCTCGCTGGGGCCTGCGGATGGCGGTCGCATTCTCCCTCCTATGGAGGGAGTCCGCCCAGATGGGGGCCCCGTATAGGGCCATGCTCCGCAAGATGCCGGCATAGAGGCGGCGGCATTTCGCCTTAGGCCCCCCCAGGTTCGGGAGGAGCCACGAGAGGGCGTCCGCGGCCTTCAACAGGCGCGTCGACAGCCCACTGAAATGCGGGCCGAAGCGCCACCTGTCGTCCAGCACCAGCCCCAGATATTTCATCTGGGGCTGCACCCCTATCCGCACGCCCTCCACGACTATGTGGGCGTCGGGAGGGCAGCGCTGCCGGGGACCGCGAAAGAACACGGCCTCCGTCTTGTGCAGCGCCACCCTCAATCCCAGGCGGCGGATCCTCTCTGCTACCAGGGATCCGCCAGCCGAGGCCAGACAGGCCGCGTCCCCGAAGTTCCTCCCCCGGGCAGTGAGGAGAGTGTCATCCGCGTAGCAGATGACACTCGTGCCCGGGAGGAGGGCTCCCCGCAACAGCCAATCAAATCCGATGTTCCACAAGGGGGGCCCCAGCACCGACCCCTGCGGAACACCGGACTCTGCGCCGTACCGCCTCACCGTGGCCGTCTTGTCTACGAGGAGGACCTCTCGGTCCTCCAAGTAGCTGGCCAGGAGGTCCCGCAGATATTGGGGCACTCCGTGATACCGGAGCGCCTCCAATATCGTCGAGTGGGGGACGGAGTTGAAGGCGTTGGCAATGTCGAATGACACCGCCAGCACTCCGTCCCCCGCCTCCACCGCCTCCTTCACCTGGCCCTTGAGTAGGGCCAGTGCGTCGATCGTCGAACGCCCACGACGGAAACCAAATTGGGCGTCCGACAGATCCGGCCCTACCACCCGCAAGTGGCTTTCCAGCCTCCCGGCGACAATCCCCTCGAACAGTTTACCGACCTCATCGAGCAGAACGATGGGCCGGTATGCCGAGGGGGAGTCCACCGGGCGTCCCTCCTTCCGGAGGAGGCACAACTGCCCCTCCTTCCACAGTTTCGGGAACCTCCCAGCCGTAAGGCACGCGCTGAAGAGGTCCCGAAACCTGTCCTCCATTTGGGTGGCAGCGATCGCCACCACCCGCGCGGGGACGCCGTCTGGCCCGGGGGCCGTCTTTTTTGCGCGGAGGCTAAGTACCCCCGCGTAGAACTCCGCCGCCGTCACCGGGGGAACCTCCTCCTCCGGCGAAGCCGCCCCTTGAGGAGGAACCATCGTTGGTGGGGTGAAGTCGGTCCTGCGCGGAAACAGGGACCGGACCACCCCATCCAGCAACGCTGGCTCGAGGGTCTCCGACAGTGGGGGACCATAGGGGCGGAGCTGGTTCCGAGACTAACTACCCTAACTTAACTCGACTTGCCTCAACGTCCGGACACTTCCGCGATCTCAAACCAACTGTCTTGTCTTCGTTCACCACCCTTCCTCCGGGCTCCGCTTCTAAAAAACCCCGCATTTCTTCCCAGAAATGGTTTAATGGTCTTTTTTGTAAAATGTCTCAATTGTTTTAAGTATCCCTTAGGATGCTTTGACCGTGGTATATTGCAACCAGATGTTGTTCGGCTATTGTGAGCAGCGCGTAGAAATCGGGTCTTTTAACGTTTTCTTAAGAGTTTCTTAAAATATTACATTTGGGCTGTCAGCCGACTATAGGATTTATGCGTTCCCAAGAAATCCAATATTGTTTTACAATTCAAAGGAAGAGAGACGTTTCACCATTCATTACGATAACTTGTCAAGTTGTAAAGTCATAAGATAGAGGTTTGATGTTTTGCACGTGGCCGACATCGTGTGGTGGTTTTTGAAATAACATTCAAGACTAAGATATTTGCTTAATAAATAGGAGTACGTGACAGACAGTCACAAGCTGCTATCAAAGATGGCAAAAGAGTTTTCCTGTTAAGGTATTCATTCCTTGAATAATAACCGTATATATGATTCCTTATTGCATTGGCGTTAAAGATCAATATCTGTCACAGGTTTAGATCTGCGTTTCATCTTTGGTGTTCGTAAAATATTTTCTTCCGTGCCGATCTGTCCGAAATTTTCAATATTAAGATTTGTTATCGTTCGTTTGCTTACCCCGAGTGCCTGAGAGATGCGCTCTTGTACTTGTTCGACAGGTATCAATCGTCCACCATTTTGCCTTTGACGCTCAAAGTAATCTTGTAGCTTGATAATTACCTCACGGGTTTGACTTTTCAATGTTTGTCCACGTTTCGGCATAATTATGCACCAAAAATACAACACAACTCAATCGAAGTCCAATTTAGCGCTAATGTCTCTAGTTATTACAAGCAGGAAGAGTCAAACGTAAGCCAGATCACAAGAAATACAGAACGAGATCGAGGTACTGAAGAACTGGAGAGCGTAATATAAGCGCTCGTAACGACAACAGACGTCTGTTTTCTTTTTGTTTTACAAAATGGCTTCATGTCATTTGGGGATGCCATTTGTTACCAGAAATATAAAAGTAGCAGCTAAGTACTCATATTACGCTATTGCCCTCGTGCGTTCGGTTTGGACGAAGCTTTTTATTACAGGATGTAACAAGACCCTTAACGAAGCCGTCAACCAAGCATTATGTACATGAAATGAAATTAAGTAACTTTATGCAAAAATTATTGCTGCGAAACCACTTTTTTTTTTGGGTGAAAAATGATGTTTTGCTGTAGGACTTAATGTAACGCACTCAAAACATTGTGCTGATGGATGTGGAGGTATTAAAAAAATCCTACATTAAAAGCATGTATTAAAAAAAAATATGGAATTTTGACGCCCAATATCTCCGTAACAAGAAGGTTCCCAGGTATGGTCTAGAACAAAAAAAAAATCACAATGACGGGGAGAACAAGTGCCTTTCGGCTTCGTTCATGTTACACCCTTTATAGCTTTTAAGAAAAAAACGTATAGTTTAACAACACATATCGTTTCAACTGCCTAGTTATTTTTGGCACATCACTAGAAAAATAAACATTTGACGTAACGTTGTAACAACGCAGGATGAATTAAAAAATATACTGTTTTCTTATTTATTATACATAAATTTTGCGCAAAATTGTAACATTCTAACTTGATTTAATGATATCGTTTTTAATGATATTATTAAATTCTTCGCCACTTCAAAGTTACTTCGTCCTTACTACCTGTCTTACGACCTGTCACGAACGCATTCTCTCAGCGGCCAAACTGTAACACATTTATTTTGAAAAGGATTAATACTATGTCGGTAAAAACACCTTCGCAAATAAAGCATTATTTTTGACCAAATTCTAAAATCATAAAATTGGTTTTTGTTAGTCAACCTTAAAAGATAGGTATGTGTTGTCGCGGACTTTTTTGTAGACCTTTTTAAGAGGAATAATTCCCTCATACATTATTCTCTTGCAACTTTAACCGTTTACGCAGCGCACGCAACGGAAGCTCTCACAAATAAATTGGTTGTAGCGTGACGATATATAAGCCTATAGCCTTCCTCGATAGACGAACCAGTAGTTCCTGAGATTACCGCGTTCAACCAAACAAACAAACTCAAATAATTGACAACTGATGTTCACCTTTGCAAAATAAACAAACATTTTCCTGATCGGATGTTTTTGCAGGCTTTGATTTGGAATTCTTAGGTGAAGCTGAAGCCCCCGCTCCCGAGTCTGAAACGCTATGCGCTTGCTGTTGCTGTGAAAGGGTTGATGAAGATGGTGTCACCTCGAATACGGCACCGAATTTCATCACCAAATCGACCTCACGGTTTAGGAAAAGCAACAACTATTTCACTCGAGTTCGCCTTAGGTTCTCGCGATTAGCAGCGAAATCTAACCACCGCGCGCGCAATTATGGAGACCGTTTGCTAAGCAGCGCTCCAAATAGTTCAGGAGAACGTAAATAATCACTGTGCTGCAAGAACTTAGCAACTTCGACACAAGTGTGCACACGGGTGGTAAAAACATGTAGATCTCTTACCTCCGGCCCAAGCTTGGGCAGAGCCTTGATTGCGCTTACCTCCTGTAGCACAATTTGTTCAGGTCTGGTAGACCTAGCGACGATCCAGGGCTTCAATAACGTCGTTGGCATGAGGTGCCAACACTAACAGCATGCTGACAGTTTCACGCGCCGCCCGCACCTTTCAGGGCTTGGTTTAGGCGTGCAAGGTTTTCCGCATCTGTGAAAGCACTTACTATAGGATTCTTCTATAAGTTTATTATCTAATAATTTTCCTATTTGTTCTTCTATTTCTTTTTTATCTTCCATAGTGTATCTGTAGTGTCTTTTGCTGCAATATTTGTCTACTAACAAGTATATTCTGGCTTCATATTCGTTAACAGTGTTCAAAATCGTCTTCTATTACACGTTCATTAAAATTAATCATGTATTATTTTTTTCTTTCTTATGTTTTTTATTCTTCCTTATTTAGCATTAGCTCTTGTATTTGTAGAAACTTCTTCCACTTTCTTTGTTTTATCTTCTTCTGTATTCGTTTTTATATTTGTAGCAATTACTTCTACTTTTTCTTTAGTCTAGTTTTGTTTCTTAGTAATTTTTAGTCTTCATTTTGTATTAATTTGAACTTCGTTATCAAGTCTAATCCAATAAAAAAATCATATTTGAAATTTTGTTCATCTTAACTTCGGCATTTTCTTCAATTTCAAAGATTTTTATTTTTAAGTTTGTCAAACCACTTGTCTTTTTGACACCATTAATTGTCACTAAACTTGCTTCATTCAAACTGTTTCCTTTGCCTTTTAGTTTTAATAACTTCGAATTAATAAGAGAAACATTTGAATCGGAATCATAAACTCCATTTTCTAATATATCATTTAATAGTAGTTTGACATTTATTAATGGTGTCACTATTAGTTTTTTTTTGTTCGGTTTCATGTAACTCGGCTTTTATCACAGAGTTGTTCACATGTTTAATGTTTTTCTCTTTTGTTGTATCATCTTGTCTTGTTTTAAACCAACAAGTAGATTCGGGGTGGTAGCGAATTCCTTTATTTAACTTTTCACAAGTTTTACATAGGCTTTTATCTTCGTTTCTATTGTTGTATATTATTTTATTTCCATATTTTCTGTAGTTAGAATTATTATTTTTAATTACCAAATGTTCAAATCTTCTCACTTCATTAAAAAAATCCACTGAATCTTTCAATGTTTCTCTATCAATCCTGTTGAGTACGTGTTCTGGCAAACCAGCTGCAATAAGATCTATCAGAGTACCTGTATCCATTGTGTTTCTCAAATCCAGTAATAGCTTTTCCTTCTTTATTGCATAATCCACCAACAATCCGTCTTTATATTTGAATAATAAAGCATAGGTTATTTGGTTCCATCCTTTGTTTGCAAAAGATTCACAGAATTTGTTTTTCCATATTTTTCATTCTGACTTTAATTTTATAATCATGGAACCATACCAGTCTGTACAACTTTTGTACATGAACAGTCGGAGTATTTCAATTTTTTTCTCGTCTTCTGTTACATCAAATCGCAGGCATTCTTTTTCAAAAGTGTCAATCCATTGGTTTGCATTCGAATTTTTGCAGGTAATTTTTTCAATCACAAACTTCTCTGCAATACGTTTCAAGTTTTGCTGCTTAAACTCTTGTGTATCTTGTACTAGTTTTTCAAACAATTTCTCTAATACACCTGTTTCTTTACTTTGTGTAGCCGCACTTTGAACTTGTTCTTTTTCCTCTAAGTACTGATTTTCAAATTGCAAATTATCATCCTCATCTAAATAGATTTTCTTAAGTTCTCCTGTTATTGTTATCCAGACTCTTCGTGTCTGGTATCTTTTCTTTAGGCTGTTTTTTACCTTGATGAATGTTGGTGTTTTTACTAGTTCTTTGTGATGAGTAATATGTTGAAATTCTTCTGGAAAAGCGTATATTTTATTTTCAGTCGTAGCTATTGAGGTTATTGCACAGATATTTGATTTACCGTCACTCCCCGGAAGTATGGTGAATTCGAAACGAAGTTTTTCCATTTTCATTGTTCTTTTATGTGTTATTTTAAGGTGTTTATAAACAAAAATGTCGTTTTATAATACTATTTCTTGAATTCTGAAGGTATTCAAATAAAATAAACTTGTGTTGCTCTGTAAACAAAGTATTATTGTTAAAACAACGAAACTAAACTACTAACTATACACACATACATTATATTAACAAATTAGATACCAAAACACATACCTGTAAACAAAGAAACGACATTTAAAGTTTATTATTCTGTCCTTCACAATTCTTTACCTCTTTTATATATTAATTCATTTTGAAAACATAAATTATATTTTTTACATAATACTCTGTGACATAAGACACATTTTTTTAACGTCAAACATCTCACTTTTTAATAACCATAAAGTAAACATAAAAATAGCATACGAACTCAATATTAAAGCAATACAAAGTATTGTCTTTACATACTTATATATGTCTTTTTGTCTTTTTCTAGGACTCTTTTTATTCCTCTTAGAATATTTATTTGGGGCCCGGTCCACTGTGGTCTCCTTTGTACTTCTTTGATCAATTCTTTAGTAAATTCAACATTTTTTTATATTTTACTACGCATATTTCTTTTATATTTATTTTTCTACAATTATCACTCAATAAATCCGCAAATTCGACTCGCGAGAAATGCGACATATAATCGAGATTGATAAATAGAGTTGATTCATTTTTTACATAAGCAAAACATCGTTTTCGTAATCCATATTCTTCTTGTTTAGATCTTTACCTTTTATACATTTTAATTCTACAGCTTCATTGGGTTTCTTAATATCTCTGCTATCTTTGGTTGGCCGAACCTCGGTTCGTCAGCTATATCAAGGGAACCATTGTCACTCGATTGTGGTTTTGCTTTGCACTCTACTACACTTACAATTTTTTAATTTAAAGACTTCGAATTTATGGTAACCTTACTCAATGCATCAGCAACATTATTATCTGTACCTTTTATGTATTTAATATCGTAATTGTATTCTTCTAATAGTAATCTAAACTTTAAAAGTCGTGTACATGGATCCTTCATGCCAAATAGATAGATGAGTGGTTTATGATCCGTTAGAATAGTAAATTTTCTTCCATATACGTGTATCGTAGGATAATTTAACTCTGCTTTATTTAGTGGTCTACTGGCGAAAGCTACTGGTCTTAGATTGCTGTTACATAAGACTGATCCTAGTGCTATATTAGATGCGTCCGTTTGTAGTATAAATTTATTTTCTTTAGAAAAATCGGGGTATTGCAAAATTGATGGATTAATTAACTTTTCTTTGAGAATTTCAAAATTATTTTGACACTCACTTGTCCATACAAAAGTTTCGTTTTTTCTGCATAATTTATTTAGTGGTAATGTAATTTCTGCAAACGATCGAATGAATTTTCTATAATAGTTGCAAAATGCAACGAATCGCCTAACCTCTTCGGCATTTTTTGGTACTGGGTAATTTTTAACTACAGTAATTTTTTGTGGGTCTGGTAATACACCATTCGCTGAAACTTCATGACCTAAATAGAGTAGTTGTGTTTTCATAAATTCACACTTTGCTGGGTTTAGCTTAAGGTTCATTTTTCTTAAACGATCGAAAACGTATGTATATCTTCAGTCCTACCGAATACTATGAGATCGTCACAGTAAACGAAATATTTCTCAAATGTTAGTCCCGACAAGGCAATTGACATGGCTCTAGAAAACGCATTTGGTGATATTTTGATACCCATAGGAAGGCGCTTCATACGATATTGACCTTCACTTGTCGAAAAACTGGTGATATCCCTACTCTCTGGTTTTAAATTAACTTGATAAAACCCTTGCTGAAGATCTAAATGTCTAAAACAAATACTTCCTGAAAGAGAGTCTAATATTTCGGTAATCCACTACTAAACACCATTTCTTTTCTCCATCTGATTTTTTGGGTACTAAAAGAATAGGACTATTCCACTCACTGCTGTAGGGCTCTATTATGTTGTCCTGTAACATTTTTTCAACTTGCTTATTTATTTCCGATTTCGATGATTGAGGCAAACGATAAGGCTTAGTATACACTGGCATCGTATTTGATTTTATTGTTATTGACTGTTCTACTACATTTGCTGTACCTAGTTTGTCTCCTTGAAGGAAAAATATGTCTGAATATTTTGCACATATTATTTCCAAATCTTTTCTATCGCTTGAATTTAGATAAGATAAATTTAGTTCCGATAGTAGTTTTCTTACTCGTTCCAATCCCGTTTCAGATTTATTAAATAAAAAAATATTATAGTACTCCAAATCATCGTTACCTATTAATTTTGATTTCGGTATTTTGATTAAATTTTCACTTGTGTTTAAAATTTTTACTGGAACTTTACCTCGTTTTGGCTAGAAAATACAACCTAGGTTGTAAAACACATTTTTTGTAAACATTTTTGTTTATGTCGACATAGTGGATAGACTCACCTCGACTTGGAATAAGCAAATAATTTTCAGAGTTCGTATGAATAGGTTGACGGTTTTGTATTTCAATGCGATAATGCGGCGCTTTGACATTTAATTGCAAGCTGAGTACGTATGTCGGTAAATAAATGTTAGCGTTATAAGTTCTCAGAAAGTCTAAACAGAGTATTCCATCTGATTCGCATGGAATATTATCGAACAAATAAAACTTGTGACGAAACTGTACACCCGTTTCTAATTTCAAAGATATGTATGCGTAGTTATATGCCTGTACTTTCCCACCGATTCCTTTTATGCTTGTTTGGTCGCTATATAATTTTGTTCCGTGTGTTACCGACTGTCTGTTGATTAATGAAATAGTTGCAACCGTATCGATTAAAGATTTTAGTTTTTGTGTGCCAGCGAATAAATACATAAAATCGAGACTTTAACATACTACACACATCAAAAGTGTCTAGGGATCAAGCATTTTTATGTGGATTTCTTGAGATTGAGATGTGGCTTTGTAATAAATTTATGATTTTATAAATTTATATGGATCCTTTTTGGTGCATTTCATAATTTGAATCAGGAACTGTGAATCAAATTCGAGTAAAAGATGAAAATCAGCTGTCAATATTTTCCCTATAAAAACATACAACGCATTGAAGACATTATTAGTGCTACTGTTTCCCTACTACTGATTAAAACCAACGTTATTATGGAGCGGCGACGTCATTTAAGCAGGGAAGAAATGCTCAGAGCCGTGGGAATGATATAAGCTGGTTCCCGGCAACGTACTGTGGCTTTAGCTCTGAATACAAGTCAGAGAGTTATCAGTCGACTTTGGACACGTTACCGAAGCACTGGTACCGTGGCTGAGCGCCATGGAGGACGGTATCGCTGCACCACACGGAGACAAGACCGATACATTCAAATCTTAACTCGAAGAGCTCCAACAATAACCGCCATGATGTTAGCCGTGAGGCTTCATCACTCTTCAGGGAACTTAATTAGCGACCAAACAGTCAGAAACCGCTTGCATGAAGTGAACCTTCATTCCCGAAGACCGCTACGGGTACCACCTATAGCAATGCACAATCGTAGGATACGATATCAATGGGCTCTTGAACACAGAAATTGGGCAGAAGAACAATGGCGTTTCGTGTGCTTTTCTGATGAGTCTCGTTTTGGTATGAGACCGGATACAAGACGTATACGACACTGGAGAACCCCTGGACGCCAACAGCGATTAAAATCCTGCCAGGAAGTCCATCCTTATAGTGGTGGAACCATCATGGTATGGGCGGGTATTTGGATCGGCGGAAGAACTGAGTTGATTTGGATCAGAGGCAACCTCAACGCTCAAATTTATGCTGAGACGATTGTATCAGACGTCATCGTTCCTCTACAAGTGCAAATCGGTCCCTTATTTCAGTTAATGCATGATAATGCACGACCGCACACCGCAAGAGTTGTAAGACAGACTCTCGCCGCAGCTAACATCAATGTCCTGCCCTGGCCTGCTCAGTCGCCAGACTTGAATCCGATTGAGCATGCATGGGATATGCTACAGAGAAGAGCTCTGCCGAATATGGAGGGTATCCAGTCGCAAGAAGACCTTTTTTTGTTGTTGCAACGAACATGGGCGGCCATTCCACAGCGTGATTTGGATGAACTCATTTTGAGTATGCCAAACCGATGTTCTTGTGTTGTTAGTGTTCGCGGTAGAAACACGGATTATTAATTGTTTAAGTTACCCAATAAAATTTTAAAGAAAACTGTTATTTCAGTCTTTTTTTCGAACTTTTGTGTTAGTGGTTCAAATGTCAAAAATCCCTTTATTAGGAAAATGGCAAATTTCTTTATTAATGCAAAGGTGACTTGGTTTATCGTTACTGTGACAAACGAAAACACTTTATTTGATGAATCCTTAAAGAAAATTTTAATTAATATCAATCAGGAGAAAAGTTATTGCAAAAATATATGTTGATCCCTAGACACTTTTGATGTGTGTATACCATCATTAGTTGCTCCGAAAAAACTGAGCTAAATTTTCCTCTTTTGGCACTGTATCAACATTTACGTTGTCCTGCTTGGCACCTCTGTAATGACCCCTGTTACTTCTATAATAACTTTTATTCGACGGCCTAAAGTATCTACGCTGTTGGTAATATCTGCCACGGTAAAATCCTCGCTGTGCGGGCCCCTGACTTCTGTAATGATGGGCTGCGTTGTTACCTCGGTAGTGAGGTGGATTTCCACGGTATTGAGTAGTCTGCCCACGATGGTAGTTCCCGCGACGCCGACTGTACCTTGAGTTTCTACCTCGTGTGTAAGATAGCACGGCATCCTGACCTGAGGTTCTGGGAGGTGCAAGCTCCTCATCCACAGCTGCTCGTACTGCATCCTTCAGTTGACTGTAATTTCTAGCCGCTAAAATAGTACTTGGTCGGCGATTTCTCAAGCCATCTGCAAATCTTTTAACTGCTAACCTTTCCTTTATAGGACTTAGTATCTCGGCGGCTGTCTGGTTTCTGTCTGCTTGCGCTATGGTAAGGGAGGTAAACAAATCTCCTCTCCGTATTCGCCTATAGTCAAGTTGTTTTGACTTATATTATGAATCTGTGTTATTATAGAGTTGGATGATTCTTTTTGTTATAAGATGAGTTTGAATATCTTTTACTAAACCAGAAACAGTTGCGTAACTTTTATTTAGTTTTAATCTCGCTATTTTTGACAGACGAGTCTTTAACACAAATGAAACTAGCAATTTCTTACAACCTTCTGCTGTCAAGCAACTTTCATACATCTCTATACCTTCGATTATTCTCTCTATTGTTTCTTCCTTTCCGTCCATAACTGGAATCAAAGTACTAGCCGTTTTTAAACTGAAACTCTCCATTTTGTATGTTGTATTATTTTCCTCTATATCTAAAAATTCGTCGGAGAACTTTCTGAAATATCTGTTACCTCTTTATAACCCAAGATTTTTCTATAAATTTTCTCAATCTCGTTAGGTATTGACGGATCTAAATGTAATTCCTTTTTACGTATTCGTACGTATTCAATTAATAATGTAAACTCATTACATAAATTATCAAAGTCCTGAAACTTTCGCTGTCCTACTTTTTCACCTCGCCGTTGTTGCGGGCCTAATTTTCTAATAACAATAACCCTCCCTCAATAATCCTCAATAACAATATTGATAATCCTGAGTTATTGTCAAAATTTTATTTTAATGTGCCATGTAAAACATTTCGTTTTAATCCACCCATACGTGTACCTCATACATCTTCAAATTATAGGCAGAACAGTTATATTGTGCGTGCAAGCAGAAGTTTCAATGACATGTGCAAGGAATATGATTTGGACCCATTCACAGTTAGTGTAAATTCGGCCAGAAGGTGCTTAAGCCTCAAATTTTTCAAGTAGTGGTAGGTTATTTTGTTTGTTTTTATTAATTTTTTTTCTATTATTTTAGTCGTGTAATTGCAAACCAAGTATCTATACGAGTATTCTTCTTGCTTTGATTAAGCGGTGAGTTTTCTGTTTTTGTGCTCACACTATATTTTTTTTTAATTTTTATTATAAATCTATACGTGAGGATTTGTAATTGGCTTTCTGGTGACTATGGTTCCCTTTTTGTTTGTTTTTATAAGCTGTAAGTCCTCCATGTACTAAAATAAATAAATACTAACACATAAATCTAGTAAACTTTCATGTATTTCAGTAAGTCTTTCCATGAATAACTAAAGAGTCTATTTTTAGCACATAAACACATTTTTACATTTCATGAGTACGGCACTTATACCTTTCATCGAGTTGGTTCGTCTCGATGGGCTGCTAGGTTTGTCCTCTGGAAGGGCTGCTTGGTTTGTCCCCTGATGTGACTGCTTGAGGATGAGCCTCAGGAATGGCAGCTTGGGCCGGGCTATACCTTGGACACCGCAGGTAACTGAGCCGGGAATACCCTGTCTCCTCCAACAAAATATATTTTCTTTCTTCAATAATTATTGTTCTTCGTTCTTCTATAATTTTATCTTC
Organism: Eugnorisma glareosa; assembly: GCA_947578425.1. Lineage (NCBI taxonomy): Eukaryota > Metazoa > Arthropoda > Insecta > Lepidoptera > Noctuidae > Eugnorisma > Eugnorisma glareosa. Next base: position 44,941,465 of record OX387957.1, read on the forward strand.
TTTCTTCTATAATTTTATCTTCTTTCTTCACTTCTTCATTATTTATTTATTTTTCGTTTTATTTACGGCAGGCGCAGGAAACGCAGGTAGGTTCCTCTCCGGATCTAGTGGTCACGCGACGAATGGACCGTCTCAAGTTTTGAGCTTCACTCGTGATCCAATTCTGATGACACTTTTTGTACAAAACGTATAGTCCGTAAAGTCCTGCAATAGACAGTATTGTGCAGATGACGAACATCACGACGCTTATGTTTGAAAGGTGATATTCCGCGCTGCTGTTTGATCCTCCTGTAGCACTCTGAGTGATGAATACTTCGTCCTTCTTGATATCTCAGCGACACATTTTGATGAAGGTACGTTAATTGTCCATGTAGATATTTAAATAACGCCAAAACGTGGTTGAAATCCTGGCAGGGTCGCCATGTAAGGATTGAGCAGAGGGTAACGCAGAGTTTATAAGGAAACGTCTGTATGTCGTGCGATCCATTTATTGACTGACTTTAACATAATACATAATCGCGTAAACTACGTGCAAGCTATTACTGCAAGCTTGCACATCATATTACATACCACACCCGTTTCATAGAGCGCATGTGCCATCCCACCATACATATTGCAAGTGGACCCTCCAGGTGCACTGGCATTACGTTTGCGGAAAAATAAACCCATGATAAGGCCTGCAACGACTAAGGTAAAGCCCCGGCTTTTTGTCGCATTGATTGCAGTAAAAAGCTGAACGTTCTCTTTTTTTTTGTTGGTTCAGCATTTAATGCATCTTTTTCGCAGTATTCGTCCATCAGCACGTCTTGGCAAATGTTCGGGTAAGTGCACTCTTGCTTCCAATGTTCGCCCTGGCGCTACATTTTCGTGAGCCACGAGACTTTTAACGACGCCTAGTTTGAATTCGTAGAAAGTGATTGGCCAACAATACGTCTTGAATAGCAAAAAAAGTTTACCATCATGACCTCCATGAGGTGTATAATGACTTTTTTATACCACCTCAAGCTTTTATGCTCGCAAGGATAATACGAGAGCATTTAGTCGTGGTGGTCAACTGGCTTCATACATTTTCTATACTTAGCTATCAGCCTTGGTTTCGTACTCACCAGACCTCTTCTGTTTCTAACTTTTATCATTTCTGCATTGTATTTTAAAGTGCCAGAATTTGACGTTTGTCTTTCCATGCAATTACGCAAATTCCATCTTTTTGTAGGATGGCTAATTCACCTTTTTTTAATTTCGCCTTTTTGATTTGTACTGGTGTACATTTTCTTTTTAAATTTAGTGTGCCTGCGCTGTAAATTTGAAAAGTTTTCAATTTTTCGGCTAACTCCACACTGGTGTAGTAATTATCAGTGAATAAGCTATCACCTACATACAAAAACTTTTGCATTAGGTGCATCACTACCTTATCGACATGTTTTGCACCTCCCACTTTTGTGTCCGCAGCACCTGCATATAAATATATTTGTGTTGCCACTCCCAATTGATCGGCCAGAATATAAAACTTTAATCCATATCGGTGGCGTTTTCCTTTCACATATTGCCGTCCTTTTACATTAGGCATCCTCTCCAAAGCATCATGGACTCATCCACCGCAATTTGCTCGGTGGAATAATATACAATCGCGAGCTAAAGTATGGAATCACTTACTTGGAATTGATTCTGCGCGATCTTGAGTACTTTAACTAGTTATGAATAACAAAAATGGTACCATTTAAAGGTTTAACTGTTAACTTTAAATTCATTCAAATCACTTTTTCCCTCATAGTTACTATTCTTGTTCGTAAAACTTCTGATAATCCTGCTGGCATTTTTCAATCACAACTTTCCGTGGAAAAGTATTTTAAATCCGTTAAAATTGACTAAATCAGATTTCTGAAAGAGCGTAATCTAGGACTGAAAGCCTTTTTATTTAGTGGAATGGAAAAAAAAAGAGATAATATTTTATTGTTTTATATTCTAAATCTACATATTATTATATTTTTATTTTTAAATAAAGAATCTAAAAAGAAGAAGAAATCATAATTTAATCTACGGTAACAAAAAAGATTTCGATTTTTCACTCGATATCTAATGTTGTAAAAATACAGTTTTTTTTTTTCCGGTTGATTCCTGGCCAGGAATATTGTTTTTTTAAATCCCAATGATGCAGTATAAGTTTTCATCAAAATTGGGCTCGAGACTCTTTTGAGCATTTTCCGCTATTCCTCATAGTTTCAGATTTGGCCATCCACGCCCACTTGGAAAGTTCACCCTGTATATCATTCGTCCACATCCTAATAAGCTACGACATCTCCTCGATAAGTATTCATGGCTTCGTGGCAGTGCGCCCACTGCGCCTTGCTGGTGCTCCCTGCAAGACAGCCGTGGCCGTGGCTTGTCGTGGAGTCCCGCTTGATTCTGTGTGCCTGATGAATTTGGAACGATGTGCTCCATCACATGGATTTATATCAGGCGAGTCTTGAGAAGCCTGGCAAGGGGACCAAATTGATGGTTGGGTTAGTTGAGGTTTTGCGTGAGGTGACTCTGGCTGATTGCTAAGTGCCGGTGATGGTGATCGCTGTCTGATAGGTGCGGGAAAACTTAGTGAATGAGGCGTAGGTGTGGATGGAGGCAATGGGTGAGAATGAAGTGTGGATGGAGGTATAGTGGCTGTTCAAAAGGTGTTGACAATGAGAATGGTGGCACAATGAGAATCGCTCGCACTTGATGACATTCTAGTTTTGAAAGTACAAACCAGGCGTTGTGCCAAGCCATTAGTTCTCGGGTGATATGGAGATGACTTAATATGTAGGATATCCTTGTCTCTGCAATAATTTTGGAATTCCCGGGAGGTAAACTGTGTTCTGTTATCAGACACCGAGAATTGTGGAAAACCTGAGAGTCTATCTCTTCGCACAGTTAGCATTGTTTGTAGTTATTTGGTTCATGGGCTTGATCTCAATCCATGACAGTGTTTGACATCTGCCAGAACAAACCAGTATTTTACTTCAAATGGTCCCGCAAAATCGACATGAAGTCATTCCCATGAGTTGTCAGGGACACAGGCTATTCAGGGTTATTTGGCCGGTTTTTTTGGCATTTACGACAGTATTTGATGTACTCATCAATATCATCGTCGATCGATATGTAAAAACGTGCGAGTGCTTTCATTGCACAAGTTCCTGGGTTGTCCAGTGCGCAAGTATTTCAATGAAGCCTTCCTGAGCGTATTCGGAATAACTATTCGACCCTGTCAACTCAAAATCTTATTTTCGATGGACAATTCATTGCGTTTCCGAGCATAAGGTTTTAAGATCTGAATATGAATTTTCCCGCCAACCCGTCTTAATGTTCTCCGATATAATTGATTTAATAAGGCCCCTAGCCGACGGCGTATTGAAGCGCGTTCGAAACTCGTTTGACGTGCGTACAAAGGGTAATTCGTCTGCGCGGGGCCTTATGAAATCAATGATAGACCATTCTGACACTATTGCAATAGCAGACTAACGCCCCTGACCATCGGTATCGCGGACCCTGTTCCCGATGCCGGTGGGCTACTATTTTCTATATTTTTAAATGCTTTTTATATAATCTTTGTTACTAAAAATATTTAAAAATGTAAATCTTATGTAAAGAAAATAAATAAAGGAAATAATAATAAAAGCCATTTCTTCAACAGTACGTAATACAATTTTTAATATCTAAGTTATATAAAATCTAGGTTGTTTTCTGCTGATTGCCAATTGGCAAAAGCCTCCTCCAACCTTTTCCACTCGTTTCTGTTCTTGGCAACCCGGCTCCAGGTAACACCTGCGAATTTGGCCAGGTCGTCCTAATCTTTGGCGGGGTCTTCCCCTCTTTCTTATGCCATTCCTGGGGTACCATTCTGTGACCTTCTTGCTCCACTTCTCCTTCCCTCTACTCATATGCCCAGCCCATTTCCATTTTAGTTTCCTGACATTTGTTGCTATGTCCCGAACCGTTGTGTTTTTCCTGATATCTTCTAACCTGACTCTTTCTTTTTTCTTGATTCCCATCATGCTTCGCTCCATTGAGTGCTGGCATATGTTTAATTTCTTACTGTTCAATTTAGTGGGGGCCCATGTTTGACTTCCGTACATCAATACAGGCAGAATGCATGTGTTGAATACTTTCATTATTTCCTTCATGCTCCAATATCTTTTCCATCCGTTTGCTATTCTCCTGTTGATTTCTTTTTCAATGTTGTCTGTAGGTGAGATAATTTGGCCTAGATAGATGTTTTCATCCACGTATTCGATCTCATTTTGCCCAACCCTGAGGGTTTCATTTTTAGGTCCGTTGGTCATTACTTTCGTTTTCTCCATGTTCATTTTTAATCCCACCGTGTGGTTCTATAATGCCAGATCATTTGCCATGACATTCAGTTCGTGTGGGGTTTTTGCAAAGAGAACTATGTCGTCTGCAAATCTTAAATGTGTTAACCAGGTTCCATCGATGTCTATTCCATATCCGACCCAATTTAGTCTTCTAAATATAATTTCGAGGACTGCAGAAAAAAGTTTTGGGGATAGCGGGTCACCCTGTCGCACACCCTTTTGTATGCTAAATGGTTCTTCTTTCTTTTCCAACCGTATGCATGCTGTGCTTTCCTTGTATATCTTCCTCAGTATCCTTATGTACTTGCTTTCGATACCTTGTTCTTTTAGGGCCTCCCATATCTTACTGTGAAATAAAGAGTCGAAAGCCTTGCTGTAGTCTATATATGCCATGTAATATAATTGGTTGTATTCATAGGATTTTTCTATGATCTGCCACGTAACATGTTTATGATCCAATACTGAAAAACCTCTACAAAAACCTTCTTGCTCGTCTGGTTGGTTGTCGTCTAATTTTCTTTCCAGTCTTCTTAGCAGTATTTTCGCAAATATTTTGTATAAGTTGGACATAAGGCTTTTGGCGCGCGCCAGTTAGTGCATGCTGGTCCGCGCAGACGCTGTGCAGGTGAGGTATGAATTTCTCGTAGAAATGTACAAGGCCAAGGAATGACCGTAGTTCTTGAGAGTTAGTAGGCAGTGTCGCATTTGTTATTGCTTCAATCTTCGATTTTGTTGGTCGTATTCCTTCCTTGCTGACTGTGTGTCCCGGATACTCGATATCTGTTTGGGAGAATGAGCATTCAAACACAGTAGACGGTGTTTCTAGATGTTCAGCGTCATCCTTCCCTGTTAAGGCGATACGAGTATCTTCGAAATAAATCGCTACGTTTCGTATACCACTGAGTAGTTTATCAAGTTAGTGTTGAAAAAACGTGGGTGCGGTTGAGATTCCAAAAGGCATACTATTGTATTGGTAATATCCTTTGTGAGTACATATAGTCAGGTAATTTTTCGACTCTGGGGCGATCTCGAATTGCAAGTACGCAACTTTTAAGTCGATTTTCGAAAACTTCTGGTCAAATAGCGGGACTGGATGAGTGTGCAAAATTGGTACCATGTTTAGTATGAATGTTAACGGCGCAATTCTTAACTTTTCATAGTTTTTTGTCAAAAAGGGGCGAGAAAGTGTCTAATACCTGTTTAAGTGTTCTGGTTCTGGGTTCTCGTTGAGTAGGCTTAATCGAATACACGGGTTCTGGAAATGTCATGTCGTACATCTCGCTCCACTGGAGACCAAAAAGCATGGGGTTGGCGTTTTCCATAACTACAACGGGCAAAATTTTCAGTCTGTAACAAATCTACTAGTTCCTATGAAAAATTAAAGGATAAAAGTAGACTTGTACATTTAAAAATTTAATACAGATATGGGTGGTTTTACAAATGAGATAAAAAATACAAGTGTTAATAAAAAAGACCTATCAAACCCGCACTCTGGAAGTAGTTTTTGAGTACACACGATTATTATTAGCACTGTTGGTGAAGCACGATGACACGTAGAGGTGGAGATGTAGGACGATGCACGTTCTATCAAGTCTGCTCCACAGGAAGGCGGCGTTCTGAAGAACAGGAGTTGAGGTCCTGGTGGATCTTTGAGTTGGATCACCAGCTTTTAGACCCAGGGAAGCTCCGCGAGATGAACAGCAGGGATGGCACAACGACAGTTTTAAATAATAAGATTGGGAGTAGTAGTCCCAGGTGTATCTTTTAGATACTTCACCTTCAAGAATCTGTCTTGTCTCCAATTTTAAGAATTCCTTCAGTCTCACATTCAAGAAACGCTCTCTCGTCTAGTCTCGTCTCGACTCCACAGTGGTCTCCTTCCATTTTTGAATCTCAGATTTTCTTCTTGCGGCCAATCAATCATCTCATCTGACAAGTGTAGTCGGCCAGGACATAGCAGACTTATTTCATAAAACCATGAGTGCGTAAAGAATTTATAAATATAATTTAAAATTAAGTTATTAGTAAACAATCATTATTATCTATAAAATACAATATTTCAGCTAAACATTGAAAAATATAATTTAAATTAGATAAACCAAAAAGTATTCATCATAGACTAAGCTAGTAAGAAACTCTATGACAGAAAGAAAAAGTAACTGACAGTTTGACAAATCTGACGTACATGTCACAACATTGAAAATTATGAAAATTTATATTTTATTTCAGCAAATATAATGAAAACGAATCGTATTTAGATCGATTCGCTGAGTATAAATAAACAAATCAATAAAAAAGGATGATAAATGTTATGACAATTGTAAGTATAGTACAAAGTGTAAGTATAGCATATACTATATTTCCCCAACGACCCCGAGAAATTTTTTGGCCTAGAACAAAAATGTTGCAAAGGTTATAAGTATTACAGCATTCACAAAACTTTCATAACTCATTCAAACATGATGTTGTGCGTGAGGGTATCAGTGAACACATCACTTTAATGATGGATGACCAGACCTGTGTCCCTACGGTTCTCCAAGATAAATATCTAAGGTTGAAAGAGAGTGAGACTCCCATTCCCCCTGGCACAATTGCGTTTCATGCAGTTTATGGAGCGTATGTTCTTTGCCGTCCTGTTGCCAACAAGAGGGAGTTCCGGCAGTGGATTCTTAAAAGGTACAATGCCTTCCTGTCCTCAATCCAACAAACTGCGGAAGTCAACATCTTTCCGGATGTTCAAAATGGAGGAACGAGGATGAACAATCTCGCAGTATCGAGGCCAACGCTCAGGAAGGCTGTTTTTTTCCATTATAAAGAGTAGCTATGCTGACATCAGGACCGCCGCAATAAAGAATCATATTAAAATGTAGACAGCATTATCTGAAATGACAACATTTTCATTAGTTCAGAGGGTCATTGCAACTGGAGGCAGTATAATCTTTTTAAAACCTTTACCTTCCCAGGTCATCGAGTTCATGACGGAGAAGAAACAACTTGAGGCTGAGATCATAGCTGACGGGTATCAACGTGAAGATCTCATCTATATACATCTTTTCCGACCAAACATTCAGTGCTTTAAATCGGCCCAATATTACCCGATTGTACCTGATTTGATTGTATTACCTGATTGTAACAGCAAATGTTATTGAAGAGCACTTAGAACCCAAGAATAAAACATTGGATAGGTACAGGGCTAAGATTGTAAGTATAGTATAAAGTGTAAGTATAGCATATACTATAAGTCTTCCAAGGATTTCAACTGTTGCGTCTGTAAGTCCTTTTGGTTTGAGTTTGAGGTTCCCATAGGCACGTAGTCTCGGTGCTTTTGCTAAAGGGAGTGCGTGCTCCAATTCGTTACCAGTCGTCAGGAGATAAATTAAAGGATATTTGAATTCCTAATTTTATTGGAAAAAGGCTTGCTAAAATCATTAACACATGTCACGTATAAAGTCAAGTATAAAAAAAAAAAGAAAGAAAGAATAAAGTTTATTTGACATCAGTTCCATAAGCACACATAATACAAAAAAGATACAAAATAAAAAAATAAAACATTTTAAAAAATAAGAAAAAAAAAAGCAAAGACAAAATACATTGTACTAATGTGCTGTGTGCCTCACGGCTGCGCCAAAAAGGTCCATAAAACGCAGGTTGGTAGGTAGGTATAAAGGATAAACCTACTACTTTTAATTTAATTCACCAATATATTGATGCCAGCTGCTACATAACTCCTCCCCAGCGAAGCGCCCGTATAATGCCAGTATTACAGAGAGGTGGCTCGCTCAAGGCGTCAGCGAACCCATAGGGCTACGGTGACATCAAGTCGCATGTTTTACAGGGCGAAACGTACGGTGGGTCTTGAGGTGCGGTCGGATCGTGTGACGTAAGGTGTCTGGTCACTTGACCGACTTACTGCTTCTTCGGTGTTAGTCAGGAATGCAGGCTTCAACCGATCTATGCTGATGTTTATCTGTCGGTCGTTGATTTTTACTGTATACACCTTGTTTTGTCTCTTCAAGACACGATACTGACCTTCATAGGTCCGGCGTCAGCGGTAGGCATCGGTGCGTATAAATACATGCGTACATACATGTAGGTCGTCGTGTATAAACATTGCGCGGCGATCGGCGTTCCAGCAAACAGCTTGCATCTTTTTCATTACGTTGGTTATGACATCGCCGAAGTGTGTATTTGTGTTCGCGTACATCAACGTTTCCCCGCACATTTCGCCGGGTAGCCGTAGCGGTTTACTGTATAGTGCTTCTGTTGATGACACATCGGTGTTATGTTTAATTGCAGCGCGAAGTCCTAGCAAAACAGTTGGCAATTCTTGCGTCCAGCTTGAGTTATGTAGTCGTGCCGTCAATGCTGCTTTGAATGTTCGATGCCACCTTTCAACCATTCCGTTCGCCTGTGGATGTAGGCAGTGGTACGTGTTTTCTCGATACCCATTCTATTCATTAGTGTTTTGAATAAATGAGATTCGAACTGTCTTCCTTGATCGCTTGTGATCCATTCTGGGCAACCAAATCTCACTATCCACCTTTCATAGATGGCTGTGGCGATAGTATTGGCTTCCATGTTGCTGACTGGGAATGCTTCTGGCCATTTAGTTGCTCGGTCGATGATAGTAACGCAATACCGTCTTCAATCTGATATGGGTAGTGGTCCTACGATATCTATATGTATGTGCGACAGGCGATCTGCTGGTGGGTACTGTTCTAGCGGCGATACTGTGTGTCGCTGCACTTTTGTTCGTAGGCAGGTTAGGCAACATTTGGTCCACATACTGACGTCTTTGTTCATTCGTGGCCAGAAAAAGCGCTATGTGATCATCTTCCTAGTTGCTTGGGTACGGGAATGACTATTGAACTTATGTATAGCGTCGAAAGCTTTCCTTCGTAGCTCTGGTGGCAGGTAAGGTCGTACGTGACCACTTGATGTTTCGCACAGAATTGCCTTTCTTGCGTTGAGTGGACGAAGTCGCTCGAATCGGAGCGATTTGTTTTTCGTGACGTCAGTCAGTTGCCTGTCGCTATGCTATAGGCGTTCTAGTTCGTCGTAGTCAATTAGTGATGGAGTGGATATTGCTTCGATTATTGATAATGCATCGGCCACAATGTTGTCCTTTCCTTCTATATGGCATATATTCATTGTGAATTGACTGATATAGTGCAAGTACCTCGTGCGTAATGGTGTTTCTGTCTTGCTGTTTAGCCGCAATAGTGCACGCGTTAACGGCTTGTGGTCCGTGTAAACCGTTATTTCTCTACCCTTAAACACACGCCGAAAGTGCTTTATATTGCCAGGTAGATCGCCAGTAGTTCTCGGTCAAAAGTGCAGTATTTCTTTTGCGCTTCTGCCAGTTTATTTGAGTAAAAACCGATTGGCCTCTAGCTGTTTCCTACACGTTGCTGTAGCGCAGCTCCGACACAGGTATTTGAGGCGTCGCACATCAGCTGATAACGGAGCGTGAACTGATGGGGGGTGTGACAAGGTGACGGCATTTTTGTACGGATGCTGTTCTTACAGGCTTGAAATGCTTCTTTATCTTCACTGTTGAAGTTTACCTTAGTCTTGTCATTTTTCTTTCATGTTCGTAGATATTTATATAGTTTTTCCTGAACGTGTGTAGCGTGTGGTATATTTTCTTTATAAAAGTTCAATATACCAAGGAATCGTCGTAATTCTTTAATTGAGGTTGGTTCTGGATAATCGGATATTGTCTTCAAACGATCTTTTGTTGGTTGGATACCGGCTTCTGTTAATATGTACCCAAGGAATTCTAGTTTTTTGTGTTCAAAAACGCATTTCGCCATGTTTATTTTTAGACCATGCTCTTTGAGTCTTTTGAAAAGATCTTCCAGGTGTCTTCTGTGGGTTACTTGGTCTGGTGAGGTGATGAGAAATTCGTCGACAATTGGGAACACGTGGTCCATGTTGCCGAGTACATTGTTGATATGTCGTTGAAATGTCTGTCCGGCGTTGCATAGACCGAAACACCAGATGGTTAAGTACTAGTTTCTTTTCGCCATATGTGTGTATTGGTGTGCCGTTCGCTGCATACAACATTTCTTCCACCCGTTTCATTCCTTGCGACAACTGTAAGTGAGACTTCACTGATTTTACTTACACAACGTTACACCCTCGTGTTTGTTATAGTCTTTTATTAAGTAGATGTAAATTATCTGTTTTTTAATACATAGTTTAATAAGAAAAATGATGAGTTGATCGTATAAAATTATAGTATCATCTCATCTACCTTACAACCCTGTGGTAGGGACAATAAACAATTCAACATATTCTTGGCCCTTATGCTTTGAAGTTTCATTCAATTTTGATTTCGTTTTAGTTTGGAAAACACATTGGTTCCGTTAATTTTATTAAAAGATAGCCTTTTCTTAATTTTATCAGGCAACCCTTTTCAATTTGTTCATGTAAGTCTTATAAAATATTGTTTTCATTCTGTGGCCACATGAGTGAAGCTCGATCTTAGGCAGGCATACCGACACGTTAGCTCCGGTGTCCACAAGTAATCTCAAGTGATTTTGGTAATCGGAAACGTGTAGACGGTATGGTGCTATTGCATTAAACTCGGGTCCCGTCGTAGCCAAGGTCGCGACTAGTTTTCCTGACGCTTGAACTTGTAAGGAGATCTGCAGTTGCGTGCTTCTTTACCGTAACGGGTGTGGTAAAAACAAATATTGCCCGACGTCTGCTGGTAAGAATTCGATCGCCCTCGGAATTGTAAACGTGATTCCGAGCGGAATGATGATCTTTTGTGTCTTGATCTATCCATTTTCAGTGCGGCAGATTTCCCGCGTGAGCTGCATAATGGCTTCTCGAAGGTGTGGCTCTGGCTGCGAGTGACTGCTTTCGTGTCGTGACGTAGACGTTAACGGCTGTTTGCATGCACACACCGGATGAACTTCTCGGGTTTGCTTGTGCATCTTGCCGGCCATGGCAGCAAGAACGTAGAGTGTGGCTTTCGTTGACCGATAGTAGGTACAGCACGCGTGTAGGCAGGCAGGTGTCTCACCCACAGGATCACGTCGGGGTCACCACTTTACCAGTCGTCAGGAGATAAATTAAAAGATATTTGAATTACTAATTTTATTGGAAAAAGGCTTGCTAAAATCATTGACACATGTCACCTAGGATAGCCTACAAAAGTACTATACATAGAAGTATAAAGGGTAAACCTACTACTTAATTTAATTCACCAATAGATTGATGCCAGCTGCTACACTGTGCTTATGCTGGAGTATACTGATCCCGGGTCCCGGTCCAACGTACATCTGACACCATTGACTGTGATGTCAATGCGCTTGCTGTTCTTGTTCGTTTTGCGTTCAATATTGTTGACATCGTCACTATCGTATGAACTTGTAGAAGATTCTGATAAACACTCGTGACGCGAAAGGAGTTCGCGAATAATAACACCACAATACTTCCACCTATAGGAACTTTGGTGGCAAACTATGAATGGAAACTCCATGAAATCTAATTCTTTATTATTTGTGGTAAGCCTGCACTTTTGATTCTATCATGTTCATTTGTTAGTGGAGTGATGAGTAGTGACTACAGAACATGTATAGGGTGACTGGTAATTAGTGACCGATACTTAAACACGTGATTCTACTCATGATAACAATCAACTTTCCCAAAGAAACTTTTTTTTTACTCATATATTTTATCACAATAACACAACAGCTGTATGAAATTCCCTCGCGCGCGCTTTTGACCTATCAACTGGTAGCTGCGTGACGCCGTTATGTCTCATAACTATCGGACCGTACAACAATGGGTAAGCAGAGCACCCGCGCGGGTCGCAAGCCCGCTCCGTTAGTTGCGTCCGCGCCCGCACCACACAGGCCGGCCGCCACGTGACGTTATCGGTGTACGTAAGCAGTGTAAGAAGGTACCTACATGTTTAGGTAGCCGGTAAATTAAAAAATAATATCCAAAGACTGCGTGTTCGACAGTAGTCTTAAGTATAACTAAGTATTCTTTTAAGATGCAACGTATGTCCGCATAACAACAAAATACCTAGGAACGCGCGCGCCCAACATAAAAAGTAGGCACAATCTACTAGCTGATAGTCTGACCTCGGGAAGGGGCAAAAGTGTACTTGTACTAGTAGCGTCTCGCGCTCCCCACCTGCCCGCACCCTTTGCCTCAGTGCAGTAATGACGTGTAGCTGCTAGCTGCAAGACATCAAACCATCACTGGCGAATCCGTAGCGCTGTGAGTTATTTATATGAGGCGCACAGCGCGCGACCCTTGAGTCGACGCGACACCAACGGATTGACGATGAACTATTCTTGTATATAATATTTGTTACTGTTTTCCTATTGGTTAGTTTAGTAAAGTAAGTTTTGCACCATCCACTACCTAGATATAACTTTAGCATGTCACCTGGAGTTTCATTGGAATACCTACCAAGCGCTACAGACGTAAAACCTAAAAACAGTCACCCCGGAGAGAGCGCCGCAGGCGCATGTTTTGATTTTCTTTGATGCCCGCGCGCGCATTATGCCGTACAATTACACAGCGAGTGAGTACAGTGATATAGTGATGTGTTACTACTCGGAAGGCGGTAATGGCGAAGCATTAAAATACATAAATTTTGATTGCCATGCTTCTGATTCATACTCAAATATCGTTAACAGACTGCTAGTCCAAAGCCTAGAAAAGTGTGATGGGAAACTTGGAATAACTTGAACAATTCCCGGTGTCGAGAAGTCAGGTGGTAATGTAGCTGTATCTTTGCCGGTTCTAAACTTCGTGTATGTAACAAAACAAACGCAATTTCTGAAGAAAGTTTGTTTAGAAAGATAATGCATTTATTTATTGTAGCGCGCGCACGTAAAGTGCCAAAATAATAGATAATTTATTATTTATTTTATTCTCCTCACCGTGCGTAAACAGAGAAGCTTTATGTAGGTACATCACTGTGTACCTAAATGGCCACGCGGCGGCCGGAGCGTCGCATCTGCAGCGTAGGCCTACGCTCCGTGTCATTGGTTATTATTTTTTAATTTTGCGGCTACCTAAACATTTAGGTACCTACCTACACTGCTTACGTACACCGATAACGTCACGTGGCGGCCGACCTGTGTGGTGCGGGCGCGGGCGCCGCTTACGGAGCGGGCTTTCGAGCCGCGCGCGTGCTCTGCTTACCCATTGTTGTACGGTCCGATAGTAATGAGACATAACGGCGTCACACGGCTACCAGTTGATAGGTCAAAAGCGCGTGCGAGGGAATTTCATACAGCTGTTGTGTTATTGTGATAAAATTAAATGAGTTTAAAAAAAAGTTTCTTTGGGAAAGTTGTTTGTTATCATGAGTAAAATCACGTGTTTAAGTATCGGTCACTCATTACCAGTCACCCTACATACTCTAAGGAGGTAGTGACTAGAATAAACTGGTGTGATTGTAGTGGAGTGAGTAGTGACCACAGAAAATATACTCTAGGGAGGTTGTGACTAGAAGAAACTGGTGTGATTCTTCAGGCCCGACTCTGCAGCCTTGATAAACGAGAGCTAAGTGCCTAGATTAAGTAACACATCTCTATTCTTACATATAGCAGGAGTGGAAGTATGGAGCTTGGCGAAACAGTATGAGCTGATCTGGCGATCTGCTTCCATCTCATTTATGTCCGTGCATGATCTATGGATTACCATGTTATTTAGTATCGTAACCAAGTCTTTGATGAGACTTTAGAGCTACCGCCTAATGCTGGCAATTGTAGTAAAATCAGTCAGTCAGTCAGTAATCGAAAACCTCAGTGCTTGGTTATGGCCATCGCTAGGCACAAGGTATAAGCGGGTCTTTAGGGCTCAGCCCAAGCTGACGATGGCTGGGAATAAAGTATGAACGCAGTTCTTAGAGACTTGGCCCAAGCTGGTAATAATAATAAACCCTCAACATAACACACCACACGCTGCATTTACTTTGGTTTCGACCCGTATCTGTAGTTGGAAGTACCAGTAAGCTGAGAAGCAAAACGCATCCCAAAAATAATAATAAAAGCCTTTATTAACAATCTTATGTGTTACATTTCATCCTATAACTACTTATAAATTACTAGTATTAAACATGGTTGTTTATGAAAGCAACGTAATTAAATTATTTATTTATTATTATTGTTTTAGACACCGGTTCCGTGATTGTCTTGCTCTTTCGCATAGGCCTCCCCAAGTGTTCTCCACAACGGTCTATCCCTTGCTATCCTCATCCAACATGGCCCTGCCACCTCCTTGATATCATCCTCCCATCTTCGATACTGCCTGCCTTTACTTCTCTTTTTATATCTAGGGCACCATTCCGTCACTTCTTTCGTCCATAATGAAATGGGCAGGACACCTAACAAGAAGTAAGTATATGCGGGTCTTAGGACTCGGCCCAAGCTGGTACTTAATAGCTGGGTATAATGTTTCAATACTAGTTCCTGCAACACAGTTTCAACTATCGCAGGAGTCAGAGAATCCAATAAACCGTGTACAATGTTTTTATGTCAATAAATATATTTTGATTTTGACTAGTCTCTAGACTCGGCCCGAGCTGGTAACAGTTGGGTATGAAATAATAACTGAATCATTGGATTCATGCTGTACACATAATAATATGTTCGTTAATTAATGTCTACAGGATCACAACTTATAATTTGTGTCTAGGTGCTTGGAGAGTTAATTCAGTTTGATTAAACTATACCTTAACAAACAGGAGGTGCATTCAGCTTTAGTGCATGAGAAGTACGTGGGAGGCACAGACAGGCTGAGAACCTACTCTAATTTGGTAAGACAAACTAACTAAGATAAATAATACACCCGATCAGTGTCTTGGTCACTTTACTTATTACATAACATTAAAGCGAAGCAGATAAACACATATTAGTAAAATCACTCTTGTAATTTTTGGAGTTACATTATATTAGACCCTGATGTACAAAGAATTCTCCGAATTCATTTTTCTAGAATGCTCTCATTGTGGTATCGATGTATTGTGTACTTAGTCCATATCAGAGATGGGGCACAAATTTGGTGGAGATGCTGGGATATCATAAACTTGTTAAAACTTGTTGTAAGAGATGAATTGAGTTAATATTAGACGAATATCTAGCTCAATATTTAAAGATTTTGTTGAAGTTGATACGAAGTAAAACTAAATTCAACAAATAATAAATCTCATTTGATTCTTTAGGACCAGGAGCATATCGGGAATGTGTATAAATAATAAAATTGAATTTTGTGTTGGTTGGTTGTCTTGCAGTTGGATGTTGCTGGCATCTGTGGTTGAAAGGGGAACTGCACAATAAAATAAAATCATTGTTGTACATTATTTTTCTAACCAGTTTTGGATGGTGAAGGCGTAAGAAGTTTGACTATTCGATCATAGATGGCGCGTAACGAATTAATTAAAAAAAGTTTATTTCAAAGATGCACTATTATTCTATTAGAATAGTTCTTCTGAAATTTGAATCCTGTCAGGTTGAAATTTGAAACATACAAAAATACAAAATCTTATTTTATAATCGAACACTGCACTATCACTTCATTTTTAAATTGTTTTAATAGTATTTTCAAACGATAAAACATCAAGTGAGCAAGAGTAACCTATAATAAATGTGGCTCAGAGTAGTAAATGAAAGAAAGTATTCATCTTCAAGCTAATATATGACTAAAAGGTGTAAAACAAGGGTTTTAAGAACAACCAAGAGTTATGTCAAATAGTTACCGATGAATAGTTCAGTGAGTAGGAGTGACTAATAAGTGTTACCTTTGAAGTGCATAAAATATTATTTGCGATATAAAATGAAATAAATAAGCTCACATATAGATTATCTATCAGTCGGTAAGAATAGAAACAATTGATTAAATTGGCTTCAAACTCATTCCAGTGGTTAAACTTTAGTTTAAATAAAATATTGATGTTGGCACTGAAAGTTGAAGATTATGCAGAGTCAGAAGCATAGTTTTCTTTTTATTAATGTGAAATAAGAAATAAATAAAGGTGATCAAATTTTGCATATGCTTTTTTACATATAAATTACAGTTTGTTTTTTTTGTTTTTCGTAATATTGTATAATAATTGTGTAATAACGGCGGCGGCGACCTCTCGCGTCCGGCCTTGGTTCAATCCATGGTGCGGCGCGAGACGGAATGGGACGCCGTCACCTCCTTCTGCGAAGCAGTCATGCTAGCGAAGGAGGTGGCGGAATGTGAGAGGGAGAGAACCTCACGTCCTAGCCGCCGCGGGTGACGCACCGGGCTCGGGGGCCACGTAGGCGCAGGCCTGTGGACGGTGAGCTATGGGCTAGCTCGCCGTCCGTCCGTCTTATGACGACAGGCCGTGTCGACGGCGCGTTCGGGTTCCACGCGCGCCTCTAAGAGAGTCAGGAAACAGGAAGGGGTCCGCAAGGGCCGATGCCTGCCCCCCGGCAGGCACTATTCGAAAGAGATACCGTGGCTCCGGAACACAAAGGGCGATGCAGGAACATGGATGGGTTTTAGTCAGTAAAAGTCTGACACTCCTTCCTGCTCCGCCCAGAGCAGGAGGAGTTATTTAATGAAAAAAGGGTGTTAAACACATGCATAGCATATTCAGATATATAGTCACAAAAGGTAGGTAATGCCTATTGCAATATTTGGTTGAAATATTGACAATATGTTTGTTTGTTCGACTCAGTTATTATAAAACTCTAGGCAACAAGTGTTCTTTCTTGTGGTTCACAGGATAAAATGAAAGTGCATGGTAACGCAAGTCAAGTCGAGTAAATGAAAAGCAAAAATGTTTCCAAGGGAAACATAGCCGCTAGAGCAATGGTTATCTATCGGTTAGTGTGGGCAATGTACGAGACTTGCGCAAGTTGGTTATTGAACAATTAATCGAAACAAGAATACCAGGTCTGGGGTAATATTATTTCACAATATTTACTGTAAAGGCAATAAGAGTATTAATTGAGAGCATACAAGGAGTGAACATACTTCATGCAGAACAAACAAATAATATTTACTATGATAAATCAACAAAGTTATAAATGGTAGTTGTACTCTGTATTTATGATAATTTCAGATCTATACCTGTATGTGCAATTATGGAGGAAATATATTAAGATAGACTTAAAAAAATTGTGACAAACATTAAATGCTTGTCAAGCAGCTCTCGTGTTCTTTGTGATGTAAAGTTATGGTCTTTTGGGGAACAAGCATAGATATTGTCATCAAAATTAAAAACTGCTTGATCGATTGAACAATGAATTGAGTCTACATTTTAATAATTCTAAAGATCCTAATACGGATGAGATCTAACATGACCACTAAACAGCTGACAGGAGATGAAATGTTAGCTGAATTAAATGTTCGAACACAAATTAATAGAGATAAGGTTGTATCTACCAGCTCAAGTCAGTTAATGAATAGAGGAAAATTACCTGTATTGGTTTTGCCTGCCTTTTCAGGAGATGTTCTTTAATGGACGCAATTTTGGGATCTATTTTGTTCTATCATTGATCAAAGAGAAATGAAAGAATTTGACAAACTACAATATCTAAAAGCTTCCTTCAATTTTGGAAGGTCTTCAGACTACCAATGACAATTTATTATAAGATTCCCAGCCAGGACAAGCCTTCTAAGTAAGTTTTCTCTAGAAACTAAATGCTGAATAAGACTACCATAATTAGATGATTTGGCGGTTACTCAGACGTTATTCAAGCAATTTGGGCACAAAATTATTCTGCTAATAGCTGTGTAATAGCAACGTAACAGATGAATAAGTTTTGAATAATTGTACGACAAGCTGAGTATTGTCTGTATAAAAGCATTTAGTTATTTTAAACAAGTATTACAGCTCTGTTAGCCAGATACTGAATGAATGATCAATGAACTTTATGCATAAATCCTTCAAAGCTGTGATATTCAGATGATACTCGTACACAGCGTTTAGCTTATTTCAGCATATTTTTATCAAGTGCTATTCAAATTACAATTAAATTGACAAATACCGAACAAATTAGCAACGTTATTACGGACTGACAGTTAGTCTATAACCTATGGCCAAATATTGTAACCTATCGGTAAGTTAGTTTTACCCTTATTTAATGCTTATAGAAATAAATTGTAGGTGCGCATGCAACTTTACCGTGTATACATTTCGTATATATACATTTCGTGTAAAATTTTACGCGCCTCCTGATAAGCCGGGTTTTTGAGAAATAAACAACATTTCGTCTATTGGTTTGTTTTTGCGAGTGAAATATTTTTTCATGTTTTATACAATTTAAGGGTTTAAAAATAACTTTGTACTTTTAAAAGAATATTATAACGATTTCGTTATTGAAATTGAGTATTTGGGTACGAAATTCCACATAATTATAATACGATATGTAATTCCTTATGGAGACTCATTCTGACTAAAATTTGCTGGCACAGTGGCTTCTCGGTATATGTCTGCTTAAAAGATCTTATGTATCCACTTATTTAAGCTATTCTCTGGTTAAAAGTGATCTTCACACAACATATTTTCGATAACTGTTCTATAATCACACTCATTCGTATTGTAAGTCATAAGTAATTTATTCATTTGTTTAAAATAGGTACAGTAATAAGGGTATATCAAGGAAATAAAGAGCGCGCTATGTTATGCCACAGGGCGTACAAATGTTAGTCTCAATAGTTACTTAAACATAACCTTAACAATAAAAAAACAACTTAAAGAATTGCATACTACAAATTAGTGAATAATAAATAACAATAGAAATCAATGTCAAAACAAAATAAATATAAAAATAAAATGCCAATACAGTAAAAATGTCAAGGCACAGACTGAAAACCAATTATAACACAATGTCAAAATACAATACCGTTATCAATATATAATCCTAATGTCAATCAACAACAAACAATACATGTATATTATAAGCAAATTAAGTGATGGGCAGCGGAGGAGTCCAAAAAAAAAACCCAAAATTTCCACTTGATGAATTTAATAAAGTTATTACAATTAATTCTTAATATTAGGTAAGTAAGTACTAAGAGGTTGTCCTAACGACCGATGTATGTGACGAAAGGCCCCGCGCCGAATCTGCTGCTTAGTTTTATTGGATGCATCGAGTTGGGTTGCGCAATCCATTAACAGTAACTGAATGTATGGTGATGACGTATCTGGGAGGCACTCACAGATATAACACCTCCCCTCTTAGATGAGCAACTATTTGCCAATTTCTACGGCAACAGTTGCGGCTTTCTTGTTTCGCTGCGACAACTCGATGGCTTCTTTATTCGATTCAATTTTAATGAGTTTTGTTCGATGACGACGAATAAAGTAGATGGTAAGAAGTGCACCTGCACTTAACAATGCAAGTACAATCGCATACAATGGTATTGTTGTGTGGTAGAGACTCGAGGAATCCGCAGTATCGATTTCGACAGACGTTTCCATCGTAATTTGTTTCTGTATCTTGTGCAATGTTCCGAGATCCATTGAATGCAGGTGGTAATTTGATTGAATCTTCCGAGAATCATTAGTCATCCGTGGGAGCGTTGAGATTTCAATTGAAATTCCGTTGACTTTGTCATCGATGTTGGCCAATGTGAATTTCGGGGTCTTCATTTTGCAAGACTTCGGAATTGTAGCCAGAAAACTTCCTTCCAGAATTTGATGTTTTTCAGGGCCGCAGTAAAGTTGAACCTTGGTGGGCTTCGGGAACGAAACTATGTAGTGCTTGCTATCTAGCTCCAGCAGGGCTTCCTTGGCCAGAGAAATAGGCGTGATTTGACACGTTTCATCTGTCTCCTGGGAATGTATCAGTTTTTCTATGCAATCCTGACCGGAGCGAATTTGGTGACTTGTTTTTTGCTCGCAGATATGCCAGTTATCTACCTTCGGGCATTCAGCCTCCATCTATACTAATATTATAAAGCTGAAGAGTTTGTTTGTTTGTTTGTTTGTTTGTTTGTTTGAACGCGCTAATCTGAGGAACTACTGGTTCGAATTGAAAAAATCTTTTAGTATTAGATAGCTTATATATCGAGGAAGGCTATAGGCTATATATCATCACGCTACAATCAATAGGAGCTGAGCATCAACGAAAAATGTTGCAAAAACGGGGAAAATGTATTATCTTTGAGTGCTTTCGTTGCGTGCGCTGGTTAACCGGTTAAAGTTGCACAAAAATAATGTATGAGGGAATTATTCCTCTTAAAAATGTCTAAAAAAAAGTCCGCGAGAGCACATGCCTATCTTTTAAGGTTGACTAACAATAACCATTTTTATGATTTTAAAATATGGTCAAAAATAGTGTTTTATTTGCATAGGTATTTTTACCGACATAGTATTAATCCTTATCAAAATAAATATGTTAGTCATCTTTAGCATTCAATTGCGACCAAAATTGCCCTTTACACCATTCAATTTAGATGAATATCTTAGGAGATATCACAGCTTTAAAATAACTCCGCATCAAAATAATAACCTGCGCGCGCTGCGAGACGGGCTTCATGTTGTTGGGAAAACCAATGTGATTAGATTCAATGGACAAATATTGTGGAGAACTTAGAGAAGGTTTTAGTTTTTGTTTCATTGTAATCAGTGCTCTCTATCAAAAGATTTATGAATTTGAAGTGTTCAACAAGAACTTACCATCATTGTGTAAGATACATGCAACGACAACTATTGCACCAAAATGGTACTAATTAATGAAAATGTGCTCACAAGATAACTTTTAAATCGGCTAACCAGCTTTACAAAAAAGTTCTGGTAGCAAAAAGTACTCTAGATTAGTCTACATGACGCTATAACCCTGTAGTGTGTTCGATCGCTTTACATGCATTATATTTTAACGGTTTAATTTCGTGCTCGATAGATGGCGCTATTAATTTCACTCCATTTTCTGAGTCGCGGTGTTAAGTTTTCCGTGAAAGAATGACCCTCGCCCGTGTCAAATGTCTGAAGCTTGGTTTATTAACCAACGAAACAAAAAGAGGAGGTTCTCAATTCGACGCGTCTATATTTTTTTATTTTATGTATGACCTGACCACGCATAACTTTTTACAGAGAAGTCCGATATGCATGATCTTTTGTTTTTTAAATTGAAAAATCGTGTTCGGGCTCATTTCCTTATTTTTCTTGATGAGAACTTTAGATCTAGCTGGAGTATGACATCATCGAAGGTCTGACTATGGAGACGGAAGGCACTTGCAAGAGGTCCTCAAGAGTTTGCAGCAACAATAACGTGTTTGGGTTCATTTCATGCACCTTGATGAGAACTTTAGGCCTTGCTGAAGTATGACTGTCATCGACGATCAAACGATAGAGACAAATGGCAGTTGCAAGCGGTCCTAAAGAGTTTGCAGCAGGTATAATGTTATTGGGCTCATTGCATTCGCTTTGATGAAAACTTTAAACCTAACTCAGTATGACTTTCATCGAATGTCTGACGATGGAGAAGGAAAACAGTTGCAAGAGGTCCTCAAGAGTTTACAGCATCTGTATCGTGTCTGGGCTTATTTCATGCACCTTGATGAGAACTTTAGACCTGCCTGGAGTATGTCTATCATCAAAGGTCTGACGATGGAGACGGAAGGCAGTTGAAACAGGTCCGCAAAAGTTTACAGCAGTTTTATCGTGTTTCGGCTCATTTCAAGAACTTTGATGAGAACTTTCGTTCTAGCTGGTGTATGATTGTCATCGAGTGTCTAAAGATGAAGACGTAAGGCTGTCGAGGGTCGCGGGCCTGTGGACGGTGAGTAATGGGCTAGCTCGCCATCTGTCCGTCTTATGACGACAGGCCGTGGTGACGGCGTATTCGTGTTCCACACGCGATCAAAGAGATGTCAGCAAACGGGAAGGGATCCGAGAGGAGCGAGGCCTGCCAGGGTTGCGGGACTGTTCGAAAGAGATACCGCGGCCCTGGAACGCAAAGGGAAATAGAAGAAACGTGGATGGATTTTAGTCAGTACAAATCTGACACTCCCTTCCGATCCGTTCAGAGTGGGAGGGTCATTTGATGATTATATCCATCGGTAATAGTATATTATTATATGGATTTACTCCTTTTGAGAGCTTCCGTTGTGCGTGAACGGTTAAAGTTACGCAATTATCATGTATGTCGGAATTGTCCCTCTTAAAAAGCTCTAAAAAAATATCCGCAATGGCCATATGTCTAACTTTTAAGGATGACGCACACTGTCTCTAACCTCTCTTTCTTTTATGTGCACACGCACGCAGACGAAGTTGCGCGGGTCAGCTAGTGTACACATATTCCTTTGAATTGATCGCTACATATGGATAGGAAAGCAGGATGACGTCAAAGTTTTTATTAGGAACTGGACAAAGTTTAAATAGTTCAAAGGTACTGGGAAGAGTGATAGGGAATTGAAGGACAACCACGATTTTCTTATCGACATAATATGATCCTAAACTAATTATGTCATAGTAATATCTAATGTCTAAGTCTAAGACCTGATCGGTGCTATATAAATGCTGTAATTTGCTTATCATAGTTCTTAATTCCCTAACAGATAGAATAGAATGGTGCAAGGATACCGTGCGACTAAAAGCTAATATATTTTCTAGCCTACTTATTTCACCGGATAACTCTTGTACGTTATCGTTAAGTATAACGAAGAGTTGCGCAAGGTGAGCATATCTTAAAGTACGATCGCTCTCTGATGTAGTCATATTGATGACGTACGAAAGGGCTTTATCTAATTTGAGCTGATTTATTGTCAAATTATTCAGTACGTGAGTTTGTTGTAAGGAAATTTCTTTAAATAATGAAATATGATGATTAATTTTGTTGGAAATGAGTTTATCATTTCGTTTTAGAATTTTCATAGCATTTTCGAACCTTATAGCATCATCATGATCCAAATTTCCCGAAATTGATTTTATCAAAGTGCCCAATGGGTTTATCAAGCCACGTTTGACTCTACTAGGTTGCAGCGTTTCTAATTGTAAAAGAATTTAATTTAATTTAATATGTAAGTACTTAATTTGAGCACTGAACATGAGCAAACTATTATTACTTAATTTGTCCGTAGTATCACGTAATTGTCGTTGTAAGTCATATACCTGTCGTTCTATCTGAATTAAGTTAATGTCCTGTAAGAACGTATGATGATGGGATACGATTTTTGTGTCTCCTAAATTATAAGGTAAAAGTCCCGGTCCGTCATCTAAGCTGTCAAGTTGGGTCTCTTGAGCTCGGCCCAGGCTCATTATCGTCAGTTCTAGGTACCTGTAACAATTGAGAGCCTTTATTATTTTTAGGTCGTTTCAGTCTACTTTTAGCTACCGGTCCTCGTTTCCTTGAAGTGTAAATATGAATAGGTAAGTTAGCAATAACCTTGTCTTGAGTAAATCGAGGGGCAAGTTTTTGCCGGGTTGCAGTAGGGTTCCGTATGTAAATCTCCTGGTTTTCTGAGTACTCGATTTCAGGTTCCCTATCACTGTTACGTTGAGTCATCGATGCCTCGCGTTCGGCAAGCGATGATTAATGGACAAGGCTATATACCGTTTCCATTCGACTACGGTGATCTTGAATGTATTGTTGTAGTAATCTTTCCGACAGATTTAGATCCGTGGGATCCCTTGGGTCGAAATGTCCAGTGATAAGGTCAAACGGCCTAAATTTAGTCAGACTATGAATGGAACTATTATATGCTAAAAGGGCGTAAGGGACTAAAGTGAAAGCACATTCATTTTTGTGTTTCAGCTTTAATATGCGTAAATGTTCAAGAAGTGTGCTATGGAAGCGCTCTATCATCCCATTTTCGTTCGGGGTATGAGCAGCAGTGGTATGATGTTGTATTTTGTGCAGTCGTAAAAATTCACTAACTACCTGATTTGTGAATTCGGTTCCCTGGTCAGTTATTAATCTCATCGGGTAACCATGGTGCGTACCAAAAATTAAAAGTGATTTTATTATATTAGGGGCTGTACAGTCTGCCATACGGTAAGCTTGAGCATATTTACTAAAAGAATCAATTATTATAGTAAAATATTTTTCTTGTTCGATAGTTAAAACATCGACATGTGCAGTTTCAAAGGGCTTACTAGGCGGTGGAACGATTCTAAACTCTTGGCGAATCGGGTTACGGTCGTATTTTGCACAGTTACATATCCTGCATTCATTAATGTATTTAGTTATGCCAGACGCGTCACTCTTCTTTGGTACTACCCATATAGGTGCGCTCCATGCAGAGGTAGAAGGCCTAATTATTTTTTGATCTAACATTTTACTGATTTGAGTTTGTACCTCATTCTTATGAATATATGGATACCTGTAAGTTTTACTATAGACAGGTAATTCGTCTGTGGTGTTAATGCTATGCTTAATTTGGTTTGTGAACGTTAAAGGTTCATCTTCAATATAGAATACGTCTGAGTATTCTCTGCAGAGGTTAGTTAAATTGATTGTCTCCTCTGGATTTAAATGATCTATGAGCAATCGCGATAACACCTGCTCGGCTCGACGAGTATTGTTATTGTAAGTATCCGATGTCACTGCAGGTACAGTTCGTTCGCTAAATACATGTGCGACGATTGGTTCTGACAAAGATAAAATTACATCATTATTCGGAGGGTTAAATATTTCTAAAAAAGCTCGATTATTTTTTGCTGTAGTTACACATTCAGTTTGGCTAATATTAATAGGCAAATTTAATATTTTAGAAGATTGTGCCGGAATAATGTTCTCATACAAATTTACACTTTGGGAGGTATACATATGTATAGGATTGCTAGAAAATTCAGTTTTAAGTACGCGAGAACTTAAGTCAATTTTTGCTAAGAACCGTTCAAGAAGATCACACCCTATTAGTCCGTCAAAGTAATCGTGGAATCTGTATATGTTCAATTTGATTGGATTATTGTCTTTAAATTCTTCGAAACAGGGTATAGTGATTGAGTAATAATTAATGGTAGATGCATGCACGTTAGCGACTATAAATGGTTCATAGTTAGGTTCATAGTCCGAATAGTACCTTGCCACAGTTTCAGGACTTATGAACGGCTCCCGTATCAATTAAAAATTTTAAAGGTGGAAAGTCGGGCCTAACATTTAATTTCAAAAAAGTCAATTGTCTTTTCCTCTGTATATTAATTTCTATTCGGGGGCATTTTTTGGCACTTCCTTTGAAAAATTTGACGAATTTGGATTTTCAGGTAGAACTGGGGGTTCACCTACGGAGACGTCCTGTGTCAGTGTCAAGTGAGTAGTCGGGTCACAAGCTGGGACACCATCTGGGACGTAGTCATAGTCACAGTAGTAGAAGTCCTCTGGGACATAATAGTCAAAGTCGAGTTCTTGTACAAAAAATTCGTTCACGTTTGCTTCTCGTGTTCTAAAGTAATTACTAGGGGGTGGATTACCGTGATAACCCCAATCATGCATATAGGTCGGTGGCAGAACACGTGCGACGGGGTGACTAACACCGCTCATTGGTCGAGGCTGGTTGTTCGGTGCCTGCTGAGACGTTGGGGGTCTAGGGTTGACTCTAAAACCGGTGGACATATTGGATCGCGGTAAAGCTTTGAACATTTGTTGGGTTCTAGAGGGTCCCTGATAAAATGGTCTAGGCTGCTGTGGAATAAAGCGATTTGGATCAAAATTTCGAGGCATCAAATTTCTATTCATCGGAGGATACTGAGTTAGCACATTTGGGAATATTGGAAGTAACCTCTTACTTGAAGGTATAACTTTTTGTTGAAGGTAAACAACGTTCATCTCCTCTTGGGCATATTCTAATGCTTTCTCCAGGGAAGGAGGCCTCATGCATCGAATCCTAGATCCTAGAGGTTCCGCTAAGCCTCGTAGATACGTCTGCAAAGCTAGTTTTTTATACAAAGTTCTTTTTGCTTCGACGGTGGTAGCGACAGCGTCGTGTATTTCTACGTATGCCATGATGATGCTTAAAAGGTTTAACACGCGCCCATAGAATACTTGAGGCGTATCTGATCCTTGAGATAGTAACGCTAGATCATTGTATAATGCAGACTCATCTCTATGGTCTGAAAAATTATGAATTAATGTATTCCTAATACCGTTCCAATCCCGGGGAACACCATTTGTTACTAGTGTTCTAGCGGCGTTCCCGGTGATTTTATTTAATATACCATTTAATAATGCTAAGTTGGTTAGTTCATGACCATGTGCTGGATCAATATAGCTCGCAACAAGCTGGTCACATAGTGATAAAAATCTAATCAGAGTATTGCTATTACCGTCAAACTCTGGTACTAATCTTAATGTTTTAACAATTTTATCGATTTTATCGTCTTGATCTGCCATGGTTATTTCTAAGCTATCTAACTCTAAATTTCGGGTAGCGTCCCTCAGCGCGATGCGAGAGGACAACCGGTTGCCCAGTGGTTCGATACCCCTAGTTGATCGCGATGATCGTGGGTGAAAAATTTTGAAGGTGGGAAATAGCGACCGACTGTAAGGAATTTGTGCAACTCACATAAAGTACATATCGGCGGCTCCCGTAGTATCGATGTCTGGATACGGTCTACAGGATCTCCAACGGCTGCTTCTGGTTCTTCTGGATTGTCGACGACGCACGTTGAAACGTGAACAGCACGCACAAATGTTCAAAGGTCCAGCTCGATCGTGAAGTTATAGTCTTTGATTTGCACGAACTGACTCGACAATCCTACCGGCTGCGCCAATTAAGTGATGGACAGCGGAGGAGTCCAAAAAAAAACCCAAAATTTCCACTTGATGAATTTAATAAAGTTATTACAATTAATTCTTAATATTAGGTAAGTAAGTACTAAGAGGTTTTCCTAACGACCGATGTATGTGACGAAAGGCCCCGCGCCGAATCTGCTGCTTAGTTTTATTGGATGCATCGAGTTGGGTTGCGCAATCCATTAACAGTAACTGAATGTATGGTGATGACGTATCTGGGAGGCACTCACAGATATAACAAGCATGTCAACATTCTATCATTAGATTTTTATCTGTTAAGCATTACGAAATACTGTAATATGCTTTGTTCACCAGTAAGGATTTTAGCCGTTTCTTAAATAACGTCAAGTTTAATTCTTTGATTGATGCTACCTACATAAACAGTTTTCTAAACGTTGACAGCGGAGCATGGAAGAAAAAAACGTGTTGCGCCGACCCCAAGTAACATAAGTGGTTAAATATAACTGGTGCCATGCAAAATACACTCACTTTTATGCATTAATGCTGTGTGGGACCTTCTTACGCTTAAGCTACTATTATCTCTTCGACTTCGGTTATTAATGTCCGACATTTTTATAAACATGGTCTCAACAAATACAGCAACTTCAAAAATATATAAGGATGGAAGAGTCAATATTTTAAATTTAATAAATAATGGTTTACATGTATCTATGCCCTGTAATCCAAACAATGTCCTGATGCACTTTTTCTGAGCTTTAAAGATTATTTCCCTATTCACTATCACTGAGGTAAGTTTGTATAGGGCATAAGCAGACTACTAATACGTTTGGTAAGCTCGTCCGTGTGTGTTTTCCAATCTAATTTATTATCAATTGTTAATCCTAGGAATTTAGATGTGTTTACTTATGTTATGCGTTGGCTGTCATAGCATATACTCATATTTGAGTTTGGACGTTGGCTAAATATCGTTAATTTCGTCTATTCAATATTAATCTTTAAATAATTATTATCTAATCATTGCACATATGGAGGTTATCGTCTTACTAATTTCGTCATTTCAGCGTTTGTGCTATTAATCACAGTCACAGGTCACAGTCACAGTGCAGTCATCAGCAAATAGTACATAGGGTGACTTGTAACTTTCGGCATATCATTTATATAGATTATAAATAGAGGCGGCCCTAAAACACTGCCCTGTGGTACGCCGTATGAAAGTGTTCGAGGATCAGATTTGTAGATTCGTTGACATTTAGATTTCAAATATATTTTAGATACTTCAACGTACTGTTTCCTGTTCATTAAATAAGATTCTATTAAAAACAAAATATTATGGTCCACATAGTCAAAGGCCTGAGTCATATCACAGAATATTGCGCACACAGGTATTCTATTGTCCACATTCGTATAAACATTATTTAAAAAGTCGTAGACTGCCAGATTGTAAATCAATTATTAGGATTCAGTCATTAGTACTGAAAAACCACAGTTTAGGTATATTATTTGATATTTTTAGGCAGTAATCAAATTCAGATAATTATTTAATATTCAATACAGAAACAATTTTTATTCAGTGCGCAACCTTTGACGTCTTAGTACAAAAAAAAAAGTTTACGAAAAATGTTTACTTTGAAATTGATTTTTGACTCGCGGGCGGCGGCGCTCTACGCTCGTTTGTTTATCATGCAAAGGCTTGTATTTACGTGGGTTAAAATGTACTGATCGCCGATTTTATCTGGTTCCAACTAGACGTATTTAAGATTTGGCCGTGCTGTAAAGTTATTTGAAGAGTAATTCCAATTTTTCCTTCATCCTTTCGTGGGCTTAGGACCATCAAAATGCAGAAAATAAAGCATACTGACCGTGATCAAGCAGCCTTTGAGTGGCTGCTAAAATGGTCCTTTAATTAGGGGGCTGCGGGGTTAAGGATACCATGGGCTCGCATTTGGGGTATGCTCTCCGTTGCATACATTCTGCGAGCTGCTCGTAAACTTTTACTACTTAATAAATACACCCGCACCATTTCATAAAACTCGCGGTTACTTAAATCCGACATCGTGACCTGTAGGTACGACTTACGAGTACGACACACGTGTGGCGCGGCCGCGGCAGCTGCGCGGAAAAGATTGGACGCGACATCACAACAGCGCTTGCGATGAGCGACTATCGGGTCGCGGTTGTCGGCCCCGCCCCTGCCGCCCGGAAAGGGATTTCACCCCCGCTGCACAACATTGCCGCGTGCGCCGCATGGCGCGCGCCATAGTTATATAAAACAAGGAGATATGCCCGTTAGACGAAAATTTGAATTCGAAGTCGTACAGACTTTCAATATAGTATAATGTACTCTGTGGTACAGACAAGTCCTCACTCATTCGTTCGGATACACGAAACGCGCGCACAACACTGGTAAATCAGCTAATTTATGTCGTTTAGGAACTTAGGACGGCCCTAATATTTTAAACATCTGTGGTTTATTTTGACATTTTGATGTTAAAATAAGATACGTAAACAAAAGTAACGATACAACGTTACAGTGTTAAAGACAATTATAGTGAAATACTTGTAGAAAGTGAATCTATGATTTACAAAGTTTTGGTTTATGCTTCGGTTTTTACAAGAAACCACTGAACAACACGGCATTCTTATAAATTGTCACGATCGCGGGCATAATTGACATGAGCCCGTCGTGGCGACACCGACACGCCCCCTTGCCACTTCTCCTGTTTTTTATATTTCTATGGCGCGCGCCCATTGATATTATTACAAGTAGATAGTGTCCATATTTTGCTGATTTAAAGGTGGATAAAAAAATATAAAAAAGTTTTTAACAAATAATGGAAATGTGTTCTATTACTGATACTAAACCACCAAATTTTTTTGCGCTCTGCTTAAAAAATATTCCAGTATACGACACAAGAAATTACAACTAACGTAATTATTGTAGTAAAGAAGGTAGTAAAGAATAAATAAGAGTAGCCTACTAGATACAGTCACGGACTAAAATTGATAAGCAACTTTCAAGGAGGTTGAAAAATGACTTATAAGTTGTCAATGATAAATCCATACAATGGTGCTTACGTGTATCCCAATCTATTTGATACTGACCTCCTTTGAATTAATAGTCCTCATTAAATACTCTTTATTTCTGAAAACCTATCCGAAGACGAGTGAGAGTTGAAATGTCGATGTCAGAAACGATTTGGAGACAATAATTCCGAATTTTGGTGAATCGTAGCCGTAGTTAAATACGCGAAAATGCTAGCTGCAATTTCTGAAGAAATTCGCTACAGGATCATAAAAATGCATCAGCAGGGTCTGAGCATTCGTGCAGAGGACTGTCGTCTGTCAGGGCCTGGTTCCATGCACATCCAGACATAACGGTGTTTTCATGGCCAGCTAAATCCCCGGATCTGAATCCCATAGAAAATCTCTGGGGTTTAATGGTGCAGCGATGGGATCACCGTAATGAACGAAGAAAGGAAGACCTTGGTCAACATTGTCAAGAAGTATGGCAAAACATACGAGGGACAGATATTTGCAGTCGGTTGGTTAACTCCATGCAATCATGACTGCAAGCTGTAATAGACAGCCAAGAAGCATTTACAATATATTAAGTCAGTCCAACATTTTTGATTCATAATATACGAAATAAAATAATTATTCAAATAATTTTATTTGTTTCAATTCTCGTCGGGGTGGGATTTAAACGAAAATAGAAATATTTTGCTGAAAAAAAAAAAAAAAATAATATTTATAGTTTGTTAATGTTTTTAGTTAGATAGCTTATCACATTTTATGACATTTATAATAGCTAAAACATAAACTAAGAAATAATAAATAAAAGTTTTTGCAAGATGGCGGCAGTTATGTGTTATTCATGTTTAATACGTAATCATAATTATCATGAACGTCATCTTGGACGCTACGCGTTCGGATAAAATCGTGGGTTCGAGTTTTTCCGATGTCAAAATTTATCAATTATACCAATTATAATTTTTCCGTACGCCAACGTTACTATGGCTACGCTAAAACAATTGTCGCTATGGTTGCTACACCTGCAATTCGTAGACTTTAGGCAGTCACTGTACTATGTACGAAAATAACCGACTAAACCCGATTTGCATTACACGGCTAAAATAGGAATGGTGGCAAGTGGCTCATCATTTATAGTCCTTGACTGTACACTCCTGCGAAGCGCGCGCGCGGGGGTGTTTCAACCGCCCCGTCCCCGCCAAAAGTTGAAATAATGTAGGCTCTGATAAGTCTGCCTAATTTTAGTAATCGTATTATTTTGCCAACCAAAAAATGGGTAACAGCAGTTGTTGTGTTGTGAATTGCAAGAATACTGGCAGAAATAGTAAATGCAAGTTTTACCGATTCCCAACAGCTACTTGGAAACTGAAACAACGCAAGAAATGGATAGCTGTTTTCAAAAAAAAGAAAGTAACATCTTTACGTTATTCAAATCCTTTATTTGATACTAGCTGACCCGCGCAACTTCGTCTGCTTGCGTGCGTACATAAAAGAAAGAGAGGTTAGAGAGAGTTTGCGTCAACCTAGTTAAAAGTTAGATATATGCCATTGCGGACATTTTTTTAGAGCTTTTTAAGAGGAACAATTCCGACATACATGATAATTGCGTTACTTTAACCGTTCACGCACAACGGAAGTTCTCAAAAAGTTCTCATCAAAGTTCTGGAAATAAGCAGAGACACGATAAAACTGCTGTAAACTGTTGCGGACCTCTTGCAACTGCCTTCCGTCTCCATCGTCAGACCTTTGATGATAGACATAATCCAGGCAGGTCTAAAATTCGAATCAAGGCGCATGAAATCAGCCCAAACACGATACAGATGCTGTTAACTCTTGAGGACCTCTTGCAACTACCTTCCGTCTCCATCGTCAGACCTTCGATGACAGTCATACTCCAGCTAGGTCTAAAGTTCTCATCTAGGAGCATGAAATGAGCCCAGACACGATATAGATGCTGTAAGCTCTTGAGGACCTCTTGCAAGTTATCTTCCGTCTCCATCGTCAGACCTTCGATGACAGTCATACTCCATGCAGGTCCAAAGTTTTTATCAAGGTGCATAAAATGAGCCCAGACACGATATAGATGCTGTAAGCTCTTGAGGACCTCTTGCAAGTTATCTTCCGTCTCCATCGTCAGACCTTCGATGACAGTCATACTCCATGCAGGTCCAAAGTTTTTATCAAGGTGCATAAAATGAGCCCAGACACGATATAGATGCTGTAAACTCTTGAGGACCTCTTGCAACTGCTTTCCTTCTCCATCGTCAGACATTCGATGAAAGTCAAACTCCATGCAGGTCTAAAGTTCTTATCAAGGTGCATGAAATGAGCCCAAACACGATTTAGCTGCTGCAAACTCTTGCGGACCTCTTGCAACTGCCTTCCGTCTCCATCGTCAGATCTTTGATGACAGTCATACTCCAGCTAGGTCTAAATGTTATACAGAACAGACACGAACGACTCCGATTACTTATATTCCGTTTCACTTTTTACATAATTATTGGAACTCGCATCACTATCTTCAGACGTCTGAATTGATTAATAATCTTCAAACAATGTAGATTCATAGTCATTTCTTACATAACCCGTTTCTATGGATTGTGGTCGAACTTGATTTGTACTTGGATCAAATGAACGGGAAGAACTTGTTTCAGCCGTTTGTTTGGCATAAACAGATTTTTATGTTTTCATACCGCAAGCACTTTCTTGCTATGGCCTCCTGTTGTTTTTCTATTTTTCCATGAATTGCGAGTAGTTCCTAGCAACGTTTTTAAAGGCGACATTTTTTCACAATTTAACCAGCGCCCCGCATTCAGTTGAAATGTCAAACTACTAGCCGCTAAAAGCTTACTTATGTTGCAGAATAGTTCTTCTAGCTTGAAAAACGCCTTTTTTTCGTGAATACCCAGCAAACTTCTGCATAAGAATCTGTTACTATTATTGCTTTTACCACAATTACCTGCACATGACGGTAATTTCGTACTTAATGCGGTATAAAGTAGTTATAACAGCTATCTTAATTTCTGTTAAGTAACAATACCAACTTTATACAGCAGCTAAATAATCAAGATGTGATTTGTAATACAGCTAAAAGAGAACGGAATCGAAATTATCCAGCATCATGCTTGATAATGGAATTTTATACCAGTGTTACAAAAGGTTACACAAACTCTTGAGTAACAGGTCTGTTTACGATGACTATTCAGCTTTAAGAAATAAAATCGGCACTACAGAACGACTGATCTTCAAGCATTATTATAGCAAAAAAAACTTATACAGCACTTGCTTAAGCCTGCGTAAGGTTAAATTGTTGGCCAATTATCTGACTTGTGTGCAGCCTAGGTTGCCATAACTACCTTGTCAGATAGATATGAAAAAAGATACAAATCATTGATGCGCATTATTCGACGCTCTATACACTTAAAAGGGCAGAAAAACAAGAAGAGTGTATGAAAACATTAGAGGAAATTGAAAGACAACTTCGTGTATTTAGTTCACTACGAGAAAGTATTGAACATTACCATCTTAGATTCGTGATAATGGAAATTTGCAGAGGAGGTTATATAGGAATTCAAATTGAGAAACGATACAGTCCAAGAAATTAGAAAACAACTACATTTTATACTCTCACCTAGAGATGATGCTAAGAGAACCTTTGCAAAAAGGGATAATGAAGATTGTACTTATTCAACAGAGTCACTTCACGTAAAAGAGAAAATTAAGAAAAATCCCAAAATACAAAAGATGAAGTATGGAGATACTGTGAGGAAGACAAGTAACAAACGATTTGAACCAAATGTAACCGCTTTCAATAAAACTCAAGCTACTAAGAGGTTTCATAATTTCAAGGAGGAGGAGGAGAATGAACAAGGTTCTAGTCGAAAGAGAAAAAAGATAACTAAACGATAAATGTACGAATAGTAAAACTTTAGAACAGAGGAAGTTACAATTAAAAAACCGTTGTTATATCTGTTTCGGCATGGGGCGCACACTATGCGCTCCTGCAGATTAAAGCACAGAACCTGTGGTTACTGTGGTAGGAAAAGTCATCATAATATAGCACTTTACCCTAAAAGGGAAACATCTAACAGTGAATCTACTAGCGCACAACACGTTCATGGGAAAGAATCCACAATTCTACAAACGGCTGTTCTCAATGTTAAAGGTCTTAATACAACGCTAAGTCTCGCGTGTTATTGGATTCCGGTATCATGAGAAGTTATGTGACGCAGAACGTTACTAAGCAACTTAAACTGAAGACAGAAGAAAAGAAGAAAGCTGTCATCTTATACTCGTAGTGATTACGTTTGGCTCAGATAAACCGCAAGAGATAGAAAGTTCGATAGTAAAACTTCATATTCGGTCAAGGCTTAATAAGCAGAAGGTAATAATATGCGAATGTCGTACCTTCTATTACACGTGATATCTCATAGTAAAGAACTTGATGAGTGAAAACGTAGAGAGAATCTTTCGGCTGATGATGGTTCTTTTGCAGATAGAGTAGATATTTTGGTCGGTAATGACTATTACTATTCAATTATGGCTGAAGAAAAGGTGAAAATACGAGAGAATCTATATCTGGTAAATTCTAATTTTGGATGCATACTCTCTGGTAGGACAAACATAGGAACGAGTTGTCAGTATTCACATACTTTCAAGCATCATATGAAACTAAATTAAATGAACCTTACTTGCCTTTGGATAAGGGGTCAATGAAAGTTCTGTGGGATTTAGAATCCGTTGGAATTACTGACTCTGTTAGTATTTATGGAAGCCATTAGACATTTCAATGAGAATACTACGTTCAAAGAAGGGCGATATCATATTAGTTGGCCTTGGAAAGAATACTAAACTACCTACCAACTAGTTGGTTTTAAAAAAGTTAGATTCGGAAACCTTATCAACCTATAATCAAACGCTGAAGGATCAGTTACGTAGTGGTTTCATAGAAGTGAAGACGTCAAATGGAATCATCCTATTCATTTTCTTGCGCACCATCCAGTTATAACACCTGGCAAATCTCTTCGAATTGTCTACGACGCATCGGCGACATGTACGAAGGATACTAAAAGCTTAAATGAGTGCTTATATTATGGTCCTATGATGTTGGAATATTTGACAGGGTTACTTATGAAATTTAGATGTCATGCCATAGGTATAACGGCAGATGTGGAAGAAGCCGTTTTAGCAAATTGCCTTAAATATAAATTAAAGAGATGTTACGACATTTCTTTGGCCAAAGGATACAAATAAACCTTTAACTTAAAACAATCAACTTCAATAAAGATTCACACGTATACCCACCCTTAGGCATACTTTGTAGCCCATTTCTTTTGAATGCTACAGTAAAACATCACCAACAAAAGTCAAAAAGAAAATACACTAAACAATTGGCCAATGACATAATATGTGGATAACGTGCTAACAGGTGTAGACTCTTGGAAAAGCTTTAAATCTTTATAAAGAAGGAAAGGATGTTTTCGCTGAAATATCGATGAACTTAAGAGAAAGGAGTTCTAATTTCAAGGAATTTGTAGATTTGTAGATTGTTATACCTGACATAGTTAAAAAACCAACTGTTAAGAACTTGGTCTAGATTGGAATTTGCGAAACGATGTCCTTCAGCTTAGATGCAAGATTAATGAAAATAATGCCAATACCAAAAGAGGAGTTATAAGAACCATAGCTGTAATTACGATATACGATCCTTGCGGATTCAGCGTACCTATAATGCTACCTGCAAAACTGCTACAGCAACTATGGAAAGAACAACTTAAATGGGACACTGTATTGCCTAAAGATTTACTTCACAAGTGGATAATTATCCTTGAAGTATTAAAGCTAGTAGAGACCATATTATGTCTGTCAAGAAATATCACTGTAACAAATGAAAAGGAAGTTCAAATACATTACTTTTCCGACTCATCTACAGTTGCGTTTTCAGCTGCGACTTATCTGCTTTAGAGGCACGTAGTCAATTTTATAATTGGTAAATCACGGCTACTTCCTATCAAAGATCAAGAACATTTAAAAATACCACGGTTAGAGTTATTGGGAGTGTTGATTGGAAGTTGTCTTATTAAATACGTACTTAGATTTTTACAATTAGTTGTAACGTCAACGACATTGTGGACACAGTCAAATTATTGATTGGTATAATTCAGAGAAATTACTTTATTCCAGCCTTGTAAAACAGAACAAAAATCGAATAGTGAGACATGCATCTGGTCTTAATCATGCAGACGTAGCTACACGTCCTACTTCCTCAGAGGGGAAGTGGAAGAGATGGTTGGATGGACCTGGCTTTTTAAAACAAGATCCAAAGCATTGGCCTACAGGTCCACCAAGAAACACTTCTCTTCTGTCGCGGGAGGGTGTGTCAAACACAGAAAAACAAATTGAAATCAAATTACAGAATGAAGGATTGAACCAAGACAAGGTTTTAGACTCACAATCACAAGAAATAAAAGAACTACAAAAATACAAATAACCAGAAGAATACAATGGAAGGATAACGCATTTATCCAAAAATTTAGGTTTATTTATTGATACAAATGTAATCTTAAGATGTCAAGGAAGGCTCACAAATTCTGATCTATCGTATGACGCTAAGCATCCTATACTCTTATCTAAGAACAGCGAATTAACTGAGAGAATAGTCACAGAGATTCATGAGAGAAATCACCTCATACTAAGTCTTGTTCGACAAAAATTTTAGATTCTTCAAGGAAGAATGCAAATCCGAAGGATTCTAAGCAAGTGCGCAAGGTGCGTGAACCATGGAGGAGGTCCATATGAACTACCTACGACACCGGCTTTGCCGGTAGAAAGAGTAACATATTCTACTTCCTTTACGTGTCGATTATTTCCGTCCAATGACTATTAGAACAGAAAATGGTTTAAAGAAAAGATGGAAAGTACCAAGGTTTTCGTACATGATTTTGTTTTTATTTGTGGATTACATTCATTAGTTGATTTGAAATTTTCCTTCCTACTTAACGGACACTTAGCACGGTTACTTAGGACTGGCATAAATACCTTAGCTTGTGTAGGTACCGATCTACTAAATATAAAGTTTTTTACTTTTTGATGAAATTGGAAAGATATGCTAGATAAGTAGTTGATGATAATTTTGTCTGATAGGTATTGTTGGCGTTCTTAAAATTTTAAATCAACTTATTTACATAAAATAAAGATTAAACTAGCAACGTATTTACAAATGATTGTCTATATACAAATAAGTAAATTACCTACTTAACAGTCTGGCCACGGGACATTCGCGTAGCGAAAACTCGCGCGGTGCGAACGGCGAAGCGTCTTGCGACTAAAACAAATGTATAGAAATGTACCTACTAGCAATGCCACGCGTAGCGGCGACCGGCGGCGCAGCCGGCCAAATTTGCCCAGCGAATTGCAAGAGCGTCTAGCGGCGCGCGGCGCGGCGGGCGACAGAAACAAATGTATGGATCAGTACGACGCATGCCACGATGTTAGACGCGGCGAACAGTGCAGGAACCAAACAATAGTCTATATTTTTTTATTTCCGAGACAAAACTGACATTATGTGGGTTTCCATTTTTTTGCAATTTTCAAATAGTGATGTGCAACTACCGTAAATTGAGGTTAATACAATCAAGTAGTATCGTTTTTTACAATAAGTAATCCTGAAAAAATGTGTAGGGACTTATTTAAAACGAAATAATACATAATTAATAAGGTGTCAATATATGTATAATGTGAAACATAGATACATTTTTAATGAACTAATTACTATTACTGTAATACAGTGCTCTCCATCGCTGCTTTATAGCTTGTATAGCGATCCTGTCGTGATTTTTATAATATATTTCCTGGCACGTATATTTCTTGTCCTATCTTAAATCTCTGATAATAGGTCTCTATCTCATCTGGATCCTCGGTCCTTTGAAAACTGTGTTAGTAAAACCGTATTTTTCTCATCTTTTTAGGTTGAAGAAACCAGATTAGTAAAAAGGGTCCAGTTTATTTGAGCTCTTTTAATGGGTTATCATCTTCATCCTGCTGGATGGCTACTACTCGTACATAGCTTCAGGCGATTGACCAGGATCGAGCGTGGTGACGTTTGGCCACGTGTTTTCTTTTTTCTCGGTGTGGACGTTTACAACAATCTGTTGTGGAGTCACGAGACGTAATTTCTCTACAGAACTACGTATCTGGTTCCTTAATTTGGATATTATTCATCGGAGCTCAGGTACAACTTAGTTACTATTTTTTGGAATCCTCATGGATGTACGTGTTGGATCTATCATTAGATCTGTAATTTTCGGATGTATTTCTTTTGTAAAAATAATCTAAATTCATATTATATTAATCTTTACTAAGTACGAATACTGTAAATGTCAAAAAGGGTCTTCTGCACAGAACGTTCCGGGCAAAATTGCCATTTTTACATTCTAATACCAAACATTATTGTTTTTGTTTTAATCACTGGCTTAAGACAATTTTTACTCCTACTAATTTTAACTTTTTTATTTAATTGTTTAATCATAAATTATATTTTAAGTGGTGCTGCCTTTTTTATTTTTTTTCAACGCCACACACTGTGCACACCCACAGTCCGCCGGTAAGTTTTTTGGTCCCATGTAATAGGGGGCGAGCCTATTGCCATTAACCGAACACAAATCCTAACTCCGAGCTGTTACCGAGAATTTCATAGAAAAACCCAAAAACACATTGCTCGACCTGGGAGTCGAACCCAAGACCTCTAGCGTAGCAGTCGCGCTTGGGACCACTGGGCTAACGAGGCAGTCACACATGTATACATAATTGTTTTAGGATAAAATAAATATGAAATATTGAAAATGTGTGTATATAAAGTACAGGCATTCATCATTACGCTGGCTCATTCGTCATTCCGGTGGCCCACTGCGCCACCGCAATGACGCCACCGTAATGACGACAAAATGGTTTTTTCATGATAATTACCCAAATACCTAATTAATTTAAGTAGATATTTACAGGTCGTAATATCGAGGCAATTATCTGCAACATACTAACTTGACGATACAATTCTGTTCATTATTTAAAACATGCCACAGAACGTTTTGGTTACCAGTGCGGTCACGCACACGGTAACCAAAACACATTTCATAAAAAACTTACCTCGGGAGCATGTTAAAACTTGCATAAGCACTATCTATCCACACACAAGTTGGGGCCCGACTAACGCTCTGGTGGTCCGATGCAAAAATATAGCGTGACATTTATTGCAGTTTTTTTTTTCTCTAAGACCAGAAAAGAAACTGAAAATTCTGCTCTGAACTGTACCAATTCTAACCATAAATGCGACGCGGCGTGCCGGGAACCACTGTGAAGCGAGGAGCGACGTACTGGGAATCGAAGTAAAACGGAAAGCGACATTATGGGAAGCGACGTTAAGGGAAAAACTGAAACAAAATCGAGTTGCACAGAATTTGGCTAAAAGGAACCTAATAAAAAGAAAGAAAGTAAAAAACAGAACCGTTTTTCTCAAGCAAACTCATTAGTTTATAAAATAAACTGTAGCAGAAACAAGGAGATGGCGGGACGAACTCGACTCTTATCAAAGGATTGGCAAATAACAGCACGGCAACAGCAGCAACACAACAGGGCACAAATGGCTGATAATAATAATAATACCAGAAACTGCTTAAGATGGAAGCATGTTGTTTGAACAATGACTACCTACCTATTTAAGAGGGTTTATATGCTTAAGAGTATGCACTAAAATAGATCAGAATTTTAAACTTTAAAGCTGTATGTTTACCGATTTTATGATAAATATAGCCTGCCAGGCGTAATCGGCTGCATTGACTGCACACATGTGACATTTGTGAAACCTACTGAATATGAGGAGCGTTTCTTTAACAGGAAACATTTTCACTCCTTAAATGTCCAAGTTGTAAGTTAAGTTTTTCAATAAAAAATATACTTAAAATACATCAATGACTTTTTGTTCTCGTATTTTAGAGACCTCATTTCATAATATATAAGGTCTACCTACCTATTCAAACACGAAATATTTTCAGACAATCATCTAACGGCTATAATGAAGCCGTAGCAACGAAAAAAAAAATGTATGTAAGTGAATCTTTAAGAAAAATAAATAAGTAAAAATTGACCCACAAAATAAATACTGGCTGCTTATTTTTGCAACATCCATTACGCTCCATTTTACTACGTCGTATTATTTACCTACTGTCGCGCGCGGCTCCACAAAAGAGCGGCGGCTTTCCTCCTTATACAATAACAATCCGCATACTATTGCAGTTTTAAAAGAAAACATTCGTCGAGAAATCGGCGCAATTCAACCGAACTTACTGCAGCGTGTGGCGCGGAGCACGAGGCTCCGTTTTGAACAATGCGTGCAACACGGTGGAAGACATCTGGATGATGTAATCTTTAAAATATTAAATCCGCACTTTTGAACTTTCTACTTTTACTTTTAATTGAACGATATGTCAAATAGTTATTTTTTTTATTAATTTTTGAAAATATAAATCTGCTGGCGGCAGACATCCTGTATTTTAGTTTTTAATTGTTTTTTTTTTCTCTTTCTACATATAGCTTAACAGGGACTATATTGAAAAGAAAAAAATATAGTTTCAACCCCCTTCCCTTTCATGTCACGAACTTTTTGACCCACCCTCGTATCTTTTAACAATATCATCGATATTTGCTATTTTTTTGGGTCTCCGTTACACTTCTTAATTTCTTCATGCCGAAACCTATTTCTTGATTTAAATATTCGGCTCGAATGTCGAAACTGACGTGACGTAAAAATTTTCCTATCCGATTTTAATTTAATTTTTTACGACTTTACCTCATAAAAACGAATTAACAAGCATAAATAATGAAAAAGAAAAAAATACCGATACCGAATAACAAAACAGTGAACTGGACTACATTAAATGAAAATAATACGCCACCACCACTACGAAAATATTACACCAATGCTTACAAGACACCAAGCCAAAAACCAGCAGGCACACCCACCGTATCCAGGCTCGTCGCTCAGCTCCGCCTCGCAGCCGCCGGGACGCGCCACATCCGTGAGCACCGTGTCGGGGGGTCGCTGCAGTTGCGTCGAGCTCGACCGACGAGTTTTTGTCCCCGCCGTCGACACCACCACCAACCACCACGACGACGAGGAAGAGGACGGCCACCAGCGGGCTTGGGGCCGCGAGGCCAACCGGCCCCGAACAGGGTCCCCGCTGCCGGTGGAAATGTGTCGCACACGCGATGGACTCGTCCATAAATGAAAACGTCATGCGCACATATTAGAGTAACTTAATACAAACATATTTCGTTCGTTAAATAAAGTCTTGACCGAAGAGTACAATCGGCCTTTATGCTTGGCGTTTGTGCAGTATGAGAAAGCCTTCGATTCGATTGAAATTTGGGCGGTTCTTAGGTCCCTTTTGTAGTCATGGGTGAGTCACTGGAAGACCTAGGACAAATGCTAGGTGATCTCAAAAGTGTCTCCCAGCAAGTGGGTCTTAAAATGAACATGGACAAAACGAAATTCATGTTTAATGTCTATGTTGCACCCACCGTACTCGCAGTCGGGAACACTACTCTTGAAGCTGTCGACGAATATATCTACTTAGGACAGTTGGTCCGGTTAGGTAGGTCCAACTTCGAGAGAGAGGTCAATCGTCTAATTCAACTCGGCTGGGCAGCGTTCGGGAAACTACGCGATGTCTTCTCGTCCAAAATACATCAGTGCCTCAAAAGTAGGGTTTATAACCAATGTGTGTTACCAGTGATGACTTACGGATCTGAAACGTGGTCTCTCACAATAGGTCTTATACAGAAGCTCAAAGTCGCTCAGCGGGCTATGGAGAGGGCAGAAATGAGGACATCCGTAGACGAATGAATGAATGAATGATACATTTATTTGCAATAATACATTTATTTGCGTTTAATGTCGCCATAGCCCATCGAATAAGCAAGCTGTAGTGGCAATGGGCAGGCCACATAGCGCGAAGATCGGACGGCCGATGGAGCAAAAGGATACTGGAGTGGAGACCACGCATTGGAAAGCGCAGCGTGGGACGGCCACCTGCCAGATGGGCCAACGACCTTACTCAAGCTGCAGGGAGTCGCTGGATGCAGGTGGCATTGGACCGGACACGTTGGAAATGGATTGGGGAGGCCTATGTTCAGCAGTGGACAACAACGGGCTGAAATGATGATGATGATGAATTAAAGTCTTACCTACTTTTGTAAATATCATTGAAGCATTTTGTAACTTACAATGCAAAGTTAACGGACAATCAATAAACAACAGTTGACACCAATCGTAATCAGTGATCTGCTTAGCTACTAGCTTATTATTAATCACATACCGGGTGTCCGAGTTGTCACTGTCAGTGCGGTGTTGCGTCACATGTAACGGTACGGGTACCGAGACGCCAACCACGTGATGATCCGACATGAAGCACTTGATAATAAACGAGTGGCAGTCTCGCAGCAGCTGTCTTGCTCGCATCCAAACATGATCCCTACACGACACTTCTGTTACACCCCCGTAACTGGTATTACGCACTGTAAGCCTAGTCCAGACAAGCAGTCCTTATATTTTGACACTAGTTGAGTTTCACTTACTCCTAATAGATTTGTGTTGACGTAAGTCACCCAGCAACATGATTTCTGCGCTCGCTGGTATCTAATTGATTATGTGCTCGATTTCGTCAACGTCAACCTATTCGTTTTTGGTGGTCTGTAGACTGCAATTATGTTTAGGGTTGGGTGGTTAACAGCGAGTTTACCATGATGTTCCCTCCAGTGAACTCGTCAGGGTTGTGCGCGTATTGAAAATAAAACATTCCTTTGCATAAATAAGCACAGCTTCTCGCCATATGCGTCTCCTGCACCTCCGAAAATAGATTGTACCCTCTATATGGTATAATGGTAACTCATTTTCTTTAATGTTAGTCACAGCAATTGTTTACGAAAATTTGCAGTTCATTGAAGTTTTTTCTTATCGATCGAATATTTAAATTTACTGTGTAAATATTTTGTTGTTTTTAGATATACTTTGAACCCACGTGCTCGCTGTTTGAAATCTGGTAAATTGACTTTCAAATGTGATTATTGCATCAAAACGATCCACTTTTATTTGCAGATTTACTTCGCACAATGTGTGCCTAAGGTATGTAAGTACCAGGGTTGCGGGACTGTTCGAAAGAGATACCGCGGCCCTGGAACACAAAGGGCAAAGGAAGGAACATGGATGGGTTTTAGTCAGTAGAAGTCTGACACTCCCTCCTGCTCAGCCCAGAGCGGGAGGGGTTATTTGATGATTTCCAATCGGTAAAAAAAAAAAAAAAAGGTATGTAAGTACCAACAACAACATCTAGCTAGTCGCTGTATCTACATTGCTTTCTATGAGTCGTGCAATGTCACGTTTACTCCTAATTGGCATTATTTTCTTTTGTTTGCCACTTTCTTTTTCTTATGAGATTTTTTCATCCTGTACCCAAGTGTACTTGTAGGTTTTCTTAAGCTGGTTTTTAGTAACCCATAGAAGGTTTTTTTTGTATCTAGTGAGATTCTCATTTATATAAATACGGTTGTCATTTTTGGTACCATAAAGGAGAATGCCCACTTTTGGGCCTACGCGTTACAGTCAACTGTTTTATTGCAAAATTATCGTCATTT
Source organism: Eugnorisma glareosa (assembly GCA_947578425.1). Lineage (NCBI taxonomy): Eukaryota > Metazoa > Arthropoda > Insecta > Lepidoptera > Noctuidae > Eugnorisma > Eugnorisma glareosa. Next base: position 44,985,176 of record OX387957.1, read on the forward strand.
AATCACAAACCCAAAACACGAAAAAAAAATCAATTCAAAATTGCAAAACTGAGAAAAATGCATTTTATTGCATTTACTTACAACTCTCACTAGTTTAGTAAGGATAAAAACACATTGTGTCAGGTTTTAAAATACATATAATCATTTGTCAAACATAACCTCAAACGTCATGGTCATTTGCTTAGTTGTGCTTACGCCGGTGAATGTGTTCGATTGCGATATTCGTATTTTATGTGATTGATAATAACCTAAAGAGAGCTGTCTTCTTCTATAAGAAGGGTCTTGGTCACTTAGAGGAAAAATACAATCAAGGCATCTAAGCAAAAAGTTTTATTTATTTACATTTTAGTAATCAGCATTGGAAGGCAAGCAATCTTACAATACTATTGTAACTGCATTGTTGGCAGTCGGACAGTAGGGTGTTGTGCAAACACTATGTCTATAATATGGTATTTAAGGTGGGCTAGGACGTATCAAGGCAATATTTCACCTCCACTTACACTCACTCAATTTCACTTTCTTGATAGTATATTAATTGTTTATGAAGATGAATGACAAAATATATGAAATAAAAAATGAGTTCCTCTTTATTTTCAGTCCCAGTAGGTATATGTCTAGATATATACATTTACTGTCTATATAGTTTAGTAATAATGTCATGCACCTAATTAATAAAAATATGTTTACAGGTACCTAATTAACATTTCACATTGTTGCAGTCTCATTATTGATAGCATGATCTAAGCGGATACTACAAAAAAAAATGAGGTTTCGGTATAATCACATGTAAAACGAAATGCCTTTAACTAGTTTTTCATTACAAACCAGCTAAATAAGAATTATCTTGGGAATAAGAATTTCAATCGTATCGTTGCTTGTCACTTATAGCATTTTCTTACCTAACTTAGCTATAAATTCAAATGAAAAAATCTCAGTAATGCAATTGCCAATCTAATTGAAATTAAGTCAAATTATACCTGGTGTATTTCTCTACAAAATGACACCAATTTCGTGACCGTAACAGATAGGCCCAAAGATGTAGGGAAAATGGGTTTTCTCCTTTCGCTTTATTATTATTATTATACTGAATTTGTTTCTACAATTTTTTATTTTTTGGTACCATAGAAACTTAGTTATAGTCCACAAAATACCAATTAGTTCGAAAAAATCAAAGATAGATGTGTAATAACTGCATAATCACGTACTCGTACGAGCGTTTGTATGAAAAGTATGACGGGTTGGCCGCTCTTTAAACAAAATAAAAGACTTAAAGAAAATAGTCGATGATGAGATACATAAATGGTCTCACTAAAGTAATCTTAGAAGAATTTGGGGGGGAACAAATTTATCCTGTTGGAAAACATCTTTAAAAATAATAAGAGATAACCAAGTTTATGTCACTGATTTCTATAAATTAAAAATAATGTATTGTCGATTCTGGGATTAAGCACCATAAGAGAATTGGGAATATTACAAAATATAAGTAGAATAAAGAAACAATTATTAATAAAAATTGTGAACTGTTTCAGGGAATTTGAGGAATCTGTGGAACTCTGTATCCAGCCTAGGACTAAACCATTGGTAAAACCTCCTCGCAGAGTTCCACATGCCCTGAAATCTCGGTTAGAAGAAAAACTGAGAAGCCTGGAGACTCAAAAAGTTTTGTTAGTAATTTACTAATAATAGAAAAAAAAGATAGATCACTACGCATATGTTTAGATCCAAAAGACCTTAATAAAGCTCTGGTAAAAAATCACTACTCGATACCTACATATTTCAGCGTTCCCTCTGCATTAAAGCCTCTTTGAAGAATTCAACCATCTTAACACAATTTTTAAAAGGATTGGATATTTCCAAAATAAGCTAAACAATTCTCACTATACAAACAAGAAAGACCTAAGAGCGGTTATATTACAAATAGATAAGGTTTGTCCACAAACAAAGGATGAACAAGTGAATATAATGCGCAATCCCGCTGCGTTAGTTCACATATTCGCTTCGGATAGGGGAGGTGATATTAGACCTTTTAGTTCGCCACTCCTTTTAATTCGCCGATGAGTCCATCAAGATGCTTGCCGCGATACACCAGGACCTGCACCCGCAACGAGGCCCTCCGAGAAATAACTATAACATACGATCTAAAGCCAGACCCACACAACCAAATTTTCACTCCGCCAACATTGAGAAGGGCTCAGTGTAAGGACGGTGTTAGTGTGATCCTGTCAGGCCCTTTGCAAGCGTATATACCCGATATGAAAGCACAGTCATTGGATGAAGCGAATCAACAGGTTAGACCTTTTTTTTGTAACAAATAATAATAAGGAGGGATCAAATCTGAACTATAGGGAGTGTGGTTTAAAGTTTTAGATCCGCACTTGTGTAAGGCAGCCATTGCAACATGTCTCTTGTGAACGGGTTGCGTTGTAGCGCGATAGGAGCTCATCACGAGATCACTTTCCCCTTCCTTAATTGCTTCTTTTAATTTTTGTTGTAATGTGGGTGAAGTATTGTCCCGTGATATTAACATCTTCATTGTAAGCGATCATTAAAAACCCTTCTCGATCCCAAAAAACTGTAGCCAAGATCTTTTCGGCCGTTTTTGACACCTTCAACACCTTAGGCGGTTCCAATTTTTTTTGTGCTATTGCATGGACTCTTGTTTAACTCTGATTCAGGTCAGAGTGTCGTCTTAGGGGCACTATGAAAAAAATACTTCGTTTTCTGCACGGCTCATGGAGTCTAAAAGCGTATGGTACCAATTCGAAAACCGTACTAACCGTAACCGTACTCAAGGTGAAAAGTAAGGAGAAATTTTTTAAGTCCCAAAAATTTTTTTTACCTAATTTTTTTTTTGTTTTCTCACGGCTCGTGGTGCCTATAAGCGTATGGTACCAATTTGAAAAAAAAAAAAAAAAACGATAAATTTTCTAAGTCCCGCGCCATAGCGCCCCTAAGGCCCAACCCTGATTCATAATGACCCCAGTTTCATACCCATTAACAATTTGGTTCATAAATCAGCTCCAAAAAGTCGCGGAAATACCCAACACGCTGCTGTTTCTGCTTTGTGTTATCTTCCCGATTTACTTGTTTATCCTGCTATATCCCAAAGGTTAATGAATTGATCGGGCTAAAACTTGGTATTTATTGTTATATTTAGTCACCGAGTAGAACAGTTAAAAACTACTGTGGAAGCGAGCTGACGAACCGGTCAGACTAGGTAGATTCTTCAATGTGGAGACAGCAAAGATTCTTCAATGTGGAGACTTGAGAGATTCTTCAATGTGGAGACGAGAGCGATTCTTCAATGTGAGAGGATGAGGATTCTTCAATGTGACCATTTAAAGATTCACCTGGGACCACTACTCCCAATCTTCAAAAACTGTATTCGTGCGCTCGTTTCCACAATAGTGTCCGTTTCGAATTTTCGAATATTAGTTATCTTCTTGCGGCCATATAATCATCTCATCTGACAAGTGTAGTTGGCCAGGTCATAACAGACTTAGTTCATAAAACCATGAGTGCGTAAAGAATTTTATCTGTATAAATAGAAATTAAAATTATGTTATTTGTAAACAATCGTAATTATCTCTAAAATACAATATTTCAGCTGAACATATTGATAATAATAATTTAAATTATGTAAAGTATGGCAAGACAAGGAGCTTCACGGACGCTTCTACCGGGCTCTTCATGGGCCCGATGTAGATTTTCTAGCATCCGTGTCCTGGCTACGTTTCGGTGACCTCTTTGGGGAAACTGAAGGTTTTGTCTGTGCGATTATGGACGAAGTTATGTTGACGAACAACTACCGGAAATATATTATGAAGGACTGGACGGTTGACGTGTGTCGGGCATGCCACCGTCCGGGTGAGTCCATCAGACATATTATTTCTGGTTGTTCTCGTCTGGCTAACGGCGAGTACTTGCACAGGCATAACCAAGTAGCCAGGATTATTCACCAGCAACTTGCCTTGAAATATAAACTTGTGGAATCTGAGGTACCGTTCTCGAGAAAGACCATGTCACGCTGTACTGGGATCGGTCTGTCATCACTGACAGGACTATTGTCGCCAATAAACCTGACATAGTGGTGATAGACCGATCAGCGCGCCGCGTAATGATAATCGATGTTACCATCCCACATGACGAGAACCTCGTGAAAGCTGAGAAAGAGAAACAAATGAAATATCTCGACTTGGCACACGAGGTTGTCGACATGTGGAATGTGAACTCGGCTATCATTGTGCCGATTGTTGTGACGGCCAATGGCCTTATAGCCAAAAGCCTCGACGAACATCTCTCCAGGCTCTCCTTAGGCGGTTGAATCAAGGGCCTGATTCAGAAGGCTGTACTCCTCGATACGGCTCGCATTGTGAGGAGGTTCCTGTCTCTGGAGCCCTAACCACCGGTAGCTTGGACCCTGCTCCCGATACCGGCGGACCACTATTTTTTATATTTTTAAATGTTTTTTTTTAATATTAATTTGTTTAGAAATATTTAAAAATGTAATTGATATGTATATAATTGAATAAAGGAGATAATAATTTAAATTAGACTAAGCCAGTAATAAACTCTATGAGAGAAAGAAAAAGTAACTGACAGTTTGGCAAATCTGACATAATTGTATGTCACAACATTGAAAATATTATTAAAATTAATATTTTAATTCAGCCAATTCTATGAAAACGAATCGTATTTAGATCGATTCGCTGAGTATAAACAAACAAACAATAAAAAAAGGATGATAAATGATATATGGTATGACAAGTGTAATTATAGCATATCCTATAATCGCACTTGCAACGAGCAGCCGACGCTTGTATTTTTAAATTAGGAAACAGTGTTTAGAGTGGTTTAAAAGTGGTTTCGAGAAAAAAGAACATGCCTGGCTAAGTAATAAACATTTATTATTGCATAAACAGTGTAGTGGATAAAGATTTCGGGCAGAAATAGTCATTTCAACAAACATGAAAAACCGTTGAAGCGTCGTTGATACATTTCGCGATATTTTGGCGGTATTACTTATGATAGTAATGCAAAATATGGCTATTACGTGTTTTTATGTATCGTAATAAAGATATTAGGCGTTTAATTTGAATATTATCGTATTTTTGCTGTGAACATTTGAAAATTATAATTACGTAAAACACTCAGACATGCACATGACACACCGGCCAATCACAGAGGCGCATTCTGATTTCAAGGACATCGAAACTGCAATCTGTGCACGATTTCCTGGATCACTAAATTATGGCATACGATTCGTGATTACGAGTACAATTTGAATATTTTTTGTAGTCGTTTTTTATATTCGTGTTTTTTTTTTCGTGTTATTAATTCGTGAACATTCAAAATATTGAACTTATTGGAACTAAAATTTATTAGGTGTCTTTGTGTGTGTATGCATGTATGTATTTTTTTAAATCGTATTTTAACCGACTTAAAAAAATGAGGTTATCAATTAAGCACGCCTGAATGTTGAACGTATTGGAACTGAAAATTTAGTAGGTGTGCGTGTGCATGTATATATTATATAAATTTGTTTGTTTGGTTGTCTGTCTGTCTATCAACTTTCTCTGAAAGGCATACAGGCTTGTTTTAAATTTTTCCTTGTACTCGAAGACCACAACGAGGCCGCGCACGTGGACGTGGAGGCAGACGCGGGCGCGGATCCAGGGCTCGGTCGCGGTCACGATCACCCCTGGATCGCCCGTCACCACCGTCATCGCCATCATCTCCGGCGCCAGTGTAAGTTTCTTTTTTTACGTAATTCTTACTGCTTTCTTTTCTAAAAACTATCTTGTATGTTTTGCTTGTTTTTTTTTAAATTTAATGCAGACGACGACCTCGCACGCCGGTACCGCGACGTGGTGGGCGTGTGCGTGTGCGAGGTGGCAGGGCAGCTGCTGCAGAGGCTATGTAGGTGGCGGTGGTGGCGGCAGATCGGGGTAGCGCTGCTGGCCGTGTTAGAGGGCGCGGAGGCCGCGGGTTCCTCGAGTGCCCGGGGCCATATAACATTCAAGAGTTAGCAAAATTAACCCTTTCTTTTTTCCACTTTTTCCACACACACATATACAATTGAATCGTTTTGAATTTTAGCCTGAATGTGATGAACGTCGGGGACATGCCGGAGGGCCAGGGTCTGGAGACGCCCCTACAAGTAAGAAGGGAGCGCAGGTGGCTACCGTAAGTAGTTTTACTTGTCTATGTTAGTTGTAATACTTTCTCGCAAGCAAGTTTTAACTTTTGTTTTGAAATGCCCGTCTAGTCCAGACCTGCCGCTACACCGGCACCCTCACCGACAGCGGCGCCGGCGTAAGTAGTTGTACTTGTGTAAGTTAGTTGTACTTGTGTAAGTTAGTTGTAATACTTTCTCGCAAGCAAGTTTTAACTTTTGTTTTGAAATGTCCATTTAGTCCAGACCTGGCCACTACCGGTCCCCGCACCAGCGGCACCCTCACCGACACCGGCGCCGGCGTAAGTAGTTGTACTTGTGTAAGTTAGTTGTAATACTTAATCGCAAGCAAGTTCTAACATTTTAAATGACCTTCTAGTTCAGACCAGTCCAGTCCAGTCTAGTTTAGCCATCGCTGTCGTCGGTAATGGTGCCCTCGCCGGCTTTGTAAGTTGCTTACGAACTTTTCCATTTATTTTCTAAATATATGTGTGTATTACAACACTGCATTTGTTCTAGATTTGCTGAGTGTCATTTTGAGGAGCAGTCAGCTCCTCCATCACCGTCTCCACTTCGTCCGCCACCTCTAGCACCACCTCGTCATTTTCGTCGGAATCTGCGGGATGCTGATGTTGGCACAGCCGTGAGACACGATATTCATACAAATACCTAATTAGTAACAAGTACAAAACTGTTTTACGTCAGTCACATCACCATCTCAGGTCCAGTTGAAAATCAGCGTCGGGCACTAGCTGCCCGGTAGTTTGCTGAACTGGTCCTAACCAAACCGATTTGGCACAGCCGTGAGACACGATATTAACTCTTAACTCTTTTTTCTGTTTAGATTTAAGTTTTTATCTTTTTGCTGTGTGCACTTGTGGCATGTGCCAAACAAATATGACTTCCTTATTTCTTTCTTACCAAGCCACAATCAACAATGATATTTTTTGGATCGTTTGAAGGAGTTGAAAATTACTATAAATCAGTGGACTCAGTGAAAAACAACGACGACGCCGTATATCTAACTGCAACTGGACCGGCACCCGGTGCCGGTCTCCCAACTCACATATTAAAATTGAGAATGGTCAGGTTCCGAGAGAAAACATTGCAACGAAATGTTATCGAGAAGAAGCCAGTCAAAATAATTTACTAAACGATTACCTGTTAGAGGTCACTTTATTTGATTTGCGGCATAATATTGCGACTCAGCGTCAACGCCCACTTACAGCTCGCGCAGTCGCAGGTGCATGACTGAAATTATTGATTGGCCTATTTGTACTGCCGCGATGCGTCTAGCTCTGACCGGGCGGCTAGTTTCCAAGGGTTTTGGGAAGTGACAGGTTGTGTTTATTATTATCATCGGAATTTAGTAGCGGTTTTAAGTGCTCAAGATAAAGAAGTGTCTGTGTTGCATTTGTACTGTAATTAAACTGGATATTGTACTGTAATTGTATCCGGTCAAGTTTTATTGGATTATTTTAGTGTTTATAATTTAGGCTTGGAGGAGACTTTAATTTCAAAGTGAGTACAAGTGACTTCATAGGCTGATCTGTTCACAGGCTTTCAACCAGAAGTGCATTTTAATAGTTGACTTAACTACGGATCGGATATTCAAATGCATATTTACCTAAAATACCTTTTTTCCCGGCACAGGGTACAAAAGTGTGGAAATCTTGTAATATATTTTTTCCCGATTTCACAGAATTTCATAAAACAATAATAGGGATTGCAAAATGTAGTATGTAGTCTAATTAAAACTACGCAAGAAATTTGAGGAAAAACGTAAAAACATACTTCAACTTAAGTTGACTGCTAAATAACTGAATTCAATTTTTATCTATACTAATATTGTAAAGAGTAGATATCCTAACAAAAATATTAATTGATAACTGCTTTTATAGTGTCCTTGAGTTCCTAGATCATAAGTTGTGAGTCATGAATTGTAGTGCGTATTGTATAATTATCACTTGCTCCGGTAAAGGAAAATATCGTGATAGAAGCATGCCTGAGAGATATTTCTCGATGGCTTGTAAAGTCAAGTCAGAGGCCAAAGGGAAGCCAAAATAAAAACTCTGACACCAGGTTAGGCACACGATATAGAAAGAAGAATTTTCACATAGTGTTTTTTTTTGTTCTCAAATAGCAATGAATTGAATACAATTTACTAACTGCATGCATAATTTAAATTAATTAATTTATCTTTTGGTAATAAATAAAAACCAGCTTTTACCCGCGCCTTCGCTCGCGTTAATCTAGAATTTGACAAACAATTCGCACTACTAAATATTCTATAATAATATAATTCCATCATCATTCGAAAGTCACGTGGCGCCATCAATTATCATAAGAACGTTATTATTATTTTCCTCGGGAAGAGTACTTTTTTTGGGGATGTAAGGTACCCTATGTCCGTTCCGTACACCAGACAACGTTTATGCAAATTTCAGGATGATCGGTCCAGTGGTTTAGGCGGTGAAAAAATAACAAACAAAGTTACTTGCGCATTTATAATATTAGTTAGGAAGTTACGATTAGGATTTGCACGCCGAAATTGATGGCAGATTATGAAATCAATATACTTTTCTTTATCTTTAAGAACCTTCTGTACCTTATTTACACAAATAAATGCTTTTGATTTGATTTTACTACAATATGAATTACTAGCCTATTAAGTCATAGGTAATAATAATTATATGCTGTACTACCCGTGTGTAGACTTAGATTTGGGTCATCACAATACTCGCGTTTCTGCCCCCCCCCCCCTCTTTCAACCACCGCTGCACAGGAAGACATTAGATCGATGCTAGGCGCCCTAGTGCTCATGACGTATCACCTAGCTCTATCTAGGACAAAGAGCACCCTGCACTCACTGCGCAGCTGCAGACCCTATCGATTAGGTTTAAGGACACGTGTAAGAGCTACCCGGCTTCTCCCGGGAATCAGGATTTCCTTTGTCTTTAAAAATGCGATTTTTAGGACGTTTTAGATGATAATCTAATTAGGACCCTTATATACCTCTTGTGTGATTTATACTGAAAAGCAATCGTGATTTTCCTTTGTTCTAAATTTTTTTTGTTACCGTGCTATGTTTGTAATTTTGGATATAGGGAGTAATACACACATCAAAAGTGTCTAGGGATCAACATATATTTTTGCAATAACTTTTCTCCTGATTGATATTAATTAAAATTTTCTTTAAGGATTCATCAAATAAAGTGTTTTCGTTTGTCACAGTAACGATAAACCAAGTCACCTTTGCATTAATAAAGAAATTTGCCATTTTCCTAATAAAGGGATTTTTGACATTTGAACCACTAACACAAAAGTTCGAAAAAAAGACTGAAATAACAGTTTTCTTTAAAATTTTATTGGGTAACTTAAACAATTAATAATCCGTGTTTCTACCGCGAACACTAACAACACAAGAACATCGGTTTGGCATACTCAAAATGAGTTCATCCAAATCACGCTGTGGAATAGCCGCCCATGTTCGTTGCAACAACAAAAAAAGGTCTTCTTGCGACTGGATACCCTCCATATTCGGCAGAGCTCTTCTCTGTAGCATATCCCATGCATGCTCAATCGGATTCAAGTCTGGCGACTGAGCAGGCCAGGGCAGGACATTGATGTTAGCTGCGGCGAGAGTCTGTCTTACAACTCTTGCGGTGTGCGGTCGTGCATTATCATGCATTAACTGAAATAAGGGACCGATTTGCACTTGTAGAGGAACGATGACGTCTGATACAATCGTCTCAGCATAAATTTGAGCGTTGAGGTTGCCTCTGATCCAAATCAACTCAGTTCTTCCGCCGATCCAAATACCCGCCCATACCATGATGGTTCCACCACTATAAGGATGGACTTCCTGGCAGGATTTTAATCGCTGTTGGCGTCCAGGGGTTCTCCAGTGTCGTATACGTCTTGTATCCGGTCTCATACCAAAACGAGACTCATCAGAAAAGCACACGAAACGCCATTGTTCTTCTGCCCAATTTCTGTGTTCAAGAGCCCATTGATATCGTATCCTACGATTGTGCATTGCTATAGGTGGTACCCGTAGCGGTCTTCGGGAATGAAGGTTCACTTCATGCAAGCGGTTTCTGACTGTTTGGTCGCTAATTAAGTTCCCTGAAGAGTGATGAAGCCTCACGGCTAACATCATGGCGGTTATTGTTGGAGCTCTTCGAGTTAAGATTTGAATGTATCGGTCTTGTCTCCGTGTGGTGCAGCGATACCGTCCTCCATGGCGCTCAGCCACGGTACCAGTGCTTCGGTAACGTGTCCAAAGTCGACTGATAACACTCTGACTTGTATTCAGAGCTAAAGCCACAGTACGTTGCCGGGAACCAGCTTCTATCATTCCCACGGCTCTGAGCATTTCTTCCCTGCTTAAATGACGTCGCCGCTCCATAATAACGTTGGTTTTAATCAGTAGTAGGGAAAAACTAATAATGTCTTCAATGCGTTGTATGTTTTTATAGGGAAAATATTGACAGCTGATTTTCATCTTTTACTCGAATTTGATTCACAGTTCCTGATTCAAATTATGAAATGCACCAAAAAGGATCCATATAAATTTATAAAATCATAAATTTATTACAAAGCCACATCTCAATCTCAAGAAATCCACATAAAAATGCTTGATCCCTAGACACTTTTGATGTGTGTATTTAGAACCTAGTACAATTGGCTATATTTAAAACGTTCCCATGGGGTAATCTCCGACCATTATGAGATAGAAGCCGCGGGGAAAAGCTAGTTTTGTAGTAAGGCGTAGTCGACGTACAAGTGAAAATTGAAGTCAAAAACTTACAATATTTATACTAAAAACCATTAAAATCCACTATCACTTTACCTAAAAATGCCTGGGAGTGAAATGCGTGCGTTATCTGTGGTAAGACAATTTGATTACGAAAATAAGTTGAAGTATTTTGAAACTTTATGATTTTTTCTCGAAAACTATGCGGTTTCGCAATGCAAAATGTATATAGTGAAATGCGTTCAACATGAGATCTTTAAAAAATATGCAGCTTCTAAATCTGGCGTTAATAGTGTAAAGTAAACATTACGTCTTAACTTACTCTATCATATAAAACAACAATATTTAATAAATCTTAATTAAAGAAAAAAGTCCTAGAACATAAACTGCAAAAAATTAAGCTGAACAAATTTTCACTATACAAATTGCCTTATATTTCCTAAACTCATACAGTTATCGACATGAATCTTTTTACACAATTAGTTTTATACATAATCCTTTCATTTGACACTAATTTCGATAAAATATCTCTATTAATTAAAAACCTCATTTTCAAGTTACGTAATTTCTATGAGATCGAATTTTCAACTTAATTATTTTGGTTAAAACTTTATTTTATCAGTCTTGCGGTTATTCTAATAGGAAAACTAACTATAAAAATCCTTTGTTAAGCTATTTAAAGCATAAATATTGCAAATATTCAACTTATTTAGGAACCATAGATTTGAACTTCAATTTTATGTTTATAGGAATTATACGCGCCTATATATCGCTTTATCGCTATTCTTATAAGAAAACACAAACTCTAAATCTAATTAGAACGTAAATTTCACAAGTTATGTACTTTGTTAGAACCCTACATTAAACTAATTGAAACTGATTAACTTAAATCGATTCGTAATAGAAAGCGCACACATCTACGTACCGCCACTACTTGCACCCTGCTCTCTGAATATGGTCTTGTCGCCGACAGGAACTAAATGACCCGACACACCCGCCACCATCAGCGAGACATTTGAGTGAGCATGACATTCTCTCAGCCACCAGGGCACATTCAAGTCAATGAAAGATAAGAAAATATTAAACGGTAGATAACAAAATTTTTTCGTGTCACTAGGCCAGTGTTGCCACTTTTTTTTCAAGTTAGTTTGATGTAGAGAATGCTTGGTTGACGGCTTTGTGAAGAGTGCAATTACACCTTGTATAAGAAATCTATGGTCTTAAAATACGTTAAATCACTCAATATTGTGTGTGAAAACTTCATTTGTAGTTGGAATGTACGGGAGATCCAGTTTTTGAACTATAACATTAAGATCTTGACTACGGAACCCTTCACTGTGCATGTTCTGACCGACACATACATGGTAGTTTTTTTAAATTATTATTATGGAATGGGCGTAGTACTCTTGAACACTAAGTCTTGTGCTGTATTCCAGCTATAACAAAGCGATGAATAATAGTTTTTATTGTTTCAGAAATCTTGACCAGATTATGGGCCCAACTGCAGTGAACGAGGGAAACTGTTACTGCATACAAATGAAAATTTTGCGACTGAACAAAATGGACAAAAATAATTTTATAGTGATTTAATTTAAAAATGTAAACTCTCATAAAATGCCAGTGCTTTCGGTCGTGGACTACCTACATCATACCATTCTCCTACAGTATATTTAAAAAAAAATGCAATTGTATTTCTGCTGCAGCTGTGGGGGGTTATAAAACAGCGTAACTACACAGCTAGCGCAAAAATGATCCGACGTCATAGCAAAATATTGCCCGCTGCAGTGAGCCATCGCTTCTCGCCGTACACAGACTGCGATTCCCGCATCACTGACTTTCGAGGGAAAGGCATCAATGAACAAATTTTAAATATCCGCCTGCTGATTGAAAAGCATCGAGAATTTAACAAGCCGTTGGTTCTCTGCTTTCTTGAGTATACTAAAGACGGTATTTGTATACCGTGGTCAAGGATGATTGACATACTAATCATAAACGGAGTGACGGAACGAGCAGCCATGGCAATCAAGAAATTGACTTGTAGCGGCATTATCTTCGGAAAAGATAACCAGTTAAGAAATCCTTGGTTCGGAAGTGAAAGAGGCGTAAAAAAATACCAGTTACTGTCGAAAAATATTTTTAATGAACACGCCATCGGTGAGTTACTTGACACTCTTGGAGATTGGACCGGTGGAGTTGACTTATATGGCCGTAAACTAAAAGTTATACGATATGCAGATGAAACCACATTAGTAGCTTCAAACGAAGAGGAACTTGCTATATTGCTTAGGAGACTTGAGGACGTGACCATCAACTATGGTGTAAGAATCAATCGCTACTCGACAAAGGTCATGGTAGTTGATAAGGCGAATGTCCTAAAAAGATGTGAAGAACTGGAAGATTATGAGAGAGTGAATGAAATCATTTACCTTGGCTCCGTTATATCGAACGATGGAACCTGCACTGCAGAAATTAATCGGAGAATTCACTTGGCATCATTTGTTATGTCCGTCGTTCAAGATCAGTGGAAGGCCCTAAAGATAGAATGCCAAGAACAACGTAAAGAATTTGTCACCGACATCGTATTTCCTGTATTGAGGTATGCTAGTGAAACATGGACTTTCAGAAGCCAGGACCGAAGAAAAATTGATAAATTCGAGATGAACTGCTGGCGAAAGGTATTGGGTATATCTCGGCCATGTGAGAGAACAAATTTGTCGATACGAAGAAAGTTAAAAATAACAAAGAAGCTATCAACGTGGATCCAGCTAAAAGCCATTGGCTTTTTCGGGCACGTTGTTAGCGAGCCCTCCCGAGAACTGGTGCGAGCACTTTTACTATGCTACATAAGCGATCCGAATGACAAGCGAAGTATTGGAAGACCACGCAAAGGATGGGCATCAGCAGTAAAAACTAAAATTGGCTATAATGATTTACGAGTAGCCATCAGAATGGCCCAAGATCGCGAACGATGGCGCTTACTTTCGCATGGCAAGCGTATTGTGATTTAAAAGAATGCTCGATTTATTATTAAGTAATTCATTGTCACGTGAATTGAAATGCGTAGTTATTTTGTCCGTATTTACGTAGTAATTGTTATCAATGTCGTTATTATAATCTCGGCTTCTGCTAGGGAACGTCTCTTACATGTATATTATATTAACATATTTACCGTGTACAGAATACAACTAGAATCAAAAAATGTTTTGGACTGCCAGAACAGCATCATACTACTCAAAGCTGTTTTAACCCCTTTCTTATAGTTTAAATATTAAAATGAATTTATCTTTACAGGTGGGAATCAACCCACTTGTGGGGTGTTTTCTTAAAGTTTTACTACAATTTAAAGTTTTACTACAACAAACCCGGACATATTATTGAAAAATCAACCTGGGAAACATCATGACGTTTTGCAATGTTGGCCAGTACGGTACCCGGCAAAGAATAGACCAGCCCTTTCATCCCATCTCGGGACTGTTCCAAAGAGATACCGTGGCCCCGGAACACAAAGGGCGATGAAGGAACATGGATGGGTTTTAGTCAGTAAAAGTCTGACACTCCCTCCTGCTCCGCCCAGAGCTGGAGGGAGTGATGATATCCAATTGATGTCCCACACCTGCACAGATAAAGCAATTTTAATATTTGACTTATCTAATTCGACTCTTACTTCATCACAACGTAAGATCTAGGGTCCCACAAATTTGTAATTTTAATGTTCTACAAACGTTATACTGCATAGGAAACCTAAAAAAACAATTAAACAACCATACACAAACTTAATTTATCTTTGCTGGAGTGGGAATCAACCCCACTTGTAGGGTGTTTTCTTCGATAAAATTGAGCGTTTATACCGCCCTTAAAGTTTTATTACAACAAACTCAGACATATTGTAAAAGCAAAGCGGTGACATTAACCTGGCAAACATCATGACGTTTTGCAATGTTGGCCGTGTGGTACCCGGCAAAGAATAGACCACCCCCTTTCATCCCATGGGGTGTCGTAAAAGGCGACTAAAGGGATCAAACAGAATGAAAGAAGAGATGAGAAATCAAAAGCAGACAGGCTCAACAATTGTGTCACACGAAAGACGGTAGCCCGGTTCGGTTATTTGAGATTCGATTAGGTTCTTGGATATTTGTTCATCCAGAGTTGAGTAACTAGAAGGCGAATGGACTGAAGGACTTCAAAATGCTAAAAAACTAGAAAAGAGTGGAGGTGGGAAAAAGGTTAAAATTAATTTAACGTGAATAAAAAAAGAGCTGTGTTTAGCATTTTTTTCGTATTTAGCGGTATTGTTATGATGTTTGACGTTGGTACAACAAACATATTTAAAATACACAAAGAAATAGGTGTTCAAATTGGTAAATGACATTATAATAGAACTAACATGGCAGTAATAGGACCTGCCACCTTTAGCGGACCCCGCATGTTTAGTTCTTATCAGAAATAAAACAATTTAAATCGTCATTTTAGCGCTCTCCCTCTGTCTCTCGTTTTACTTACCTTATCATCACTTCTACATAAATAAAATGTTCATATGACTTAACTTCACTAAGCTACATGGTCGTTATTAAGTCCAGGGGATCCGATGACCCACCTCCTTCCTCGTTGTTTAATTAACTAAAAGATTTAAGTCGTTAGTCGAATGCAAAACGCACTCGGACTTCTACCGGTGACTTACAACTTAATACTGCCTCGTGTGTAAAACGCAGATTCTTAACTTAAATTGGTGCCTCGGAGTTCACGTTAAACTCGGCCCCAGCTGTTATCAAATACATCCAGACAGTCATTACGGCTAAAACTAGCTCGAGATTCAAATCCTCCGTACATCGTAGTTCATTGGAAGTAAGTCATTCGTGCTCGAAATTCAAATCACTCCGGACCTCGGCGTTAATTAGGGTGTAGGTTATAGTTAGGTAGGAAGTAGGTTATAATTAGGGAATAATAAGGTTATAATTAGGTAGTAAACAGGTCACTCGTGTCTGCCTGACACGTTGCGATTACTCTGTGCCTCGGAGAGCACGTAAAGACGTCGGTCCCGGCTGTCACACAAATACCTTTGGTAGGCGTTACGGGCATAAGCTTGCCACTTAATTTTCGTCGGACAGATCGAAGCCAGAATTTTCTTAGTTTCGATCGTCATGTGTAACAAAATGTCAATGATTCTAGTCGGACGAGAGTTGGAGTTGGGATTGGAGTCGGTCCCAATGAAATTAAAAATCTAAGTTGCTTAGAAACATAACGTAGATTTAACGTTCATTGGATTCGATTCTTACAGGACGCAATTGCGACCCTTTTAGTGTGTTTCAGCCGCCAGGGGGACGCGAAAGTTTGATAGACCGGATGTTTCGCCAGTTAGTTGGACGAATCGTTTCATTTAAACACTCCAGTGTGCCTTGTACATGTTAACCCAGTCCCGGCTGTCAGACAAATACCTCCTGACAGTCGTTACGGTTTACACCACGCCGACACTCAAATCCATACGTACCTCGGAGTACGTTGAAGAGTGGGTCAATCGTGTTTACGTGTCACGATGTGACTACTTGCTGCCTCAGAGATCACGTTAAGCTCAGTCCTGGCTGTCACATAAATACCTCTCGATAGTCGTTACGACTAACACAAGCTCGATACTTACCGTCGTTGGTCTCGTACGTTGCGATAGCAAATTGACAGTCATCATCCGTAAAGGACAGACGCTAAACTGCATCGTTAGGAAGATCTTAATAGGGCATGCCGCTGTAGAGACGGGAAGACCCATGACGAAGGAGAGCTGTAGAGACGGCATGGTGCCCTCACTAACCGGAAAAAATGACGTTTTGCAATGTTGGCCGTGTGGTAACCCGGCAAAGAATAGATCACTTCCTTTCATCCCATGGCGTGTCGTACAGTACCCCGGCCCAAGGTAGTTGGAACACCGTGTGGTTTTAGTCAGTAACAGTCTGACTGACCGCTACCGTAGGGTGAAGGTCATCCATGGGGATTTCCACACGCGAAAAAAAAAAACAAAAAAAAGGGGCATCCTAATATATGTTGGGATAGACACGACTTATTTAAATATTATGTATATGATGTTGATTAGGATACCTACTTCAGTATATCAATATACATAAATCGTCTCTCCTCTTATGTCGTTGCGTCTGGACGTAAATAATTATGTCATCTCGGTGGAGACAAAAACATCAGCAAAAAAATCTAGGATGTAGAACAGAAGCGGGGGCATTTTGAATTGAGTATAATATAAATGTTTCTATTGCTGTGCATATGTATACCGTTGTTTTGCATTAATTAATAATTATGTAACTTTCAATCAGCTTGATTAGCCTAATCGTTTTAAATTGTTTAAATCTTTGGTACTGCGGTCATGTGTAAAATAGACATTGTGATGACAATTATGTTAACATGTTATGTAAAGCGCTCTTCCCGTGTATTGATGTGATTAATGTAATACAATTTTATTTTCAAACCCCTATAAGTCGTTTCAATTGAGTCCTGTAAATAGTTTTGTAGAATACATTATAGGGCTACTATTCCTTCGATTTCTACCTAAAATCGATGGGCTTTCAGAAACTGCTGTTTATTTTAGAATACGGACCACACTTTTACAAGAATAAATCTCAATCGACATACAAAAATAATGAGCTGTCGCGGGACGCCTGGCAGAAGTGAAACAGATATTATTTTGCACAGGTAATACACTTATGAGGATAGGTGTTTAACTGATCTTGGTTATGTCCAGTTTCAATTATAGTATTTTGTGACCATTGTGATGATTGTTGGGTACAGAAATATGTATTTATAAAAAATATGTACTTAATTAAAATATACAGAAAAAAATTACGTGGCTTTAATATACTAGTAAACTCAAGAATCTTAGCTAGTTATTCCAATATATTTCTAAATTTTTAATTATAACTATCTCACTCACTTGCTATCAGACTATCTTGCTATTTTGAAAAAAAGTGATAGTCGCGACGATCACTTTTTTAAAACGACGCGTTTGACGACGCGTCGTCAAGCCCATACTTTCATCAGAATTTAATAAAGTTGTTTACCCTTTTTGTGAAAAAAACGCCTTGGCTATAGAAAACCTCATCAGTTCCAAAGATAATTTGACAGAGCAAGCTCAGAAAATGCTTAAAACTTACTGTACTTCTGTAAGAATCCCTGTTCCGGAAGTCGACAGAGGCACAAAGCAAGGCGTTGTTAAGTCATAGTATTCAAGACAGCAGTTTACAGTTTGTCATCAAGAATTTCTTAAAAAAGAAGACACTCCGTACAGTTGCGACTCTGCAATCTACGGGGACAGGTCAGGGATTTCTCGAATGTAGTTGCAAAAAATACTGCGATACTAAAAGTATTGTTGTCTAATATGACAATTTAATATTCGTGAACGAATGGCAAGGCGATAGTGCTATTTTACCGGTTGATTACTGGTTTACTTACTTTGTGG
Organism: Eugnorisma glareosa; assembly: GCA_947578425.1. Classification (NCBI taxonomy): domain Eukaryota; kingdom Metazoa; phylum Arthropoda; class Insecta; order Lepidoptera; family Noctuidae; genus Eugnorisma; species Eugnorisma glareosa. The sequence continues at coordinate 45,003,557 of OX387957.1, forward strand.
TTTTCAAGCTTAAATACGACCATATTTTTAACAATACATCTTTTATTATGTCTTTTAAGAACTATTTTTGTTTGGATTGTGGCTTTATCCTGTAAGAGCGCAGCCACACGGGCGGTGCGGCACCGCAGTAGAACACTGTTTACCGCGGCGCCGCAACGTCTAATATCACCCCTCCCCGCCTCATCTCGCAGCTCACAAGCGCAGGGCGCCTAAGGTGTGACGCCGCACGGTGGCCCAACGCATCGTGCGACATGGGATAGTGATTTGTATGTAGGATGACGACGACGCCGCACAGTGGGCCCATACTGAAAATTAGTGGACTTAGGCAACAAAGTTACCATATCGATGCCATTTTTTTTTATATGACGTGGTATAATATTCCTGACAACTTTGATTCTTGTAAAATTTCTTCTAAACTTGATAGTTTGTCTTGAAAAAATTTTATTAGATTTTTTTGTATGGAGCGAATCACGTTTATTTTTTTTCTTCAATTGTACTAATATGTTGGGTGTGTGGCGTGAGTATATGATAGCTAGGGTCATTCTCTATCCACGAAAAAAAAAATCAGCGCCGGCCATCTGCGGCAGCGCGAGTAATCATTCGATAAAAAAAAAATAATTTGGAAGAATTTTTTTGTCATTTAAAATAAATTCAAAGCGTATTTTTTGTCTTATTTGGCTGTTTTCACCTTCTTTTTAGTTAAATAAATAGTTTTAATAGCGCATACGTACTTAGAACTAGTAATTCTGGTAGAGATTTAGTTATTATTGCATGTTATCGGTACAAATGAGTCATCAATCACAATGCAGAGCACCTGCATTGAGATTGATGACTTATTTGTTTGTGCGCGCATAACTAATGAGTCATCGAAAAATGCTCGTCTCTGATTAGCTGTGTTATTTTTTAACTGCACGTTATCTATTGTTGAATAAATATATCGTAATGTTTCAGGTTATACTAATTTTGTTAATGATAGGTGAAATAATTTAAATTTGTACGGGCAAGTCGTTGATAATTATCTACATAATCAACTGTATGTATATTATTATAGTATAAGTTATCGTACGTATGATCAATATGAAACTGTGAAGTAATTGTAGCCCTGAAAAGGGCTGTTTGTCATATTCCTAACCCTGATGGGCTTTTGTGGGAATAATTTAGAGCCGGATCACATTATTTCTTGTTCCAGAAGTGCTAGTGGGTCCGGCAAATTTTCGGACTCTGCTATGAGGCATTCTTCTTCCTCCATAATTTCACTGTCACAGGGAGGCTCAGTAGTCTGTAACAACTGAGTTGCTTCAGGCAACAACTCATTATGAACCTGTTTCATTATTTTAGGCCTTATGTAGGATATGTGGGGATCAGAGCTTATTAGAAGTCCAAGGAGGATGTCTTCGTTTGTTGCTATTCTCCCCGTTTTCCGAGTGTGCCTCTCCCTGACGTTTCTGAAGTCCTTATTATGGGCTTCCGAAGCTTCTTCAGATAAGGTACCTAAAACGAATAAGTACATACATTTTAATTTCAAAACGCAATCGAGTCAAATAATACATCAAACTATATTTATTTTTTACTTACCGATTGGCAAAACACCAAAGTGGTTACAGATGTCTGCACCGTGCATTAGAAGTTTATGTACACTAACTGGCATGTAGTACCACGAATAATCTTGGAAAAAGCGCCTCGCTGTATTCCCGTCGTTTGTAGTTCCAAAACCCTAAAATGGGAAAACAATACTGTAATATACAATACATAGAGATATAATTCACAAACAACATAAAGAGAGCGAAAATTAAATACATACCTGTTTGACTATATCAATCAGCATTCCAGTTTGCTCACGCAACTCTTGCTGTGTGGTATTTTTTTTAGCTTGTTTCAAAGCCTTATGTTCGCCGCGAGCAGTTCATCGTTGAAAATCCAGATTATAAGATATATGGAGAAGACATTCCATACACCGAATCTTCATATGCAGTGAAGAAATTCCTTGTTTGTAAATTTCTTCACGAAGTGGTTTAGAAGTCAAAGCGTCTAAATTATTCATCTCACTCGGTTTTGCCAAGCAAATGGGACACGTTGCATATGATGGTACTCCAGCAATAATATTGGCCACTTTTCCATCAATCATGGTCATATGCAATTCATGTGATACAATAATATTTCCACACTGTGTAGATATTCGTTCATCAATTTGTTTTTTCATCTCAGACTCTTCAGACTTTATAAAGTCAGCTGTCTCCGAAGTGAAAGTGAACTTCACTGGTCGACAGTACAGAGTTGAGCAAGGTGTGGGGTTCTCCCAAACTAGATTTTCATTCCCAGATGATGGCCTAGTAGACACTAGCCGAAGAGGGACGATGCTTATCATGACTACTGATGAATCATCGAACTCTGTAGCTGTGTTTGACGTTTTCTGTTTATAGTTACTCTGCGACGAAGAACCATCAAGTCCCCATTTCCAGGTCAACTTGAGTTCTTCATTTTGAGACCTATCAACAGTATTTATATCAAGTAATATCCTCTCCACAGTGTGGTCCAATAGCGCTTGCAATTTAATGTCAGCTCCGTTTTCGGTAATCTCCATACTCTCTTGTGGTGGGTAACATCTTTTCTTGGCATTTACAAGCTTTGGATAAGATGGAAAGGCAGCACAGTTTTCTTCTTTCAGAAATTGTCGAAGAGCTAAGTACTTCCATTTCGAGAGCGCAACTGATGTATAAAGAGCTAAACACTTATCTTCAGAGACAGTACTTAAGCTCTGCTTTTTGAATAGTCTCTCTTCTACTTCGGATAGCGCATCTGGATTACTGGAAAGGTATTCGACCACTTTTGCCAGATTCGTTTTGCCGTTGTCTTTCAATTTTGTTATGTACCAGTGCTGCAACTCTTCCTCGGAATTTTCTTCTACTATGGAAGTAGAACGTCTTTTCTTTTGCTTATTACTTAACTCTTCGAACGGTTTTCTGTGCTTCTTTTCTGTAGATGTTCCCGCTTCCGCAGTACATACTGCAAGAGTAGGAACATGGCAATCTATATCCACAAGCTCAGATAAGGCTGCGTCCGAAAAGCCCATCACACTTCTCAGATCAACACTGTCACAAACAGGCCAGTTGATGTTTTTTTCCAACCACTTGCGATTAATTACACGATTCATAAAAGTTTTTTGATTTCTACTTGACTCTATCCACTTTTTATTTAAATTTACACAAAAAAAGTCGACAGAACTCCTTGATTCGGTTCTTGTCTTCTTCAGAAACTTCGGTAGTCAAGACAGAAATGATACTTTCATACAGAAACCTAGATTTTTCAGATCACCGCCACTTCTTAATTTCACAAAAAGATCTAGGTTGGTACAAAATCCAGCCATAGTTCTAATGTAAATATAAAAATACAAGTATTTCACTGTGTTCACAAACAAGCGACAAGAGCAAAACTAGATGGACTTTTTTTTTTTTTTGGAGATGGCATCTCGCAGTTCAGCCTCTGAGGCTGGCTACTGCTTAACCGGACTATTCCCTGTGGATGCCTTAAAAATGAATCTAAGGCCTCCAGCCAGGGGCTTAAAACTATACTTAAAAACTAAGCGACCACTCGCTAAGGGCACCCCCTGTGGGGTACGGGCCTCGGCTTAGGGCGTCGCTGGGGGGGGCAGCAAAGGGACAGGCTGGATCTGAGTGATATTAATTAGGGGCTGGTTTAAAACTACCGGCTCAGCATCGCGGGCTGGCTCTGGCAAGGGTCGGGGGGGGTTCGTTGAACGTGGGCGTCGCGTCGGGCCTCGGCGGCGAGGACGGAAACATGGCGGTCTGTATTTGTATATACGTAAAGTGCTGGTTTCCCTACTGCTCTCCTGGAGGAGGGTGATGGGGTCATCGGGGGTGGTGAGAGCATGTCGCGGACGGCGAACCATGCTAATACGCGAGGGCTCGTATCGGGCGGCCGATGCGATCAGGGGGTTCCTATGCTTGATAGCGGAATCGAAGAAACGCTTGGAAAGACGTTTCATAAACTGAGCTAGGGTGGGGATCCTAAGGTCTAAGTGGAGACTGTCATTACGGACATAATAGGGGGCACCGGTAATCTTACGGAGAAAACGGTTCTGAAGGGTCTGCATCCGGTGCAGATGACGCGGGTGGGCATGGGCAAAAGTGACACAAGCGTATGTCATAATGGTGCAACTTGCACCTAAGTGACAATTTGCTCTTTGCCGTGATCATAAAATGGAGCCTACCCATGGCAAAGGCAGCCCGGTCGCGGGCTGCTCTAATATGCGCTGCAAAGTACAGGTGGTTGTCGAGAATGACTCCTAAGTAATTGGCTCGCTTCTCCCAAGGGATCGGCTTGCCGAACATAGTGATCGGAGAGGGGACGGGACGTATGAGACGCGCCTTATGGAAAAGAACTGCCTGGCTTTTATCGGGATTAACCTCGATTCGCCACTTACGGAACCAGGCTCCTAAAGCATTGGCTGCTTTTTGGAGCTGACGGGCGATGGCGTCTTGGCCGTGCCCAGTATAATAGATTGCCGTATCGTCGGCGAAAAGGGCCAAGTGAGCCTTTTTGCTCTTGGGGATATCTGAAATGAATAGAGTGAATATGAGGGGGGAAACGACAGAGCCCTGAGGGACTCCCGCGCGAATGGGATGGGGGGAAGAGAGGGTTTTCCCTATGCGATAGCGGAAAGTGCGATTCGCCAAAAAGTCTCGCAAGATGAGCACGAGACGATCTGGCACACCGAGCTGATACAGCTTGTATATCAACCCGTTGTGCCAGAATTTGTCGAACGCTTTCGCTATATCGAAAAATAACACACCGGTCATCGCTCCACGCTGGAAGCCAGCGCTCAAGTGCTCTACGATGCGGTGGACCTGTTGGACGCACGAGTGTTCGGTCCTGAAACCGAACTGCTCGTTGGGAATGAGGCTCTTAGCCTCGGCAAAGTCTTTGAGGCGCTTATAAATAAGCCTCTCATAGATTTTACCGAGCGCGCTAAGGAGACTGATCGGCCGATAGCTAGTCGGCTCGGATTTAGGTTTACCCGGTTTGGGAATACCTATGACGGTGGCCTCTTTCCACACTTGGGGAAAGATGTTATTGCTCAAGGCGCCATTGAAGATGGCCGCCAACAAGACTATGAGCTGAGAGGGGAGGACTTTGAACACCCTATTGGTGAAGCCATCGGCGCCAGGGGCTTTCCGAGGCTGTAGCCTATCTATTATGTCTTTCACTTCGTCGGGCGTGACTGAAGGAAGAGGACAGTCGGGGTCTTCTACTGGGGGGAGAGCGGCTCTACGTTCGACTTCCGCGTCCACCTCAGCGAGATGTCGCATGTCTACTGGTAGAGAGCTGGGCGTGCACTGAGATTCCAGGCTGTCGGCCAGGCATTCAGCCTTCTCAGAGTCGTCAAAGGCGACGCTCTTATCGGGGCGAAAGATGGACTTAATGAATGTCTTTATATTTATAGTTAGTGTTAATTACTCAAGTAGTGGACATAACAGTGAGTGAAAATTATTCAGCCAATCAGAGACGAGCATTTTTCGATGACTCATTACTTATTTTGAGTCATCAATCACAATGCAGGTGCTACCGATAACATGCAATAATAACTAAATCTCTACCAGAATTACTAGTTATAAGTACGTATGCGCTATTATAACTATTTTTTTTCATGGATAGAAAATGACCCTAGCTATCATATACTCACGCCACACACTCAACATATTAGTACAATTGAAGAAAAAAAATTAAACGTGATTCGCTCCATACAAAAAAATCTAATTAATTTTTTTCAAGACAAACTATCAACTTTAGAAGAAATTTTATAAGAATAAAAGTTGTCAAGAATATTATAACACGTCATAAAACAAAAAAATCGCATCGATATAGGAACTTTGTTGCCTAAGTCCACTAATTTTCAGTATGGGCCCACTGTGCGCCGGACCGGTGCCGCACCACACCGTGTGGCCTCACTCTTACCTTTGCCTTTTTTCTGGCGGCAATTGCCACATGAAATGTCAGTGTTTTTTACATTATTAATACCACGCGAGTACTTTGAACATTGTCAATTTGCAAAATGGCCTCAACCCGTGCTCCAACCGCTCCAGCAGCGACCCACTCACAAACAGAGGCAATCCTCGATTTTATGGCAGTAAACAAGGACTTGGCTAGGGGACTATTGGGGACAGCCAACGGTCGACTTCGGTCCAAACGGCTGTGGGAGAGTCTGTGTAACTCCCTTAATGCAATGGGAGGTTGCACAAAGTCCGTGGTGAAATGGAAAAGGGTGAGTTTAATACTATATTACTCGTTATTATTTTAAGGTAATATAATTATTATTGAATGGGCTCGTCATCAGTAAAGTGCATACAATGATAATTAGTTGTGCTCCAAATACTTATCTGTAGGGAGACCTTGGAGTATACCGGCTTTTATATAGTTTTTTATGTATTTAAAATTAACCATTTTAGGTGTGGCTTATAAAAACAACATTTGGCCAAAAAACCTGCTGGGGATGCCAGACGGTCAGCAATAACATTTAAAAATGTAAATAATATGTAATAAAATTTTAAAATGGAATAAATGATACATAATTATAATATTTGTTGTATCCGTCAATGATATTCAGTTTTTGTTGTACAGTGTCCATCTGTAAATCAAGACTCAGCAACTATCACACCCACCCTAACATGTGCTGCACCTGCCCACTCTCTTTCCCAGGTGCAAATCGAACAACCCTCTATACCCACTGAGGCAAAGGAATTACCACTGCAGAATCAGCGAAGTAAATAATTGATTGTTCAATGGAAAAGAGATTACGTAAAACATGTTTCAGAAAATTACTAAAAACTGAAAAAAAAAAAAAATTCATTTCAGCATTAAATTCTCGTCATGCACGTCCACGAGTTCGGCGACCCCTCGCTGGCGGCTCAGCAAGAAGCAAAATTGATGAGCTGGAAGAACATAGACTTCTAGCCGATAACAGGAGAAATGAGATGCTGGACAAAATAAAGAGGATTGGTTCCACTTATGGATCTTTGCAATTTGGTGCGGGAACACAACGCTGTATTATCCAGCACTGAGATTTATAAAAACAGACCTATTTTCATGTATTATGCATGAATTCACAAGGCTAACTTTATTGTAGGTATTCTGCTTTATTTTAGGGTACTTTATCTTTACCTATTTAACTTAGAACATATTTTTACATAAAACATTGGTACTTACAACTTGAAAATGTTTCCTGTTACAGAAACGCTCCTCATATTTCGTGGGTCTCACAAGTGCCAAATGTGTGCAGTCAATGCAGCAGACTACGCCTGGCTCTCCATATTTTTCATAAAATCTGTAAACATACAGCTTATTAAAGTTTAAAATTGTGATCTATTTTAGTGCACACTCTGTAAGTGTTGTGCGTGTGGTGTGGACACTCAATATAACCGTGAGTACATTGTGGTAGTGACTTTCGTTTGCACCTCTGCCTTGGTTACACACTCGACTACACCTCTATAAATATATTGGTTTATATGATAATGTAAATATTTTTAATGATACTATTATTTTTTTGTTCTTGTTGCCACCTGCTTATCAACTGTAGCAGAACGTGAAAACCAAACCCAACTGCAATTGTAAAAGACTGACTGAAGGATGGAAAGGCTATTAGGAAATTTTTAGTAAAATAACTTTAGTTGGTATATTTGGTTTCAATAATATTTTGGTCATGTTGCCACCTGCTTTCTAATTGCAAAAAAGAACTGCAATTGAAAAATACCGATTGAAAGATGGAATGGCTATTAGGGAAATTATAGTGAAAAGTATTAGTTTCGGTAGTTCGTATATTTGGTTAAATTATTTTTTTGCCATTTTGCCACCTGCTTGCCAACTATAACGTGAAAAACAAACTGCAATAGAAGAACACTGATTGAAAGATGGAATGGCCGTAAAAATTCTATATGCGTGCGTTGCTTAATCAGAGGTCACAATTTTTAGTTAAAGTTTTTCCCCGTGAAGCACCGTCTCGGGTTATCGCAATTTCAAACCTAGAAAATACGAATATGCACTCGTAAACTCGAGGGACATAACTCTATTCAATCCAGTCTGTTTTAAAAGGCTTTTCGTTGACTTTTGGATGAGAGAAAGTTTGTAGATCGTAAAATAGCAGAGTATTTTACGATCTACAAACTTTCAAAATGAAATTGACCGATTGAAGTATGGAATGGCTGTTAGGGAAATTAATTGTACCTAGCGTAGGTATACCTTAGCCGGCTAGATAGAGCAACAAAGGCATCGAGGTACAGTAAAGCTGTAACTTGGCTAAAACCGCGCAACATCATTGCTCTGGAGACAATTAGAGTTGATGTCGCTTTGCACACATCATGTAATCCAAAACCTTATAGGGACTTTGTAAGCCTGAACTTCTCCAGATCTATTTTAGGACTTCTCTCTGTCTTTAGGATAAAGTTAGTTAGTTATAGTTTAAAGCTCCTTAAATGTTCATTCCTTTTAAAATTGTTATAAAAGTGATCATTTATAATGACGACATATTGAATAACACAAGTTCCACTGATGATTGTATTTAGATTCTAGGGAATAGGAATAGTTTACTACACATCAAAAAGGCAATGAAACATTGCTGTACAACAATTTCGTGTATTATATATAGAATTTAAGTGTATTTTGGCGATAAGTAAAAAAGAACGAGTGTAGTGCATCACTTACAATGGACGCAACTAGGAAGTAAGTTCTTAGAGGATGTCAACACTATTGTAAATTTTAATGTGATAGTGAAAAATACGCTCTTATTGAAGAAATGAATAAATTAAAGTAAGTTATGTGCAGGAGTGTGCGTCTAATAAAAGGAATTTTTGAAAAGCATTTCAATGTTTTACCTAGCGTTCGCGCAACTTATATTCCTACCTTTCACTCGAAAAAAGACAGTTTATTTATACAAAGCGCGGGAAGAGTATTTGAATACAGAATGGTTGGCATTTCGAAATTTAGCTGGATTGGGCGAATTTTTTCTTGTTGTTGACGACGACGGTGATACAGAAAAATATTGGTGTTTGTTTCCAAAATGTCAAAATAGAATTATGCGTAGCACAAAGGGTTCTTTTATGGAGATGGCACGTTTAAATGTGTGCCACCTCCTTTTTAATAGCTATATACACAATCCACTTCGATCTAAATTCAACTAAAAAGGTAACAAATATTATCCCCGAAATAATTTACGCGCTTATAGCAATGACTATTCCAAGATTATTTAGAAAGGCAATGGCATCGCCTGACCCCAACTTTGATTAGCAGTGCTAATCAACGTCACCGGACCACCAACGCCTAAGGTAACACGAGAAATGTTTTGAGCAATAATTGCTAGGCAACACTAATGGATCAATCTGGATCAATTAAGTGGAGCAATCTGAAGAAACAACAATAAAAAACGGCAATTGTGCAGAAGGGTATGATCAGAGGGTCTTCATCTATCCCCCTGCGCTCCCTTGAACTGTCATCTCCTATGGGAGAGTTTTTTAAGATAGCAGAATTGCAAGAGACAACCCCGGATCCATCGTCTGAGGATATTTTGACCTAAGTGAAATTGGTCAGCTAGGAGAATATAACAGCGAAGGGTTTACTACTGGCCCAATATCAGCTATTCATCAGAGTGGCTTTACCCGATTAGCCGGTTCTAAACGGGATTTTAGCAGAGGCCTGTAAAACTAATTATCAAGCAATCCTAATGTGCTTATAAGGAATGAACCAAGTTTTTCAGTTGCAACACTCAAGAGCCATTAATAATAATAATAATAATAAGTGCTGATCATGTAAGTTTCACCGAAATAAATATTTTATAGTCGTAGTATTTGTAATAACATAAGCCTTTATTCGATTTGCCCAGTCCGTCACCTCCTGCGGCTAGCCCTTCCCCTCCTGCAGCCAGTCCTCCGCCGCGTGCGATGCAATCGTAAGTAATAAAACCCATTTTGAAATGTTTTTGAGTCATGATAATAATTATTTATAATAACGAAAACCTTTCAATTGATAGGCTGAGCCCGTCACGCGCTGTGCGGTCGCCTACGCCTACCCTTGTGGATGAAGAGGCTGATGCTCGTGATGATGAGTAAGTTATACTTTTACTTTTTCTCGTTGTACATTTCCAGCAAGAATTATAATTGCATTTTTTTTTTTAGGGTTTTGTATGTCGTCATCGTCCAAGAGGATGATGACGACGCTTATCATCTCGCCGACGAGCATTAAATCTACCCTCCGCAAGTGGTAGAGCGTCAGGAGAGTCCAGTGCGTGGCCGAGGAGGACGACGCGCGCGCGGACCACGCCGAGGCGGCCGGGCGAGAGGAGCTGCAGGGCGGGCGAGGGGGGGAGCAGCAGGACGGGAAGGTGAGTCCCAATGGAAAAGGGGTGATAGATTAGTGGGAGTAAATATAAATGACGAGGATGTGCCAGAAGAGCTGCGAGCTGCTGTGATGATGAAAGTGATGCGTGCAAGGGAGGCAGCGAGAGTACGGACTGTTGCGAGAGTGAGGAGGCAAAGGCCAGAATACCAAGAGCATGACCAGAATGCAGATGATGAGTTTTTAGATGCTGATGTAGGTCAGAACGAGGCTCTCTTTGCTGGGACAGCGATTCCATCTCGCTTTGAATGGTCAACCATGCATGACTATTCAGGTGAGAGCGAGCAATTTCTGCCTGAGCAAACGGGGCCTGTTATCGCATCTGAAAATGCGTATGGGGCGTTTAGGACGTACTGGGATGATGGCATCTTGTCACATATAGTGACAGAGACCAACCGTTATGCTCAGGGGGTAGCTAGTTCATCCGCTAGCTTCGCCCGGGAGTGGTATGACACAAATATTCATGAAATTTTGGTCCTATTTTCCTTCTGGATGATGCTCGGAATCATCAAGATGCCCTCCACTAAGTCCTGCTTTACAAATAACCCACTCCTTCAGACGAACATTTTTAGAAATATGTTCTCCCGTATCCGATACACCAATCTCTGCCGCGCTCTCCATTTCAATGACAACAACAATAGACCGACTGACGACTCTGACAGACTGTTTTCTTTTGGCCCCATTTTAGATCATTTAAATTCACGCTTCATGGAAGCCTATGTCCCATCCCAGAATATTTGTATTGACGAATCCCTGACTTTGTGGAAAGGTAACATAATATTCCGCCAGTACATCAAGACCAAGGCAGCCAAGTTCGGAATTAAAACCTTCGAACTGTGCGAGTCTTCCACAGGCTACCTTTGGTCTTTCTTTGTGTACCTCGGTACTGGAACTACCTACGATCCCGCTTACCCGTCGACGCTGCTGAAAAGCACGGCGACTGTCCTTAAACTCATCCATCCTCTCCTCAACAAAGGGCATACTCTTTTCATGGACAATTGGTTCAATAGCCCCTGTCTGGCCCGATTTCTGAAGGCACATAAAACCGATTGTGTAGGTACATTGCGCGGCAACCGTAGCAATGAGCCTCCACTCATATCGCTGTGCAAGCTGAAAGACGGTCAGATTGTAGCTCGTCATGCTGGCGATATCGTTGTCATGGCCTATCAGGATAAGAAGCGCAAAATTTGCACGATCTCATCCTACCATGGCGTTCAACAAGACCGGATGGAGCCAAAACCATATCGTCAAGCTCAATTTAAGCCCCAAGTCATTTTAGACTATAACAAGGGTATGGGAGGCGTTGATCGTAAAGATCAAATGCTGGAACCATACCTGTTGGAAAGAAAAAGGTGCCAGAAATGGAATATGAAGGTCTTCAAACGCCTTCTCAACTACTCAATTTTAAATTTAAGAATTCATTTAGCGGCTTCTACCGCTACTCCTAAAGAACACTTAGTTTTTCGATTGGAGTTAGTTGATCAGATACTCCAAACACACCATAAATACATGCCAAAACGCAGTGTCCCTGGAGCTTGTGTTGGTGCACCCACAGCGGGTCCAAGCACAGCGGGTCAATGCACATTTGGCCAGCCCGAAACCCATGTGGGTCGGCATTTCGCAGCCCGCATTCCTAAAAAAGACGCGAGAGGCTTCGTTTGTCGTCGTCGTTGCCGCTTGTGCGGAACCAGCGCTGAGACGCGCAACAAACGCACGTCCTATTGGTGCAGTATTTGTGGTGTTTCACTTTGTTCACCCTAGTCTTCTCCATTATGAGATTTGTTTCTTTCCTTGACTTATGACAGACTTACATGACAGACTTCCAAAATAGTATACCTTTTGATAAGTTATACTCGTACAATATGAATTACTAGCTGACCCACGCGACTTCGTCTGCGTCACCTAAGAGAAAAAGCTCACAAACGGAATAAATTTTCCGTTTTTTTTAACATTTTTAATGTATGTTCCGCTCCTATTGGTCGTAGCGTGATTTTATATAGCATATAACCTTCCTCGGTAAATAAACTATCCAACACAATTTTTATTTTTTTTAATTCCAACCAGTAGTTCCTGAGATTAGCGCGTTCAAACAAACACTTCAGCTTTATAATATTAGTATAGATCTAGACTCTAATATTTTTAACCATAACTTATGACTTAACCATATTTTTAATTGGAAAACCTAAATTATCGAGTGGAAATAGGTTATATCCCTCTTGTACATTATTTTCGTATCTAACAATATTCGTAGTATATTTTTTCGATTCATGGTTAGATATCAGTCGAAGAAGGTATAGTTATTATACTATAAACATTTTATAATGATACCTGTTCATATTATCACGGATGATCGTTTACAAAGTCATGGATTGAACTGCGCAATTCTAAAATGACAGCTCGCGTATATGAACTTTGAGTTGAGTTGGAATCTTACAAGAATAATGTATGTAGGACTCATAAAAAAACACTGTCATTAGATAAATTGTATATTTGTTATATTAGTTCTAAAGTTTTGCGTAAATTGATCCAGTAGTTTTACCAAAACAAAATAAAATACGACAACAGGTCGAGTCGAGTCGAGTTCTCTCGCTAACTATAGGATATTATAATTCTGAAGTATTTATAAAAGAGTTGTTCATACAGACATGGTCTCGCTCTTCAGAAACCCGAAACTGTTTACCGTTAGAGATAAGAGTTAATAGAACTCGAGCGATAAACATTTTAGTGAGCGCGGTCAGATGACTCATGCGATGACGTAACTCGGTAGGGCGGAAGGGAGTTTTTTGCTATTGCGCGCGGCACTTGAGAGGTTTAACAAATTTTCATTTAAATCAACCACCGGGAATTTGAACTCTCATTTAAAAAGAGCACATGCTTCTCTTTATTTGGCAAAGCAAAATATCTCGGAACTTAACGAAAATGCCGTGCCAAGTACATCTACTGCAGAAGCAAATGCATTAGATGTTGCGACTGCTTCTACCAGCACTGGGGCCCTCGTAAATCAAGGTAACCAAAACTACCCATTAGTGCAGCGGCCATGCGCCGCCAAATGACAAAGGACAATACAAGCATATGCTACTAAAAAAATTACCCCTGATGAAAAGAAACGCATAGATCGAGATTTACTCGGTTTATTTATTTGTGATTACCAACCATTTAGCATAGTTGAAGACAAAGGATTTAAAAAATATTCAAAGAATATACCTGGATATACGCTGCTCTGCAGACAAACTATATCAACTGCAATGATTCTAGCTTTATATACAGACACATTAAATAAAACGAAAGAAATTGTATCTCAAGACGCTTTGTCCGTTTGCTTGAGCACCGATTGCTGGACATCATCGCAAACAGAAAGTTACATTGGTGTAACTGCTCATTATGTTGTCAGTAATTTTGAACCAAAACAAGTCTTATTGACAAGTATTAATGCAAAAGTTTTTAAAGAAAGTCTTACTAGTTCAAATTTAGCCAGAGAATTAAAAAGAGTAACAGACGAATGGAATTTAACACAAAAAGTTAATTTTGGCATATCGGACAATGCTGACAATATTGTCAAGGCGATAGAAACAGAACTAGAGTGGAAGCACTATGGCTGCTATGCACATACTTTAAATTTAATTGTCACGGCTGCTTTACGACCATTAGATGAAATAATGGACAAAATAAAAAACATCGTAGCGCATTTTAAAAAAAGTACAAGTGCTACAGATATGCTCCTTAGTTATCAGTTAAAAAATATGTCAGACAGTGGTGAGCCTAAAAAGCTAGTGCAACAAGTGCCTATACGCTGGAATTCTAAATATTGTATGCTGCGCCGATTTACTTTACTAAAAGAAGCTGTAATACATTGTATGGCACTAATTGAGAAAGATTGGGCTGAAATCAATGCATTAGATTGGGAGACCATGAGCAAATTATGCACAGTTTTACAAGAAGAGCAGTTTTACGGAAAGAGAGAAGCTCTCTTTTGAAGAGATCACTTCTTCAATAAGTGGTGATGAATATCTATCAGGAAGTTTGGTCATAGTGGTCACAAACTGCTTGAAAAAAGTTTGTGATGATTTTTTTAACAAAGAGGAATACAAACTCTTCTATCCAGTAGTTGTGGATGTGATCACATATCTACAAAGAGGTTTGAGAGAACGATTTTCTGGCGTCGAACACAGCAAAACCTTGTACGCTGTTAGAGCCTAGGTTTAAATTATTATGTTTTAAAAATGAACAAGCTGTCGCAGAATTAAAAAGACATGTACACATGCTAATAATTGGCATCATCAATAAAAACCAATTGACAGAAAATATCATATAAGAAGAGAGACCGGTAACTGCTGGAAAGGTTAGCGCTTGGGACAAATTCGATGAACAACTTCAAAAAAACAAGCCCCAAGGTAATACCCAAGCGAGAGCCATCCGAGAACTCCACATGTACCTGGATGACGAGAAAATGAAATAGCACATCGCAATGGCGGAGAGACCATAAAATAATTTACCCCCACCTATCGCATTTATTCAGAACTAAATGTAACATTGTAGCGACGTCAGTGCCCTGCGAGCGATTATTTTCAAAGACAGGGAGGGCTTATCATAAATGACCGAAGATGTCGTCTAAAGCCAAAAAAGTAGAGCAGCTTGCATTTCTAAATGCAAATTCTTAATTCATCCAGAATGAATCAAAAATGTAGATAATAATATTGTAAATATTCAATCATTGTAAATAAGACGATTTTTAAATGCGCCAGAAAAGTTAGCTCTTAATAATTGACATAATTATAGTAGGTATTCAAAAACTTTTCTGCTAGTCCTAAGCCTAAATTAAAGCATGAAGGGAAATCGTCGTACTTACAAGAAGCTAAACTGGTAAATTTATTCTTGATAAAGTTTAAAAAACGAAAGTACCTAGTAATATCAATGTATTAACGGTAAAAGTGTGGGTTTGCGTTTGTCGTTAGTTTGCGTTTCGTTCGTTTCAGTTACTTGTGAAAATCGTACTACTAATATCGATATCGGAAAACGGTTTTCGATATCGATATGAAAACTGAGTATCGGTTACATATCCATTTGCAATTAAATACGAAAATGGCCCATGTCTACTTTAAACCCCTGCAGGGTTTACAGAAATAGGAACCTCGCTACGGCGAGGCTCCGTCGACTACGCCTTGACGTCTGATTTTTCGTTTGTTTAAAATTTAATAAAGGGATTATTTTAATTATACGAAATGTTTTTTTACTTTTATACATATAATGCCCCATTAAAATAGATGGTCAAATTTTAACACAGCGTTCAGTACGTCTAACCAATGATATCCAAGCAAAAGAACACTGATTATAGTGCTTTTATTTTGACCTAATGGATGTTTATTCTAGAGTGCCGCCGGCAATTTATTGTTTTCTCTCATAAATTTGAATCTTTTTTTTAGCTGACTACTGCAGCTATGAGAACCCGATTCTTATATTTTCCACGAAGGAGTCAGGAGAATTAATGAAATCAATTGAGGAGGTGTTTGGCAATGGAACATTTTCCAGTTATCCTCCTCCATTCTGACAACTATTTACAATATTTGGTCATTTGGATGGATCTATAGTTAATTTAAATATGTTTTCGCTATATTAAATAACAAAAAATAGGAAACATACTTTGCCCTTTTAGAAATTCTAAAATCGCAATTCCCAGATTGGAGGCCGATAAAATGTCATATTGATTTCGAAGTAGCATCCTGAAATGCAATTCTTAAAGCATTTCCCATTATGACTTGTGTTACTTTCACATGACGCGTAGTATTTGAAAGCGAGCTAAAAAAATATGAATGAAACAAAAACTAGAACTGCGCGTTGCGGCACTCTGTGCAGGCCTTCCGCATGATATCTAATGGGTGGAAATACATCGATCATGATATCTGATGGGTGGAAATACATCTTGACCCTATTTTCCACTTCAGATAAACTAAAAAAGTTTCAAAAATACCGCAACCGCTCCATAGTCACACCAAATTGCCACACCAGTGTGACTATGGTTAATTTTATTTATCCGTAGTCACACTGGTGTGACTACGGATAATTTAACCTGATCCATAGTCACACCATCACACCCTTGACCATATTTGCGTCTATAATGGGGTTGCTTTTTTTATTTCCCCGTATTTATATATATATATATATCTTTTAATATTTATACTGGAGTTTGCAATCTATAATAATAACTTGTAAAAGAGGTTTTAATCGTAAGAAGCCAGTTCTTATGTCAATGAAATATTTATTTATAATTATGCATTTGTTTTTACTATGTCATTATTTTGCTGTGTGTAAAAATGGATTTTGAGGCAGATTTTAGAATTTTAGAAAGAAAGCGTGGTGTAGTGCTTTTATTCGATGGATATCGGTATTATAAACAAAAAGTGTATGCTAATAAAAGCATCATTTGGTTTTGTAGTAAAAAGCGAAAACAGAGATGCGTCGGATCTGTTACTACCCACGTAATTTCTCTACGTTTGTTCACCTAAACACGATAAATGTATCCTAAAAAGGGTGTAACAAGACCCTTCACGAAGCTGATGTACTTGTCCTCCCCGTCATTGCGATAATTTTTTTGTTGTTTCGCAGCAATCATTTATGCGTAAAGTTACTTAGTCTTTTTATAATAAAACTCTTGCGTTACTAAGTGACTGAATGACTGACAGACAGAAAACGCACATCCGAAACTACTACTATGTGTGTTCCTTAAGATATCCCGAAATTTCAACGGCAAAAGTCAAGATTTTACGTTTTGGACGATTTACGAAGGCGAAGCCCCGGACAAAAGCTAGTATTAGTTATAGAAGTGTTGAAAGAGCTAATGTAGGTCCCTACTAATTGCTTATTTTGTTTTATCAGGATGGAAAAGTACTAAAGCGTGTGGAGCATTCTTTGGATTGTAAGCGTGATTATGCTGGTAATGAAATATTATGTGGTGTTGACAAAATGAAGAATGAAGCTGGTACATCGGCTGAATTGGTGCCCGGTATTTTTAAAAACCATATTAAACCCATATACAACAAAGGTCTACATTTGATTGCCAAAGTGCCATCGTTTGATAACGTGAAGCGTAGCCTATACTCAGCACGTAATAAGAAATTTCAAGTCACTCAATTGGATGATGTAGAAATACCAGCACAATTTAATACATTTCTTATAGCGGATTACCAATATGAAGGTTCTAGAATAATATTGTTTTGTTCCCCCGAAAGTAAAAAACAACTGCCAGTAATAAAGGAATATTTTATTGATGGGACTTTCAAGAGTACACCAAAACCGTTTAGTCAGCTTTTTTCTTTACATGGCGATCTGAAGAGTACTTCGGAATCAACTAACGTTATTCCGCTTGTATACGCCATAATGAGCGATAAAAAAGAGACATCATCGTCATCATCATCGTTTTGTCCAGAGTGGGCTCCAACGAAGGTTCACGCTCACTTTGAGTTCGCAGCAACTAATACCATGAAGTTTTTTTTCCCTGATATTGTAATCAAAAGATGTTATTACCACTTTAGCAACAGTATCTGGAGGAAAAGCAAGTCCATCGGAATTAAATCAAAACTTTATCGCCGCATTGTGGCGTTTGTCTGCTTCTCTTCCTCTTTTACCAAGAAACAAAATTAGGGATGGATGGAGCTATATCCAGTCGCAGTCAGACCAGTTCAATGATGTTAAACTAAAGAAGTTCCTAAACTATATGAAAAACACGTGGATTAAAAATTACCTTATAAATGAATGGTGTGTATATAATGAACGTCACCGTACCAATAATATTTTAGAAAATTGGCATTCTCTGTTAAATAAAAGAGTTAATAAAAATTACGTGACAATCGTTAAACTACTAAGTGTACTGGAAGAAGAGGTCACAACAAACTTTATTAAAAGCATAAATATTGAAAGGAACACCAACCCAAATAAAAGACGTCTAATAGAAATGGAAAAGATGAAGGATTTATAAACCAATGGTGTGTATATAACGAACGGCATAGAACGAGCAACGCCCTCGAAGCTTGGCATTCTATGCTTAGTAAAAATATAAACATAAATTGTCACTTTGCTTAACTTATTAAGTATTTTTTTCAAAATGAAACAAAAAAATTCTAATAACTTCATTGTTACATAGAAACAGGCCAATTTATAATAATTGTCAGTTAGAGTTGATGCATAATGAAATCACAGTGGGACACTTTCTTGAAAAGTTAAGATAAGGAGATGTTCTAGTGAATTTGCCCTCTGAAGAAACTTAGTTTTTGTAATATTTTAGGAAAATATTTTTTTCACCACTCCCGCACGAAAGAAGTGTCTTTCCTCTACGAAAAAAAGGAGGAAAGTTGGTTTTTCCTCACTGTTTGAACAGTGAGGAAAGTAATGATCCCGTTCAGAAACTAACCTTGCCTGATTATTTTATGTTAAGTTTTAAAGACGTTTAAAAAAAAAAAAAACATTGTTTCAGATATGTTTAATAATTGGAATATGTGGTGGAGCTTGTCGTTCTTCAGAAATGTTAAATCTGCGCATTCAAGACGTAGAGAAACACTCGGAAAAATTACTGCTCAAAAAATTACTTGAAACGAACACCAAAATTAATAGATCTTTTGTGATAAGGGAAGAATACTGCGCTATTATCAATAAATAAATACATTGCTTTACGACCTGACAAAATCAAAACCGACCGTCTTTTACTGCAATATTTGAATGGGAAGTGCAAGAGACAGCCCATGGGCATTAATAAAATTGGCGAAGTGCCAAAGAAAATTGCGCAATTTTTAAATCTTGAAGATGTACACCGACCGAGATGTACACGGGACACTGCCTAAGAAGGACGTCGGCAACTCTTTTGTCCGATTCGGGAGCAGATCTTACATCATTAAAACAACACGGTGGCTGGCGGTCTAACATAGTCGCCGAAAGTTAAATTGAAGATTCAATTGAAAATAAAACAAAAATCTGCAACAATATAATAAAATCAATAAACCTCAAACCATCAAGTAGATCTTTGTCGCCCCAGCCGTCAACGTCAAGCCGTCTTCGACGACGTCGGCTAGTGTGGCGGCAGAAGATACTGTCAATGCCCCACCTCAGGCCCCTTCTAATGATACAGGAATATCAAACACTCAAGTGAATAGTAATAAAACAACGATAAATGTACCCAATAAAAACGTTACTTTTAACTTGAAAAATTGCAGTAATTTTACATTTCATTTTTAAATTATTTTCATGAATCTCTCTCTTTATTCGCTCTTTTTATTTTATAATAAAGAATTATTTTGATTTGCTTTGTGACTATTTAATTTATTTACATAATTATGATGACTGAATACTTTCTTGCTGGGAGTGGTGAAAAGTTTTGTATGCAACATGTGAGCAAGTTCATTTGCTATTCGTTTTGTTGAGTCTTATCAAAACTCATAGGAAAAACGAACTTTCCTCACATGTTGGATAAATAACTATATGTTAATTTTATAAGCAGTAAAGTTGATTACACATGTGAGTTAGTATCGCTCAAAAAATAAAACTTGCTGTTCTAATTGAAAGGTAGTTCTGTTTCTTATTGTCAGTAAATTAGTTTACTGACAGTAAGAAACAGAACTACCTTGACATTTAGATGTCAAACGGTTTCTGCTGATTGGTATCTCTCTATTTTGTGAGATAATCAAAAGATAACCGCCTCTATCACACAGTGTGTATTGAATAATTGAAGCCTACAAGTGATATAAAATTGAATTTATTCAGTGACGACAGTGATAACGGTATGTATGAGGCCAGTGTGTTCGATTCGGTTTTTTCGCGGGTAGGTGCAAAAAGTAAACACAAATGTTCTCTAAATTTCATTTTGATTTTAATAGAATTTTTATTAATTAAAATTCCTACTGGATATTAGCACATATTGTGTGGACTGTAATATACGTCATGTCCTATACAGTACCAATTGCATTTACTTGCTGGCTTTAGCTGTCACTTGAGCTTTGACCTCAATGATCACTGTACTTAAACACTAAGTAGTACATTGCGGAGACGGCAATAAGATGCATCTTCTTTCCTTTAGTTTGCCGTATGCCATTACTTCCCAGAATTTGATCCTTATTAGCGACACTATCGAATGGTGTAATAATACGGTGTATTCCCGTTGATCCCACCGCCCGTGGGGTCAGCGTAATTGATTAAAATAATAACAACTGTGCTTTTTTTTTTCGAAAACCATGGGTTCGATTCCTGATTAGGAAAAATCCAAAATCGAATGAAAATTGAATGAATGTTTTAGTATTTTTTCCGACCCGATTCCGATGAAATACATTAAGTAGTTAATGTATTTTTCGCTATTCCTCATAGTTAGGGATTTGGCCATCTACGCCCACTTGGAAAATTCAGCCTGTATGATTATCGGTATTATTAACATAAAGTGTATGCTAATAAAAGCATAATTTGTGGTAAAAAGCGAAAACAGAGATGCGTCGGATCTGTAACTACTCACGTAAACAGGATAAATGTATCCTATATCGCTGATTTGTGGGAACAATGACGTAATCACACGTTTTTTTTTAAGTTTAATAGGTCAAAATGTGCGGAATAGTTATTTATCCAACATGTGAGGAAAGTTCGTTTTTCCAACATGTGAGGAAAGCGAAAGACTCAACAAAACGAATAGCAAATGAACTTGCTCACATGTTGCATACAAAACTTTTCACCACTCCCAGCAAGAAAGTATTCAGTCATCATAGGTAAATAAATTTTTAGCTATATTTAAAATAACAAAAAAACTGAGATATGTCTCATTCGTGTCGGGTCTGGGTCACAAATGACCGTTCTTCTTTGACGATGTAATTTTTTCAATATTTTATTAAACTTTTTTAATGTTTCTGAACTAATTTGACAATAATTTGATAAATTTTATAAAAAAACATTAATCTTAACTTGTAATAGTTCTATTCTAAGCATAAAATTATTTATTTTTTAAAATATCTTTAAAACTTAACATAAAAAAATCAGGCAAGGTTAGTTTCTGAACGGGATCATTACTTTCCTAACTGTTCAAACAGTGAGGAAAAACCAACTATCCTCCCTTTATTCGTAGAGGAAAGACAATTCTTTCGTGCGGGAGTGGTGAAAAGACTATTTACGTCGGGAGAAACATCGACAGAACTGATTTTGTAGTGATTTGCCGCGAGATGGCGAAGGGGCATTGAATTGAGAATTGAGTAATAAAGGTCGGTTTTCTGCCGTCGGTGGCACGGTGTGGCGACTGGAAATGCAAACTCTTCTTCTCGAAATAATATAATATATTGCAGGACAAACGACTCGCGTGTATCTCTTCTACAATCATGCTTGACACAACCAACAATGTTGCAAGTATAATTAAAATAAAAATCTGTTGGTGTTGCCAACAGGTCCTAAGAAAGAATTAGTGAATCATAAATACAAAAAATAAATAAAAGACAAATGATCACGAAGACGGCATGTAACTTTACGCAAAATGTTTTCTAAGAATTTTGATTACTTTGGTCAATTGTGGACATTTATGCTATTTTATCAATTACCGTCAACTTACAGAAGAATTTTGATTACTTTGGTCAATTGTGGACATTTATGCTATTTTATCAATTACCGTTAACTTACAGTACGTTGGAAATGTTTTTAAGCACAGATTACTAGAATTTTAAAACTCATTATTATGCAGAAACTATTTACACACAAATTACTGATATTTACTGGGACAACATTTGCAGCTTGCATAATGTGAATGACATGGTTGAGGAATTAAATAGAAACATTTTAGCAATTTACGATGCGCATGCTCCGGTCAAGAAATGTCTAATTAAGGAACCGTCATATCCCTGGATAATAGATACAATTAAATGAATGATGCACTTGCGGAATGACGACCTGGTTGATGATTTTGGCTACTTGTTTAGGCAGCTCAAAATGATTTTTTTTTCTTACCCTCCGAGATCTTACCAAAATTTTATTAAACAGGAGCAGCTCATTGCAGCAATAATTAATATGCTGTATAAAAATAATAACAGCCATCCAGAATGACATAAATTGCTGATTGATTTTGGAATGTTTGCTGGCCATAAGTTGCTGATCAATTAGTTATTTCTACTTACAGATTATATTTTTCTGCGCACAAAAATACGAATACTATGCTAACCATTTAAATAACACCCATTTAGAATGCCATAGGCTATGTCTTATTCTGATAAACATTACTGTTTAGTTCGTAATTCCAATATGTTTAGCAGACACACATGAGCTATCATGGTACTTACTGAAGTTTCTAGGGCAACATCATTTAAGAGGCTGACAGCCGTCAGACAACTTTAGGAGAACTTTAAAACTTCGGTATTTAACAAATGAGGTGTGTGTGTAACCAGCGAACAATCAAGACGCTACTATCAAGTAGCGTCTTGATTGTTCGCTGGTTAACATAATTTTTTTTTTGTTATGTCGTGTTGGGTAACAAAGTAACAAATGAAAGAGCATAACTAGCGTATTTCAAAAAAAAAAAATATTGTTAGCTTTTGCGTGCGGGTTTGCTTGCATGCTCTCTCAATAATTGGGATTTATTTCTAAAATCACGCTTAGAATTTAAACAAGCCCAAACCAAACGAATTTACTTTTAGAATATGTTTTTTTGTAGTTGGATTATAGTTTATTTTTTAAATATGACAAGCATAATTTTAATGTACATCCAGAGTTGCGTCCACGCGGGCCTGTGGACGGTGAGCATAGCTCACCGTCCGTCCGTCTTATGACGACAGGCCGTGTCGACGGCGCGTTCGTGTTCCACGCGCGCCTCAAAGAGAGTCAGCAAACAGGAAGGGGTCCGTAAGGGCTGACGCCTGCCAGGGTTGCGGGACTGTTCGAAAGAGATACCGCGGCCCTGGAACACAAAGGGCAAAGGAAGGAACATGGATGGGTTTTAGTCAGTAGAAGTCTGACACTCCCTCCTGCTCAGCCCAGAGCGGGAGGGGTTATTTGATGATTTCACATCGGTAAAAAAAAAAAGAGTTGCGTCCAGTTAATGAAACTCTTCAATCGTCAACAGCACAAACATGAAATTTTGTAAACGTATTTTAATTAACTAATTTTATCTACAGAAATTTCGTCATCATGATCATGCTTCGCAACGTCGGCCGTCCGAAGAAGGTACGTCGGGGTCAACGCACTAGCAGCGCCTCCACATCGGGTCAGGTAAGTGCGAATCTCATTCCACCCTCAGCGGATGTTGCCGATGGAGCGTCGGGAGTGAAGTGCATTGCAGCAGGGACAACTCATCAACGTGGAATAAGGTTCAAGGGTAAGGGTATCCAGTGCGTCGCAATGTCGTGTATTGCATCCACTTATTCTTGTGTAAAGAACCGCGAGACATTCAAAACGTCTGATATTGATGACATTACTCGTATCCTCCCATGTGGCGATATTCTATATTGTAATACCCCACGTCCGACGGGAGAGGTTTTTTTGGACCCCGACGAGTTGCCTCCCCATGTTCAAATTCAAAATTATTCGGAAAATATAAATATAACGTGGGTAACAAATGGACTTTATCCATTAAATCAACAAAATTGTTTTGATGCCATCGAAAATCTTAAAATTAATTTGGTAACGTGTTTTAATCCGGAATAGTCGAAAATACCACGAACTTCCTGTCCACTGGTCAAAATTCCACCGTGTCCTTTTGGAAGAGCAATAATAGGTATTTCCTATTCAACAGTCACGCCGTTGACGCCTCCGGCAAAAACAACCACCAAAATCCGAATATAAATGTAGTACGTTTATTTCAATGTCTCGATATAAATGCTTTAGCACAGCTTTTGTTTTTAAGCGCTCAATTCGATCAAGGCGAGTACAGCATACATAGACTTACAGTACTAAATATCGAAAACCAACAAATTGCCCCAATTGTAATTGCGTCGGTTCCCAGGGTAGCCCATAATGACCCCAAATTCTCCATCCAGGTTGTTGTTATAGAAAAAATGCCGCTATATTCGACATTGAAAAGAAAAATAATTGAAAGCGACCCAAAATTAAACGCGAAAAGGCCGGTGGTTGTCATAGAGAAAATCGCTGCAAAACCGCGGTTACAAAAAAAATCGGTTGGACGACCTAAAAAGCAAAATGATAATTCACATAAAAAAGCGGTCGTAAAATACAATGAAACACATCCGGAAGTGCACAGACAAGCCGTAGAGCGTTATACGGCTCTACATCCGGAAGTGCACAGACAAGCCGTTGAGCGTTATACGGCTCTACATCCAGAAATAAACCAACAATCGGTCGCTCGATATTCGCAAGATCACCCGGAAGTGAAACGAGATTCGGTCGCCAGACGCGCAAACTAACCCGGATGTCAATAGACTTGCCACTGAACGTCATCGAGCTGTTAGAAATATCGAGCCATCTTTGCGAAATTCTAAAATTTTTATTGCGGTTAAAAGTGGGGACGAATTAAATGCGGTACGTTTGTATGGTTTGCGCAAACCGTCGTTAAAAGCCGATGACGTTTTTAAATGTTTTCATTGTGTGGTGTTTTGGCAGCGGGTCTTATAACGTTCAAAACTTTCCCCCGTTGACGGAAAGTTTTTATAACAGTGACTCTTTCAACAAGTGTCCTCGCGCGTACAATAACTTGTTTGCCTTCAGCGCGTTGGGAGTCTCTCACGGTTTCCAACATCCCAATACCGGTCTGGCGTTTATCAAAATTCAAGGTAGAATACACCACCGCGTTTTTGATTTGGGTTACACAGACAAACACTAATCCTATCGGTCTTTATATAGAGGACAACGAAGAACGCCAGACTCGCGGCAGGTCTGCGGTTAGATCGTCAAATCGTCACGGAAATCAATCATTTCTTGCACGAAGTCAATCCCTTGATTGACTGTTTCAAAAGGTTGCATAACGAAACATCTCAAGAGGCGCATTTAAGGTTCGAACGTACAACGCGTCAAACTCACGGTAATATTCTCGGTGATATGCCATTAGGAAACGAGATTGCCGCGATCATTAGCACGGAAAGGGAACGGTTTCTCCCACGGTGTATTGCCATTTGGAAAACGGGCGCGAATAAACCCCACACGGTCGACGTCTTTCATCCGTTGTATGAAACGTTTCAATACCCGCTATTGTACCCGCACGCCACCGCGGGGTGGTACATAAACAAAGTTGACAACAAAAACGCGAAATTGACTCAAAACAAATACGTTCGCTGTTTGCTGTTGTCAGAGCCGCGCTTTCATGATTTCGGTAAACTGTCAGAGGAATGGTTAGTGGATATGTATTGTCGTATCGAGGAAGAACGATTGCGCTACGTCAGTAACATGCAGAACCAATCTTCGATGAGATTGGCACCTCTGCATGAGCTGCAAGACAATGTCGAAACATCGGCGCGCCCAATAAGCACAGACGAAACTGTACAAGGAGAGGGTGGAGTCGTTCCAGGTCGCATTTACTTACCAAACACGTTTACGGGGGGGCCGCGTTACATGAAAACGAAATACATGGATGCGATCGCGTTAGTTAATAGACTAGGTACACCATCATTTTTCCTAACGATCACATGTAATCCAAAATGGAAAGAAATCCAACAATCCTTGTTACCGGGGCAAAAGCCACATGCGAGTCTACGCGCACGGGTGTTTAACTTAAAATTAGCACAAGTGCTGAAAGACCTGCGATCGGGCGCATGGTTCGGTAAGCACATGTATATAATTTGTGATCGAATTTCAAAAACGAGGTTTATCCCACGCTCATGTATGTTTCCGCGTGGAAGGTGGGGGACCCGTACAGAATTCAGACATAGACAAATTTGTCAGGGCCGATATCCAGAACGCAACCGAAGCCGAGGGCAAGTTGCGCCAAATGGTCATAAATGACATGATATACAGTCCCTGTGGGCCGCCTCACAGGACCGACCTTCCAAGTTGGGATAGTACGAAGGAGAAGTGCTCCAAGTACTTTCCAAAACGCGAAACCGAAGTAACGCACCATGACGACAAGGGGTTCATCCACCTCCGCAGAAGCAGTTAACAAAGAGGCAATAATTAAATTCAGAAACCGCGAAGTTACTGTCAACGATCTGTGGGTAGTTCCTTACAACGCCGCCATCCTCTTGAAGTACGATTGTCATGCGAATTTAGAAGCTTCCTCGGCTCGAAAAATCGTCAAGTACTTATTCAAATACATGACCAAAGGTAAAGATGAGGCGCGTGTCACGATAGTTGCCGAGGAAGATAGGAACAACGAAGTAGAGCAATACGTTACGAAGCGATACATAGGTGCTTGCGATGCCGCGTGGCGAGTTTTTGAGTATGATTAGACGATGCGCGAACCCGCTGTCCAACAACTGCCAGTCCACCTCGAAAACTACCAAAGCGTGTTCTTTAGGCAAGGTTCGGTAGCTGACGCCGCTCAGAGCGGTAGTTCAGCTCTTTTAGATTATTTTAACGAGTTCGAAAACCTGACGTACTTGGACTTTTACGAAAAATACATTGTACATTCAAAACGCCCAACTACAAAAAATGTGGAAGTCCACCAATTACAAAAGAAATTCGTCACAAAAAGGCAGCGGGGGGTGAATGTAGCTCGTCTATTTTGGATCGCGCCAAATAGGGGTGAACAATTTTACTTACGAATGCTATTGGCATTATATCCGTGCCGCGGCTATAGTGATCTTTTGAAAGTCGGAGAGTTGGATTGTCGAACGTTTCAGGAAGTCGCTCGAAATGTAGGTATCGCGAATGACGAAATCGAATACGAGAGAGCTCTCGAGGAAGCTGCGAATTTTCTAACGGGACCGCGACTTCGTAGATTTTTCGTCCTCTTGGCCGTAAACGGCGCTCCAGTCGGTTTATTGTGGGATAAATTCAAAAACCAAATAAGCGAAGATTACCTCGAACGTATGCCAAATGATACCGACAGGGCCTATAAAATGAGTCTCATCCAAATCGACAGACTTTTGCGTAAACACGGGACCAGTCTTGTAGAGCAGGGGCTGCCCAATATCCGCGACGATACCACCGAGTTAGGTTGAGAGCAGATCGAATTCAGTGCGGGCAGGTTAAATGCGTACGTCGAAACATCGCAGCCTCGCTTATCTTCCGATCAGCGCGCAGTGTTCGAGTTTGTCGACAAACTTGTAGAAGACCCGGTCTTTAAACGTGCAAACAACAGTTCCATTTTCATAGATGGCCCTTGACGGGAAAAACGCTTTTACTCAACGTGGTCGCAGCACATGTCAGTGGCTCGCGTAATAATGTAGTTTTGTGTACGGCAACATCGGGCATCGCGGCTCAAAATTACGAAGGCGGTACTACGGCTCACAGTATGTTTAAATTTCCGTTAGATCTTGTAGACGATCACGGATATTGGAATATAACGAACGGTTCCCAACGCGCAGAGAGTTGATACGCCACGCTTCGGTTATCATTTATGACGAAGCACCGATGGCTCATAAATATCTAATTCACTTGCTCGACCGTTCGTTACGCGATTTGATGCAAACTGATGCACTTTTCGGCGGTAAAATAGTCATTTTTGCAGGAGATTTCCGTCAAATTCCACCGGTGGTACCGAACGCGCGAAATATTTATTTATTTATTTATTTAATTCAATAGTCTCAGTTCCAGTCCAAACCGGTAGAGTCACACAAAACCTAATTGACGTGTCGCCCTTTGAATTTGTCACAGATCTCGATGATTTAATAGACTTTGTTTTTTCAGACGTTTAAGACGAACCAGACGTTTGCTGCCACAAAGCAATTTTGTGCAACTATAATATGAACGTAAAGGAAATAAATGCAAACATTTTAGATCGCGTACCCGGTGAATTAATACATTTCTATTCGGTAGATCAAACGGCAACCAATGACGCGGACGAATTATTCTTAGGATCGGACACTCTTAATAGAATGCAACCGAAAGGCGTTCCCGAGCATGATTTACAACTAAAGGTAGGATGCGTTTGCATGATAATGCGAAACCTTAGTTTCTCGGATCGCTTAGTAAACGGCACTAAAGTTATAGTAGTAGGTCATTCGCCGCGTCTGATTAGGGTACGGAAACCGGACGATAATGAAGATTACTTCATTCCGCGCATAACTTTTAAAGCACCGATCGATTCAAATAGCCCCATAGAAATGATCCGTCGGCAATTTCCTTTACAAAGTTACGCGATGACAATACACAAAAGTCAGGGGCAAACAATTTCAAAAGTGGGGATAGATTTAAGATCCGATGTCTTAAGCCACGGACAGTTGTACGTCGCGTTAGGTAGGGTTCGTAACCGACGGGATTTAAAGCTATTGCTCAATAAAAATCGTGTAATCACTATCACTACATAGTATAAAACAAAGTCGCTTTCTCTGTCCCTATGTCCCTTTGTATGCTTAAATCTTTGAAACTACGCAACGGATTTTGATGCGGTTTTTTTTAATAGATAGAGTGGTTCAAGAGGAAGGTTTATATGTATAACATTGACCCGTGCGAAGCCGGGGCGGGTCGCTAGTTAATAATAAACCGCTTGTAAATAATGTCGTTATTTTAAATCACCCCTATTTGGGTGGGGCGGCCTCTCATTTTAAGTTAAGTTAATAATCATTAAATCATGTTGACATTGCTATTCAATGAGCGTTTTTTATTTAAGTTGTTTTAGCTTTTTTATATTAATGTAATATCACATTATATTGGTATATATGTCGCAGGGATATGATGAAAACAGGGAATTGATCAAATCTCTAAGCGATTTGATCAAATCACGGAGGATGTTAAAATTACAACACGTTTTTATCATTTCCCTAAGCAAATCTGGTGATTTGACAAATCCCAATAAAGAAATCTAGTGATTTGAACAAATCTCAAAATTGGTTCAGTGAAATGACAAAAATAACTTTTCTGTAGTAATTTAAAGGTTTATTTTGTACTTTATTTTGTAACCCACCCCGGCTTCGCACACAAAATGTAATATAGATCTCAAAAATCACAACTAGAACATAATTATTTGAAAAAGAGAAACAAAAATGTATTAAAAAATAGAAAAACGTAACTCCCACTTCTGTTGTATTAGAATTTTTGAAACTCTGTACGGTATGTCAATCTAAAAAGAAATTCCCAAGAAAAGGTATTGTTGTTTGCCCGATTGTGTCTAATGATTTTAACCATCGCGGCCAGGTTGATTTGATTGACCTACAGTCAACCCCCGACAGGAATTATAAATGGCTATTACATTATCAAGATCACGCAACAAAATTCAGTTTTTTGCGACCATTGATTTCAAAAAGAGCAGCTGAAGTAGCAATGGAACTGTTAAAAATTTTCCTGGAAGTCGGTTGTCCCCATATACTACAAAGTGACAATGGCCGTGAGTTTACTGCTGCAATCATTCAAGAATTAACTACCATGTGGCCAACATGCAAAATTATTAATGGTAGGCCTAGACATCCAGCGAGTCAAGGGTCAGTTGAGCGTGCAAACCAAGATGTCGAAGCGATGTTACGGGCTTGGTTAATTGACAATGACAGTAAAAATTGGGCAATCGGCTGTTATTTTGTTCAATTTCAAAAGAATTCCTCCTTTCATCGTACCATTAAGCGTTCACCTTACAAGGCGTTATTTGGAACAGAACCAAAAACAGGACTCCGATCTACTCATATTTCAACAGAATTACTTGACAAGTTAGTTACTGAAGAGGATCTGGATCAGCTTCTTAAACAGCAAAACGTATTAGCCACAGAATCAATTGATAACAACGCCACAACTTCTGAGGAACAACTAACTATTGCATCAAATGAAGATAACACTTCGACTTCACCTATTTTAATACATGAATTATTAGCTGAACCACCTGTTGTATCAGAAAGTGAATCGGTTGTGAGAGTACAGGAAATGATTTGTATTGTTTGTGGACAAGAATCTACAGGAGCTCATTCATGTGACATTTGCGGAAATTCCGTGCATGCAATATGTGGCATTACGACAAGCGAAGAAGGATATGGGTCGGGAGTTTTATGCTTATTATGCCAAAAAGAAGAGAACATTAAAAAGCAAAGGGAAGATGCTTCACAAAATTTAAAAAGATCTGCTGATAAAATGAAAGAAACTTGTTCGAAAAAATTCAAGGATGTATTAGTTGGTTCCACCGTTTTGGTTGATGTACCAAAAGTAGACAGAGGTCCACTAGATGCAAATAGTATTACAGGGATTGTATTAGATACGAAAAACAATTTATTTCAAATCGGTACTTCAGTTGGTATCATAAGAGATTGGCTTCCAAGAAACGCTCTCCAATTATCTACAGTTACATTAACCGATTCGGTTCCATCCACAACGCTGAGTTTGCGTGAAATTGCAGGAAAATTATCTTTATTTGGAGGACAAGGATTCAAGCAGTGTTCTTGTCAAGAGTCCAAAGTACGATGCAAAACGAACAAATGTGCCTGTAAGAAAAATAATGTTCTGTGTAATTCACGTTGCCACAAATCTGCTACGTGTTTTAATAAGTGAATATTACAAATAGGCATATCATACGTTACGTTTTTCTATTTTTTAATACATTTTTGTTTCTCTTTTTCAAATAATTATGTTCTAGTTGTGATTTTTGAGATCTATATTACATTTTGTGTGCGAAGCCGGGGTGGGTTACAAAATAAAGTACAAAATAAACCTTTAAATTACTACAGAAAAGTTATTTTTGTCATTTCACTGAACCAATTTTGAGATTTGTTCAAATCACTAGATTTCTTTATTGGGATTTGTCAAATCACCAGATTTGCTTAGGGAAATGATAAAAACGTGTTGTAATTTTAACATCCTCCGTGATTTGATCAAATCGCTTAGAGATTTGATCAATTCCCTGTTTTCATCATATCCCTGCGACATATATATTATTTACATTACACCAATAAATACAAGGTGCAGTTTTGGATCTGCAAAACATTTTAGGAGGTAATTATGTTAGTGATTCTCGACCCGAATCAACAATAAAATGGGCAGGTATTTTTTTTTCATTTTATTCTTATTTACGGAAATCGGTAAGTGTGAACTCCCCTTTTTAAAACGCAACCAATCTGTACGTGTCCTTAAACTGCGCTTTCACACACACAAACAAACGCAACCGACATTTCTTTCATGAATCCAAAGCACCAACCACCGCCCGCTCCCTCTCCCCCGCCACGCCCCCGCGGCCATCGCAAACGCATAAATCGGGTCAATTTATTAGTGTATTTGATGACGCCGGTATGTGCATACGCTTGCAAATTCCGCCCCTCAAGTGCGCCTTCGATTAACGATCGGGATAGGTACCTACTACCTAGTTGTAAAGATGACGGACCAATACTCCAATGTAGAGTTGGTGGAGATAGTCCGCTTGTATGCCATCAGTGGAGACAATGTATCTCGAGCCATCGAAATGTTCGCGGAGTTATTCCCCAATCGGCAACGTCCCTCACACAGGGTAATGCTGGCTGCTACGCAGAGACTGCGCGATCATCGGCAGTTCGACGTTCCCCAGCATGCTGAAGGTCGTGGCAACGAAGGCCTGCCTGTCGCCTTGCAGGAAGATATCCTGGAATTCTTCCGGCGAGAGCCACGTGCAAGCACGCGGGAGGCTGGTCGACGGTTTGGAGTGCACCACTCCACAGTGTGGCGGCTACTGCACAAAGAAATGCAGCATCCTTTTCATTACCGCAAGGTACAGGATCTCAAAAGTGCAAAAGTGATAAGTGCTTTCGACACAATAGAAACGAATGTGTTTGTGTAAGCTGAAGGAAAATCAGCAACGTCGTGCTAGAGTGTGACGGTGGAAACTTTGAACAATATCTCCAGGTAGGTAACATAAGTAGGTAATTTATTTATTTATTTGTACATAGACAATAATTTGTACATACGATGTTAGCTAAATCAACTTGATTAGTGTAAATAAGTTGATTTAAAATGTTTAACTACGCCAAAAATACCTATCAGACAAAATGAATCACCTAAAATCCCAAACACATGGGTACCTACCCACTTAACTACCACAAATTATCTTGATGTATTTCTGTCGGTCCTCAGCCCGTTAAAAAGTAGGAAAGAAAATCTTAAATCAACCAATTTAATCTACAAATAAAAACCGTCCTTGGGGCTGAATTTACCTACAGAGCGCGCCGACTGCGCCGAGTACCTACATGCCTTATTATTATTATTAGGTGCCTACCTAAATCCCGCGCACGCGCTCGCGATCGTAGTTTCACAATTGTGCAACAGGATCTGCTTACGTGCTTTGTAAGGTTTATTTATCTCCGCCTATCATTTTATTCATCAGCTGATAGGTAACTAACGACGCCAACGTGATCTTTTTTTGCCGCAGTTGTATCTACTTCCTACTATTATTATTTATCGTAATAGCCCAGTGGTTAAGGCTTTCTCCTCTTATGCATGAGGTTGCGGGTTCGCAACTCAGCAAGTACCATTGTGTTATTTTTTTAATTCATAATGATGTAAGTACTTTTTAAATTTATCTAGGACATCATTGAAATCCCGTGTTTCGGTAAGCACTTAATTAAAGCCCATGGTTCGAATTGATTTGTAGCTCTCGGACGGTCGTTAGGTACCACACGGGTCGGTACGGGTCAACGACCTTACAGCCCTGCCGTATGGTCGTTGGTACGGGTAGTCAAAAGCCAGAAAGTCAGACATTTAGTCTAACAAATGGGTATCGTGTTATCAAGTAACTGGTTTGTTGAGGTCTGATACGCAGTCGCCCTACGTGATTCACTGGCACTCCATGTAGTGAGCTGCATACAGCTAAACTGAAAGCCGACCCTAACATAGTTGGGAACAGGCTCGGCAGATGGGCCACGGCATTGTAATGATGCTTAAAAATGAGTTATTATTTAGTGAAATTTTAAACAATAATGTAGGTACCTACATTGTGATTTTCAAATTCGAACTACATCTAAGGTAAAATTATTTGCTATAAGTTGCTGTAGCTACAACAACTTGTACAGATCGCGCCACGTTGGTTGAACCTTCGATGCGCAGTAACAGATTTTCGAGTCTTAATCGAAATGCGGTATGACGAGCATCGCGGGGGCTCCCCGTAACCATAGCAACGACCTTCATTGTAGTTTAACGTACGTGCCGCGTTCGTTTCATAGAAATGTGGGCGGAGACTCGTACAGGCTGACGTCACTGGTCATCGCATTCACGCACACAGTGACATGACGCGCGATACATCGCAATGGGTGATTCTGTTTTTTTGAAGAGGGTTATTAAGAGAGTTATTCTGAAAAACAATAAAATTGAAAAATCGAAAAGAAAAAGTATTATTGATTATTGACTTGGTATCGTATTGTTATATGATTATTTACGAGTCTCATAACAACCTCCTGAAATGTTTTGCAGGTTCAAAACTGCACCTTGTATTTTATAACCTGTGTTTGTAGCAAATATAGATTGAGCGTCATGTCGAATAATAACTGTGGGAATCTTTCCGATTGTAGATCGGAAGCGGATAATTGCCGGGTTAACTGTCCGATCGGAAAGTAGTTATGCTTTGGATTCTGATCAGAGTCTGCTTACTGCCGAGACCATGCTCTGGTTGGTGATGAAGTCAATAGAACCGAGGGATTGCGAATTCGTCGTTGAGGTGAGTTGTCGTACCGATGATGGGGGGTCAGTAAAGTGTGGTCGGTGTCGGCTGATTGCTGGGATGTCTTGCGTTGTCTGTGGCGCAAAAGTCAGGATTAGAGTCGATGTCAAGTTGTGGATGCTATCTGACTTGCGGTGGTGGATCGGTAGGGAGGGTGTTGTTGTTTTATCAGCAATTAGTCGTAGTGTGCAAAGGTGTAGGTGGAGTCATTGCATTGGTTGAATGAGTTATATGGCATGGAATTATTAACTTCACATAATGTACAAAGGCGGACTTAATGCCTTGGGCATTTTCTACCAGTCTACCTTAGGGTGATGCAGACAAAACTGTAGGTCCAATAGTACAGAAAATTGCGAAGACGAAATATAATAATAAATACATATATACATACATACAAACAAAATATACTGAGTAAAGAAAGATAAAGTTAAAAAAACATGGAGAAAAACAACAAATGAATGTAAGTGTTATGTACTATGTAATGTACGTATGTAAGTGTTCGCGAGCTTTTACCTTAAATCTGAACCGTCTGGTTATGTAAGTTCGATATGAGTTATGATATGACTTATATGGCAGATAAATATCTTAATTACTTTTTACTAAAAAGCAAAATATAAAAAGCCTTGGATTGCCATGTAACTGTTAAGTAAAAAATAAAAAGCCCGGGACCGCTGTAGTATGCGAAAGTGTGAATGCGAATGGCAGATACCTAATGTCTTAGTTACTTTTTACTTAAAAAGTAAAAAATAAAAAGCCGTAGACTGCCATGTAACTGTTAAGTAATAAATAAAAAGCCCGGGACCGCTGTACTATGCGAAAGTGTGAATGCGAATGGCAGATATCTAATGTCTTAGTTACTTTTTACTAAAAAGTAAAAAATAAAAAGCCGTGGACTGCCATGAAACTGTAAAGTAAAAAATAAAAAGCCCGGACCGCTGTAGTATGCGAAAGTGTGAATGCGAATGGCAGATACCTAATGTCTTAGTTACTTTTTACTAAAAAGTAAAAAATAAAAAGCCGTGGACTGCCATGAAACTGTTAAGTAATAAATAAAAAACCCGGGACCGCTGTAGTATGCGAAAGTGTGAATGCGAATGACAGATACCTAATGTCTTAGTTACTTTTTACTAAAAAGTAAAATATAAAAAGCCTTGGATTGCCATGTAACTGTTAAGTAAAAAATAAAAAGCCCGGGACCGCTGTAGTATGCGAAATTGTGAATGCGAATGGCAGATACCTAATGTCTTAGTTACATTTTACTTAAAAAGTAAAAAATAAAAAGCCGTAGACTGCCATGTAACTGTTAAGTAATAAATAAAAAGCCCGGGACCGCTGTACTATGCGAAAGTGTGAATGCGAATGGCAGATATCTAATGTCTTAGTTACTTTTTACTAAAAAGTAAAAAATAAAAAGCCGTGGACTGCCATGAAACTGTAAAGTAAAAAATAAAAAGCCCGGACCGCTGTAGTATGCGAAAGTGTGAATGCGAATGGCAGATACCTAATGTCTTAGTTACTTTTTACTAAAAAGTAAAAAATAAAAAGCCGTGGACTGCCATGAAACTGTTAAGTAATAAATAAAAAGCCCGGGACCGCTGTAGTATGCGAAAGTGTGAATGCGAATGGCAGATACCTAATGTCTTAGTTACTTTTTACTAAAAAGTAAAAAATAAAAAGCCGTGGACTGCCATGTAACTGTTAAGTAAAAAATAAAAAGCCCGGGACCGCTGTAGTATGCGAAAGTGTGAATGCGAATGACAGATACCTGTCTTAGTTACTTTTTACTAAAAAGTAAAAAATAAAAAGCCGTGGACTGCCATGAAACTGTTAAGTAATAAATAAAAAGCCCGGGACCGCTGTCACACTTTCGCATACTGAAAGTGTGAATGCGAATGGCAGATACCAAGACAAAACAGTAGGTGCAATAAATAAATAGTACATAAAATTGCGAAGACGAAATATGGGCATTAAATTACACTATTTATACCATACGTGTTTAGTGTTAATTCGATACGGTATAAAATAAAAATGCACCAAAAATGAGTTATTTTTTTTCAACCAAACTAAATAGCTTACAAATCAGAGAAACGCAACCATCCTTTTTAAATAAATTAAACTGAGCTTAGATACCTATGTAACAAAGCGGCAACGTCACGCGCGCCGGAGCGCGGAGCGGCGTGTGTTATCTCGTGTCAAAACGGGCGGCCGGCGGTGGCGCGGGCGGCGGCGACATAATCAGCTGATACGATAGATACATTGTGTTCAAACGGGGCAAAAACTTAAAAAATCATTTGCGACTAAACTACTGCTCCTATTTAATTGATGTTTGGTACAGAGCTTGAAAATGGTACATAGTATAGGCAGTTCAAAGGAAAGCCCCTTTGTCCTATCAACTTTGTATACATACATACAAACAAAATATACAAAGTAAAGAAAGATAAGGATAAAAAAACATAGATGGAGAAAAATAACAAATTAATTGTGTGACGAGTCTGCCAACTTCTTATGTAAGTGTTCGCGAGCTTTTACCTTAAATGTGAATCGACTGGTTATGTTAGTCAGTTAAGAGTTATGATATGAGTTATATGGCAGATAAATGTCTGAGTTACTTTTTACTAAAAAGTAAAAATTAAAATGCTATCTGATTTGTGGTGATGGATCGGTAGGGACGGATGTTATGTCCGTTGACATGGGTAAAAGTTGTTATCACTATCAGTAATGAGTCGTAGTGTGAAAAGGTGTAGGTAAAGTCACTGTTTCATTCATTCATTCATTCATTCAATGGGTTATTTTCCAACATCTTTATTTATATCCCATGAAGATGATGGGTTGTAAATGAAATGCGATGTATGTACTACTTGGTACCTATGACGTGTTTGTTTGTTTTAATTACCATGCGAAAAGTATTTTCATCAATATGCGATTCTTTTTCTTTGAACAAGGTTATTTTAAAATCAGTTTCTTGTGATGTATTCGTCATTATGATAATGAATCGTCTCAGTTTAAAATCTTTTTAGAATAACTACACTCGAAATTTTTTGTTTAATTATTTATGTTTTGAGTATTAATTAAAAGACAAATTTTGATTAATTGATTAAAGATTTTTATGAAATTATTTCAATTCGAAGAGATGGACAAAATATGATTTGCTTAAAGGTTCATGTTATCAAAAAGGTTGAATTTGAAAAAAACGGGTGAACATTAGAAAGAGAGTGTATCAAAATGGCAGTCAGAGTGACTTTGTCTGTCTTTTCCTTTTACTTTACCTCTCACTATTTTCTCTCTTACCGCGTGCATGAAAAGAGCCTAAAAAGGCGCACTCAATCTTTTCGCTCTGTCTCTTACTCTAACTGCCGCTTCTATTTTCACTCTTAAGCTGCGCATGAAAGAAGCCCAAAAACTTTCATTAGACTCTCATTTAAACTTTCACTCTAACTAACTCCAGTTTTAACCCCAACTATTAGCTTTTAAATTTTAGTGTAAATGAAGAACAAAGATAATAATGAATTATCTTAGTTTGTTTAAAAGTACATTACGTTGAATCTGTAATTACGTGTTAATACAGCCTGACATTTTAATGGTTGTTTTCCCGCGGCAGAACAACTTGCCATAAGGAGTACTTTCGAAGCATAGAGTAAAAGTAAAAAAATAAATATGTTTATGTTTTAAAATAATTAAAAAAATATTCGTCAACTCGAAAACATGAGAATCAATAGTAACACTGGACGTACCTTGTAGGTACTACTCGAATCGCACGCACCGCCCGCCGCCGAAAGACACGACGCATAAATGTTCAAAGTAAAATAAGCTCTCGTTCGTGGTGATACAGCATAAACTAGTTTTCACGCAACAATACAAAACACAGCCGCGAAGCCGACAAAAAAAAGACCGATTTATAAATGTTCAAAGCAAAATAAGCTCTCGCGTGTAGCGATACGACATAAACTAGCCTGCGCGCAACAATTACAAACGACGCCGCGAGCCGGCTTCCTATTGTATTATTATTGCATTATGTAATACTTAGTTTTTCCGCGATTGTCGTACGCGCAGCACGTGTTATCTTATCGTGCAATGGATCGCCATTACAGTTATTGGAGAACGTCGCTATGGTGCAACTGGCCCGGCGACTTTACGCGGAGCCGCAACTAGGTTTGGCGTAAGCCAATACTACGTCTTGAAACTGCTCAACTCTGAAGGACTGCATCCTTACCATTTTCGCAGAGTTCATGCTCTCTACGAAAACGACGGACCGAACAGAATTGTTTTTTGTCAGTGGTTGATGGACAATCAAAATACGAACATTTTGTGGACGAATGAAGCAACTTTTACGCGAGTTGGACTCAACCAGCGTAACGAACATTTTTGTGTTTTGAATAACCCACATATTACTCGCGAGTGTGCGCATCAAGTGCGTTTTATGTGATAATATGTGGGCCCGGTAATTATTGGCCACCTCATTGGGCCGCATTTCGTGACGGGACAAGTGGAACCTACCTGAAATGTTACAAATCATTATTCCGGACTTTTTGGACTTTTATTTGTGGTCGCTGGTCGGAGCTCAAGCGCCTAGTGTATCGTGAGGAACACGAAACTCGCGACGCGGTAATAACTGCGATAGTGGACGCTTTTAATATCGTAAGAAGTGACAGAGACACCTTACTAAAATTGAAAGACAACCAATTAAAACGTGCTCGATTGTTATACAACGCAGTGGCTTGCACTTCGAACAGTTACTCCGTTACCGGGAAGTGTAAGTACCTACACACTCGTACTTTTGTAAATAGTGAACATTTAAAAGTAGTTTAGTTAATTAAAATTATTGTAAATAAGTTGAATCAAATTTTTGAAATACGCCACAAATACTTTTTTAAGTATCTAATTCAGAAAATTATTTTTCTTAAACGATAAACTTGTTTTTATTTAATTTCGTGTTCACGTAGGTATTTATGACGGTCCTAAGCCCGTAAAAGTATAAAGGAAAAATATGAATAACTTGTTGGGTAAAGCTTATTGTTATTAAGAATAAGTTATCAACTTATCAGCTGATTGAAAAGCACGTGGGTCAACAACGGCCGCGCGGCCGGTCGGCGGCGGCGCTCAGCGCAATCAGGAGGTATAACTATTGGTTCGTGGTCGGTTTCGAGTTTTGTTTTTCACAATGGTTAATCTGCCATTTTTTGTTTCTAATATTTTAATTGTTTATTAAACGATTGTATTACAAAGGCAAAACCATTTCGCTGCGGGAAAACAACCATTAAAATGTCACGCTGTATAATTAATACCGTAGTTTTCAGTAACTGTCTCTGCTTCATAGGAAATTTTAAATACAATGTCTAACTTTGTTGACTTAACTAATTTTTATTCTTAGCCAATTTTTTTTTTTGTATAATCTCAATTTTTTACTTACATTTAATTTCAAGCATGCTATTAAGCTCGTAGTTTGAAATACCGTTAAAAGAGGACTACCCACCGATTAAACTCGGAGGTACCAACCTACCACATAGAAGTTGTGTTAAATGCATTTGGACCGCCAATTGACCTGGCAACAACAATTCAAAGCCAAAAAGAGGACCTCTCATACAGATTAAAAATTCTTCACTGGTTACTGGGCCGCAACTCCAGACTATCACTAGACAACAAGCTTTTAATATACAAAGTAGTACTGAAGGCCGTTTGTATGTGTGTGATACAGCTCTGGGGAAGCGCAAGCAACTCCAATACAGCCATCTTGCAGCGTCAACAAAACAAAATACTACGCACAATAGCCAATTTCTAATGGTTTACTACAAACGCTGAAATCCACCAACAACTAGCCATTCCCACAGTTAATGAGGAGATTCGGAATGTAGCAGGGAAATATAAAGCACGACTAGCCATTCACCCAAATGAGCTGGCTCGTCAGTTGACACAACGAGACTACGTGCTCCGCTTGAAGCGCCACAGTATCATGGCACTAGAAGACTGGCAGTAAAGCCGTAACACCTGCGAGTAGATGGCATCATTGGAAGCCACACTCTACACTACAAGCAACACGGAACTCATCCGCTCATAGTCCGAGGACTGATTGTAGATAGAACCCGGAAAAAAAAACTGCGGAGTTGATCTTCTCGTCGACAGTCGTCGCCTGCAGTGTCGCCCAAAGTACTACACTCTAATGCTCTTCCTTCATTTCCTCCGGAGAGTGAGTACTTGATAGTTTTTTTTAATCATGAATTGTATTTTTTTTTTATTATTTCTAAAAAATATATAAAAAAACATGCAAAAAAAAAAGGCCATGTACAAAAACAAAAAAAAAATGCATGCAAAAAAAAGAGCATGTATACAAACAAAAAAAAATTACACGCAAAAAAAAAAGACGTGTGTAAAAAAAAAAAAACGATCTATCATGTACACTATTCTTAGTTATTATAATCTATATGAATAAGATATTGCTTAAAAAAAAGTTTCCAAGCCGAGTCAAAGAGTAAATGCCTTTTGAATTGGGACAGGTCATGTTTTTTAAATTTACCTATATCTTGGAAAGGAACCTACAAAACTTATACTATTAGAGAACTTACTTTTAAAAAGAAAAA
The DNA here is from genome assembly GCA_947578425.1 of Eugnorisma glareosa. Classification (NCBI taxonomy): domain Eukaryota; kingdom Metazoa; phylum Arthropoda; class Insecta; order Lepidoptera; family Noctuidae; genus Eugnorisma; species Eugnorisma glareosa. Next base: position 45,044,162 of record OX387957.1, read on the forward strand.
GAATTACATATTGCAGCACTTGTCCTCGCATAGTACTGAAAACAGCTACATTTTGATTCATACCAATATGACAACATAATTTTCTATTTTTATTACAACTTTATTAAACAAATCAGAATGTACTAACAAACACTAACATCTACAAGCACCCCCGCCCAAGTAACACACAAGTACCTACTATACAGCAGCTGATTAACAGTTTACCTTGGTGCCTTACCAGTATTAGCTTCCATTACAATAGCCGAATGTCCGTTTTCTGTTACAATTAACGCTTGTTTGGTTAACACACAGTTAACACCTATTTTATTGCAATGTCCTACCACTTTTGTTTTTTCATTATGTTAATAGTAACCGAGACATTCGGTTTTTTAATTCTTACGCGCCAAAGCAGTCTATGTCTCTTTATCTGGTAAAAGTAACTAAGACATTTGATATCTGCCATTCCCATTCACACTCTCGCGTTCTACAGCAGTCCGGGGCTCTTTATTATTTTAACTTTCCAGTTACACAGCTTGCAGTCCACGACTTTTTATTTTTTACTTTTTAGTAAAAAGTAACTAAGACATTAGGTATCTGCCATTCGCATTCACACTTTCGCATACTACAGCGGTCCCGGGCTTTTTATTTATTACTTAACAGTTACATGGCAGTCCACGGCTTTTTATTTTTTACTTTTTAGTAAAAAGTAACTAAGACATTAGGTATCTGCCATTCGCATTCACACTTTCGCATACTACAGCGGTCCCGGGCTTTTTATTTATTACTTAACAGTTTCATGGCAGTCCACGGCATTTTAATTTTTACTTTTTAGTAAAAAGTAACTAAGACATTTATCTGCCATATAACTCATATCATAACTCTTAACTGACTCACATAACCAGTCGATTCACATTTAAGGTAAAAGCTCGCGAACACTTACATAAGAAGTTGGCAGACTCGTCACACAATTAATTTGTTATTTTTCTCCATCTATGTTTTTTTATCCTTATCTTTCTTTACTTTGTATATTTTGTTTGTATGTATGTATACAAAGTTGATAGGACAAAGGGGCTTTCCTTTGAACTGCCTATACTATGTACCATTTTCAAGCTCTGTACCAAACATCAATTAAATAGGAGCAGTAGTTTAGTCGCAAATGATTTTTTAAGTTTTTGCCCCGTTTGAACACAATGTATCTATCGTATCAGCTGATTATGTCGCCGCCGCCCGCGCCACCGCCGGCCGCCCGTTTTGACACGAGATAACACACGCCGCTCCGCGCTCCGGCGCGCGTGACGTTGCCGCTTTGTTACATAGGTATCTAAGCTCAGTTTAATTTATTTACAAAGGATGGTTGCGTTTCTCTGATTTGTAAGCTAGATAGTTTGGTTGAAAAAAAATAACTCATTTTTGGTGCTTTTTAATTTTATACCGTATCGAATTAACACTAAACACGTATGGTATAAATAGTGTAATTTAATGCCCATATTTCGTCTTCGCAATTTTATGTACTATTTATTTATTGCACCTACTGTTTTGTCTAGGTATCTGCCATTCGCATTCACACTTTCAGTATGCGAAAGTGTGACAGCGGTCCCGGGCTTTTTATTTATTACTTAACAGTTTCATGGCAGTCCACGGCTTTTTATTTTTTACTTTTTAGTAAAAGTAACTAAGACATTAGGTATCTGCCATTCGCATTCACACTTTCGCATACTACAGCGGTCCCGGGCTTTTTATTTTTTACTTAACAGTTACATGGCAGTCCACGGCTTTTTATTTTTTACTTTTTAGTAAAAAGTAACTAAGACATTAGGTATCTGCCATTCGCATTCACACTTTCGCATACTACAGCGGTCCCGGGCTTTTTATTTATTACTTAACAGTTTCATGGCAGTCCACGGCATTTTAATTTTTACTTTTTAGTAAAAAGTAACTAAGACATTTATCTGCCATATAACTCATATCATAACTCTTAACTGACTAACATAACCAGTCGATTCACATTTAAGGTAAAAGCTCGCGAACACTTACATAAGAAGTTGGCAGACTCGTCACACAATTAATTTGTTATTTTTCTCCATCTATGTTTTTTTATCCTTATCTTTCTTTACTTTGTATATTTTGTTTGTATGTATGTATACAAAGTTGATAGGACAAAGGGGCTTTCCTTTGAACTGCCTATACTATGTACCATTTTCAAGCTCTGTACCAAACATCAATTAAATAGGAGCAGTAGTTTAGTCGCAAATGATTTTTTAAGTTTTTGCCCCGTTTGAACACAATGTATCTATCGTATCAGCTGATTATGTCGCCGCCGCCCGCGCCACCGCCGGCCGCCCGTTTTGACACGAGATAACACAAGCCGCTCCGCGCTCCGGCGCGCGTGACTATGCCGCTTTGTTACATAGGTATCTAAGCTCAGTTTAATTTATTTACAAAGAATGGTTGCGTTTCTCTGATTTGTAAGCTAGATAGATTGGTTGAAAAAAAAATAACTCATTTTTGGTGCTTTTTAATTTTATACCGTATCGAATTAACACTAAACACGTATGGTATAAATAGTGTAATTTAATGCCCATATTTCGTCTTCGCAATTTTATGTACTATTTATTTATTGCACCTACTGTTTTGTCTAGGTATCTGCCATTCGCATTCACACTTTCAGTATGCGAAAGTGTGACAGCGGTCCCGGGCTTTTTATTTATTACTTAACAGTTTCATGGCAGTCCACGGCTTTTTATTTTTTACTTTTTAGTAAAAAGTAACTAAGACATTAGGTATCTGCCATTCGCATTCACACTTTCGCATACTACAGCGGTCCCGGGCTTTTTTATTTTTTACTTAACAGTTACATGGCAGTCCACGGCTTTTTATTTTTTACTTTTTAGTAAAAAGTAACTAAGACATTAGGTATCTGCCATTCGCATTCACACTTTCGCATAGTACAGCGGTCCCGGGCTTTTTATTTATTACTTAACAGTTACATGACAGTCCACGGCTTTTTATTTTTTACATTTTAGTAAAAAGTAACTAAAACATTAGGTATCTGCCATTCGCATTCACACTTTCGCATACTACAGCGGTCCCGGGCTTTTTATTTATTACTTAACAGTTTCATGGCAGACCACGGCTTTTTATTTTTTACTTTTAGTAAAAAGTAACTAAGACATTAGGTATCTGCCATTCGCATTCACACTTTCGCAAAGTACAGCGGTCCCGGGCTTTTTATTTTTTACTTAACAGTTACATGGCAATCCAAGGCTTTTTATATTTTACTTTTTAGTAAAAAGTAATTAAGATATTTATCTGCCATATAAGTCATATCATAACTCATATCGAACTTACATAACCAGACGGTTCAGATTTAAGGTAAAAGCTCGCGAACACTTACATACGTACATTACATAGTACATAACACTTACATTCATTTGTTGTTTTTCTCCATGTTTTTTTAACTTTATCTTTCTTTACTTAGTATATTTTGTTTGTATGTATGTATATATGTATTTATTATTATATTTCGTCTTCGCAATTTTCTGTACTATTGCACCTACTGTTTTGTCTCTGCATCACCCTAAGGTAGACTGGTAGAATATTCCCAAGGCATTAAGTCCGCCTTTGTACATTATGTGCATAAAGTTAATAATTCCATGCCATATAACTCATTCAACCAATGCAATGACTCCACCTACACCTTTGCACACTACGACTCATTGCTGATAAAACAACAACATTTACCCATATTAACGAACATATCATCCCTCCCTACCGATCCACCACCGCAAGTCAGATAGCATCCACAACTTGACATCGACTCCAATCCTGACTTTTGCGCCACAGACAACGCAAGACATCCCAGCAATCAGCCGACACCGACCACACTTTACTGACCCGCCATCATCGGTACGACAACTCACCTCAACGACGAATTCGCAATCACTCGGTTCTATTGACTTCATCACCAACCAGAGCATGTTCTCGGCAGTAAGCCGACTCTGATCAGAATCCAAAGCCCAACTACTTACAGATCGGACAGTTGATCGGGCAACCAACCGTTCCCTTTCTACAGTCGGTCAGATTTTCTACTGACCAGTAACATGGTTCAATAACGATCTTGTTACGTATTCATCTTAAACTACCTCACGTTCCGTTTTATTTATTTATAATTAAGAAGGATAGTTTAGGTTGGAGTGTTTGTTTGCCATGATTATCAATGACAATTTGTTATAATCATAGATTTATATTTATTTATTTTTCATGTACACATTCACTTTGCATGCACTTAGTCCGTATTATGTCTATTGCTAGCAATTAGTATGTAAAATGTTGATTGAAAGAATTATGAATGAAGTCAAGAGGAAGTATGTATGTGTGTATATGTGAAATTGGTAGCAATTTGAGTGTAAAATGTTGATTAAAAGGGTTATGAATGAAGTCAAGGGGAAATATGTGTGTGTGTATATGTGAAAAGAAGAATGATAAGAGAACGTTGTAGAAGTATGTTGTGAAACTTGTGAACTTGTAATAGTTTAAGAATATATTTGAATATTATATATATATATTTGTATCATGTAAACTACACTTCTGCACACATCTATTGGCCCACCTTGTATTTTCAGTTTCGTTTGGTCCTAGCTAAAATTTTATATTAGGTCGAGCAAAAAGTTTTTATGCAGTTTTGAACCTGGCACATTCACAATTTCATTCAATAGTCTTTTTTTGAATTTCGAACACAGAATTTAAAGAAACAAAAGACAATTTGGAGCCTGTTTGTTGATATCAAACAATCGAATACTAAGAAAACTTGGTTTTATTGGTTTACTTGGATTTAATCTTGAAAAAGTGATTGATATCTTTGGTTTTGCAACAAACATTACTTATTCTTAACATTAAGGTGAGGTTCTATCAATAATCTATGGATACTTCACCTGAAGTCGCCGCCCAAGCTGTGGCACTTATTCAGGCCGGACACAGCCAAAGAAACGTGAGTGCTCAACTTAATTTAAGTCGATCTGCGGTCCGAAATGTTTATCGGAGGTACCTAGAGACTGGCGGCTTTGTTCGTCGCCAAGGAAGGCCACGATCTCGGGTCACAACTGAAAGGCAGGATCGATTCATCGTGACGACCAGCTTGAGAAATCGTCACCTTACCTCCATTGAGATACAAAACCAACTTCGCGACTTCCACGGAGTATCTGTGAGCGCTCGAACTGTTCGGAGAAGGTTAAAAGAACGCGATATGGTACCACACAAGCCAGCTAATGGGCCCAAACTAACGCGAGCCCACCGAACAGCGCGCCTTCATTTCGCACGCAGTCATTTAAATTGGACACAGCAAGATTGGAGCCGTGTACTCTTTTCTGATGAGTCTAAAATTGTGTTACATGGCAATGATGGAAGGAAGAAGGTCTACCGACGTAAAGGAGAGCGTTTCGCACAATGCTGCTTTGAAGAGAGGGTTGCTTATGGCGGTGGCTCATGGACTGTCTGGGGCGGTATATCCGCGAGCGGCAAAACTCAACTTGAGGTTGTTACAGGACCACGGCTGCCAACATTAAATGCTGAAAGATACATTCGTGAGTGCTTAGAACCTCACGTGATACCATACGCGGACTATGTGGGCCCAAATTTCCTTTTTATGCATGATAATGCAAGAGCCCATGCGGCCGGCATCGTCAGGGAATATCTTCGGGATGTGAACATCACAGTTATGGACTGGCCAGCCAGAAGCCCAGACATGAACCCCATTGAGCACATGTGGGACGAGCTAAAAAGACGTGTTAAGGCTCGTCAGCCAGTTGCCCAGACGATGCAGGAGTTGAAAACTGCCATAGAAGAGGAATGGGAGATGATCCCTCAAAATTTCATAGAGCGGTTGATAAACTCTATGCCTAATCGTATGAGAGCTGTGGTAGATGCCCATGGAGGCAACACGCGTTATTAAATTAAACCTTTATTTGATAAAACATGTTTTTTATTCAAAAATCAATTGCTTTTAACAAGGCGCATATCCGACTTGTTAGGCGTAGCTCCATGTCGTATGGTATTCTGAATTCAAATTTAAAACAATACGATCGAAAAAGATGGTAAAATGTATCAGGTTTAAAACTGCATCAACAGTTTTTGTTCAATCTAGCAATCATATTTCGGTAGGGGCCATCGAAACCTAAACTCTAAGGTGGGCCAATAGATGTGTCCAGAAGTGTATATCACACTTATCAATGACACTGACACACAGAGTATTTATTTTTAGGTATTACTATTATGTTTTTATTTTCGATTTATTATTATGATCAAGCTCGTAATTGTTTTCTATGTAACAATATTTACAATAATTTGTTATCTTAACTAATAGTAATAATATATGTAAGTATACCTACCTACTGCGTGAACGAAAATGAATGAAAATAAAATGATTAGAGAGAGTTATGGTTAAGTGGAAATATATTATTTGTTATTAAAATCTAACACTTCCACACTAACATAATATTTATTTAATTCAGTTTATTTATTAATATTAAGTAAATATATTTTAATGTAATTAGGCTACTTTGATTTTAGAAAAGTGTAGTAAGTAGGTATAATCATGTATATGTAGGTACGTAGACGTAGTTTAGGTGGATTAGGCCTCTTCGGGGGGATACCACATAAAAAAAACGCGCCTGAAACCTTACCTCTCCAGGTGGTGTGGAAAAAGGTTTGTAGTTGTCTGTAGTTTTGGATATACATTATTTAATATATATGTAGGTAGTTTAGTTATGATTTAGTATTATGTAAATCGAGTGGTTTAGATGGATTAGGCCTCTAATGGGATACGCCTGTAGGGGATACCTTGAAATAAAACGCAACAGGAACCATATCTTCTGGTAGCGCGGAAAGTGGTTTTAGAACTCTTTAACTACCTAATAACGAGTAGTTAGCTGTAGTTGTTTTCAATAAACACAATTTCACAACGTAGTTTGTTTCAATAATTCTAGAAGTGTTGTAGGCATACCTACCTACCTACCTACCTAAACCGCTGCAAATATTTATCAGCACGTTGGCGCTGTGTCACCGATCCTGGCTGGCTGGGTGCGTGCGAGTGCGAACGAAAGCGCGCGTGGGCGCCACCAATCATGCCTGCCCTGCGTCCCAAGACCAGCTACCAGTCGGCCACGACCTACGAGGCAGGCTACATGCGGTGCCGGGCTGCACATCGCGCGTGTAAACACACCATCATTGCCATCTTGCTTCATCGTCGTGTCAACGCTCTGAGGCGTTTGTGTACGAAAGCAAGTGTGTATGAGGATTACAACAAAGAAATAACTTCCCTGGACTCGGCAGCTGCAAAGGAACTAGAGACGGTAGAGGAAAAATACTTCAAGGTCCTAGCGAAATTTGATTTTAGTTTAAAGCTCACAAGTCCCGCAACGATTACAAAGACAGCCAACTTGCCAGAAAACAGCCAAAACAAAGTTCCCACCCATAGAAAATAAATAATTAAAAGGTAAATTTACAGAATACTTACTTATATTCCATTCATAAATCAATGATAGACACAGATGAATATAGTACAAAAATTCTATTACCTTCAATAGAAACAAACCCTATGCTTTGATCAAAAACCTGCCCATCACAGAAGCCAGCTATGATAAGGCTATAAGGATTTTGCATGATTGATAAAAGTAATAATAATAATAGTAAGTAGGTACCTACCTAAGTAGTTATAAAACATACACAGCCAGTAGTTTAAAAATATTGGGTCAGTGGTTGCTGATTGTCTGTGTTAAGAAGTCATGAACCTCTATTGTTGTTATTGTTACTCTATTATTGTTTTCTGTCCTGCAAATTAGATGCGTACACATCAAAGGCCAACCAGCTTGATAGAGATATAAATGGACCACTGAGCCTGGAGGAGTATTTGGAGCGGCGAGCACCAGCATTGGAAAATGCTGAGCCACCACAGCCAGCTACAAGGGTAACTGCACTCATCACAACTTCAGGAGACGGCAGACCAGCCATCATACAGCTACTGCTGTAAGTATAGCCACAAATTGTACACTTGCAAAACTTTTCAAATGCTACCAACCAACGGTTGAATGCATGAAGTTCATCATATAATATGTTGAGGGGTACATACACATAAGGGAAATGCAAATTTCACTTTCGGTGTGCAGTTTGCAGAGGGCTAAACCACTTTCTGTTACACTGTTATAATATTGCACCACCTGTAACATTGACAAACAATGAGTTTTTCCCACCATACAGTTTACAGGTTTCACTGGTAACATCAAAGCTTTTCCAGCTAACAGAACTAACACAATAGTTAGTACCTACTATACTAACATAATTGATCTTTTACTCAATCAGCGATAGAAAGCGTATTCCATTACAAATCCACTCACTAAAAACACCATACAAAACTGAAGTGAACTGTCATGGGTTTGAGATAGTTGACAAATTATTTCAAAACAGGATAGACATTTCCAAAGTGATCATTTGACAAGTTCAATGTACCCAGTGAAATATAAATAATGTACTCAAATTATCTGGTGTTTTTTCCAGACAATGCAGTCCAGAGTCAGCAGCCGATGTAGCTGGCAGAGCAGTCAGCCGGCATTACAGCAAAACAAAACACAGCTCAATATTAATCAACACCTATTTTGGACATATTGTTAAAGGCAGCCTGCCTTACAATTTGGCACAACAACCATGTAATAAATAGTATTACATGTCTAAATAGTAAAATTACTTTTTATCAATAATTAAGAAATTAATGTACAAATGTAGCTACTTATAATTTCTTTCACTCGATTCATAATAGGTTTTACTATGTATGCCTTAGAATTAAATACATTTAGGTAGGTCTAAATTGTGATAGATATTTTTTAAGTAGGTATTAATGAGTATGATAATAATGACAAATACCTATGCTGCAGATCTCAATAACAGATACAAAATGTTTGATTGTTGAATAAGATTCCTTAGCTAATTATTTTAAATAAAATTTTCAAAGTATTTAATGTGCTTCTCAAACAAAGTTATATTAAAAAAACCTTATGTGTTATTTACCATACCCAATGCACAAGATTAAATAAAGTTTTACACAAATATCTGCGAATTTCTTATGTTAATCACTTATACATTATCATCCCTAACTTTAGTGGGTAAATACTACACACATTATATAATTCACACTCATATAGAGCGAGGCCGGGGCCTGTGAGGTTCGCAAACTGTTTTTAAGATTTTGAAGAGTCCTTTTAGCTTTCCTCAAACGTGATGATACCTATCGACTACCGTATCCGTGGTACCGACCCTCTAAAACTTATTTATCATTATGTACCATCATCAGCCTTTATAATCCGCACTATGTAGGTACGTAAGCCTCCTTCAATGAGGCCCCCATGATAAACCCTCATATTACCACGCTTGGCAGGCGTATTGGTGTACCTAATAAGGTATGTACCTACTCAGATAAATGCTGATAGTTGTTTCTTACGATCCACCGAAGGAAATGGAGGAGTCTATTCCGTTGAAACAAAAGTGAGTTTCAAATTGAGTAAGAATACCTATCTATTGAAGTAGTTAATTATTACGATACGAAGTAGGCCTTGTTGCTCACGAGCTATGAATAAAATATAATGTTAATAGCAAGCATACTATTGTTCAATCGTTTGGTTATCATTTTTGGGACATTTTTAAGACATCGAGCAATAGTAGGTAGACCAAAAGCACCGTTGGACCCTATTTCTGTCCCCTCTCCTATGATCGTGTAAGTAGGTAAGGTACACGTTCCGTTTTTGTCTAATATCTGTCCAAGATCGATCAACATGTTGGTATATTGGATCCAATACGATATCTGTATGTAGTCATTTATTAAACTATTTAATTCAATGCTTGTAGCCAACCAAGTACCTAGGAGGTGCAGACCCACCGTATACGGTATATACGACTTTATGGGCGGCATGGGCACCGGGCCGTAGGCCGACGAAGGAGGCCGGCGGAGGCCCGGCACTTCGGGGACAGAAGATATTAGTGTTATGTAATATGCGAGCGAAGCGAGCGCGCGTCATGGAGTCGTAGCAGGTTCTAAAGTACAAGGCTCAAAATTCACGTCCTACAGTAAACAAAAGTAGGTATGTAAAAAAAAATAGTATAAAGATGGCATATTTCTGATCGCCATCCTTACAGACACGTATTTATGTACTTTTATTCTTGTAGGTACCTATATAATTGCCCTTGAACAAAGTTTCTTAGATTTTTTTATATGTTAGACTGTAAGGATGGCGGCGATTGGAAGTATGCCATCTTTTTAACCGACTTCAAAAAGGAGGAAGCGATTTGGGTAGTTTTTGGAAGAGTACTTTCTCGGAGTGGATCCATTTCAATTTGGTGAAGATCTGCTGAAGAACTTCTGAGATAAGCAATGGAACTCCTCAATAAATTATAGCAAACGGACTGGGATTGCTGAAATCTCATGTCTGTGAAGGGGTAAGCACACATGTAGGTAACCCTAAAAAGTAAAAACAAAAAAAAAAAAAATTTGCAAACAACTCAACCGACTTTAAAAACGCAAAAAAGTAAAATTAACTTTAGCTTCAGAAGTCGGTGACAATAAAAAACTAACTAGAAAAAGTCACCGACTTCTGAAGCTAAAGTATTTTTTTTTACTTTTTTATGTTTTTGAAGTCGGTTGTTATACTAATTTTTTTGTGATACTTCTCTGTTGTAGGACGTGGGTTCATTTTGTATGGACCGTGAGCCTTGAGCTTTGCTTTAATCTCGAAATGTCTTGCTAGCTTACTATAGGTAAGAACTATGCATTTGAGATAGGTTAGTGCCTACCCTATTGATTTACTACAACAATGACGAATTTGCTTTTCATAATAAAATAATAGTTCCCAAGACCTCGATAGATGGCGCTAATTATACGAGTTCATTTAAACAACATTAACAGGCTTTCTCTGGACTTTTATTACATTTAAAAGCTTAATAAAGTGGAAACCTTTCGGGTCCTTTTGGGCTTTATTTGGAATTTCACTAGACTTTGAAAAGTGAAAGACTATAAGGTTATGTTTGACATTTTTACTAATGGGTTTTAAAAGTGAAACATCTACCAAGGACAAAGCACGCGAGGTGCTTGCACCTCGCGCAACACGCAAATACTAGTATATTATATATAGGGAGCGAGGAACGCCTTTTGCTACACTATTCTCACATTTCATGCATACGACATGTACACTGGACACTAATACACCCGACTATAGACGAATGTTGACTAATATAATGAGGCAAAAAAAAAACAGTTCTCTTGTAAAAACTCCTTAATTATATCATCCTAACGCGCTGAAAAAGTAATCCCTTTTCCGAACATTATGCGAAGCAGCGTATCGTCAGCTTTTGTTCTTCAATACTCTTTTATACTTCATTTTACTCTGTGCATTCAGATTCAACAGTTGATGGAGCACCTATTAAAATGCTTTTTTTGTTACTTTTATCTGTAGAGTCGCACTCTTTTGCAACTGAAAATGCATTTTCCTTCACTTGTGGCGAAAAGGGTATTTTAGAACGAGAAAGCCGGACTGGTTTCAGTTCCTCTATAAGGACCTCGCATGCTTATAACACACGAACTGCTCGCCCTGGTTCCATTTTCAGTTCCATTATTAGGCAGTCTTAATGTCACGTATGCCAGTTACGGTTGGCTGGCATTTTAAGGGGTCGTGTCGAACACCGCAAAAATGTTCACGTTTAATCCCTGTTTCCCACAATTTAGAACGTTGGGCAAATAAAATGGCGTTACGGTGAGTTAGTCTTGAAATTCGACACGATAAAATGTGAACAGTACCAAATAAATACGTAATTCTGATGTAATTTTTAATGCTGTTGTTTCGATTTAAATATATTTGGGTGCTAAAGTAAAACGTGCCTGGAACAAAAAAAAAAAGGAATTTTCAAACATTCTTTTGTTACGAGTATGTAGCGAACGCATGTTATCTTTTAGAACTGTCGTTTTCTTTAAAAGTATTGACAATCGGTACTTAAGGAGGTTTTAATTCCTTTTCATAGTTTACTTGTAAGTTAAAATAAACTCGACGAGTGAGTTAAAACAATAGTAAAGCCATTGTCTTCGAAGATGCTAACTGACTTGTGCGGCAATTACTTAGAGCCATTAATGATGTTATTGTTGATCGAGTTTGCTTACGATTTTACAGTTAGGAGACGTATCGTGTTTCGTTATCGCCGTTATCGTATTAGGAACAGCCATTTTACTTCGGTTGCAATTTTATGGCTACTTATTCTTGAGTTTAACATGTATAACACAAGCAATCTGAAATTTGGCAACGCTGCATACAGCTGTCAAATATATCGGTGAAAGATGAATTTCTATAATATTACTAAACGAAAATGAGATTTCGCTCTGTGTTGCAGGTTTTTTGTGTGTTAATGTTCTTGAAAATAGTTATAACAGTGTTTAATGAACAATAAAAAATAAAATAAATAAAAACTAAAACATTGATTATAAATTGCAATAATATACAAGGTGTAACATAATAACACAGAACCTCTCGTATGGTGTCTCGGACCATGAAACTCAAAAACTTGTTTTCTATACACATATTTAATAAACTAAATTAATGAAATTAAAAAAAAAGCCGGATACAAGTAACCAACTTGTTTTAATGCAACCTTTTTAGTTCAGTTAGTACCAATAAATGCCATCACCGACCACATGCCGTCAAAATAATTTATAGATGCCATTAAAAAATATTTCCTGTATTTCTTTGTTTGGTGGTTAATACAGCGTGACATTTTAATGGTTGTTTTCCCGCAGCGAAATGGTTTTGCCTTGGTAATACAATCGTTTAATAAACAATTAAAATATTAGAAACAAAAAATGGCAGATTAACCATTGTGAAAAACAAAACTCGAAAGCGACCACGAACCAATAGTTAAACCTCCTGATTGCGCTGAGCGCCGCCGGCGACCGGCCGTTGACCCGCGTGCTTTTCAATCAGCTGATAAGTTGATAACTTATTCTTAATAATAATAAGCTTTACCCAACAAGTTATTCAAATTTTCCCTTTACACTTTTACGGGCTTAGGACCGTCATAAATACCTACGTTTTTAGCTGCAATTTACTGAACACGAAATTAAATAAAAACAAGTTTATCGTTTAAGAAAAATAATTTTCTGAATTAGATACCTAAAAAGTATTTATGGCGTATTTCAAAAATTTGATTCAACTTATTTACAATAATTTTAATTAACTAAACTACTTTTAAATGTTCACTATTTACAAAAGTACGAGTAGGTAGGTACTTACTTTACACTTCCCGGAAACGGAGTAATTGTTCGAAGTGCAAGCCACTGCGTTGTATAACAATCGAGCACGTTTTAATTGGTTGTCTTTCAATTTTAGTAAGGTGTCTCTGTCACTTCTTACGATATTAAAAGCGTCCACGTTCCTCACGATACACTAGGCGCTTGAGCTCCGACCAGCGACCACAAATAAAAGTCCAAAAAGTCCGGAATAATGATTTGTAACATTTCAGGTTCATTTAAAACTACAGTCAGGTCACCTTTTCTTCTTCAGAGGTCACGAAGATTCCTCATACGGTGGCGTAGGATTTCTTATTAATAAAACGACAGCCTCATCAGTTCAAAATATCAAAAACATCTCACCAAGAGTTTGTTTTGTTACTTTGAAACTGAATGATCGACACTCTCTTAAAATCGTTCAAATCTACGCCCCCACGTCTCAACACCCGGATGAAGAGGTGGACACCTTCTACGAAGACATTGAAAAAGCCCTTGCCGATACACCATCACATTTTTACACCATTATGGGCGACTTTAATGCAAGAGTTGGCCAGCCGCTCATAAACGAAAGTTCTATTGGTAGATTTGGACTTGGTCTACGTAACAAAAGAGGGCAAACATTAGTAAATTTTCTTGAGCAAAAGAACATGTACGCCATGAATACATTCTTTAAAAAGCGACTTTCAAGAAAATGGACTTGGGCGAGCCCAGACGGAAAGACCAAAAACGAGGTCGACTACATAATAAGCTCACACAAACATGTAGTCACAGATGTCTCTGTCCTCACTCGCTTTAAGACCGGAAGCGATCATCGTCTAGTCAGAGCGGAGTATAGGTTTGATCTAAAGAAGGAAAGATCAAAGATGATACGGAGATCGAATCCTAAGTACGAGAAACAAGAAATACTCTCACTTCAAGAAGAATATACTTTGGAATTGACTAACCGATTCCAGGGACTTGAGGAATCGAACCTAGATGCCAATCAACTCAACGAGCTGTTATGTAAGGCCATAACTGAAACAAAACAAAAACACCTTGGAAAAGTGCGCAAAAAGGAAGGTAAACTGACAGCTGAAACCTTAACTCTTATTGAACAGAGAAGATCCATGCAACATTACACCATACAAAATCAAAGAGATATAGAACAAATTAATCGGCAAATAAGCAAATCAATTAAAAGAGACACTCGCAAACATAACACAAACATTATTACAAATACAATAGAACAACATAGAGGGCCGAAAGTCTTTAGGAAGAAAATAAATACAGATACACCACAAATTCTCAAACTAAGAGCTGAAGATGGTCAGATTGTTACAGATCGTAATCAATTATTAAAAATTGTGGAGAGATTCTACGAAGAACTTTATGTTTCTAAATCTGCAGAACCGTCGTCATCAGATAACGACCCTAGAGCTCCGCCCAAACACCACCGAGGATCCGAAAATCTGCCGATTATCATGGCTTGCGAGATAGAAAGGGCACTGTCACAAATGCAGCGTGATAAAACACCTGGTGAGGACGGTATCACGGTCGAATTATTGCGTGCCGGTGGTCAGCCCGTACTACGAGTTCTCGTTAAACTCTTCAATGGCGTCCTCTTCAGTGCCACGTCACCAGATGCCTGGAAGAAGGCGACAGTCGCTATACTTCATAAGAAAGGAGACCATTCAAACCTTAGCAACTACCGTCCTATATCTCTCCTTTCTCAAATTTATAAACTGTTTGCCAAAACTATATGTAATCGTCTCACCCGCCAACTAGACGACTGCCAGCCCGTTGAACAAGCCGGTTTCTGAAGTGGCTTCTCCACGATTGACCACATTCATACCGTGAAGCAGCTGATGGAGAAGAGTGCAGAATACAATCGGCCACTGTGTTTAGCTTTTGTCGATTATGAGAAGGCATTCGACAGTGTCGAGCATTGGGCCGTGTTTAACTCTCTCCATCGCTGCCAGATCGACAGTCGGTATGTAGACGTACTCAGGGAGTTGTACGATGCGGCAACAATGCAGGTCAGATTGCATGAACTCACCGCACAGATTTCGATCAAAAGGGGAGTGCGACAAGGAGATACGATTTCGCCTAAACTTTTCACTGCTGCCCTGGAAGACGTGATGAAAACACTGAAATGGGACCAAAGTGGTGTAAACATTAATGGTGTCTACTTGTCACACCTTCGGTTTGCGGATGACCTCGTGTTGTTCGCCGAGTCCCTGGAAGATCTTCAATGCATGCTGAAACAACTTTTCGATGCTTCCCTACAAGTTGGCTTAAGAATGAACATGTCCAAGACGAAGGTGATGTCAGGCATTCCGGACGACTCTGTCTCAGCTGTTATGGTTGGTAAAGAGCGTCTGGAAATGGTTGATCATTATGTTTATCTGGGACATGTTCTATCTTTTGACAAGGAGCGTTCCAACAAGGAGATTTCTAGGAGAGTACAACTCGGATGGGCGGCGTTTGGTAAACTAGAACATATTTTTCGGTCCACAAAGATCCCTCAGTGCCTAAAAACCCGCCTTTTCAACCAATGTGTCCTGCCAACAATAATCTATGGTGCCGAGACATGGACACTCACAGAGGAGACTGTCCACCGAGTACGAGTAGCACAAAGGGCCATGGAGCGAGCCATGCTCGGCATAACCCTCTTAGATCGAGTGCGTAACACCGAAATCCGCCGTCGAACGAAAGTCTACGACGTCGGGGATCGGGCGGTGCGCCTCAAATGGACCTGGGCAGGACACCTGGCTAGACGCGGAGATGGCCGATGGAGCAAGGCTTTGACCGAGTGACCAAGGGGCTGTGACCAAGGCTAGGCCATAGAAACCAGGGCCGTTCTAAAGCTCGTTGGGTCGACGACATCGTCAAAGTCGCGGGAAACACCTGGATAAGGGACGCACGGAACCGGGAAGTGTGGCAGAAAAAAGAGGAGGCCTATACCCAGCAGTGGGTGATTCCGGGCTGATATGATGAACATTTTAGGTAGGTTCCACTTGTCCTGTCACGAAATGTGGCCCAATGAGGTGGCCAATAATTACCGGGCCCACACATTAACACATAAAACGCACTTGATGCGCACACTCGCGAATAACATGTGGGTTATTCAAAGCCCAAAAATGTTCGTTACGCTGGTTGAGTCCAACTCGCGTAAAAGTTGCTTCATTCGTCCACAAAATGTTTGTATTTTGATTGTCCATCAACCAACCATCAAGGTTCATAACCCCACGAAGACGGAGCGACTCCAAGTGTTGCGGCTCCGCGTAAAGTCGCCGGGCCAGTTGCACCATAGCGACGTTCTCCAAATTGCAATAACTGTAATGGCGATCCATTGCACGATAAGATAACACGTGCTGCGCGTACGACAATCGCGGAAAAACTAAGTAATAAGTATTACATAATAAAATAATAATACAATAGGTAGCCAGCGCGCGGAGTCGTCGTTTGTAATTGATGCGCGCAGGCTAGTTTATGTCGTATCGCTACACGCGAGAGCTTATTTTGCTTTGAACGTTTATAAATCGGTCTTTCCTTTGTCGGCTTCGCGGCTGTGTTTTGTATTGTTGCTTGAAAACTAGTTTATGCCGTATCACCACGAACGAGAGCTTATTTTACTTTGAACATTTATGCATCGTGTCTTTCGGCGGCGGGCGGCGCGTGCGATTCGAATAGTACCTACAAGGTACGTCTAGTGTTACTATTGATTCTCATGTTTTCGAGTTGATGAATATTTTTTTAATTATTTTAAAACAAAAACATATTTAATTTTTTACTTTTACTCTATGCTTCGAAAGTACTCCTTATGGCAAGTTGTTCTGCCGCGGGAAAACAACCATTAAAATTTCAGGCTGTATTTTTGGACAGTTTTGTTTTGAGTTGCACTTGACCTTGGTGTCATGTTCCCTAATTAACGATAATTCTTTGCCTAGTTTTATAGCTTGTATTTAGGTACTTATTGTAAATAAAAAGTAATATAAAGCTTAGCTTAGCTTAGTGAGTATTAAATTAACTTTTAGTGTGTGTATAAAACTTTTAAATTAATTCCGGTCTAAGCAGTGTACATTTGTGTTAGTGTAAATAAATAAAAGATAATTAGGTATAAACAATGTCGCGTAAAACCAGTGAGATATGGACTCATTTTGATAAAAAAGACATGCTGTTGGTGTAGCTGTGTGTAAATATTGCTACCTCTCAGGACCGACGTGCCGTGATTCATGCCACAAAACGCACATACCGTTGAGCCCCGCTGGCACGAATTCATGCCACCTCGTACCAGCAAATTCAAACCTTATTTTTACTTAACATATGGCTCTACCTTATTTTTACTTAACATATGGCTCTATCTTTCTACCTTTTGCAAAAAAAAATCCTCTATGGTAATAAAAAAAAAAAAATTCTTCCTGATAGTAGTCGATTCAAACGACACCAACATAAGTAAGCCAAGCATGAGCATCTCTAAAAAAATATAAAAGCGCGCCCTTGTCGTTGAAAAACGTCAATGCAAAAAAAACGGCGAATTGAAGTGCGGTCGAGTGTGGTGTTTTTATGTGTTGTGAGTGTTTTTTGCTGTTAAACGTTGGTCAGTAAATGTATAATGGGTAAGAAATCCCTATCGCAACTTTGTAGATAATCATTTGCATGAACTAATAGCCCAAAATAATTTTTTCGAGCCAACAAAATATTCCTAATTTCGATTTCGTCAGTCGTTATTGTACTAACAATTGAAAATATGAATTTGGACTCTTTTACAATGAAATGTGGTCTTGGAAACATTTTGGTCAACGTACAAAATAGTGATTATTCATTATTTCATGTATTCGAGGCATATAATTTCATATTTATTTATATTTCAAGTATTTTCTAGTGAAGGTCAATGTCAACCGCCAGACCAATTCGGCGTATTGTTTTTTGATTAGAATGAGATTTGGTGTGAAAATCATAATAAAAGTTGATGAATTATAAGTGTTATGTATCTAATGAAAGTTTGTAAATAATTGTTTGCTTCAATCAATAACATAAAACTACTCTTTTGAACAAAAAAAATGTTCATCTGCGTCGCCGTTGTTTGGTAAGAATTCTTATAATTCTCAAAGTATTATTATCTTTGTTAGGTTATTTATCACGTAAAAACTAATGATAATTCATAATTTCATGTATTCGAGGCGTATTTATTCTATTATTATTCATGATTCGATGTTTTCTCATGTAATAATTTCGTAACACGAAACTGTCAAATTCAAACATGGAGACAACGACCACTAGGCCGTAGCTCATATCGACAAAAGTTATCGATAGTATCGATAACTTTATTTTCATTTTTTTTTATGAAGTACAATATTTGTGAGAGGCCTTTGCCCAACAGTGGGACAGTACAGGTTGAGAACAAAATATACAAATATATTATTTATTATTTTAGAAATGTCTTGGAACGCGGGCAGTGGGGACGTCCCCGAAGATTTCGAGGAGCTACTCAAAGAGAGCGACTCGGAGGAAGAGTGTGTGAGGCGGGAGTACCTCGATGTCCACATGTCCGAGGATGAGTTGGCCGAGTTAGAGGTATACGATGAGCCGGAATTTCTCGATGACTTTGAGGAACCGGCTTATCAGGTAAATTCTTTTCATCATTTTGACTAAATTACTGAATCTGCTGTAATGAGACAAATCAATGAGACAGGTCGCATAGACTTGACATTGTATTTTGTCAGATCTTCCAGCAATTTATCATCGTTATTATTCATTTTACAGAAGTATCCGTTGTTGAGTTTAGGTTTGTATGTAGCATGTCTTTTGTCTGCATATTGTGTTGTGAAGGGTGATTGTTTTATTATCTATATTGCTGTTACTTAGTGTGAGGTGTTGGGCTTTGAATTTTCAGTATACCGGCTCGGCACCAACTATCTTCGGATTGTATAATGATGAATGAGATCTGACGCATAGACTTGACATTGTAGGCTAGACACTTATATCGATACTTTAACCTAGGATGTTGTAATTTTTATTGTAGGTTTCTACTAATTTAAGAAAACCATTTGTGAAATTTCAACCATCGGAGATGAATAGTTTCGGAGATATTAATTGCAGAATTATTGATATTATTGTATAGAAAAAGATGACATTTTACACCATGACACATGATAATGACTATTTTGAACCACACCACAGACTATTTTAGCATAGAGTATAACGTACGTGTGGATGTTCAGCGAGCAAAGCACACTTACTACTGGGAACACCCAAGAATTCCAAAAAAACTTTATTCCGAATTTTGATATACCGGTACTTCAAAAATGGACAAAATATCCATTAGTGGACAAGAATTTCGAAGTACAAATTTTGTTTGTAGATGGTACACATAAATAGAAAGCTTTTTTCAAATTTTCAATAAGCGGACGCCCACGACGACCGTCTCGCGGCAGTATCATTTAAGGGCGGCATGGGCACCGGGCCGTAGGCCGACGAAGGAGGCCGGCGGAGGCCCGGCACTTCGGGGACAGAAGTCAAAGAGTGTTATTTAATATACGAGCGAAGCGAGCGCGCGTCATGGAGTCGCAGTCGTAGCATGGTATAGTAATATACCCCCTTTCCACGTAATTAAAAAAAAAAAAAGCGTAATAGCATTTATTTTGGGCTACGCCCAGTGTTAGTAACAATGCTCTTAAATACTAGTGTTAGTAGACCTATGTACATATGTATTTTATTCAGTGTGGAGTATTGTAAGTGTAAGAATAGAAATATAATAAGAATAAGTACAGGATTTAACTCGGTAAGTAAAATAATAGGTACGGAATTTCTGTGACGGAATACGCATTTTAGGTGAATAAAAAGTGTTTTTTTGAGGTTACATTACATTAATCGGTTTTGGTGTATTACCTTTTCATGGGAGTGATACCAGGAGGCAAGGGGGACCCCCCTGTCCTCCCCCTCCAAGCCCCACCCCCCCGCCTGGCACGATACTAAATTTTTACCAAAAAATACGTCACTTTTAAGAAGTTCATTAAAAAAAAACTATGTATCTCCGACGACTTTCCCTCCCGTCGGAGGGTTCCTATGACCTCCTCCCTCCCCCGACCAAACCCCAACCTCCTACCTAAAAGTAAAGATATAAGTGTCCTTCCACATTGTATTGTATTGAGACAAAATAAGTATTTTGTTAGTTATTACTATTAGATGTTGTTATCTTCCAGCAATGTATCATCGTTATTCACAGATATTTTACAGCAGTATCCATTGTTGAGTTTAGGTTTGTATGTAGCATGTCTTTTGTGTGCATGTTGTGTTGTGAAGGGTGATTGTTCTAATATGTATATTGCTGTTATTTTGTGTGGGGTGGTGGGCTTTGAATTTTCAGTATACCGGCTCGGCACCGACTCTCCTCGGACTGTACACGGCCGACGGAGAGGAGCTCCCGCTACGCCCCTCCTCAAGTCCTCCGAGTGCGCTGCTGATCATGTAAGTTTCACCGAAATAAATATTTTATAGTCGTAGTATTTGTAATAACATAAGCCTTTATTCGATTTGCCCAGTCCGTCACCTCCTGCGGCTAGCCCTTCCCCTCCTGCAGCCAGTCCTCCGCCGCGTGCGATGCAATCGTAAGTAATAAAACCCATTTTGAAATGTTTTTGAGTCATGATAATAATTATTTATAATAACGAAAACCTTTCAATTGATAGGCTGAGCCCGTCACGCGCTGTGCGGTCGCCTACGCCTACCCTTGTGGATGAAGAGGCTGATGCTCGTGATGATGAGTAAGTTATACTTTTACTTTTTCTCGTTGTACATTTCCAGCAAGAATTATAATTGCATTTTTTTTTTTAGGGTTTAGTATGTCGTCATCGTCCAAGAGGATGATGACGACGCTTATCATCTCGCCGACGAGCATTAAATCTACCCTCCGCAAGTGGTAGAGCGTCAGGAGAGTCCAGTGCGTGGCCGAGGAGGACGACGCGCGCGCAGACCACGCCGAGGCGGCCGGGCGAGAGGAGCTGCAGGGCGGGCGAGGGGGGGAGCAGCAGGACGGGAAGGTGAGTCCCAATGGAAAAGGGGTGATAGATTAGTGGGAGTAAATATAAATGACGAGGATGTGCCAGAAGAGCTGCGAGCTGCTGTGATGATGAAAGTGATGCGTGCAAGGGAGGCAGCGAGAGTACGGACTGTTGCGAGAGTGAGGAGGCAAAGGCCAGAATACCAAGAGCATGACCAGAATGCAGATGATGAGTTTTTAGATGCTGATGTAGGTCAGGACGAGGCTCTCTTTGCTGGGACAGCGATTCCATCTCGCTTTGAATGGTCAACCATGCATGGCTATTCAGGTGAGAGCGAGCAATTTCTGCCTGAGCAAACGGGGCCTGTTATCGCATCTGAAAATGCGTATGGGGCGTTTAGGACGTACTGGGATGATGCATCTTGTCACATAGTGACAGAGACCAACCGTTGTGCTCAGGGGGTAGGGGTAGCTAGTTCATCCGCTAGCTTCGCCCGGGAGTGGCATGACACAAATATTCATGAAATTTTGGTCCTATTTTCCTTCTGGATGATGCTCGGAACCATCAAGATGCCCTCCACTAAGTCCTGCTTTACAAATAACCCACTCCTTCAGACGAACATTTTTAGAAAGATGTTCTCCCGTAACCGATACACCAATCTCTGCCGCGCTCTCCATTTCAATGACAACAACAATAGACCGACTGACGACTCTGACAGACTGTTTTCTTTTGGCCCCATTTTAGATCATTTAAATTCACGCTTCATGGAAGCCTATGTCCCATCCCAGAATATTTGTATTGACGAATCCCTGACTTTGTGGAAAGGTAACATAATATTCCGCCAGTACATCAAGACCAAGGCAGCCAAGTTCGGAATTAAAACCTTCGAACTGTGCGAGTCTTCCACAGGCTACCTTTGGTCTTTCTTTGTGTACCTCGGTACTGGAACTACCTACGATCCCGCTTACCCGTCGACGCTGCTGAAAAGCACGGCGACTGTCCTTAAACTCATCCATCCTCTCCTCAACAAAGGGCATACTCTTTTCATGGACAATTGGTTCAATAGCCCCTGTCTGGCCCGATTTCTGAAGGCACATAAAACCGATTGTGTAGGTACATTGCGCGGCAACCGTAGCAATGTGCCTCCACTCATATCGCTGTGCAAGCTGAAAGACGGTCAGATTGTAGCTCGTCATGCTGGCGATATCGTTGTCATGGCCTATCAGGATAAGAAACGCAAAATTTGCACGATCTCATCCTACCATGGCGTTCAACAAGACCGGATGGAGCCAAAACCATATCGAGTCTTCCACAGGCTACCTTTGGTCTTTCTTTGTGTACCTCGGTACTGGAACTACCTACGATCCCGCTTACCCGTCGACGCTGCTGAAAAGCACGGCGACTGTCCTTAAACTCATCCATCCTCTCCTCAACAAAGGGCATACTCTTTTCATGGACAATTGGTTCAATAGCCCCTGTCTGGCCCGATTTCTGAAGGCACATAAAACCGATTGTGTAGGTACATTGCGCGGCAACCGTAGCAATGTGCCTCCACTCATATCGCTGTGCAAGCTGAAAGACGGTCAGATTGTAGCTCGTCATGCTGGCGATATCGTTGTCATGGCCTATCAGGATAAGAAACGCAAAATTTGCACGATCTCATCCTACCATGGCGTTCAACAAGACCGGATGGAGCCAAAACCATATCGTCAAGCTCAATTTAAGCCCCAAGTCATTTTAGACTATAACAAGGGTATGGGAGGCGTTGATCGTAAAGATCAAATGCTGGAACCATACCTGTTGGAAAGAAAAAGGTGCCAGAAATGGAATATGAAGGTCTTCAAACGCCTTCTCAACTACTCAATTTTAAATTCAAGAATTCATTTAGCGGCTTCTACCGCTACTCCTAAAGAACACTTAGTTTTTCGATTGGAGTTAGTTGATCAGATACTCCAAACACACCATAAATACATGCCAAAACGCAGTGTCCCTGGAGCTTGTGTTGGTGCACCCACAGCGGGTCCAAGCACAGCGGGTCAATGCACATTTGGCCAGCCCGAAACCCATGTGGGTCGGCATTTCGCAGCCCGCATTCCTAAAAAAGACGCGAGAGGCTTCGTTTGTCGTCGTCGTTGCCGCTTGTGCGGAACCAGCGCTGAGACGCGCAACAAACGCACGTCCTATTGGTGCAGTATTTGTGGTGTTTCACTTTGTTCACCCTAGTCTTCTCCATTATGAGATTTGTTTCTTTCCTTGACTTATGACAGACTTACATGACAGACTTCCAAAATAGTATACCTTTTGATAAGTTACACTCGTACAATATGAATTACTAGCTGACCCACGCGACTTCGTCTGCGTCACCTAAGAGAAAAAGCTCACAAACGGAATACATTTTCCGTTTTTTTTAACATTTTTAATGTATGTTCCGCTCCTATTGGTCGTAGCGTGATTTTATATAGCATATAACCTTCCTCGGTAAATAAACTATCCAACACAATTTTTTTTTTTTTTAAATTCCAACCAGTAGTTCCTGAGATTAGCGCGTTCAAACAAACACTTCAGCTTTATAATATTAGTATAGATCTAGACTCTAATATTTTTAACCATAACTTATGACTTAACCATATTTTTAATTGGAAAACCTAAATTATCGAGTGGAAATAGGTTATATCTCATGTACATTATTTTCGTATCTAACAATATTCGTAGTATATTTTTTCGATTCATGGTTAGATGTCAGTCGAAGAAGGTATAGTTATTATACTATAAACATTTTATAATGATACCTGTTCATATTATCACGGATGATCGTTTACAAAGTCATGGATTGAACTGCGCAATTCTAAAATGACAGCTCGCGTATATGAACTTTGAGTTGAGTTGGAATCTTACAAGAATAATGTATGTAGGACTCATAAAAAAACACTGTCATTAGATAAATTGTATATTTGTTATATTAGTTCTAAAGTTTTGCGTAAATTGATCCAGTAGTTTTACCAAAACAAAATAAAATACGACAACAGGTCGAGTCGCGTCGAGTTCTCTCGCTAACTATAGGATATTATAATTCTGAAGTATTTATAAAAGAGTTGTTCATACAGACATGGTCTCGCTCTTCAGAAACCCGAAACTGTTTACCGTTAGAGATAAGAGTTAATAGAACTCGAGCGATAAACATTTTAGTGAGCGCGGTCAGATGACTCATGCGATGACGTAACTCGGTAGGGCGGAAGGGAGTTTTTTGCTATTGCGCGCGGCACTTGAGAGGTTTAACAAATTTTCATTTAAATCAACCACCGGGAATTTGAACTCTCATTTAAAAAGAGCACATGCTTCTCTTTATTTGGCAAAGCAAAATATCTCGGAACTTAACGAAAATGCCGTGCCAAGTACATCTACTGCAGAAGCAAATGCATTAGATGTTGCGACTGCTTCTACCAGCACTGGGGCCGTCGTAAATCAAGGTAACCAAAACTACCTATTAGTGCAGCGGCCATGCGCCGCCAAATGACAAAGGACAATACAAGCATATGCTACTAAAAAAATTACCCCTGATGAAAAGAAACGCATAGATCGAGATTTACTCGGTTTATTTATTTGTGATTACCAATCATTTAGCATAGTTGAAGACAAAGGATTTAAAAAATATTCAAATAATATACCTGGATATACGCTGCTCTGCAGACAAACTATATCAACTGCAATGATTCTAGCTTTATATACAGACACATTAAATAAAACGAAAGAAATTGTATCTCAAGACGCTTTGTCCGTTTGCTTGGGCACCGATTGCTGGACATCATCGCAAACAGAAAGTTACATTGGTGTAACTGCTCATTATGTTGTCAGTAATTTTGAACCAAAACAAGTCTTATTGACAAGTATTAATGCAAAAGTTTTTAAAGAAAGTCTTACTAGTTCAAATTTAGCCAGAGAATTAAAAAGAGTAACAGACGAATGGAATTTAACACAAAAAGTTAATTTTGGCATATCGGACAATGCTGACAATATTGTCAAGGCGATAGAAACAGAACTAGAGTGGAAGCACTATGGCTGCTATGCACATACTTTAAAGGAGGTGTTTTTTCCCCCATACAATTGTGGCCAAACAATGTACCTTAACAATAAAGGTACGAATTTATAGGAAAAAAATCGCAGATTCTGAAAATAAATAAATTGGATTTATTAATGCATTTGTACCACCTGAAATTGTCGATCAAAGATGCTTAAACTTGCAACCCAAGAATTTTAATCTGGCAATCTCGTAATTCATTTCTCCGATGATGCGTTTCGTTACTTCATTTAAACACGTATGAAAAACTAAAAATATACTATTTTGAATTTAGTTTTGTATTAAAGATAGGTTCATTTTCCCGGCACACTTTCTTGTGAAACATTATAGGATCAAGAATTTAAAAAATACATTTATTTCACATTTCAGATTATTTTTTGCGTTTGGTTAGCTACTGGCCAAAAGACAGTGCTCCAGGGCCGATAATTTACTATCTTATTCCTTTTGTTGTTGTTGGTGACAATATTGTCATTCAGATTATTTTAGCCCTTGTCAGACGATCGATCGATCGACCGATCTCGAAAGAGTTTAATATTTTGACAGATGGAATAGTTTGACAGCCGCCAGCGCTGTTAAGAACGTTTCTTCGAACGCAGATATGATTCGAGGTAGTGTTTTTTCATATTCTTTTATTTTTTAATCTATCGAATATTGAAGGATTTAAAATACTGCTAATAACACAATGTATTGGAAAGAATTTAAATAGTAATTTGTACCTCGGTACATGTTTGGGCCGAAAAAAAAACACCTCCTTTAATTGTCACGGCTGCTTTACGACCATTAGATGAAATAATGGACAAAATAAAAAACATCGTAGCGCATTTTAAAAAAAGTACAAGTGCTACAGATATGCTCCTTAGTTATCAGTTAAAAAATATGTCAGACAGTGGTGAGCCTAAAAAGCTAGTGCAACAAGTGCCTATACGCTGGAATTCTAAATATTGTATGCTGCGCCGATTTACTTTACTAAAAGAAGCTGTAATACATTGTATGGCACTAATTGAGAAAGATTGGGCTGAAATCAATGCATTAGATTGGGAGACCATGAGCAAATTATGCACAGTTTTACAAGAAGAGCAGTTTTACGGAAAGAGAGAAGCTCTCTTTTGAAGAGATCACTTCTTCAATAAGTGGTGATGAATATCTATCAGGAAGTTTGGTCATAGTGGTCACAAACTGCTTGAAAAAAGTTTGTGATGATTTTTTTAACAAAGAGGAATACAAACTCTTCTATCCAGTAGTTGTGGATGTGATCACATATCTACAAAGAGGTTTGAGAGAACGATTTTCTGACGTCGAACACAGCAAAACCTTGTACGCTGTTAGAGCCTAGGTTTAAATTATTATGTTTTAAAAATGAACAAGCTGTCGCAGAATTAAAAAGACATGTACACATGCTAATAATTGGCATCATCAATAAAAACCAATTGACAGAAAATATCATATAAGAAGAGAGACCGGTAACTGCTGGAAAGGTTAGCGCTTGGGACAAATTCGATGAACAACTTCAAAAAAACAAGCCCCAAGGTAATACCCAAGCGAGAGCCATCCGAGAACTCCACATGTACCTGGATGACGAGAAAATGAAATAGCACATCGCAATGGCGGAGAGACCATAAAATAATTTACCCCCACCTATCGCATTTATTCAGAACTAAATGTAACATTGTAGCGACGTCAGTGCCCTGCGAGCGATTATTTTCAAAGACAGGGAGGGCATAAATGACCGAAGATGTCGTCTAAAGCCAAAAAAAGTAGAGCAGCTTGCATTTCTAAATGCAAATTCTTAATTCATCCAGAATGAATGAATCAAAAATGTAGATAATAATATTGTAAATATTCAATCATTGTAAATAAGACGATTTTTAAATGCGCCAGAAAAGTTAGCTCTTAATAATTGACATAATTATAGTAGGTATTCAAAAACTTTTCTGCTAGTCCTAAGCCTAAATTAAAGCATGAAGAGAAATCGTCGAACTTACAAGAAGCTAAACTGGTAAATTTATTCTTGATAAACTTTAAAAAACGAAGTTACCTTAATATCAATGTATTAACGGTAAAAGTGTGGGTTTGCGTTTGTCGTTAGTTTGCGTTTCGTTCGTTTCAGTTACTTGTGCAAATCGTACTACTAATATCGATATCGGAAAACGGTTTTCGATATCGATATGAAAACTGAGTATCGGTTACATATCCATTTGCAATTAAATACGAAAATGCCCATGTCTACTTTAAACCCCTGCAGGGTTTACAGAAATAGGAACCTCGCTACGGCGAGGCTCCGTCGACTACGCCTTGACGTCTGATTTTTCGTTTGTTTAAAATTTAATAAAGGGATTATTTTAATTATACGAAATGTTTTTTTACTTTTATACATATAATGCCCCATTAAAATAGATGGTCAAATTTTAACACAGCAGCGTTCAGTACGTCTAACCAATGATATCCAAGCAAAAAGAACACTGATTATAGTGCTTTTATTTTGACCTAATGGATGTTTATTCTAGAGTGCCGCCGGCAATTTATTGTTTTCTCTCATAAATTTGAATCTTTTTTTTAGCTGACTACTGCAGCTATAAGAACCCGATTCTTATATTTTCCACGAAGGAGTCAGGAGAATTAATGAAATCAATTGAGGAGGTGTTTGGCAATGGAACATTTTCCAGTTATCCTCCTCCATTCTGACAACTATTTACAATATTTGGTCATTTGGATGGATCTATAGTTAATTTAAATATGTTTTCGCTATATTAAATAACAAAAAATAGGAAACATACTTTGCCCTTTTAGAAATTCTAAAATCGCAATTCCCAGATTGGAGGCCGATAAAATGTCATATTGATTTCGAAGTAGCATCCTGAAATGCAATTCTTAAAGCATTTCCCATTATGACTTGTGTTACTTTCACATGACGCGTAGTATTTGAAAGCGAGCTAAAAAAAATATGAATGAAACAAAAACTAGAACTGCGCGTTGCGGCACTCTGTGCAGGCCTTCCGCATGATATCTAATGGGTGGAAATACATCGATCATGATATCTGATGGGTGGAAATACATCTTGACCCTATTTTCCACTTCAGATAAACTAAAAAAGTTTCAAAAATACCGCAACCGCTCCATAGTCACACCAAATTGCCACACCAGTGTGACTATGGTTAATTTTATTTATCCGTAGTCACACTGGTGTGACTACGGATAATTTAACCTGATCCATAGTCACACCATCACACCCTTGACCATATTTGCGTCTATAATGGGGTTGCTTTTTTTATTTCCCCGTATTTATATATATATATATCTTTTAATATTTATACTGGAGTTTGCAATCTATAATAATAACTTGTAAAAGAGGTTTTAATCGTAAGAAGCCAGTTCTTATGTCAATGAAATATTTATTTATAATTATGCATTTGTTTTTACTATGTCATTATTTTGTTGTGTGTAAAAATGGATTTTGAGGCAGATTTTAGAATTTTAGAAAGAAAGCGTGGTGTAGTGCTTTTATTCGATGGATATCGGTATTATAAACAAAAAGTGTATGCTAATAAAAGTATCATTTGGTTTTGTAGTAAAAAGCGAAAACAGAGATGCGTCGGATCTGTTACTACCCACGTAATTTCTCTACGTTTGTTCACCTAAACACGATAAATGTATCCTAAAAAGGGTGTAACAAGACCCTTCACGAAGCTGATGTACTTGTCCTCCCCGTCATTGCGATAATTTTTTTGTTGTTTCGCAGCAATCATTTATGCGTAAAGTTACTTAGTCTTTTTATAATAAAACTCTTGCGTTATTAAGTGACTGAATGACTGACAGACAGAAAACGCACATCCGAAACTACTACTATGTGTGTTCCTGGTATCCCGAAATTTCAACGGGAAAAGTCAAGATTTTACGTTTTGACGACGACGATTTACGAAAGCGAAGCCCCGGACAAAAGCTAGTATTAGTTATAGAAGTGTTGAAAGAGCTAATGTAGGTCCCTACTAATTGCTTATTTTGTTTTATCAGGATGGAAAAGTACTAAAGCGTGTGGAGCATTCTTTGGATTGTAAGCGTGATTATGCTGGTAATGAAATATTATGTTGTGTTGACAAAATGAAGAATGAAGCTGGTACATGAGCTGAATTGGTGCCCGGTATTTTTAAAAACCATATTAAACCCATATACAACAAAGGTCTACATTTGATTGCCAAAGCCTTGAGTTCGCAGCAACTAATACTATGAAGTTTTTTTCCCTGATATTGTAATCAAAAGATGTTATTACCACTTTAGCAACAGTATCTGGAGGAAAAGCAAGTCCATCGGAATTAAATCAAAACTTTATCGCCGCATTGTGGCGTTTGTCTGCTTCTCTTCCTCTTTTACCAAGAAACAAAATTAGGGATGGATGGAGCTATATCCAGTCGCAGTCAGACCAGTTCAATGATGTTAAACTAAAGAAGTTCCTAAACTATATGAAAAACACGTGGATTAAAAATTACCTTATAAATGAATGGTGTGTATATAATGAACGTCACCGTTCCAATAATATTTTAGAAAATTGGCATTCTCTGTTAAATAAAAGAGTTAATAAAAATTACGTGACAATCGTTAAACTACTAAGTGTACTGGAAGAAGAGGTCACAACAAACTTTATTAAAAGCATAAATATTGAAAGGAACACCAACCCAAATAAAAGACGTCTAATAGAAATGGAAAAGATGAAGGATTTATAAACCAATGGTGTGTATATAACGAACGGCATAGAACGAGCAACGCCCTCGAAGCTTGGCATTCTATGCTTAGTAAAAATATAAACATAAATTGTCACTTTGCTTAACTTATTAAGTTTTTTTTTCAAAATGAAACAAAAAAATTCTAATAACTTCATTGTTACATAGAAACAGGCCAATTTATAATAATTGTCAGTTAGAGTTGATGCATAATGAAATCACAGTGGGACACTTTCTTGAAAAGTTAAGATAAGGAGATGTTCTAGTGAATTTGCCCTCTGAAGAAACTTAGTTTTTGTAATATTTTAGGAAAATATTTTTTTCACCACTCCCGCACGAAAGAAGTGTCTTTCCTCTACGAAAAAAAGGAGGAAAGTAATGATCCCGTTCAGAAACTAACCTTGCCTGATTATTTTATGTTAAGTTTTCAAGACGTTTAAAAAAAAAAAACATTGTTTCAGGTATGATTAATAATTGGAATATGTGGTGGAGCTTGTCGTTCTTCAGAAATGTTAAATCTGCGCATTCAAGACGTAGAGAAACACTCAGAAAAATTACTGCTCAAAAAATTACTTGAAACGAACACCAAAATTAATAGATCTTTTGTGATAAGGGAAGAATACTGCGCTATTATCAATAAATACATTGCTTTACGACCTGACAAAATCAAAACCGACCGTCTTTTACTGCAATATTTGAATGGGAAGTGCAAGAGACAGCCCATGGGCATTAATAAAATTGGCGAAGTGCCAAAGAAAATTGCGCAATTTTTAAATCTTGAAGATGTACACCGACCGAGATGTACACGGGACACTGCCTAAGAAGGACGTCGGCAACTCTTTTGTCCGATTCGGGAGCAGATCTTACATCATTAAAACAACACGGTGGCTGGCGGTCTAACACAGTCGCCGAAAGTTAAATTGAAGATTCAATTGAAAATAAAACAAAAATCTGCAACAATATAATAAAATCAATAAACCTCAAACCATCAAGTAGATCTTTGTCGCCCCAGCCGTCAACGTCAAGCCGTCTTCGACGACGTCGGCTAGTGTGGCGGCAGAAGATACTGTCAATGCCCCACCTCAGGCCCCTTCTAATGATACAGGAATATCAAACACTCAAGTGAATAGTAATAAAACAACGATAAATGTACCCAATAAAAACGTTACTTTTAACTTGAAAAATTGCAGTAATTTTACATTTCATTTTTAAATTATTTTCATGAATAACAGCTCTTTTTATTTTATAATAAAGAATTATTTTGATTTGCTTTGTGACTATTTAATTTATTTACATAATTATGATGACTGAATACTTTCTTGCTGGGAGTGGTGAAAAGTTTTGTATGCAACATGTGAGCAAGTTCATTTGCTATTCGTTTTGTTGAGTCTTATCAAAACTCATAGGAAAAACGAACTTTCCTCACATGTTGGATAAATAACTATATGTTAATTTTATAAGCAGTAAAGTTGATTACACATGTGAGTTAGTATCGCTCAAAAAATAAAACTTGCTGTTCTAATTGAAAGGTAGTTCTGTTTCTTATTGTCAGTAAATTAGTTTACTGACAGTAAGAAACAGAACTACCTTGACATTTAGATGTCAAACGGTTTCTGCTGATTGGTATCTCTCTATTTTGTGAGATAATCAAAAGATAACCGCCTCTATCACACAGTGTGTATTGAATAATTGAAGCCTACAAGTGATATAAAATTGAATTTATTCAGTGACGACAGTGATAACGGTATGTATGAGGCCAGTGTGTTCGATTCGGTTTTTTCGCGGGTAGGTGCAAAAAGTAAACACAAATGTTCTCTAAATTTCATTTTGATTTTAATAGAATTTTTATTAATTAAAATTCCTACTGGATATTAGCACATATTGTGTGGACTGTAATATACGTCATGTCCTATACAGTACCAATTGCATTTACTTGCTGGCTTTAGCTGTCACTTGAGCTTTGACCTCAATGATCACTGTACTTAAACACTAAGTAGTACATTGCGGAGACGGCAATAAGATGCATCTTCTTTCCTTTAGTTTGCCGTATGCCATTACTTCCCAGAATTTGATCCTTATTAGCGACACTATCGAATGGTGTAATAATACGGTGTATTCCCGTTGATCCCACCGCCCGTGGGGTCAGCGTAATTGATTAAAATAATTACAACTGTGCTTTTTTTTCGAAAACCATGGGTTCGATTCCTGATTAGGAAAAATCCAAAATCGAATGAAAATTGAATGAATGTTTTAGTATTTTTTCCGACCCGATTCCGATGAAATACATTAAGTAGTTAATGTATTTTTCGCTATTCCTCATAGTTTGGGATTTGGCCATCTACGCCCACTTGGAAAATTCAGCCTGTATGTTTATCGGTATTATTAACAAAAAGTGTATGCTAATAAAAGCATCATTTGTGGTAAAAAGCGAAAACAGAGATGCGTCGGATCTGTAACTACTCACGTAAACAGGATAAATGTATCCTATATCGCTGATTTGTGGCAACAATGACGTAATCACACGTTTTTTTTTTTTTAAGTTTAATAGGTCAAAATGTGCGGAATAGTTATTTATCCAACATGTGAGGAAAGTTCGTTTTTCCAACATGTGAGGAAAGCGAAAGACTCAACAAAACGAATAGCAAATGAACTTGCTCACATGTTGCATACAAAACTTTTCACCACTCCCAGCAAGAAAGTATTCAGTCATCATAGGTAAATAAATTTTTAGCTATATTTAAAATAACAAAAAAACTGAGATATGTCTCATTCGTGTCGGGTCTGGGTCACAAATGACCGTTCTTCTTTGACGATGTAATTTTTTCAATATTTTATTAAACTTTTTTAATGTTTCTGAACTAATTTGACAATAATTTGATAAATTTTATAAAAAAACATTAATCTTAACTTGTAATAGTTCTATTCTAAGCATAAAATTATTTATTTTTTAAAATATCTTTAAAACTTAACATAAAAAAATCATGCAAGGTTAGTTTCTGAACGGGATCATTACTTTCCTAACTGTTCAAACAGTGAGGAAAAACCAACTATCCTCCCTTTATTCGTAGAGGAAAGACACTTCTTTCGTGCGGGAGTGGTGAAAAGACTATTTACGTCGGGAGAAACATCGACAGAACTGATTTTGTAGTGATTTGCCGCGAGATGGCGAAGGGGCATTGAATTGAGAATTGAGTAATAAAGGTCGGTTTTCTGCCGTCGGTGGCACGGTGTGGCGGCTGGAAATGCAAACTCTTCTTCTCAAAATAATATAGTATATTGCAGGACAAACGACTCGCGTGTATCTCTTCTACAATCATGCTTGACACAACCAACAATGTTGCAAGTATAGTTAAAATAAAAATCTGTTGGTGTTGCCAACAGGTCCTAAGAAAGAATTAGTGAATCATAAATACAAAAAATAAATAAAAGACAAATGATCACGAAGACGGCTTGTAACTTTACGCAAAATGTTTTCTAAGAATTTTGATTACTTTGGTCAATTGTGGACATTTATGCTATTTTATCAATTACCGTCAACTTACAGTACGTTGGAAATGTTTTTAAGCACAGATTACTAGAATTTTAAAACTCATTATTATGCAGAAACTATTTACACACAAATTACTGATATTTACTGGGACAACATTTGCAGCTTGCATAATGTGAATGACATGGTTGAGGAATTAAATAGAAACATTTTAGCAATTTACGATGCGCATGCTCCGGTCAAGAAATGTCTAATTAAGGAACCGTCATATCCCTGGATAACAGATACAATTAAATGAATGATGCACTTGTGGAATGACGACCTGGTTGATGATTTTTGCTACTTGTTTAGGCAGCTCAAAATGATATTTTTTTCTTACCCTCCGAGAGCTTACCAAAATTTTATTAAACAGGAGCAGCTCATTGCAGCAATAATTAATATGCTGTATAAAAATAATAACAGCCATCCAGAATGACATAAATTGCTGATTGATTTTGGAATGTTTGCTGGCCATAAGTTGCTGATCAATTAGTTATTTCTACTTACAGATTATATTTTTCTGCGCACAAAAATACGAATACTATGCTAACCATTTAAATAACACCCATTTAGAATGCCATAGGCTATGTCTTATTCTGATAAACATTACTGTTTAGTTCGTAATTCCAATATGTTTAGCAGACACACATGAGCTATCAAATACTGGTACTTACTGAAGTTTCTAGGGCAACATCATTTAAGAGGCTGACAGCCGTCAGACAACTTTAGGAACTGACAATCGTTAAACAACTTAATTTAGGAGAACTTTAAAACTTCGGTATTTAACAAATGAGGTGTGTGTGTAACCAGCGAACAATCAAGACGCTACTATCAAGTAGCGTCTTGATTGTTCGCTGGTTAACATAATTTTTTTTTGTTATGTCGTGTTGGGTAACAAAGTAACAAATGAAAGAGCATAACTAGCGTATTTCAAAAAAAAAAATATTGTTAGCTTTTGCGTGCGGGTTTGCTTGCATGCTCTCTCAATAATTGGGATTTATTTCTAAAATTACGCTTAGAATTTAAACAAGCAAAAACCAAACGAATTTACTTTTAGAATATGTTTTTTTGTAGTTGGATTATAGTTTATTTTTTAAATATGACAAGCATAATTTTAATGTACATCCAGAGTTGCGTCCACGCGGGCCTGTGGACGGTGAGCTATGGGCTAGCTCGCCGTCCGTCCGTCTTATGACGACAGGCCGTGTCGACGGCGCGTTCCACGCGCGCCTCAAAGAGAGTCAGCAAACAGGAAGGGGTCCGTAAGGGCTGACGCCTGCCAGGGTTGCGGGACTGTTCGAAAGAGATACCGCGGCCCTGGAACACAAAGGGCAAAGGAAGGAACATGGATGGGTTTTAGTCAGTAGAAGTCTGACACTCCCTCCTGCTCAGCCCAGAGCGGGAGGGGTTATTTGAAGATTTCCCATAAAAAAAAAAAAAAAAAAAAGAGTTGCGTCCAGTTAATGAAACTCTTCAATCGTCAACAGCACAAACATGAAATTTTGTAAACGTATTTTAATTAACTAATTTTATCTACAGAAATTTCGTCATCATGATCATGCTTCGCAACGTCGGCCGTCCGAAGAAGGTACGTCGGGGTCAACGCACTAGCAGCGCCTCCACATCGGGTCAGGTAAGTGCGAATCTCATTCCACCCTCAGCGGATGTTGCCGATGGAGCGTCGGGAGTGAAGTGCATTGCAGCAGGGACAACTCATCAACGTGGAATAAGGTTCAAGGGTAAGGGTATCCAGTGCGTCGCAATGTCGTGTATTGCATCCACTTATTCTTGTGTAAAGAACCGCGAGACATTCAAAACGTCTGATATTGATGACATTACTCGTATCCTCCCATGTGGCGATATTCTATATTGTAATACCCCACGTCCGACGGGAGAGGTTTTTTTGGACCCCGACGAGTTGCCTCCCCATGTTCAAATTCAAAATTATTCGGAAAATATAAATATAACGTGGGTAACAAATGGACTTTATCCATTAAATCAACAAAATTGTTTTGATGCCATCGAAAATCTTAAAATTAATTTGGTAACGTGTTTTAATCCGGAATAGTCGAAAATACCACGAACTTCCTGTCCACTGGTCAAAATTCCACCGTGTCCTTTTGGAAGAGCAATAATAGGTATTTCCTATTCAACAGTCACGCCGTTGACGCCTCCGGCAAAAACAACCACCAAAATCCGAATATAAATGTAGTACGTTTATTTCAATGTCTCGATATAAATGCTTTAGCACAGCTTTTGTTTTTAAGCGCTCAATTCGATCAAGGCGAGTACAGCATACATAGACTTACAGTACTAAATATCGAAAACCAACAAATTGCCCCAATTGTAATTGCGTCGGTTCCCAGGGTAGCCCATAATGACCCCAAATTCTCCATCCAGGTTGTTGTTATAGAAAAAATGCCGCTATATTCCACATTGAAAAGAAAAATAATTGAAAGCGACCCAAAATTAAACGCGAAAAGGCCGGTGGTTGTCATAGAGAAAATCGCTGCAAAACCGCGGTTACAAAAAAAATCGGTTGGACGACCTAAAAAGCAAAATGATAATTCACATAAAAAAGCGGTCGTAAAATACAATGAAACACATCCGGAAGTGCACAGACAAGCCGTAGAGCGTTATACGGCTCTACATCCGGAAGTGCACAGACAAGCCGTTGAGCGTTATACGGCTCTACATCCAGAAATAAACCAACAATCGGTCGCTCGATATTCGCAAGATCACCCGGAAGTGAAACGAGATTCGGTCGCCAGACGCGCAAACTAACCCGGATGTCAATAGACTTGCCACTGAACGTCATCGAGCTGTTAGAAATATCGAGCCATCTTTGCGAAATTCAAAAACTTTAATTGCGGTTAAAAGTGGGGACGAATTAAATGCGGTACGTTTGTATGGTTTGCGCAAACCGTCGTTAAAAGCCGATGACGTTTTTAAATGTTTGCATTGTGTGGTGTTTTGGCAGCGGGTCTTATAACGTTCAAAACTTTCCCCCGTTGACGGAAAGTTTTTATAACAGTGACTCTTTCAACAAGTGTCCTCGCGCGTACAATAACTTGTTTGCCTTCAGCGCGTTGGGAGTCTCTCACGGTTTCCAACATCCCAATACCGGTCTGGCGTTTATCAAAATTCAAGGTAGAATATACCACCGCGTTTTTGATTTGGGTTACACAGACACAACTAATCCTATCGGTCTTTATATAGAGGACAACGAAGAACGCCAGAGACTCGCGGCAGGTCTGCGGTTAGATCGTCAAATCGTCACGGAAATCAATCATTTCTTGCACGAAGTCAATCCCTTGATTGACTGTTTCAAAAGGTTGCATAACGAAACATCTCAAGAGGCGCATTTAAGGTTCGAACGTACAACGCGTCAAACTCACGGTAATATTCTCGGTGATATGCCATTAGGAAACGAGATTGCCGCGATCATTAGCACGGAAAGGGAACGGTTTCTCCCACGGTGTATTGCCATTTGGAAAACGGGCGCGAATAAACCGCACACGGTCGACGTCTTTCATCCGTTGTATGAAACGTTTCAATACCCGCTATTGTACCCGCACGCCACCGCGGGGTGGTACATAAACAAAGTTGACAACAAAAACGCGAAATTGACTCAAAACAAATACGTTCGCTGTTTGCTGTTGTCAGAGCCGCGCTTTCATGATTTCGGTAAACTGTCAGAGGAATGGTTAGTGGATATGTATTGTCGTATCGAGGAAGAACGATTGCGCTACGTCAGTAACATGCAGAACCAATCTTCGATGAGATTGGCACCTCTGCATGAGCTGCAAGACAATGTCGAAACATCGGCGCGCCCAATAAGCACAGACGAAACTGTACAAGGAGAGGGTGGAGTCGTTCCAGGTCGCATTTACTTACCAAACACGTTTACGGGGGGGCCGCGTTACATGAAAACGAAATACATGGATGCGATCGCGTTAGTTAATAGACTAGGTACACCATCATTTTTCCTAACGATCACATGTAATCCAAAATGGAAAGAAATCCAACAATCCTTGTTACCGGGGCAAAAGCCACATGCGAAGTCTACGCGCACGGGTGTTTAACTTAAAATTAGCACAAGTGCTGAAAGACCTGCGATCGGGCGCATGGTTCGGTAAGCACATGTATATAATTTGTGATCGAATTTCAAAAACGAGGTTTATCCCACGCTCATATATGTTTCTGCGTGGAAGGTGGGGGACCCGTACAGAATTCAGACAGAAAAATTTGTCAGGGCCGATATCCAGAACGCAACCGAAGCCGAGGGCAAGTTGCGCCAAATGGTCATAAATCACATGATTCACGGTCCTTGTGGGCCGCCTCACAGGACCGACCTTCCAAGTTGGGATAGTACGAAGGAGAAGTGCTCCAAGTACTTTCCAAAACGCGAAACCGAAGTAACGCACCATGACGACAAGGGGTTCATCCACCTCCGCAGAAGCAGTAACAAAGAGGCAATAATTAAATTCAGAAACCGCGAAGTTACTGTCAACGATCTGTGGGTAGTTCCTTACAACGCCGCCATCCTCTTGAAGTACGATTGTCATGCGAATTTAGAAGCTTCCTCGGCTCGAAAAATCGTCAAGTACTTATTCAAATACATGACCAAAGGTAAAGATGAGGCGCGTGTCACGATAGTTGCCGAGGAAGATAGGAACAACGAAGTAGAGCAATACGTTACGAAGCGATACATAGGTGCTTGCGATGCCGCGTGGCGAGTTTTTGAGTATGATTAGACGATGCGCGAACCCGCTGTCCAACAACTGCCAGTCCACCTCGAAAACTACCAAAGCGTGTTCTTTAGGCAAGGTTCGGTAGCTGACGCCGCTCAGAGCGGTAGTTCAGCTCTTTTAGATTATTTTAACGAGTTCGAAAACCTGACGTACTTGGACTTTTACGAAAAATACATTGTACATTCAAAACGCCCAACTACAAAAAATGTGGAAGTCCACCAATTACAAAAGAAATTCGTCACAAAAAGGCAGCGGGGGGTGAATGTAGCTCGTCTATTTTGGATCGCGCCAAATAGGGGTGAACAATTTTACTTACGAATGCTATTGGCTTTATATCCGTGCCGCGGCTATAGTGATCTTTTGAAAGTCGGAGAGTTGGATTGTCGAACGTTTCAGGAAGTCGCTCGAAATGTAGGTATCGCGAATGACGAAATCGAATACGAGAGAGCTCTCGAGGAAGCTGCGAATTTTCTAACGGGACCGCGACTTCGTAGATTTTTCGTCCTCTTGGCCGTAAACGGCGCTCCAGTCGGTTTATTGTGGGATAAATTCAAAAACCAAATAAGCGAAGATTACCTCGAACGTATGCCAAATGATACCGACAGGGCCTATAAAATGAGTCTCATCCAAATCGACAGACTTTTGCGTAAACACGGGACCAGTCTTGTAGAGCAGGGGCTGCCCAATATCCGCGACGATACCACCGAGTTAGGTTGAGAGCAGATCGAATTCAGTGCGGGCAGGTTAAATGCGTACGTCGAAACATCGCAGCCTCGCTTATCTTCCGATCAGCGCGCAGTGTTCGAGTTTGTCGACAAACTTGTAGAAGACCCGGTCTTTAAACGTGCAAACAACAGTTCCATTTTCATAGATGGCCCTTGACGGGAAAAACGCTTTTACTCAACGTGGTCGCAGCACATGTCAGTGGCTCGCGTAATAATGTAGTTTTGTGTACGGCAACATCGGGCATCGCGGCTCAAAATTACGAAGGCGGTACTACGGCTCACAGTATGTTTAAATTTCCGTTAGATCTTGTAGACGATCACGGGTATTGGAATATAACGAACGGTTCCCAACGCGCAGAGTTGATACGCCACGCTTCGGTTATCATTTATGACGAAGCCCCGATGGCTCATAAATATCTAATTCACTTGCTCGACCGTTCGTTACGCGATTTGATGCAAACTGATGAACTTTTCGGCGGTAAAATAGTCATTTTTGCAGGAGATTTCCGTCAAATCCCACCGGTGGTACCGAACGCGCGAAATAATGCCGACGTAGTCAATTGCTCTGTGAAAACGTCTTGGATTTGGCAACAGATTAAAATCTTTAAATTATCAACCGCGCAAAGATCTAGGGAAGACGAAGAATTCTCGGAACAGCTATTGAACATCGGCTCTAATTCAATAGTCTCAGTTCCAGTCCAAACCGGTAGAGTCACACAAAACCTAATCGACGTGTCGCCCATTGAATTTGTCACAGATCTCGATGATTTAATAGACTTTGTTTTTTCAGACGTTTTAGAAGAACCAGACGTTTGCTGCCACAGAGCAATTTTGTGCAACTATAATATGAACGTAAAGGAAATAAATGCAAACATTTTAGATCGCGTACCCGGTGAATTAATACATTTCTATTCGGTAGATCAAACGGCAACCGATGACGCGGACGAATTATTCTTAGGATCGGACACTCTTAATAGAATGCAACCGAAAGGCGTTCCCGAGCATGATTTACAACTAAAGGTAGGATGCGTTTGCATGATAATGCGAAACCTTAGTTTCTCGGATCGCTTAGTAAACGGCACTAAAGTTATAGTAGTAGGTCATTCGCCGCGTCTGATTAGGGTACGGAAACCGGACGATAATGAAGATTACTTCATTCCGCGCATAACTTTTAAAGCACCGATCGATTCAAATAGCCCCATAGAAATGATCCGTCGGCAATTTCCTTTACAAATTTGTTACGCGATGACAATACACAAAAGTCAGGGGCAAACAATTTCAAAAGTGGGGATAGATTTAAGATCCGATGTCTTAAGCCACGGACAGTTGTACGTCGCGTTAGGTAGGGTTCGTAACCGACGGGATTTAAAGCTATTGCTCAATAAAAATCGTGTAATCACTATCACTACATAGTATAAAACAAAGTCGGTTTCTCTGTCCCTATGTCCCTTTGTATGCTTAAATCTTTGAAACTACGCAACGGATTTTGATGCGGTTTTTTTTAATAGATAGAGTGATTCAAGAGGAAGGTTTATATGTATAACATTGACCCGTGCGAAGCCGGGGCGGGTCGCTAGTTAATAATAAACCGCTTGTAAATAATGTCGTTATTCCGCAAATTATTGTTGTAATTTATTTCCCCCCTATTTGGGTGGGGCGGCCTCTCATTTTAAGTTAAGTTAATAATCATTAAATCATGTTGACATTGCTATTCAATGAGCGTTTTTTATTTAAGTTGTTTTAGCTTTTTTATATTAATGTAATATCACATTATATTGGTATATATATTATTTACATTACACCAATAAATATTTTATAGCCTGTGTTTGTAGCAAATATAGATTGAGCGTCATGTCGAATAATAACTGTGGGAATCTTTCCGATTGTAGATCGGAAGCGGATAATTGACGGGTTAACTGTCCGATCTGAAAGTAGTTGGGCTTTGGATTCTGATCAGAGTCGGCTTACTGCCGAGACCATGCTCTGGTTGGTGATGAAGTCAATAGAACCGAGGGATTGCGAATTCGTCGTTGAGGTGAGTTGTCGTACCGATGATGGGGGGTCAGTAAAGTGTGGTCGGTGTCGGCTGATTGCTGGGATG
Source organism: Eugnorisma glareosa (assembly GCA_947578425.1). Classification (NCBI taxonomy): domain Eukaryota; kingdom Metazoa; phylum Arthropoda; class Insecta; order Lepidoptera; family Noctuidae; genus Eugnorisma; species Eugnorisma glareosa. The sequence goes on from OX387957.1 coordinate 45,085,322, forward strand.
TCTTGCGTTGTCTGTGGCGCAAAAGTCAGGATTAGAGTCGATGTCAAGTTGTGGATGCTATCTGACTTGCGGTGGTGGATCGGTAGGGAGGGATGATATGTTCGTTAATATGGGTAAATGTTGTTGTTTTATCAGCAATGAGTCGTAGTGTGCAAAGGTGTAGGTGGAGTCATTGCATTGGTTGAATGAGTTATATGGCATGGAATTATTAACTTCACATAATGTACAAAGGCGGACTTAATGCCTTGAGCATTTTCTACCAGTCTACCTTAGGGTGATGCAGACAAAACTGTAGGTCCAATAGTACAGAAAATTGCGAAGACGAAATATAATAATAAATACATATATACATACATACAAACAAAATATACTAAGTAAAGAAAGATAAAGTTAAAAAAAACATGGAGAAAAACAACAAATGAATGTAAGTGTTATGTACTATGTAATGTACGTATGTAAGTATTCGCGAGCTTTTACCTTAAATCTGAACCGTCTGGTTATGTAAGTTCGATATGAGTTATGATATGACTTATATGGCAGATAAATATCTTAATTACTTTTTACTAAAAAGTAAAATATAAAAAGCCTTGGATTGCCATGTAACTGTTAAGTAAAAAATAAAAAGCCCGGGACCGCTGTACTTTACGAAAGTGTGAATGCGAATGGCAGATACCTAATGTCTTAGTTACTTTTTACTAAAAGTAAAAAATAAAAAGCCGTGGTCTGCCATGAAACTGTTAAGTAATAAATAAAAAGCCCGGGACCGCTGTAGTATGCGAAAGTGTGAATGCGAATGGCAGATACCTAATGTCTTAGTTACTTTTTACTAAAAAGTAAAAAATAAAAAGCCGTAGACTGCCATGTAACTGTTAAGTAATAAATAAAAAGCCCGGGACCGCTGTACTATGCGAAAGTGTGATGCGAATGGCAGATACCTAATGTCTTAGTTACTTTTTACTAAAAAGTAAAAAATAAAAAGCCGTGGACTGCCATGAAACTGTTAAGTAATAAATAAAAAGCCCGGGACCGCTGTAGTATGCGAAAGTGTGAATGCGAATGGCAGATACCTAATGTCTTAGTTACTTTTTACTAAAAAGTAAAAAATAAAAAGCCGTGGACTGCCATGTAACTGTTAAGTAAAAAATAAAAAGCCCGGGACCGCTGTAGTATGCGAAAGTGTGAATGCGAATGACAGATACCTAATGTCTTACTTACTTTTTACTAAAAAGTAAAAAATAAAAAGCCGTGGACTGCCATGAAACTGTTAAGTAATAAATAAAAAGCCCGGGACCGCTGTAGTATGCGAAAGTGTGAATGCGAATGGCAGATACCAAGACAAAACAGTAGGTGCAATAAATAAATAGTACATAAAATTGCGAAGACGAAATATGGGCATTAAATTACACTATTTATACCATACGTGTTTAGTGTTAATTCGATACGGTATAAAATTAAAAAGAACCAAAAATGAGTTATTTTTTTTCAACCAAACTATCTAGCTTACAAATCAGAGAAACGCAACCATCCTTTGTAAATAAATTAAACTGAGCTTAGATACCTATGTAACAAAGCGGCAACGTCACGCGCGCCGGAGCGCGGAGCGGCGTGTGTTATCTCGTGTCAAAACGGGCGGCCGGCGGTGGCGCGGGCGGCGGCGACATAATCAGCTGATACGATAGATACATTGTGTTCAAACGGGGCAAAAACTTAAAAAATCATTTGCGACTAAACTACTGCTCCTATTTAATTGATGTTTGGTACAGAGCTTGAAAATGGTACATAGTATAGGCAGTTCAAAGGAAAGCCCCTTTGTCCTATCAACTTTGTATACATACATACAAACAAAATATACAAAGTAAAGAAAGATAAGGATAAAAAAACATAGATGGAGAAAAATAACAAATTAATTGTGTGACGAGTCTGCCAACTTCTGATGTAAGTGTTCGCGAGCTTTTACCTTAAATGCGAATCGACTGGTTATGTTAGTCAGTTAAGAGTTATGATATGAGTTATATGGCAGATAAATGTCCTAGTTACTTTTTACTAAAAAGTAAAAAATAAAAAGCCGTGGACTGCCATGTAACTGTTAAGTAAAAAATAAAAAGCCCGGGACCGCTGTACTATGCGAAAGTGTGAATGCGAATGGCAGATACCTAATGTCTTAGTTACTTTTTACTAAAAAGTAAAAAATAAAAAGCCGTTGACTGCCATGAAACTGTTAAGTAATAAATAAAAAGCCTGGGACGGCTGTAGTATGCGAAAGTGTGAATGCGAATGGAAGATACCTAATGTCTTAGTTACTTTTTACTAAAAAGTAAAAAATAAAAAGCCGTGGCCTGCCATGTAACTGTAAAGTAAAAAATAAAAAGCCCGGGACCGCTGTAGTCTGCGAAAGTGTGAATGCGACTGGCAGATACCTAATGTCTTAGTTACTTTTTACTAAAAAGTAAAAAATAAAAAGCCGTGGACTGCCATGAAACTGTTAAGTAATAAATAAAAAGCCCGGGACCGCTGTCACACTTTCGCATACTGAAAGTGTGAACGCGAATGGCAGATACCTAGACAAAACAGTAGGTGCAATAAATAAATAGTACATAAAATTGCGAAGACGAAATATGGGCATTAAATTACACTATTAATACCATACGTGTTTAGTGTTAATTCGATACGGTATAAAATTAAAAAGCACCAAAAATGAGTTTTTTTTTTCAACCAAACTATCTAGCTTACAAATCAGAGAAACGCAACCATCCTTTGTAAATAAATTAAACTGAGCTTAGATACCTATGTAACAAAGTGGCAACGTCACGCGCGCCGGAGCGCGGAGCGGCGTGTGTTATCTCGTGTCAAAACGGGCGGCCGGCGGTGGCGCGGGCGGCGGCGACATAATCAGCTGATACGATAGATACATTGTGTTCAAACGGGGCAAAAACTTAAAAAATCATTTGCGACTAAACTACTGCTCCTATTTAATTGATGTTTGGTACAGAGCTTGAAAATGGTACATAGTATAGGCAGTTCAAAGGAAAGCCCCTTTGTCCTATCAACTTTGTATACATACATACAAACAAAATATACAAAGTAAAGAAAGATAAGGATAAAAAAAACATAGATGGAGAAAAATAACAAATTAATTGTGTGACGAGTCTGCCAACTTCTTATGTAAGTGTTCGCGAGCTTTTACCTTAAATGTGAATCGACTGGTTATGTTAGTCAGTTAAGAGTTATGATATGAGTTATATGGCAGATAAATGTCCTAGTTACTTTTTACTAAAAAGTAAAAAATAAAAAGCCGTGGACTGCCATGTAACTGTTAAGTAAAAAATAAAAAGCCCGGGACCGCTGTACTATGCGAAAGTGTGAATGCGAATGGCAGATACCTAATGTCTTAGTTACTTTTTACTAAAAAGTAAAAAATAAAAAGCCGTTGACTGCCATGAAACTGTTAAGTAATAAATAAAAAGCCTGGGACGGCTGTAGTATGCGAAAGTGTGAATGCGAATGGCAGATACCTAATGTCTTAGTTACTTTTTACTAAAAAGTAAAAAATAAAAAGCCGTGGACTGCCATGTAACTGTTAAGTAAAAAATAAAAAGCCCGGGACCGCTGTAGTATGCGAAAGTGTGAATGCGAATGGCAGATACCTAATGTCTTAGTTACTTTTTACTAAAAAGTAAAAAATAAAAAGCCGTGGACTGCCATGAAACTGTTAAGTAATAAATAAAAAGCCCGGGACCGCTGTCACACTTTCGTATACTGAAAGTGTGAACGCGAATGGCAGATACCTAGACAAAACAGTAGGTGCAATAAATAAATAGTACATAAAATTGCGAAGACGAAATATGGGCATTAAATTACACTATTTATACCATACGTGTTTAGTGTTAATTCGATACGGTATAAAATTAAAAAGCACCAAAAATGAGTTATTTTTTTTCAACCAAACTATCTAGCTTACAAATCAGAGAAACGCAACCATCCTTTGTAAATAAATTAAACTGAGCTTAGATACCTATGTAACAAAGCGGCAACGTCACGCGCGCCGGAGCGCGGAGCGGCGTGTGTTATCTCGTGTCAAAACGGGCGGCCGGCGGTGGCGCGGGCGGCGGCGACATAATCAGCTGATACGATAGATACATTGTGTTCAAACGGGGCAAAAACTTAAAAAATCATTTGCGACTAAACTACTGCTCCTATTTAATTGATGTTTGGTACAGAGCTTGAAAATGGTACATAGTATAGGCAGTTCAAAGGAAAGCCCCTTTGTCCTATCAACTTTGTATACATACATACAAACAAAATATACAAAGTAAAGAAAGATAAGGATGAAAAAACATAGATGGAGAAAAATAACAAATTAATTGTGTGACGAGTCTGCCAACTTATGTAAGTGTTCGCGAGCTTTTACCTTAAATGTGAATCGACTGGTTATGTTAGTCAGTTAAGAGTTATGATATGAGTTATATGGCAGATAAATGTCTTAGTTACTTTTTACTAAAAAGTAAAAATTTAAATGCTATCTGATTTGTGGTGATGGATCGGTAGGGACGGATGTTATGTCCGTTGACATGGGTAAAAGTTGTTATCACTATCAGTAATGAGTCGTAGTGTGAAAAGGTGTAGGTAAAGTCACTGTTTCATTCATTCATTCAATGGGTTATTTTCCAACATCTTTATTTATATCCCATGAAGATGATGGGATGTAAATGAAATGCGATGTATGTACTACTTGGTACCTATGACGTGTTTGTTTGTTTTAATTACCATGCGAAAAGTATTTTCATCAATATGCGATTCTTTTTCTTTGAACAAGGTTATTTTAAAATCAGTTTCTTGTGATGTATTCGTCATTATGATAATGAATCGTCTCAGTTTAAAATCTTTTTAGAATAACTGCACTCTAAATTTTTTGTTTAATTATTTATGTTTTGAGTATTAATTAAAAGACAAATTTTGATTAATTGATTAAAGATTTTTATGAAATTATTTCAATTCGAAGAGATGGACAAAATATGATTTGCTTAAAGGTTCATGTTAACAAAAAGGTTGAATTTGAAAAAAACGGGTGAACATTAGAAAGAGAGTGTATCAAAATGGCAGTCAGAGTGACTTTGTCTGTCTTTTCCTTTTACTTTACCTCTCACTATTTTCTCTCTTACCGCGTGCATGAAAAGAGCCTAAAAAGGCGCACTCAATCTTTTCGCTCTGTCTCTTACTCTAACTGCCGCTTCTATTTTCACTCTTAAGCTGCGCATGAAAGAAGCCCAAAAACTTTCATTAGACTCTCATTTAAACTTTCACTCTAACTAACTCCAGTTTTAACCCCAACTATTAGCTTTTAAATTTTAGTGTAAATGAAGAACAAAGATAATAATGAATTATCTTAGTTTGTTTCAAAGTACATTACGTTGAATCTGTAATAACGTGTTAATACAGCCTGACATTTTAATGGTTGTTTTCCCGCGGCAGAACAACTTGCCATAAGGAGTACTTTCGAAGCATAGAGTAAAAGTAAAAAAATAAATATGTTTATGTTTTAAAATAATTAAAAAATTATTCGTCAACTCGAAAACATGAGAAACAATAGTAACACTGGACGTACCTTGTAGTACTACTCGAATCGCACGCACCGCCCGCCGCCGAAAGACACGACGCATAAATGTTCAAAGTAAAATAAGCTCTCGTTCGTGGTGATACAGCATAAACTAGTTTTCACGCAACAATACAAAACACAGCCGCGAAGCCGACAAAGGAAAGACCGATTTATAAATGTTCAAAGCAAAATAAGCTCTCGCGTGTAGCGATACGACATAAACTAGCCTGCGCGCAACAATTACAAACGACGCCGCGAGCCGGCTTCCTATTGTATTATTATTGCATTATGTAATACTTAGTTTTTCCGCGATTGTCGTACGCGCAGCACGTGTTATCTTATCGTGCAATGGATCGCCATTACAGTTATTGGAGAACGTCGCTATGGTGCAACTGGCCCGGCGACTTTACGCGGAGCCGCAACTAGGTTTGGCGTAAGCCAATACTACGTCTTGAAACTGCTCAACTCTGAAGGACTGCATCCTTACCATTTTCGCAGAGTTCATGCTCTCTACGAAAACGACGGTCCGAACAGAATTGTTTTTTGTCAGTGGTTGATGGACAATCAAAATACGAACATTTTGTGGACGAATGAAGCAACTTTTACGCGAGTTGGACTCAACCATGCGCATGACCCAACATGTTATTCGCGAGTGTGCGCATCAAGTGCGTTTTATGTGATAATATGTGGGCCCGGTAATTATTGGCCACCTCATTGGGCCGCATTTCGTGACGGGACAAGTGGAACCTACCTGAAATGTTACAAATCATTATTCCGGACTTTTTGGACTTTTATTTGTGGTCGCTGGTCGGAGCTCAAGCGCCTAGTGTATCGTGAGGAACACGAAACTCGCGACGCGTTAATAACTGCGATAGTGGACGCTTTTAATATCGTAAGAAGTGACAGAGACACCTTACTAAAATTGAAAGACAACCAATTAAAACGTGCTCGATTGTTATACAACGCAGTGGCTTGCACTTCGAACAATTACTCCGTTACCGGGAAGTGTAAAGTAAGTACCTTCCTACTCGTACTTTTGTAAATAGTGAACATTTAAAAGTAGTTTAGTTAATTAAAATTATTGTAAATAAGGTGAATCAAATTTTTGAAATACGCCACAAATAGTTTTTTAGGTATCTAATTCAGAAAAATATTTTTCTTAAACGATAAACTTGTTTTTATTTATTTAGTGTTCAGTAAATTGCAGCTAAAAACATAGGTATTTATGACGGTCCTAAGCCCGTAAAAGTATAAAGGGAAAATTTGAATAACTTGTTGGGTAAAGCTTATTATTATCAAGAATAAGTTATCAAATTATCAGCTGATTGAAAAGCACGCGGGTCAACGGTCGCGCGGCCGGTCGCCGGCGGCGCTCACCGCAATCAGGAGGTTTAACTATTGGTTCGTGGTCGCTTTCGAGTTTTGTTTTTCACAATGGTTAATCTGCCATTTTTTGTTTCTAATATTTTAATTGTTTATTAAACGATTGTATTACCAAGGCAAAACCATTTCGCTGCGGGAAAACAACCATTAAAATGTCACGCTGTATAATTAATACCGTAGTTTTCAGTAACTGTCTCTGCTTCATAGGAAATTTTAAATACAATGTCTAACTTTGTTGACTTAACTAATTTTTATTCTTAGCCAATTTTTTTTTTGTATAATCTCAATTTTTTACTTACATTTAATTTCAAGCATGCTATTAAGCTCGTAGTTTGAAATACCGTTAAAAGAGGACTACCCACCGATTAAACTCGGAGGTACCAACCTACCACATAGAAGTTGTGTTAAATGCATTTGGACCGCCAATTGACCTGGCAACAACAATTCAAAGCCAAAAAGAAGACCTCTCATACAGATTAAAAATTCTTCACTGGTTACTGGGCCGCAACTCCAGACTATCACTAGACAACAAGCTTTTAATAAACAAAGTAGTACTGAAGGCCGTTTGTATGTGTGTGATACAGCTCTGGGGAAGCGCAAGCAACTCCAATACAGCCATCTTGCAGCGTCAACAAAACAAAATACTACGCACAATAGCCAATTTCTAATGGTTTACTACAAACGCTGAAATCCACCAACAACTAGCCATTCCCACAGTTAATGAGGAGATTCGGAATGTAGCAGGGAAATATAAAGCACGACTAGCCATTCACCCAAATGAGCTGGCTCGTCAGTTGACACAACGAGACTACGTGCTCCGCTTGAAGCGCCACAGTATCATGGCACTAGAAGACTGGCAGTAAAGCCGTAACACCTGCGAGTAGATGGCATCATTGGAAGCCACACTCTACACTACAAGCAACACGGAACTCATCCGCTCATAGTCCGAGGACTGATTGTAGATAGAACCCGGAAAAAAAAACTGCGGAGTTGATCTTCTCGTCGACAGTCGTCGCCTGCAGTGTCGCCCAAAGTACTACACTCTAATCCTCTTCCTTCATTTCCTCCGGAGAGTGAGTACTTGATAGGTTTTTTTAATCATGAATTGTATTTTTTTTTTATTATTATTTCTAAAAAATATATAAAAAAACATGCAAAAAAAAAGGCCATGTACTATCGCGGACACTCCTGCCTGATCACCACTAAGCTCATTTTTGCGTGCACTCAAAATATTGAAGCGCTCTCTAGCTCCGCCCCGTTGTCGTTGAATGGAAAAAATGAAAGAAAGACAATACCGACCGGCCGAGCGCACTGACGACGGCGCCGAACGAGATGTATTGTTATTTTCAGACTACTATTATTAGAAAAAAAAACCTTACTTGAATTCGGCTTACGTTACTCAATTATGTTTGTGCGTGTGTCGGTTTCGATACGATTTCGATAAAATTGGAAATAATGGGGCTTTAGCGGGTGAAAAGCTGTTGATCTAGCTAGATCTCATCTCTTATTCTAACTAGAACTTTGATTAGTTAAATCCTATTATCGGTTGGGTATTAATTAAAAATTAAAATACTGTTTATAGGTTTATCAATTTTATTACCAAAATTATATACTTTGTTGTTTTATCATACAACAAAACAGAGATTATCGTAAAAAAAATATTGGGTCCAATATGAATTGGATACAGTAAATAGGTTAAACACAAAATCAAAAAACAAGTAATAGAATCAACTTAAAATAGTTTACCAGTTTAACAAATAAAAAAACATCCCTTCCTGTGACCTATTATTACCACAAGCAACAGTTTTTATAAACAATAGTTATTCCATTCATGATTTTTTACAAAATTACGATAGTTAAATTATGATTTGCTTGTTCTTATTAAAAAAAAAGAAATATTTTTAAAATAAGTAATCAAAAATATGTGCAGATGAAAGCAGCCACAAATGACAGTACTTAAACATAAGCATTTTGCAATAAATGCGAAAATATCAAAATTATTTGAAAGTAAACATTAAAAAAAAAAGACAGCAATAGACAAAAACTTCACTAGAATTAAATTTAAGTCGATAAATAATATTTTTTCTATTACTTATCAAATATTAAAAACAGGGTTACAATACAATATAATTAGTCGCTTACTAATTCCCGTAAGAAGTGGCTCCATTTAAAAGAGAATTTCGGTCAACCTTAACTATAATTATAGATATTTTTTAAGTTAATACTGATATTTACACAGTGGCAAGCATTGTTTCTTTAAAACCAACCTAAGAAATTGAAACAAGTAGTGCGTGTGTGAGCGAGAAAGTATTCGAGTTCGCCCGTAACAACAAAACGATAATATCCGTGCATAGATGTATTTTTTTTAATAAAAAGGCACAATTAACAAAAACTTCTCTAGAATTAAATTAACAGTTGGTAAATAATATTTTGTATTGCTTACTTATTAAATAATAAATCTAAGGTTATAATATAATCAGTCTAGAATCAGTCACTCACTAATTCTTATAAGTAGCGGCTTCATTTAAACGAGATTTTTAATCAACCTAACTACATAAATAAAATTATGTATTAAAAAAAAGTTAATACTGATACGCAACCAAATTAAAATCAACCAACAAACCTAAAACATTGAAACATATAATACGTATGTTAGCGAGAAAGTATTCGAGTTCGCCCGTAACAACAATACTCGTGAATGCAAAATTACTTCACTAAGTTTTAATTCACGTTAATATTAAAATTGGACATTATGTTCAAAATGATTCAATAAATCAACAAAAACCCAAAACAATAATAAAAATACAGTACTTAAACAAAAACTTCCCTAAAATTAATGAACAGTCGGTAAATAATAATATTCTTTTACTATTTTATCTTCACTGACTACTCAATTTTAATACTACAAAAATAAATACACTAATCGATAGGGGTTCCCGATACCGGTGGACAATTTTATGTTTTTCTATGTTTTGTTATATGTTTTTTTAATAAAAAAAATTATTACATTTGTAAATAAATAAATAAACGAAATATATTAATATTTAGTCATCGCGCCTCCTGCGTCCGTCGCATATCGTTCTTATTGATTGAACGAGAACTTCAAATTCAACAGAGCAATGGTCAATATTCAAAAGGTCCGGTAAGCGCGCCAAAGTTCGTCCGTAAATTTCGCAAAAAGAGTACACAGGATACGTCACTAAGCTGCGCAATGCAGATTGCAACTAATTGCGTACACGCTTTCCTAATGGGCCTAAACTTTAAGGGGGCGTGGCTCGGCGCCTCCGCATGATTTAGGCGAAAAAATTTTTAACTGATCAGGCGGAAAAGGCCGCGATAGTACAAAAACAAAAAAAAATGCATGCAAAAAAAAGAGCATGTATACAAACAAAAAAAAATTACACGCAAAAAAAAAGGCGTTTAAAAAAAAAAAAACGATCTATCATGTACACTATTCTTAGTTATTATAATCTATATGAATAAGATATTGCTTAAAAAAAAGTTTCCAAGCCGAGTCAAAGAGTAAATGCCTTTTGAATTGGGACAGGTCATGTTTTTTAAATTTACCTATATCTTGGAAAGGAACCTACAAAACTTATACTATTAGAGAACTTACTTTTAAAAAGAAAAAGAATTACATATTGCAGCACTTGTCCTCGCATAGTACTGAAAACAGCTACATTTTGATTCATACCAATATGACAACATAATTTTCTATTTTTATTACAACTTTATTAAACAAATCAGAATGTACTAACAAACACTAACATCTACAAGCACCCCCGCCCAAGTAACACACAAGTACCTACTATACAGCAGCTGATTAACAGTTTACCTTGGTGCCTTACCAGTATTAGCTTCCATTACAATAGCCGAATGTCCGTTTTCTGTTACAATTAACGCTTGTTTGGTTAACACACAGTTAACACCTATTTTATTGCAATGTCCTACCACTTTTGTTTTTTCATTATGTTAATAGTAACCGAGACATTCGGTTTTTTAATTCTTACGCGCCAAAGCAGTCTATGTCTCTTTATCTGGTAAAAGTAACTAAGACATTTGATATCTGCCATTCCCATTCACACTCTCGCGTTCTACAGCAGTCCGGGGCTCTTTATTATTTTAACTTTCCAGTTACACAGCTTGCAGTCCACGACTTTTTATTTTTTACTTTTTAGTAAAAAGTAACTAAGACATTAGGTATCTGCCATTCGCATTCACACTTTCGCATACTACAGCGGTCCCGGGCTTTTTATTTATTACTTAACAGTTTCATGGCAGACCACGGCTTTTTATTTTTTACTTTTAGTAAAAAGTAACTAAGACATTAGGTATCTGCCATTCGCATTCACACTTTCGTAAAGTACAGCGGTCCCGGGCTTTTTATTTTTTACTTAACAGTTACATGGCAATCCAAGGCTTTTTATATTTTACTTTTTAGTAAAAAGTAATTAAGATATTTATCTGCCATATAAGTCATATCATAACTCATATCGAACTTACATAACCAGACGGTTCAGATTTAAGGTAAAAGCTCGCGAATACTTACATACGTACATTACATAGTACATAACACTTACATTCATTTGTTGTTTTTCTCCATGTTTTTTTTAACTTTATCTTTCTTTACTTAGTATATTTTGTTTGTATGTATGTATATATGTATTTATTATTATATTTCGTCTTCGCAATTTTCTGTACTATTGGACCTACAGTTTTGTCTGCATCACCCTAAGGTAGTCCACGGCATTTTAATTTTTACTTTTTAGTAAAAAGTAACTAAGACATTTATCTGCCATATAACTCATATCATAACTCTTAACTGACTAACATAACCAGTCGATTCACATTTAAGGTAAAAGCTCGCGAACACTTACATAAGAAGTTGGCAGACTCGTCACACAATTAATTTGTTGTTTTTCTCCATCTATGTTTTTTTATCCTTATCTTTCTTTACTTTGTATATTTTGTTTGTATGTATGTATACAAAGTTGATAGGACAAAGGGGCTTTCCTTTGAACTGCCTATACTATGTACCATTTTCAAGCTCTGTACCAAACATCAATTAAATAGGAGCAGTAGTTTAGTCGCAAATGATTTTTTAAGTTTTTGCCCCGTTTGAACACAATGTATCTATCGTATCAGCTGATTATGTCGCCGCCGCCCGCGCCACCGCCGGCCACCCGTTTTGACACGAGATAACACACGCCGCTCCGCGCTCCGGCGCGCGTGACGTTGCCGCTTTGTTACATAGGTATCTAAGCTCAGTTTAATTTATTTACAAAGGATGGTTGCGTTTCTCTGATTTGTAAGCTAGATAGTTTGGTTGAAAAAAAATAACTCATTTTTGGTGCTTTTTAATTTTATACCGTATCGAATTAACACTAAACACGTATGGTATAAATAGTGTAATTTAATGCCCATATTTCGTCTTCGCAATTTTATGTACTATTTATTTATTGCACCTACTGTTTTGTCTAGGTATCTGCCATTCGCGTTCACACTTTCAGTATGCGAAAGTGTGACAGCGGTCCCGGGCTTTTTATTTATTACTTAACAGTTTCATGGCAGTCCACGGCTTTTTATTTTTTACTTTTTAGTAAAAAGTAACTAAGACATTAGGTATCTGCCATTCGCATTCACACTTTCGCATACTACAGCGGTCCCGGGCTTTTTATTTTTTACTTAACAGTTACATGGCAGTCCACGGCTTTTTATTTTTTACTTTTTAGAAAAAAGTAACTAAGACATTAGGTATCTGCCATTCGCATTCACACTTTCGCATACTACAGCGGTCCCGGGCTTTTTATTTATTACTTAACAGTTTCATGGCAGTCCACGGCATTTTAATTTTTACTTTTTAGTAAAAAGTAACTAAGACATTTATCTGCCAATTAACTCATATCATAACTCTTAACTGACTAACATAACCAGTCGATTCACATTTAAGGTAAAAGCTCGCGAACACTTACATAAGAAGTTGGCAGACTCGTCACACAATTAATTTGTTATTTTTCTCCGTCTATGTTTTTTTATCCTTATCTTTCTTTACTTTGTATATTTTGTTTGTATGTATGTATACAAAGTTGATAGGACAAAGGGGCTTTCCTTTGAACTGCCTATACTATGTACCATTTTCAAGCTCTGTACCAAACATCAATTAAATAGGAGCAGTAGTTTAGTCGCAAATGATTTTTTAAGTTTTTGCCCCGTTTGAACACAATGTATCTATCGTATCAGCTGATTATGTCGCCGCCGCCCGCGCCACCGCCGGCCGCCCGTTTTGACACGAGATAACACACGCCGCTCCGCGCTCCGGCGCGCGTGACGTTGCCGCTTTGTTACATAGGTATCTAAGCTCAGTTTAATTTATTTACAAAGGATGGTTGTGTTTCTCTGATTTGTAAGCTAGATAGTTTGGTTGAAAAAAAATAACTCATTTTTGGTGCTTTTTAATTTTATACCGTATCGAATTAACACTAAACACGTATGGTATAAATAGTGTAATTTAATGCCCATATTTCGTCTTCGCAATTTTATGTACTATTTATTTATTGCACCTACTGTTTTGTCTAGGTATCTGCCATTCGCATTCACACTTTCAGTATGCGAAAGTGTGACAGCGGTCCCGGGCTTTTTATTTATTACTTAACAGTTTCATGGCAGTCCACGGCTTTTTATTTTTTACTTTTTAGTAAAAAGTAACTAAGACATTAGGTATCTGCCATTCGCATTCACACTTTCGCATACTACAGCGGTCCCGGGCTTTTTATTTTTTACTTAACAGTTACATGGCAGTCCACGGCTTTTTATTTTTTACTTTTTAGTAAAAAGTAACTAAGACATTAGGTATCTGCCATTCGCATTCACACTTTCGCATACTACAGCGGTCCCGGGCTTTTTATTTATTACTTAACAGTTTCATGGCAGTCCACGGCATTTTAATTTTGTACTTTTTAGTAAAAAGTAACTAAGACATTTATCTGCCATATAACTCATATCATAACTCTTAACTGACTAACATAACCAGTCGATTCTCATTTAAGCTAAAAGCTCGCGAACACTTACATAAGAAGTTGGCAGACTCGTCACACAATTAATTTGTTATTTTTCTCCATCTATGTTTTTTTATCCTTATTTTTCTTTACTTTGTATATTTTGTTTGTATGTATGTATACAAAGTTGATAGGACAAAGGGGCTTTCCTTTGAACTGCCTATACTATGTACCATTTTCAAGCTCTGTACCAAACATCAATTAAATAGGAGCAGTAGTTTAGTCGCAAATGATTTTTAAGTTTTTGCCCCGTTTGAACACAATGTATCTATCGTATCAGCTGATTATGTCGCCGCCGCCCGCGCCACCGCCGGCCGCCCGGTTTGACACGAGATAACACACGCCTCTCCGCGCTCCGGCGCGCGTGACTATGCCGCTTTGTTACATAGGTATCTAAGCTCAGTTTAATTTATTTACAAAGGATGGTTGCGTTTCTCTGATTTGTAAGCTAGATAGTTTGGTTGAAAAAAAAAAAACTAATTTTTGGTGCTTTTTAATTTTATACCGTATCGAATTAACACTAAACACGTATGGTATAAATAGTGTAATTTAATGCCCATATTTCGTCTTCGCAATTTTATGTACTATTTATTTATTGTACCTACTGTTTTGTCTAGGTATCTGCCATTCGCATTCACACTTTCAGTATGCGAAAGTGTGACAGCGGTCCCGGGCTTTTTATTTATTACTTAACAGTTACATGGCAGTCCACGGCTTTTTATTTTTTACTTTTTAGTAAAAAGTAACTAAGACATTAGGTATCTGCCATTCGCATTCACACTTTCGCATAGTACAGCGGTCCCGGGCTTTTTATTTATTACTTAACAGTTACATGACAGTCCACGGCTTTTTATTTTTTACATTTTAGTAAAAAGTAACTAAAACATTAGGTATCTGCCATTCGCATTCACACTTTCGCAAAGTACAGCGGTCCCGGGCTTTTTATTTTTTACTTAACAGTTACATGGCAATCCAAGGCTTTTTATATTTTACTTTTTAGTAAAAAGTAATTAAGATATTTATCTGCCTTATAAGTCATATCATAACTCATATCGAACTTACATAACCAGACGGTTCAGATTTAAGGTAAAAGCTCGCGAACACTTACATACGTACATTACATAGTACATAACACTTATATTCATTTGTTGTTTTTCTCCATGTTTTTTTAACTTTATCTTTCTTTACTTTGTATATTTTGTTTGTATGTATGTATATATGTATTTATTATTATATTTCGTCTTCGCAATTTTCTGTACTATTGGACCTACTGTTTTGTCTCTGCATCACCCTAAGGTAGACTGGTAGAAAATGCCCAAGGCATTAAGTCCGCCTTTGTACATTATGTGCATAAAGTTAATAATTCCATGCCATAGAACTCATTCAACCAGTACAAGGACTCTACCTACACCTTTGCACACTACGACTCATTGCTGATAAAACAACAACATTTACCCATATTAACGAACATATCATCCCTCCCTACCGATCCACCACCGCAAGTCAGATAGCATCCACAACTTGACATCGACTCTAATCCTGACTTTTGCGCCACAGACAACGCAAGACATCCCAGCAATCAGCCGACACCGACCACACTTTACTGACCCCCCATCATCGGTACGACAACTCACCTCAACGACGAATTCGCAATCCCTCGGTTCTATTGACTTCATCACCAACCAGAGCATGTTCTCGGCAGTAAGCCGACTCTGATCAGAATCCAAAACTACTTACAGATCGGACAGTTGATCGGGCAACCAACCGTTCCCTTTCTACAGTCGGTCAGATTTTCTACTGACCAGTAACATGGTTCAATAACGATCTCGCATTGTTACGTATTCATCTTAAACTACCTCACGTTCCGTTTTATTTATTTATAATTAAGAAGGATAGTTTAGGTTGGAGTGTTTGTTTGCCATGATTATCAATGACAATTTGTTATAATCATAGATTTATATTTATTTATTTTTCATGTACACATTCACTTTGCATGCACTTAGTCCGTATTGTCTATTGCTAGCAATTAGTATGTAAAATGTTGATTGAAAGAATTATGAATGAAGTCAAGAGGAAGTATGTATGTGTGTATATGTGAAATTGGTAGCAATTAGTGTGTAAAATGTTGATTAAAAGGGTTATGAATGAAGTCAAGGGGAAGTATGTGTGTGTGTATATGTGAAAAGAAGAATGATAAGAGAACGTTGTAGAAGAATGTTGTGAAACTTGTGAACTTGTAATAGTTTAAGAATATATTTGAACGTATTTGTATAACTTTTATTATGTAACATACTACACTTCTGGACACATCTATTGGCCCACCTTGTATTTTCAGTTTCGTTTGGTCCTAGCTAAAATTTTATATTAGGTCGAGCAAAAAGTTTTTATGCAGTTTTGAACCTGGCACATTCACAATTTCATTCAATAGTCTTTTTTTGAATTTCGAACACAGAATTTAAAGAAACAAAAGACAATTTGGAGCTTGTTTGTTGATATCAAACAATCGAATACTAAGAAAACTTGGTTTTATTGGTTTACTTGGATTTAATTCTTGAAAAAGTGATTGATATCTTTGGTTTTGCAACAAACATTACTTATTCTTAACATTAAGGTGAGGTTCTATCAATAATCTATGGATACTTCACCTGAAGTCGCCGCCCAAGCTGTGGCACTTATTCAGGCCGGACACAGCCAAAGAAACGTGAGTGTTCAACTTAATTAAGTCGATCTGCGGTCCGAAGTGTTTATCGGAGGTACCTAGAGACTGGCGGCTTTGTTCGTCGCCAAGGAAGGCCACGATCTCGGGTCACAACTGAAAGGCAGGATCGATTCATCGTGACGACCAGCTTGAGAAATCGTCACCTTACCTCCATTGAGATACAAAACCAACTTCGCGACTTCCACGGAGTATCTGTGAGCGCTGGAACTGTTCGGAGAAGGTTAAAAGAACGCGATATGGTACCACACAAGCCAGCTAATGGGCCCAAACTAACGCAAGCCCACCGAACAGCGCGCCTTCATTTCGCACGCAGTCATTTAAATTGG
This sequence comes from Eugnorisma glareosa, assembly GCA_947578425.1. Lineage (NCBI taxonomy): Eukaryota > Metazoa > Arthropoda > Insecta > Lepidoptera > Noctuidae > Eugnorisma > Eugnorisma glareosa. The sequence goes on from OX387957.1 coordinate 45,102,398, forward strand.
ACACAGCAAGATTGGAGCCGTGTACTCTTTTCTGATGAGTCTAAAATTGTCTTACATGGCAATGATGGAAGGAAGAAGGTCTACCGACGTAAGGGAGAGCGTTTCGCACAATGCTGCTTTGAAGAGAGGGTTGCTTATGGCGGTGGCTCATGGACTGTCTGGGGCGGTATATCCGCGAGCGGCAAAACTCAACTTGAGGTTGTTACAGGACCACGGCTGCCAACATTAAATGCTGAAAGATACATTCGTGAGTGCTTAGAACCTCACGTGATACCATACGCGGACTATGTGGGCCCAAATTTCCTTTTTATGCATGATAATGCAAGAGCCCATGCGGCCGGCATCGTCAGGGATGTGAACATCACAGTTGGACTGGCCAGCCAGAAGCCCAGACATGAACCCCATTGAGCACATGTGGGACGAGCTAAAAAGACGTGTTAAGGCTCGTCAGCCAGTTGCCCAGACGATGCAGGAGTTGAAAACTGCCATAGAAGAGGAATGGGAGATGATCCCTCAAAATTTCATAGAGCGGTTGATAAACTCTATGCCTAATCGTATGAGAGCTGTGGTAGATGCCCATGCAGGCAACACGCGTTATTAAATTAAACCTTTATTTGATAAAACATGTTTTTTATTCAAAAATCAATTGCCTTTAACAAGGCGCATATCCTTACTTATTAGGCGTAGCTCCATGTCGTATGGTATTCTGAATTCAAATTTAAAACAATACGATCGAAAAAGATGGTAAAATGTATCAGGTTTAAAACTGCATCAACAGTTTTTGTTCAATCTAGCAATCATATTTCGGTAGGGGCCATCGAAACCTAAACTCTAAGGTGGGCCAATAGATGTGTCCAGAAGTGTATATCACACTTATCAATGACACTGACACACAGAGTATTTATTTTTAGGTATTACTATTATTTTTTTATTTTCGATTTATTGTTATGATCAAGCTCGTAATTACTTTCTATGTAACAATATTTACAATAATTTGTTATCTTAACTAATAGTAATAATATATGTAAGTATTTTTGTTCAATCTAGCAATCATATTTCGGTAGGGGCCATCGAAACCTAAACTCTAAGGTGGGCCAATAGATGTGTCCAGAAGTGTATATCACACTTATCAATGACACTGACACACAGAGTATTTATTTTTAGGTATTACTATTATTTTTTTATTTTCGATTTATTATTATGATCAAGCTCGTAATTACTTTCTATGTAACAATATTTACAATAATTTGTTATCTTAACTAATAGTAATAATATATGTAAGTATACCTACCTACTGCGTGAACGAAAATGAATGAAAATAAGATGATTAGAGAGAGTTATGGTTAAGTGGAAATATATTATTTGTTATTAAAATCTAACACATCCACACTAACTTAATATTTATTTAATTCAGTTTATTTATTAATATTAAGTAAATATATTTTAATGTAATTAGGCTACTTTGATTTTAGAAAAGTTTAGTATAATCATGTATACGTATTATTAGGCTACTTTGATTTTAGAAAAGTGTAGTAAGTAGGTATAATCATGTATATGTAGGTACGTAGACGTAGTTTAGGTGGATTAGGCCTCTTCGGGGGGATACCACATAAAAAAAAACCCGCCTGAAACCTTACCTCTCCAGGTGGTGTGGAAAAAGGTTTGTAGTTATCTGTAGTTTTGGATATACATTATTTAATATAGAAGTAGGTAGTTTAGTTATGATTTAGTATTATGTAAATCGAGTGGTTTAGGTGGATTAGGCCTCTAATGGGATACGCCTGTAGGGGATACCTTGAAAAAAAACGCAACAGGAACCATATCAGCCATATCAGTCCGGTCATAGGCCCTGTTGTCTACGGTCGCGTTTACTTGAACCCGCTGTCGATTTTAACAATCAACCAGTGTTCCTCAAAGTTACTTTACGTCTGTCTTTAAAATAAAAGCTAGTAACAAGGAAAAATAATGGATGGATTGAAGAAGTGTGGCATCTGTGACGATCAGCTGACTGACGGAGTGCGCTGCTCAGTATGCGGAAATGAGTTGCATTTTCAATGTGCAGGCATCACTGAAGCTGGCCACCGTAAGCTGGGAGACAGGAAGCTTACATGGCGATGCATGAAATGCAAGCAGACGGGCTCTCTTCATCCACCTAGCTCTCCAATGTCTTCGAGGTTGGAACCGGAATCGGCAGTACTGATGGAGATTCGGGCGTTGGCAGCAAAGTTAGCTCCTTTGGAAGGTCTAAAAGACGAAATCCTGGCATTAAGGAACGAATTCGCCGACATGAAATCCTCTCTGACCCAGCAATTCAATGAAGTGGTCAAGGAGTTTAATACAAGAATAAGTGGCATGGAGCAGCGTGTTACTCAGCTGGAAAAAGTTCAGGGTCAGGTTGATCAGCTTCAGGCGCGTCTGGATAAACTGGAGGAAGAGTCTGATAATAAGGATCAGTGGTCGCGGATGAACAATGTGGAGGTGAAAGGTCTGTCTCCATCAAATAATGAGAACCTGTTCCAGATAATATCCAGTATTGGTGCAAAAATTAATTATCCCATTGCCAAAAGTCAGATCAACTTTATTACTAGAGTGCCTACGCGTGAAAAGGATCATATAAAGCCAGTAGTGGTCTCGTTCTGCAATCGATATGTTAAAGACGATTTTGTTGCTGCAGCCCGGTATGTTTCAAAGACATCGCCACTAACAACTGGCCAAATCGGATTAGCAGGAAATCAGAGAATTTATATAAATGACCACCTGACGATGAAAAATAAATTACTGCTATCGAAAACCAAAAAATTGGCTTCCGAAACGGATTTCCAATATGTATGGGTCAAACACGCAAAAATACATGCGAGAAAAATGGATACAACCCCAGTAATGATAGTGAAATCAGAAAAGGACCTTTCAAAAATTATATAATAATAACTATTAACTTTAATCCAACAGTGTTTACATATTTTGTTAGTTGTGCCTACAAGAAGTTTGAGAACCGCAAGCCGTTGTGTGCCACTTGCGTTTTCCTAATTGTTCTGTGTCATTACACGATGTTACTGAGTAAGTTTCTTAAAAAATTAACGCATATGAAATTATTGTATCAAGGTAATTTTGACTTAAATGCTTTCTCTTTAAGGTCTGGTTTCGAATATTGTGTCGTGTCTGTTATTGCCCTTTTGTGCTGCCAGCAATCCTTATCTTGCCACCGCTCGTCACCTTTTGTTTCTATTGAAAGCACATTTGGTTTATGCTTTTTAAATTTATTTATATTTGAACACTGTGCTCTGCTGTGCATAATACATTATTGTAAGTTGTTGCCTTCTACCTCCTTTATAATACTTTATCCAGAAATTGAATTCTTCTTATACTTTTTGGTGCGTAACGTAATTTTGCTTGCCCTTTTTAAATGTTTATTTTATTCTGCCGTAGATTTTATTAGTGATGGCTACTCTTAATATATACTATCAAAATGTGCGTGGTTTGCGTACGAAGACGAACGATATATTCCATAAAATAGCTCTTAGTACATATGATGTCATTGTGTTTACGGAGACATGGCTTGTGGATGATATTTTTAGTAGTGAGATGTTTGATGGTCGCTATTTGGTGTGGAGGCGTGATCGTGATTACTCTCGAACCTCTCAGAAGCGGGGCGGTGGAGTTTTGATAGCGGTAAGAAGTGAGCTTACTGTTGTCGAACGACATGAATGGCGAAGTTCTGCCGAAGACATTTGGGTCTCGCTTATTTTAAAAAGATCTAGGCCTGCGGTAAATTATAATTTGCACATTTGTGCCCTATATCTTTGTAAACAAAACCTTGGTAATTCATATTACAGTCAATTACATAATTTTAGTGTAAATGCTAATCACTTAATCTTGACCCACCCATTGGATAAATTCATTATTATGGGTGATTTTAATTTTGGGAATAGTGTAGACTGGATAAATTCTGAAGGTAATGAACTGATCCCGCAGAATGTATCATGTAATTACATAAGCGAGTTTTTTGATGGAGTTCTCACTTCTAACCTATCCCAATATAACGGTGAGAGAAACAACAATGGTAGATTAGTTTTTTTCTAATGACCCGGTCACTGTTACTGAATGTCATGATCCTTTGGCCTTACCTGTAGACCTACATCATAAACCATTGACGATTACTGCCGACTTTGTTGAGATTCATAAACTCGCTGATAAATCGACTAAGAAGTATGTATTTTCTACGGGTGACTACACAGAGTCTGAACTGGATGAAATCAATTGGAATGAGTTTTTACTTGGAGATTCGTTGGAGAGTGCTGTTGAACTGTTCTATAATAAATTGTATGAGCTTAGAGACAAGTATATCCCAATTAAATCAGTTAGACAATCATCTTATCCGCCTTGGTATAATTCTGCTTTGGTAAAAATACTGAAAGAGAAATATAAATATCATCGCAAATTCAAAACGTATGGTAATATGTCCGACTTTCACTCTTTCTCGCTCTTACGGAATAGAGCAGTTAGCTTGGAGAAAACTTGTTTTAATACATACATGGATAAAGTTGAATCCTCGATCATCGAAAACCCGAAATCTTTTTGGACATATGTGAAGAGCAAAAGAAACTCAGGTACTTTTCCTAAAGTAATGCATTATGGTGACAAGACCGCGGGTACAGGTGAAGAGATCAGCAATTTATTCGCAACATATTTCCATTCAACTTTCCAGGAACCTGATCCTGTGCCCGCTACTTCCGGTGGCAATAGTGTTGAAGATAGTGTGTCGTGCATCGGTTCGATTAGTGTGTCTCTTTCTCAAGTTTTAAAGTTATTAAAGACCTTAGACCTCTCCAAATCTGGCGGTCCTGATCTTATACCTCCAGCATTTATTGTAAATTGTGCCGACAGCCTTGTTGTACCACTGTGTATTTTATTCAAGCGGTCACTTTCAGAAGGCATAGTTCCAAAAATCTGGAAATCAGCATTCGTTACCCCAGTTTTCAAAAAAGGTAATAAGTCGGATATCTCTAATTATCGACCAATATCCAAGATATGTTTATTCTCCAAAATCTTCGAACGCATTGTGTTTACTGAAGTATACGCTGCTATGAAATGCAACTTTGGTGATGAACAGCATGGTTTTCTTAGGAAGCGTTCCACTACATCTAATTTAATCTTGTCCCATGAATTTATATCCGAAGGTATGGAACAGCGTGCACAAGTTGACGTTATTTATACTGATTATAGTAAATGCTTTGATCGTATTGACCATAGACTGCTCTTAGAGAAGCTATTAAAAGCCGGAATACACGGAGATTTGTATCGTTGGTTCTCCTCTTATATTGAAAACAGGACGCAGGCAGTGGTACTACAGGGGTACACATCTGGATGGAGTTCTGTCCCCTCTGGGGTTCCTCAGGGTTCCATTTTAGGATCCCTTTTATTTACTCTCTTTATTGCTGACGTGAAGCACTGTTTTGAAACTTCTTATATTTTGCTTTATGCTGACGATATGAAAGTTCATAAAATTATCCGGAACATATCTGATACACACCTGTTACAAAATGATTTGAATAGATTTGAGGAATACTGTAGACGTAACAGGCTGGAACTGAATGTTTCAAAATGCTTCCACATGACTTTTACTCGTCAGAAGTCTATAATTGATTCTACATACAAGCTTTACAATACCAATATAGGCAAAGTCAATAGTATTAGGGATCTTGGTATTATACAAGACAGCAAGCTACTCTTTGATCAGCATATTGATAATATAGTAAATAAGGCGTCAAAAGCACTTGGATTTATAATGAGAACCTCAGCATGTTTCCGATCGCTAAAACCGATCAAAATATTGTATTGTTCATTCGTACGCAGCCACCTTGAGTATGCATCACAAGTCTGGAACCCTCAATACGGGATCTACAAGTCTCGTATTGAGGGCATCCAGAGAAAATTTCTTAAGTATCTCGATTACAGGGCAAAGCAAGTATCTGTTGATTACACTCACCGATGCAGGAGGTACCATTTTCTACCACTTGGCCGTAGACGTCATATTAACGATGTATGCTACTTGCTTAATATCGCAAATGGTTCAATCGACTGTCCTGAACTGGTTTCAAAATTAACGTTGCGCACTAATCAGATGGGACTGCGACAACGACCACTCTTACATGTACCTTTTGCGAACACTAATTATAGGCGTAATGCATACTTTCCGAGAGCCAGTCGCAGTTTTAACGAAGTTTCTTGTGAACCCGGTATTGATCTATTCTGCACCAATGCAAGCACAGTAAGAAAAGTATTGGCAAAGCAATTTTTTGTACAGGAGGCACCTTCTTGCTCTTGAACCACCTCTTGATATTAATCAGTAATTTGACAGTATTGTTAGATTATTTTGTCATAAGGAACTAATATTAATATTATTATTTTTTATATTATTATTTTTAACTTTTTTTTTATGTTTCTATCTGTGGAGGCTTGTTATTAGCAATTTAATTATATATTCTTGTTTCTATTATGTTATTAGTCTGTAAGCCTTCCTAAAATAAAAAAAAATAAAAAATAAAAAAATATCTGCTGGTAGCGCGGAAAGTGATTTTAGAACTCTTTAACTACCTAATAACGAGTAGTTAGCTGTAGTTGTTTTCAATAAACACAATTTCACAACGTAGATTGTTTCAATAATTCTAGAAGTGTTGTAGGCATACCTACCTACCTAATCCGCTGCAAATATTTATCAGCACGTTGGCGCTGTGTCACCGATCCTGGCTGGGTGCGTGCGAGTGCGAACGAAAGCGCGCGTGGGCGCCACCAATCATGCCTGCCCTGCGTCCCAAGACCAGCTGCCAGTCGGCCACGACCTACAAGGCAGGCTACATGCGGTGCCGGGCAGCACGTCGCGCGAGTAAACACACCATCATTGTCATCTTGCTTCATCGTCGTGTCAACGCTCTGAGGAGTTTGTGTACGAAAGCAAGTGTGTATGATGAGGATTACAACAAAGAAATAACTTCCCTGGACTCGGCAGCTGCAAAGGAAGTAGAGACGGTAGAGGAAACATACTTCCAAGGTCCTAGCGAAATTTGATTTTAGTTTAAAGCTCACAAGTCCCGCAACGATTACAAAGACAGCCAACTTGCCAGAAAACAGCCAAAACAAAGTTCCCGCCCATAGAAAATAAATAATTAAAAGGTAAATTTACAGAATACTTACTTATATTCCATTCATAAATCAATGATAGACACAGATGAATATAGTACAAAAATTCTATTACCTTCAATAGAAACAAACCCTATGCTTTGATCAAAAACCTGCCCATCACAGAAGCCAGCTATGATAAGGCTATAAGGATTTTGCATGATTGATAAAAGTAATAATAATAATAGTAAGTAGGTACCTACCTAAGTAGTTATAAAACATACACAGCCAGTAGTTTAAAAATATTGGGTCAGTGGTTGCTGATTGTCTGTGTTAAGAAGTCATGAACCTCTATTGTTGTTGATGTTACTCTATTATTGTTTTCTGTCCTGCAAATTAGATGCGTACACATCAAAGGCCAACCAGCTTGATAGAGATAAATGGACCACTGAGCCTGGAGGAGTATTTGGAGCGGCGAGCACCAGCATTGGAGAATGCTGAGCCAACCACAGCCAGCTACAAGGGTAACTGCACTCATCACAACTTCAGGAGACAGACGGCAGACCAGCCATCATACAGCTACTGCTGTAAGTATAGCCACAAATTGTACACTTGCAAAACTTGTCAAATGCTACCAACCTACGGTTGAATGCATGAAGTTCATCATATAATATGTTGAGGGGTACATACACATAAGGGAAATGCAAATTTCACTTTCGGTGTGCAGTTTGCAGAGGGCTAAACCACTTTCTGTTACACTGTTATAATATTGCACCACCTGTAACATTGACAAACAATGAGTTTTTCCCACCACCAGCAGATTACAGGTTTCACTGGTAACATCAACGCTAACAGGACTAACACAATAGCTAGTACCTACTATACTAACATAATTGATCTTTTACTCAATCAGCGATAGAAAGCGTATTCCATTACAAATCCACTCACTAAAAACACCATACAAAACTGAAGTGAACTGTCACGGGTTTGAGATAGTTGATAAATTATTTCAAAACAGGATAGACATTTCCAGAGTGATCATTTGACAAGTTCAATGTACCCAGTGAAATATAAATAATGTAGGTACTCAAATTATCTGGTGTTTTTCCAGACAATGCAGTCCAGAGTCAGCAGCCGATGTAGCTGGCAGAGCAGTCAACCAGCACATACTAGATCATTACAGCAAAACAAAACACAGCTCAATATTAATCAACACCTATTTTGGACATATTGTTAAAGGCAGCCTGCCTTACAATTTGGCACAACAACCATGTAATAAATAGTATTACATGTCTAAATAGTAAAATTACTTTTTATCAATAATTAAGAAATTAATGTACAAATGTAGCTACTTATAATTTCTTTCACTCGATTCATAATAGGTTTTACTATGTATGCCTTAGAATTAAATACATTTAGGTAGGTCTAAATTGTGATAGATATTTTTTAAGTAGGTATTAATGAGTATGATAATAATGACAAATACCTATGCTGCAGATCTCAATAACAGATACAAAATGTTTGATTGTTGAATAAGATTCCTTAGCTAATTATTTTAAATAAAATTTTCTAAGTATTTAATGTGCTTCTCAAACAAAGTTATATTAAAAAAAACCTAATGTGTTATTTACCACACCCAATGCACAAGATTAAATAAAGTTTTACACAAATATCTGCGAATTTCTTATGTTAATCACTTATACATTATCATCCCTAACTTTAGTAGGTAAGTACTAAACACATTATATAATTCACACTCATAGCTTTCCAGTGATAGGTCGCAGGTGCTGATTAGAGCGAGAGGCCGGGGCCTGTGAGGTTCGCAAACTGTTGTTAAGATTTTGAAAAATCCTTTTAGCTTTCCTCAAACGTGATGATACCTACCTACTACCGTATCCGTGGTACCGACCCTCTAAAACTTATTTATCATTATGTACCGACCCTCTAAAACTTATTTATCATTATGTACCATCATCAGCCTTTAAAATCCGCACTATGTAGGTACGTAAGCCTCCTTCAATGGCCCATGATAAATCCCTTCACCTCATATTACCACGCTTGGCAGGCGTATTGGTGTACCTAATAAGGTATGTACCTACTCAGATATATGCTGATCCCCATTCCCTGATGTAATTCTTTAGTTGTTTCTACGATCCACCGAAGGAAATGGAGGAGTCTATTCCGTTGAAACAAAAGTGAGTTTCAAATTGAGTAAGAATACCTACTTAATGAAGGGATGGTATTTAAAAGTACTTCAATTTATTCCCATTTCATTTACCTAATTTTGCCTGTGTTCCACCAAATATACTGAATGTGCACCAAAATATGTTAATTAAAATATGTCATAACGAGCATCTATTTAACAACTGTTGCAAATTTGTAAAAATAGTAATACACCTAATTTTAAAAACAAGCATTTATTTTTTTAGTTTTACTTCAGATAATGCACTGCAAAATGTATTTGAATCAAACACCAATTAATGTCCAATGTAGCTTTATTAATAAAAAAATTAACACATTATTTAAAAATAAAATGTAATGCTTACTAAAAATGTAAAATAGTTATTGTTACAATAGAATATTTGCAGCGCACTACAATAAAAAAGTGTTATATCTTGGTGTTATATCTTGGTGTTAATTTGGAATTTGTTTGATGTAACATATTTTGTTGGCCGAGTAGTTTAATTATAGTAAAACAATTAAACGGGTTTAAGATCAATATTTTAGAAATGCATACATAGATGTACCTTAAGATTTTTGGTGAACACAAAAATATTATCCTTAATGAAGTAGTTAATTATTACGATACGAAGTAGGCCTTGTTGCTCTCGAGCTATGAAAATAATGTTAATAGCAAGCATACTATTATTCAATCGTTTGGTTATCATTTTTAGGACATTTTTAAGACATCGAGCAATAGTAGGTAGACCAGAAGCACCGTTGGACCCAATATCTGTCCCCTCTCCTATGATCGTGTAAGTAGGTAAGGTACGCGTTCCGTTTAAGTCTAATATCTGTCCAAGATCGATCAACATGTTGGTATATTGGATCCATACCATATCTTGTATGTAGTCATTTATTAAACTATTTAATTCAATGCTTGTAGCCAACTAAGTACCTAGGAGGTGCAGACCCACCGTATACGGTATATACGACTTTATGGGCGGCATGGGCACCGGGCAGTGTTGCCAGAAGGTTACATTTCTTACATTTTTCGTAACTTTTGACCCCCTCGCGTAACATGTAAGTAATTTTTATATTTAAGGCAATTTTCGTAACTTTTGAGAACAACGAGATTTGTATTTGAGATTATTTTTTATACAAGATTTTTTCTGCAAAAAGTTTGCGAACGCATCCATAGTGAACGCACCTAAAACTGGCGCGTCTAAAAAGTATTTCACTCCGTTACGCACTCAGAGATGGCTCTGAATGGAACGCGCCATGACAAAATGAAACCTATTAGCATGAATTAAAACTTAATTTTGCTTGAGCGTGTGCGCGCACGTTTGCGGCTTTGTGGTTTCGTAGTTAAAATAAACTAGCTACCTACAAAATAACTAGACATGGCTGATTGTGATTTGTTTTGTTTCGTTGTTTTGTTGTCGTACAACTGTGAGAAAAGTGCGTGAGTGAAGTTCCGGTGATTACATTTATTGTTTGGTAAGTTTAGCGTTAAATCTTTTTCAAATTATCGTGATACAAGGATACGAGTGCTTAGCTTAGATGTATTACTAAGTGCCTATTGATAATGATACGATAATAGGAGCGAGCATCTCTTATGTGTTTGAATAACTTCTCTTTGCCCATTCCGAAATCAATCAAAGTTTCGTAAATTTAGGTTATTATTGTCAAGGCTCGAAGAGCCGTAGCCGTGTACGTTATTTACTACCGATTTGTCAACAAGTAGGTACCTTTTTCAGAAACCTCGAGCCCCTTGTCCCCTTGTCGAGAAACTTGCATACGAAAGTGCCAGGCCCATAAACCAAAAGCCCAGCAGCAGTCAACTAATCATCTTTTGGCTGAAACCAGCAGAACGACAGGGTGAGACTACATTCTACTATCAGCTGTTAGTTAATTCAGTTACTACAAGGAGTGGAAGGGACATCGACGCGCAATCGGTTACCACGTATTCAGTACATCATTCTGAACGGGACATAGAAATTTTTCATCGGTTATTAAAACAGCTGTTCCATACATTTTGACCGTGTAGGCCATTGCACTTTTGTGTACAACTGTTTTTTTTTATTAACCACTGAAATATTTCTCGGGAATTATTACCTACCTATTATTTACGAGCTTCCGATATTTCGATGATATTGATATTACTAGATTATTTTATTGCGTGAGGTACGTATTTCATTTAAAATTCTAAAGTCTTGTTAATACGTCATTTAGGTAGGTACTCTAGAGTAATGATTACCCACATAACCAGTAGGCAGGTAGACATCGTGCGTGACGATTATATTTTTTTTTGTTTCCGTGAAGATTGAAGTGGAGACTTAAATATGCCGATATTTAAAAATCATATAATTATACTACGTTATTTACAAATAAAATTGTTTTTTGAAAGTTCGCGCCATATAGCAGACTGTCAGTCAATGAGTCACATCGCAGTTCACATTACGTCAATTTACTGTGGTCACTTTATTAGTAGTGGTCGATAGGTAGCTACCTACATACTGTAATTGGCGTTTGAAGTTACGTGCCATTATACATATATAAGTATAATATAATAAATTCACTAACGCTGTTTTCAAGATTATTAGTTGTCTATTCAGGACTAAGTAATCCTAGGTACCTACTTCTATGATATCTCTAACGTACGAAAGTCGCCGCCCGCTTTATTCCATCTGTGTGCGATAAACTCAGATGCGGTTTTCACTAATGCTAATTATGTAAACTATTTAATAGCATGAATAATAAATCGTGCGAAGCACGGGGCGGGTCACTAGTAGCTAGTATTATTAATTATTATGTACGAAATTCGCCGCCGGCATTTGTTTGTCTCGCTTTTCGAAAACTACTGAACCGACTTAGTTAGATGCGGTTTTCACTATCGTGTGTTCTTCACGGTGGCTTTAGTATATAATTTATGTCAATATTTTATTTGTACGAGTATGTGCCATAGTGTTAAAACTTCTGAATGTTTTTTTTTTTTTAACATTTTGTGTGAAATTATAGAAAAAGAGCTTTATATAGTATAAAATATGGTATGGTGTAACCTGATACGAATCTCATTTAAGTATTTAAACAAAAGTCGCCGCCTGCGTCTGTCGGTACACGATATACTCGAAAACTACTGAACCGATTTAAATGCGGTCCCTAACGTATAGCTTACTGCTTTGTGGTGGTTTATATACTAAAATTAACCATTCATGATAAAAAATTATTTGCTTGTCTCATAATTCGAGCGAAGCACGGGGCGGGTCGTTACTATTTATACATAAATAAAGCTATCGTCCTTTTCGTAATGGAAATAGATTAAAAAAAATGTATATGTACATATGAATGTATTGTTTGAATGAGCTGTCTATAAATTTTTTTCTCATTTAAATCTGTTTATAAATTCAAACATTCCATTCGTACATACTATCTATACTAATATTATATGCTATGCATGTCGCATGTGTGTCTTATGAAGTTTTGGATGTGGTGGTATTCATTTAATTGCAGCAAGCATGGCGCATGGGTCAAAAGTAAATGTTTGAAAACTTAACAAGAAAATCGCTTTAAACTAACTAACTAAAATAACTCTGCGAAGATGGATAAATTTCTGATAAAAGGTGGAAAGTCTAACACTACAACAACAATTACAACTACAACTACAACAACTACTTCTGTAACTTCTACCTCTGAAGCTATAGCTAGTACATCCGAAAAAAAATCTAGAGACTTCTACCTCTGAAGCTATAGCTAGCACATCCGAAAAAAAAACTAAATCGAGACTTAAGACCCCCGAGTCCAGTGAAACAGAATCAGGACCACTTGCTAAAAAACAAAAAACTGCATATAATTTTAACGATAAATGGCTTTCTAATGCCCTTTACAGTAGATGGTTATTGAAAAAAACAAATGAAGGTGAATCGGTGGCTTACTGCAAAATATGTGACACCAATTTTACAAATCATAAACCTGCCTTAGATAAACATGTGGCAACGATAAAGCACCAAAATAACATGAAAACAATAGCATCCAATAAACCAATTAAAGAACTCTTCACATTCAAGCCCGAAGACCAGCTTGTTAAAAGGGCTAAATTAAAAATTTGCGCATTTATCGCAGAGCACAATTTACCAATGTCAATAGTGGATGATTTAGTGCCTTTTATGGAAAATATATTCCCTGATTCCAACATCGCAAAAAAAGTGACTTTAGGTCGCACCAAAGCCACTAACATTATAACAAAATTAGTAGCGCCGGCATGCGCCGCCGATTTAGTTAATTTAATAAAAGAGCCCGGAATTTTTTTCAGTCTCATCATGGACGAGACCACTGACAATACAGTGAAAAAACAATGTGCACTTTCAATAATATTCTATAACCGGCAAACAGAAAGCGTAGCGACTAAATTTCTTGATATTTTTGAGGCTGACTCTGGTAAAGCAGAAGATTTAAGTGCAGGTTTACTAAACTGGTTGGAAGTGCGCTCGATTCCACTTAAAAACTTGATAGGATTCGCATCTGATACCACAAACAGTATGGTTGGCGAGCACAACTCTGTTTTTTCGCACTTAAAAGAAAAGGTACCAGACATAACTTGCATAAAATGCAGCTGCCATCTCATACATCTTGTGGCCTCAAAAGCATGCTTAATGCTTCCAAGATCAGTAGAAGACATGTTAAGGAATATTGCTGCACATTTCTGTAGGAGCTCTAAAAGACAATTAAAGTTAAAAGAATTTCAACATTTTTTGGAGGTTGACTGTCATAAAATATTGAGTCCATCGAATACCCGATGGCTTTCTCTTAAAGCCTGTGTTGACAGAACTCTTGAACAACATGACGCTTTGAAGGAATATTTTCGAATAGAAGTTTTTGAGGACCCCAGCAAAACAACAGAAAACATTTTGGAAACCCTAAACAGCAAAGTGGTTAAAATTTATTTAGAATTTATGTCTTACACCCTGGAACTTCTTAATGACTTCAATAAATTGTTTCAATCTGAAAAACCCCTACTTCATTGTTTACAACCGGAAGTCGAAAAAATAATAAAAACAATAGGCTCCAATTATTTACAATTTAACTACATGAAAATCACACCTGCTTTCAAAATAGAACACGCTAATCCAAGATATTTCTTGCCTTTGGAAGCTTTATATCTGGGAATCTCAGCACAGGCATCTATAAAATAATTAGAAGATGAAAATCCTTCAACCTCCACCAGAGCTGATATAGTAAATCTGAGAAAAAACTGTCTGGCTTTCTATATTGAAGTCATCAATCAAATCAAGCAAAGGTTTGATTTTAGAGATCCAATATTTGAAACGATATCTGTTTTACATCCTAAAGAGGCACAATCATTTAAAATTAAGGATTTGTCAAAAGTAATAAAGAGGTATCCAGTTTTACAAGAGTGTCTCAATGAACAAGACCTTCACACAGAATGGCGTCAACACGCTTTGCTGGAACACAAAGAACTGGATTTACTACCAAATTTAAATGCAAATTTTAATGATTATTGGAAAGCTGTGTTCAATTTAAAGAATGTCGGGCAGGAGCCTATGTTTCCAAATATGAGAAAAGCATTCGCCCTTCTTCTTGTTCTTCCGTTCTCTAACGCTTGTGTGGAAAGAGTTTTCAGCCAGCTGAAACTTATTAAAACTGACCATCGCAACAGGTTAAATACAGACACAATAGCTGCTCTAATGACAGTCAAGCAAAATATTAAAAGTGCTATTTTTTACGAGCCTCCTAAATCACTTCTTACAAGTCATATTAAGTTATATTAACAACATAACTGTCAAAATTATTTCTGTATACCTAAAGGTTAGTGAAACGCTTTTTTTCGCATTCATTGGCTGTGCTACTAACATTTTATTTTGTTGGCAAACTGCATGTTTAGGTTTGCAACTTATAATAATAAAAATATCTATTTTATTGCAGGTGCAATGCGGAAACAAATCAACGATTTTTGATTACTGTGATTTAAACCTCAACGAGTAATAAATAACAATATTAAAAATAAAAAAACTAATGCCAGGTTATCGCTATATATTTTTAAAATATTTTTTGCTTTTTGTCTCAATATAATAAGCCAATGTAATTAATGCCAAATGTAATTAAGGCAATGTAATAAGCCAATGTAATTAAGCCAATGTAATAAGCCAATATAATTGTCAATGTTTTGTGATTTAAGAAAAGAACAAACATTAATGAAGGCCTGTAAGAAAGAGATTCACCAGTAGGTACTCAATTTAATACACACTAAAGAAAGATGATAAATCATCGTCGATAGTGTAATGAACTAAATGACGATAATGTAGTCTTTATTGTTTTTTTTTTGCATTGGGGCGTTCTTGCCCCATAATAACAGAGACTCTTACGAACAGTTGGTAGAACAAGTACGTTAAGAGGGTTCTATACGTATCGAATATTAGTAGTTAGTTCATTGTGAAACCAACACAGATGCACCACCTCGTAGTTTTGGTTCAAACTAAAATAAGTTATGTGACAGTCTACTCGTAGATAGTAACAACAGTGAAGATGGCGCTGCGAACAATTGAAACTAGAGTCTGTTTTATTATAAGATTAAATACACCATTAGACATCATATTGTCATAGATTGTTTTATATTCCGCCATTTTGCTGACATCACTCACTTTACCTACGACCTCCGACCCCAAAAACACGTAAATTAAAAAAAAAACTATAATGTAACTTTTGCAGCAAAAATGTAACATTTTAGGAAACGAAACGTAACTTACGACCCAAGGGCCCTGGCAACACTGGCACCGGGCCGTAGGCCGACGAAGGAGGCCGGCGGAGGCCCGGCACTTCGGGGACAGAAGTCAAAGATTGTTATTTAATATGCGAGCGAAGCGAGCGCGCGTCATAGAGTCGTAGCAGGTTCTAAAGAAGAAGGTTCAAAATTCACCACGTCCTACGTATAAAAAGATGGCATATTTCCGATCGCCATCCTTACAGTCACGTATTTCTCAATAAGCTGGACAGTTAGATTACTACCAACAATCGCTGACAACAACAACCAACCAACGACATACAACGATACTTTTAAGCGACACCTTCCTACCGACGAAAGATAATAAATAACTGGAGAGGGTCGTTAATCCGCGGAAAATCTTTACATCGCGATTAAAAAAAAAATTGTTGTTTGTTTGTCTGACTGTGTAACACAACTTTCTCCGAAAGGCATAGGCATGTTTTTATTTCTTTTATTTCCTTGCACTCAAAGACCACGACGGGGACGCGGACATCGACGAAGACGCGGGGCGCGGTCGCGGTCGCGATCACCGCTGGATCGACAGTCACCATCGTCATCGCCATTATCTCCGACGCCAGTGTAAGTTTCTTTTTTTACGTATTTCTTACTACTTCATTTTCTAAAAACTTTCTTGCATGTTTTGTTTGCTTTTTTAATTTTTTTTGCAGCCGACGACCTCGCACACGCGTTCCGCGAAGTTGCAGCGCTGCCGCTACGGAGGAAGTGGTGGCGGAAGATCTCGGTGGCGCTACCCGTCGTCGCGGAGGGCGCGTAGGACGCGAAGGGCGCGGACTCGCGGAGGCTGTGGTTATGTCCACGAGCGCCCGGCACCCTATATTATAGAAGAGTTAGTTTTTATACAAAATTAACCCTTTCTATTTCCACTTTTCCCACACAGACACCACTTTTAAATCGAATCGTTTTGAATTTTAGCTTAATTATGATGAATGCGGCCGACATGCACTGGCGCCGGCGTAAGTCGTTCTACTTGTGTATGTTAGTTGAAGTACTTACTCACAAGCAAATTTAACTTGTTTTAAAATGTCCATCTAGTTCAGACCTGGCGCAGATTGAGCCTGCGGCGCCACCTTGCGACGACGCCATGCATGGATAATGGAAAATGTACGAAACGCTTCCCAAGAAGGTGTTAAATACCACTGTTTTGGGAAACGTTTCGTAAGTACATTTTTTTTTGTATCGTTACACGGTAGCGGTACTATCACTAATAACGAAGGTTATCAGTTGTATCGTCGGAGACACAATGGTGGTAAATCATATCAAATACGCATGTTAAACGATGTGACTGTTGACAATCGTTGGGTGGTTCTGTATTTCAACATTGTTGTCAAAAACCTAAGATAACGACAAACACGTTATGCTAATGGGGCGATACATTAGTAGTAATGAAGCTGTTTGGCGCATTTTGAGGAATGCAACGCGAATGCTTTTTCTTGTTGTTTAATGTTGCCGGGCCGATGTCCTTTCAACAGTTGCGAACAGCCAATGGTATATTTTGTGACACATTTCACGAAGCGTGTCGATAACTACATTTGCTGGAAGACGACAATCATTGGGATTTTACACTTGCCAACGAAGTACTGAGTTCCTCTCCTCATCAAATTTGTGATTGATTTCCTATATAATTGACGACATGTTTTCCGTCGCAAGCTTCTATTCTTTGGGACAAATATAAAGATTCCATGAGTGAAGACATCTTTCATCACATTCGGACGACTAATCAAGGAAGGAAATATATAACGAGGCATTAATCAAAATTATGGATATTTGCATTCTCATTTCGAATATTCCACTGCTTAACTGTGGTATGCCATCACCTAGCCGCCCAGTAACGGATATCATTAACAGCGACGTTCAACGTGAACAACAGTTCGATGTGGCCTCTATCCATCTGTGTACTCTATCTTTCGTTGCAAATAATGAGCAACTGCTTACTGCTGGACAAAAGAACATAAATAAACTTGCTTTATAATAGTAATAGAAAAGCAATAAAATATGCATATATTAAAAAAAAAAAAGTATTTTTTGTTTGTCCAATAAAATATGCCTAATACTAAAAAAAAATGTTTTTTTCTTTGTCCTGATTTAAAACCTTAAATCCCAATTTGTTTTACCATCTGCCCCGATTTTAATCCAATCGGACATAGCAAGTGACAACACTAATAACGACCCGTACTTGATTACTTCCAACGCACCCTGACCGCGAACTTATGAATGAATTCTTATTATAGCGCCATTTTTCTATAGTCAAAAGAACCATTTTCAAGCACCGCTTCAAAATAATGTCTATGACAAGTTCTAGTGCAACATCGTAAAAGTTCATTTCTTGAAAAAGTTTGCAACCAAGCGCATATAATACCTAACCCACGAGCTAATACTGTGTCCGGGCAAAAAATTAACGAAAGGTTTTACTAGCAGCACCAGACCAACCAGGCATCAACACCGTACAGTCAGATAAGACCTACTATCCGTAAACACCAGGGAAGGAAGCATGACTTAATAATGACAACCATAGAAGCATATTAGTCCAGCCCAGTGTTCCGAAAACAATTTAAGTTGTGGTAGCCTTCAGATGCTCCGGATTACTAAGCAAGACGGTCAACAAACATCTGATCGCAGGGAAATAATAGAGACTGTAGAGGAATTCTACACAGATCTATAATAGCTCACAATCATCTGAGCCCAATGCTGCTGCTACAGTAGCCCCCGAGCAACCATAACCACACCTCAATGAGGATCTCCCCGAATTTAGCATTTTAGAAATAAAACACGCTCTCAAGCAAATGGAGAATGGGAAGCCACCAGGAGAAGGTAAAGAACAACTGCTTCTTGTGGGTCGACCAGCACGCGTAGCATGACGCGTAGGACACCACCGTAGAAACGGGTTTTATCGGCGGAAGAATCGACAAAATGACAGATTTCCTTTGTTATCTGTTACTTAATTTTTTATTAAAAAAAAACTGCTGTTCCATACATTTTGACCGTGTGTTGCACTTTTGAAATTCGTATTTATTTATTTCTTGTATTTGTAGGAAACTGCTGTTTTTTTGTTATTTTAATGTCAACAGTGGTCATGCCACACGAACACTTTGATGGGTGATCGTGTTTTGACTAATTACCGTCCTAGTGTGTTCCGTTCTGGCCCGGCCACGATGTCAAACAAGGTCATGGTTATGGCAGTAAGTGTACTGCCATAACTGCAAGTACTGTAAGTGTACTGTGTAGTGTAATGTGTGACCAAAAGGTACTTATCCGTACAGTGCTACGGATAAGTACCTTTTGGTCACATTACACACATTATTTCATGACTTATACACCATTTTCAGTGGCTGAGCTACAGCGTATCCGTCCCAGCACGCTTAGATCGGCTGAAATCCACAACTTTAATGGATGAATCGTGTCTGAGGTAAATGTAAATGTGATGTACTTTATAATAGATCTACTTATATTTAAAAAAAACCTTTCAAATCTATTTAATAGTCACTTCAATTTTTCAGGTAGAATACGCCTGACAATAATTCAATAGCAATAGTATAACTTGACAACTTACAATAACTATTCAAGTGTCTTAGGTACTTAATCTATACTAAGATTGTTACGAGGTTAAGTTTGTGAGTTTGTAGCAATCTCTGGATCTACTGAACCGATTTTGAAAATTCTTTCACTAATAGTAAGCTAAATTATTCCAGAGTGCCTTAGACTATATTTACAACGTGCCCGTGGGATAATTTCCGACAAAACGCGAGCAAAGCCGCGGGCAACAGCTATAAGCAATAGGAGGATTCCTAGGCATCCACAGGGTTGGACCGGTTAAGCAGTAGCCAGCCTCAGAGGCTTAATTGCGAGTGGCAATCTACTAAAAAAAAAAAAAAAAATGTTTAGCTGTTTACTTACTTATAGTTACATATTTAAGCTTATTATAGTTCTGTTAAGATAAATACTTATTAAGATAACAGTGCACAAAGACAATGATGATTATTATTATTACTTGAATAAAAGATCCAAATTTCGAAGAAATATTGAACGTTTTAGAAAAACCATCAAACAGTGGTTGCATATTTTTGGGCCACCATAAGAGTGAGATCCCTATAGAATTGATTAACGAGCTTATAATGACATTTCAAGCTTTGGATAACAATATGTCACTTAAAATAATTTTTCTAGACTCATGGATTTTTACCCAGAAAATTTAGGATTTTATTTTTAAAATTTATAAGCATGGAGAAAGATTTCATCAGGACATTTCAAAGATGGAGAAACTTTAACAGGGTAGATGGAGTTCAAGGATGTTTGCCTGACTACTGCTGGATGATCAAAAGGGACCATACATCACTTTTGTGTAGCGATTCATAGAAGGCAACTGCTCTCCAAATTTCAACTGTGTGGTACCAACAGGCGCAGAGAAAAATGGCTGTGACATATGGACACACTGTCAGATGGACAGGACATGATGACATTTCTATGAGGGTTATGTGTTGCCATTTGGCAATGGAACTCTAATAAGACATGATGTAATCTTGTGTAAAATAATTAACATAATATCTCATTTTAGAGGTAGGTTTTAGAAGTACAAATAAATAAATTTTACTAAAATTCTGATAAAAAGACATGCTCACAGTAATGAAACTCTTAGGTAGGCCATTTTTAATACTATCCACCTGTCTGCACTTGAACCGTATTTTGCCTAAAAAAATTAATAACAATTAAATGAAATGAACCAACTTTGAGGAAGTAACATATTATATTGTATTGTGTGTCAATTCAAATTTGCTGTGTACTTAAGTTTGCATGCTTTAATTTTAAGCAAAACATGTATGGTCTCATATGCTTTAATAGCACCTCTGTATACCATATTTTAAGCAAATAAATTATCATATCCTAAGGATGTAATAATTTTTGTAGTTTCTTGTGATTTAGTATTTTTTTTTTGTAATTAGCATATTTATATAAATAAAATTGTTTTTATAATAAGCATTCATAAATTGTAAAAATAAATAAATTATTGAACATTAGGTTTTCTTTTTTGTGTTTTACACTCAGTATTTACCAATTATACATTCCTCTTTTTCATATCCCTACCATAGAAATAAAATTCAAAAAATAATTTGATTAAAACAACATGACATGAAAAAGTAATTAATGTAAGTATGTATAGATAAATGCGGAAAGAATAAAAACTGAACTTCCTGTCTTAATTAGAATCAATCAACAATTAATCGACCAAGCTTCAGGTGTCAAATCTCAGCAACAAGTAGCAGTTCAGGAATATGGGGGCAAGCTGTCCACATTGCCAAGCACTGAACCAGCAACTGTTTGACTTTCTAAGAAGAAAAAGAACCAATATACCTAAATAATGATATGTTTTATTTAATATTGGTACCCCAGAGTGTTGGCAGCAAGACTGTATATTTGCTTCTGCTCTTTACCAGCTCCAGGATACCAGGATCACATTAATATTCATTACATGCACTAAAGCTTTTTATGACCAAACAACAACAATCAGAACAAAAATAATGCTAGAAAAATATACAAATCCACTGGTAAGGCAAAACAGCTTTTTAAAAAATTGTTGGAAATTGATGTTGAAAATAAAACTTAATTATTGTGTAGGTTTAACAGCTGAAGCAACTAAGCAAATACAATTATTATGTGATCAAGACATCTGGAATAGAACCACACGATATTATAATGGGCGCAGCAACGGTTTGTGTGCCTATAAAGTAAATTTCAAAACTTTTATATACTAATCTGTGGTCGGTGGGTCGTCATAGCGGCGGTCTATGAATGCACACAATACACATATACTTATTACATAGATATAAAATTCTAAATAAGTAGGTACGTATTGATCATTTTGACAGGAAGTGGTCTCAATTTCTTTTCTTGAACACGTCTAACGAAGGGCTATCCTGCAAGGAGAGTGAAAGTTTATCATAAAGGTGCACAGCACCAACAGTAAATGATCCATCATGACGACTTCCCTAAGCCCTTGGAGTGGGAAGGGAAACGAATAGGTGGAACGATGAGACAAAAGAAAACCTCTAGGAATTCGACGAAGCTTTTGTCGCGATTGGATTCGTAAACAAAAATGCCCATTTTAATACAGTTATAAAACAGCCTGCCCAAGCGCCAAAGCCCGCCATGCAGGAACACAACACACAACACCCTTGAATAGCCAAATCGCTGGACCAAATCACATTTTTCACAAAATGAAAAAACAAAATGGACGGTACAGACACAAAAACGAAGACGTTTTAAATACCATCCCAGATGACTGTGTTCGGAGTCGTGTAACTAAACAAAGAGTTTTAAAATGGTCGTAAATATTTTGAAATAATTGAATATTTTTCCGTGCGGATCAACCTTATAGAGAGAAACCGTTGATTTATAAGTTATAACTCTGTTTTGCCGTTTGAATTCCCATTTCCCAAAGTTGAAGTTCCAAACGAAACGACGCGGGACGCGACGCCTACCAAAAAGAGTAGAAAACTAGAAATAGCACAGACATCGTTAAACTAGAATCCATCTATGGTGGAAGCGCAATGGTGGCCCGCGAATTTTAAATTTTGTTACGTTTATTGCAATTTGCAGGTCAGTGTCAGGTTGTATGTTGATGAAAATATGAATCCCGCCAGTAACATGTATGGAGTTACAGAATTTTAATCATTCAAATCATCAGTACAACCCTTTAAGTTCATTTAACTCCATTGAATTATTTTTTCATGAAATAGTTACAGAATAGGGTTAAATGAACTTTGAGGGTTGTAATGATGATTTTAATGGTTTTAATTCAGTAGCTACATACGTGTTACTGGCGCGACTCATTTTTTATTAACATACAATCTGAAACAGACTTGCATATTGCAAAAAACGTAAGGAAATTTGAATTTCGCGGGCTACCCTTGCGCTTCCACCTTAAGGACAGTATGGAAACTATAGGGGTGATTTACGCTTACCGATCCCCGTAAAAAATAAAAACTTACCCTTTTTATTATCGATTCAGGTCGAGAATCATTAGTATAGACATAGAAACTTATAGTCAGGAACCCAAATATAAAAATTGCAATGGCCCTGGTATCTGATATGGATGGTATTGGTACTTAGACGCATGAGAAAAAAAAGATTTTTGTTTGTTTTTTGTATGGGAGAAAATATTTAAGTAAATTTTTTTAAACTGAAGGGCTGGTGCCCTCACGAGCTATTGTATTATACACGGCGATCAAGATGACATCTAATTTATGCGCCGTTGGTTGCCGCTTTGCACGTAGCAACTTTTAAATTTTGAAATGTGTTTTTTCAAATCACATCAATCATTTTTCAAACCACGCGGTTAAATGAAGTTGCCGATCGATTTGCTTAAATACTATCGTTATGGTCCAAAGTTCGGTCCCTTCCCTTGGTCATTTTTGATTCTGTTGACATATTGTTTGACATTCTGAGTTTGGCTAAAAGGTCTCTGGAACCAGGCCATAAAACTAATTAAAAAAAAAAACATTCTGAGTCTGTCTGTCAAAAACTAAAAACTTACGAAACACTTCTGTGGAGAGCTACTAATATCTAATCTGTAGTAAAGAGTGGAACAAGGATGTCCGATCTGAATTTTATTCTCTAGGGGAATTCCCGAAGTGTTTCTTTAGCTGATCTTTTAATCTATATGTCCCTCAACTTCTCAAACAGCCACCACAGCAACCGTGAATTCAGACCAAGATTCCAACTCTGATTCGGAACATGATCTAATTTTGTAATAATAACTTAAATATTCTCATAAAAACTTCTTTTTTTTAATATTTTGGTTGATTTTATCTTTGGTGCTCTTGTATCAAAAAATAAACTAACTGGAATGATTACAAACAAAATCTTGATATTGTAGCAGCATGCGGACGACTGGACGACATCACGACAGCGCGCACGCCGCTACACTGAAGGATCGAGCCGGGCGCCGCGCGCCGCCACATAATATTTATAACCTCAGACGTAAATTCGTTCGCTGGAATATTGGCAGAGGGCGCGCGCCGCGCGCACATTATTGTACCAATGTTTTAAGGTGGATGCGCAAGGGTAGCCCGCGAAATTTAAATTTTCTCAAGTTTATTGCAATTTGCAGGTCAGTGTCAAGTTGTATGTTGATGAAAATATGAATCGCACCAGTAACACGTATCGAGTTACAGAATTATAATCATTCAAATCATCAATACAACCCTCCGAGTTCATATAATCTCAAAAAGTGACTTTTTCATGAAATAGCTACTGAATGTGATTATATGAACTTGGAGAGCTGTATTGATGATTTGAATGATTATAATTCTGTAACTCCATACGTGTTACTGGCGCGATTCATATTTTCATCAACATACAACCTGACACTGACCTGCAAATTGCAATAAACGTAAGAAAATTTAAATTTCGCGGGCTACCCTTGCGCATCCACCTTAACTGTTTTCTGATTGGCTGTTAATAAATTCTAGATTATACTTAGTTATCACTACTTGTGCCTATGTGATTGTGTATGTAGATAGGCCATCAATAAATAGATTATGATCATCAGTTTGTTCCTACATCAAACACTGTTTTATTTCTACCTAACTGTTAACGTCGCTAAAATATCAAAAAACCGTTTGAAAATAAACTTTATCTCAAAAACATAGAGTTCGTATTACTTTAACTCAATAAAAAGGAGAAGATAACTTCAGAGCGAGAAAGCGAAAAGAGTGGATTGTGTCCTTGTCTAACAATTGCCAGTAAACAAAAAATATAAACATTTTTTTCATACTGTAATCGGAAATCACGTTGATAGCTAAACTAGCAAATAAATCGTAACGGGATTAATTTAAGGTGGATGCGCAAGGGTAGCCCGCGAAATTTAAATTTTCTTACGTTTATTGCAATTTGCAGGTCAGTGTCAGATTGTACGTTGATAAAAATATGAATCGCGCCAATAACCCGTATGGAGTTACAGAATTATAATCATTCAAATCATCAATACAACCCTCCAAGTTCATATAATCTCAAAAAGTGACTTTTGCATGAAATAGCTATTGAATGTGATTATATGAACTTGGAGAGCTGTATTGATGATTTGAATGATTATAATTCTGTAACTCCATACGTGTTACTGGCGCGATTCATATTTTCATCAACATACAACCTGACACTGACCTGCAAATTGCAATAAACGTAAGAAAATTTAAATTTCGCGGGCTACCCTTGCGCATCCACCTTAATATTCAAATACCAAATATTAAAATAATATTTTCTTGCGAAATTGAATTCTTTATTTACAAATTGCAATTTATGAATGCCAAAATTCATGAAACTCATATAAAAACTCTATGGTCATGAAATAAATTTAAAAAAAAAACACTAATAATATAACCGATATACTTTCGCGTTGAACTCGTATTTTTGCTTTCTCAAGTGCTTTATATTGTATTTAAGTGATATCTTCCATTTTATATAATAATATGGTAAAATAGTGTTGTGTGAAGGCGTGTAATAGTCAGGGGTTTGTTGGATGGGGAATTTCTTTTTTCGGGTAAGTCCTTTTAATTTTGTTTACAAATTACGACTAGGGTGACAATGTTCTAGATCTATAAACGGGGATCACGAAAATATGGTAAAGAATGCATTCTTTACCATATTTTCGTCGTTTGTTGTCATAATAACTCCAACTGTCGATTGATTCAACCTTTTTTTTATTCGACACAAAAGTCTTTAGTCAATTCCAAGAAGTTTAAATGATTATAGTTTTATAGTCCTTGGTCAAATTAAATACTATTAATTTATCATTAATACTTGAAATGGAATATTTACCATGTTTACTGTTCATTTTGAGTTCCTGATATTAAATATCCATGACAGTTTAAAAACTTATACTATTAATTTATTTAAAAAAAAAAACAGTATTTCTTACCAATATTTGGAAATCATAACATAACATTACGCCTGTCATCCTGGAAGGGTTAGCCAGAGGTGTACGTAACATTACACTCACATTTCGCCAATTATGGAAATCATGGCAATATCAATCAGTTTTTAAGCATAATAAAATAGTTAAGTTCATAGTCGTATGTAGTAATCAAAATAGTGCTGTAATTGATAGAAATAGCTATATTTCAGCTACTTCTGGTACTGGATTGGAAGGGTTTGCATTGATTAAAATCTACGCATCTTACTAGCACATATTCTTTATTTCGAACGTAACGTACAGAATTGACCACAAATAATATCGCAGACAACAAAACACCATAGATAAGCTAACACCCCCCTTCAATTTCAAGTTTATTTAAACAAAAATTACAATATATAAATTAATTAATAATCAATTACAACATAGCATCCTATCTTCTATCAAATAAATTTTTTCTAC
This sequence comes from Eugnorisma glareosa, assembly GCA_947578425.1. Classification (NCBI taxonomy): domain Eukaryota; kingdom Metazoa; phylum Arthropoda; class Insecta; order Lepidoptera; family Noctuidae; genus Eugnorisma; species Eugnorisma glareosa. Next base: position 45,128,839 of record OX387957.1, read on the forward strand.
CATTTCTACCAAACTTTAAATTGGTACAATATCTTAATAACTTATTTTAACATTACAACCAAAAAGACAAAAAAACTGATCAGAAAAACAACAAACTAGGTTGTTCTAAACTTATCACAAAATACATAACTTTTTACGGAAAAATACAAATTTTTCTCCACACAAAGACTTTGTCATAATATCCGCAATATTATCCTCACTTATATCGATATGTTTCGATCGTCTAGTGTTCTCATAGTTTAACATCATTTTAATTGCACTTAGATTGTCTACATAAATCACTGCGCAATAGCCTTTTTCAAATTCACTTACAAGTCCTTTTATAAATAACATTTCTGAAATACACATAGCTGCTGCAACATATTCTGCCTCTGCTGTTGAGAGGGCAACAGTCTGCTGTTTCTTGGATGACCATGAAATCAAATTTAATCCATGAAACACAGCCATGCCACTGGTATTCTTTCGGTCATGTTTATCTCCAGCCCAATCAGCATCTGCAAAGGCTGAAATACAAAGATTACTGTCTTCATTCTTCTTAAATGTTAAGAGGCCGGCGACCGATGCGTTTTTCATACAAACGTAATACCAAAATAACTTGTAAATCAAAAACATTCTTAAGGTACTGTCTCTTTATTCCGATCGAAATACAAAATATCTAGGTTCCCAATGAAATATTTTGAATGGACACTGATTTAAACAAGAGTTATGAGAAAAATAAGTTTTCTATAGAAATTTTAAATTCCTCATATCTCGTCTTTATATCATTGTCCTTTCAAAATATTTCATTGGGAACCTAGATATTTTGTATTCCAATCGGAATAAAGAGACAGTACCTTAAGAATGTTTTTGATTTACAAGTTATTTTGGTATTACGTTTGTATGAAAAACGCATCGGTCGTCGGCCTCTTAACTTTATATCTTTTGTTCCTTTCAGGTAACGAATTATTCTTTTTCCAGCTTTCCACAGATTTTCTGTAGGTTTATATGAGAATCTTCAGCAACGGTGCAGCGGTGGCTTCAAGTTGTCCCTTTAAAGAAGAAGTATTCAACTTATTGCCTAGTTTGCAGAATTGCAGCCGTTTACCCATCATCAGCATCTTCGTACTTAGATTTAATTTTAAGATTACTTACTCTTAAAAAAAAGTCAAAAATAATTACATAAAACTATACGTTTAATAATGTGTAGTGTGATTAATAAATTTATTAAATACTAAGTTGTTTGAATATGCTACAAGCATGAGCAGTGAGCACATGCTTCATCTACGTACATATTGCAGCCCTGTTTGCTTTAAAATCTCTCGACAAATGATGGATGTAACCTAATGTAGACCACCGTGAAAGAAAATAAGTGCCACGTATTCTTCACATCGTAAACCTATCCCATTACAGAGATTTTTTTGAACTTTGGCACCCTTGGCAAACGGCAAACTAAAGGTTACTGCCGCTACATTGCCGGCAGCAGTCATATGAGGGTTTTTTAATAATGTACCTAAAAATAAAGTAGGTATTTTTTTCAAAATGGCTCTGCCTTTGATGAGCAGTATGTGTAGCTTCGCCAGTCTTTTAATACCCCATAATTTTGAATAAACTGTCAAAACCCATGAAAATAGGGGGAGCGGGGTGCTAGTAAGTTAAAACAGAATAACTGCTCTGAATATAAGTACAAATATTGGACTCCTTATGAGAAAGAGATGACATCCACTCTTGAAGTTCTCTCGCTTGGAACGCCTTTGCATGGCACGTCATCATTCCAGTTAGTTTAGATAATTATATAATTTCCTTGGGTTTTGTTTAGCGCATTTCTTACAATAGCAGTCATATTATATATATTAGTCTAAGATAGCAGTTGGCAACACTGCAGCACTGACGTATAGCTGAGCATCAATCAATAAATACTGGTACCTACTTACCGCGTCGTTTTCAACCATTTTGAGTTCGTGTTTATTTTGGAAAATATCTACTAGTTACAGTAAATACAGGACAAAACAATCAGTCACGCGATATTATGTTGGTTTAGGGGCGGTACGCTCGCCCAGAGTGTGTGCAAAATTTTATACCGTCAATTTCAGTATTATATGTGGTTGTAACGAGATTCCACGAATTAGTAATACACTGGATTTTCTGTTGTTTATTTGTTTAAGTAAAATATGGTTCGTGGCGGTGGTCGCGGAGGACGGGGTATGGGCTTACGCGGTGGTATGGGGCGACCCCCGTTCAACAGGCCTCGCGTCTTGATGCTTAGGCCGCCATTCGACCTGATACTTGCTGAACCGTCGTTTCCTCGATGCAAGCCCCCTCCGGATGAATCTGCGCTAACACAGGTAAATCTAAGTTATCGCTATCGTCTTTTACGTCTCGTTCAGACGGCCATTTTAGGGCTAGCTTTCTTTATAGTAGCAGGACCTGTTTAATACTCTAATTATAAACTTACATATAAAGAATAGAATTTGGCCGCAAAACAGGTTAAGGCTCGTTCACGGGGCGAATACACGAGGCTGTCGTAATCGTGTTAGCTTCACTCACCCAATCAATCACAATCACTCACTTCAATCACGCAATCACTTGATCAACATTTCTTTCTTTCTCTCTGAGAGAGAGAGAGAGACAGCAAGAAACGTGATAGCACCAGATAACAATAAACATTTCAAATCTTTTCATATTATAAACGAGTCCATCAGTCATATTATTTCTGGTTATTGGCTATTACTCGCCATTAGTCAGACAAGAACATCGTCTGACTAATGGCGAGTACTTGCACAGGCACAACCAAGTCGCCAAAATTATTCACCAGCAACTTCCCTTGAAATATAAACTTGTAGAATTTGAGGTACGGTACCTGTGCATGTGCCCAACCCAGTTCTCCAGAAAGACCATATCACGCAAACATATTGATGTGGGACATGAGGTTGTGGAATATGAACCGTCATTACGTCCAATGACCTGATAGCCAAAAGCCTCGATGAACAGTCTTGAGACTCTTGCGTGGCGGTTGCTTGGATCAAGGGCCTGATTGAGAAGGCAGTACTCCTCGATATGGCCTGCATTGTGAGGAGCATCTCTAGAGCCCTAATCACCGGTATCTTGGACTGTACCCCCAACACCAGTGAACCACTATATTTTTTTATGTTGTATTAAGAAATAATTTAAAATGTTAAAAATGTGTATGTATTATGTAGCTTGTGTTAAGCGCAAGGTTCATTGTTTTCTAAGCTGTTGCATGAATAATACAGAAACATTTCTTAATTGGTTGAAAACATGTAAAAAGATGTGAATTGTCAAGTAAGTTTTGGTTCAACAAGTTGTGTGACAACACTAACACAGACATTAGGAACATACTTTACATAAAAGGGATTTGACTGATTCTCCCGAACAGGTGTTCATGATCTAGCTACTAAACATCGAAATCCTACATAGCACAAGTAAAGTTTTTCGCGACTTAAGACTATATAGCAGTACCCAACAACAACTGTCGGGCAGTAGCCCACCAGACATAACGCCCGTCTGGTTGAAGTATCCTCCCTTTTCTATGGGGGATGAAGAACTTTACACCCTGTTCTCCATACCCCCAAAGGAGTCAAAAATCAAATATCAAAGCATTTATTTCAAGTAGGCCAGTTACAGTCACTTTTCAACTGTCAAAACAAAGATAACAATGGAATGTAGCTACAGTTCCAGTCACAAGGCATAAAAATTGTGAATGTACTGTAGTTTCCCATTCCCTAGCATAGATCTCTATGGAGAAGAATGGGCAAGAAACTCCATGGACACTCTTTTAATTCTGCTTATTGTTACAAAACCTTGGTTACATCATTTGTGTTGAGATGGTACACTATGAGAGAATGATGTAGCAAGATGTGTACATAAGTGTCCATAGTAAAAAAAAACTTTTTTGCAAATTAAAACTGACTAAAGTTATTTTTCACTTTTTTGTGTTTTATAAACACAAAAAAGTGAAAAATAACTTTAGCTTCAAAAGTCAATGACAAAAAAACTAAATGAATCAAAACAGAAGTCACCGTTTCATCGTTTTTTTTTGTCAAAGTATTTATATTTTTCCATTTTTAGTTGTGAGAGTTCCCTCGATTTCTCCAGGATCTCATTATCAGATTCTGACCTGATGACCATAGAACCACATGGAAATTTTACCGTTTCAAACAATGAGGGTTGCCCTTAATTTTCTTGGGAGCCCATCATCAGATCCTGACTTATTCCTTCTATCATCATCTCAACAACATGAGATGATGATCACCACGCACAAATATCTGAATTGTGAGAGAGAATAGGTATATGAAAAACATTGCATGTGCCTATAAAATTTGAGGGTTGCCCTCTATTTTCCTGGAATCTCTTCATCTGATTCTGACTTGGTAAAAATGCGACCACCTCAGAAATGCTTTCGAATATATTTCGAAAACGGTGAACATAATTATATTAAAAACAATACAGAACCTTTTATTTTTTAAGTCGGTTAAAAACTGTCAAAGGAGTTTATGTGAAACATTATTGACCCGTTAACAATACATGTCATGCAGTCATGCTTATAGGCTTATCCCCAATAAAATGTAACTTTATCTAACTGTCGAAATCCGGGTGTACTGTACACATCTGCGTACCCACTCAGAGCATACAGGCGTGATGTTATGTTACGGTGTTGTATAAACAATAAATATCCATGCGATTACAGCAATCACGGGAGATTTGCTGTCTATTATTGAAAAGCTTCATTGTTTATCTCTGAAGATCAGCACCAGATCTTCACCAAATTTAAACGGGACCACCGACGCGAAATAATATGCTTCTAAACAAAAAATAATCATCAAAATCGATTCACATTTGGCGAAGCTATCGGTGAAAACACACACAAAAGAAAAATCAGTCGACTTGATAACCTCCTCCTTTTGGAAGTCTGTTAAAACAAAAAAGATAATATAAAAAAAAAGAGTATGCCGTAGCAACTAAGAGATGACTAGTCTCAACTGACAGCGCCCTTTCACGAACATGACGCATGGATCAGCACCATTCAACTCAACCATTTTGAAGGAAACTAAGGCCGCATTCCGAATTACAAAATAATCACTCACAGCGCTCACAACGATATTTTGCGTTCCGTTTTAGATATCGCGATTATGACAGCTGAGAGCTGTTATCAATTTGGAACGCTCGTGAACGCGTTCACAGTGAACATAACCCCAAACTGAAACCTTTGATAAGACCTATTTTTGAAAATGGACGATATGTTGGTTGACTCTGCTGCACATACAACCCTCCAAGTTCAATTAACCCCATTCAATAACTATTTCATGATAAAGTCACTCAATGGGGTTAAATGAACTTGGAGGGTTGTATTGATGATTTGAATTATTATAATTCTGTAACTTCATACGTGTTACTGGCGCGATTGTTATTTTCATCAACATACAAGTTTACACTGATCTGTAAATCGTAAGAAAATTTAAATTTCGCGGGCAACTCTTGCGCTTCCACCTTAGCAAAAAAACACAACCTGTGAACAGAACTGTCATTTTTGACAGCGCTCACGGTGATATTTATTTGGGGCATGGTCGGTGTAATCGCAAGATGGCGCATGTCATGACGTCATCTATGACGATTCAAGGGACATCAATATCGCGCTCACGGTAATTTGGAACGGGTTTATGGACGCTCAAAGCGATTACAGCGTAATTCGGAATGCGGCCTAAATGATCCGACACACGCGCCACCACCAGCGAGACATTTGAGTGAGCATGACATTCACTCTCAACCGCCAGAGCACATTCAAGTCCAGAAAGCACGTAGGTTTCAGTGAATGATAGCTTTCTAGTACATAATACTCACACAATTCGGGCTTTATATTTATAATACTAAAGAAATTGAATTGCAAATATAGTTGTACAATCTTCAGCAGCTCTAACAATACTATTTAATGTTATCAATTTATCCATCCTTGTCCTCGTGGAGCAGGACCGGCATTAAGCCAAGCATTTTTATCAACGATATAATCGTCCAACTTGTAATTTGCTTGCTTACATAGTGTGTGTTTAATGTATGTTTTAAATTTCGTCTCTTTGAGTTCAAGAATAATTGCACAATGGCACACTCATCTTTCATGGGGAGTGCCCCATGAAAGATGAGTCTACTTTAGCGAGTCTGAAGCCTGGCTGAACTAATTGGCCCCTATTTCTAGTACTGTAATTGTGTCTGTCACCTCTTTTACTAAAAAGATGCAGATTTTTTCTTACGTACGTATTGACAATGTACCGTCATGATGTTAATGTCCTGAAACAGTTCCCTTATAGAATCGCGAAGATTATATATGGCTCTTTTTTGCAGAATTAATATAGACTGAATGTCTGCAGCCCGTTCCCATAACAAAATGCCATAAGGCATTATACTATGAAAATAACTAAAATAGACCAGTCTAGCGATATCTACATCTGTAAATTGACGGATTTTTCTAATAGCTTATGCTGCTGAACTTAGCCGCCCCGCAAGAGATTTTAAATGTGAACTCCATTGTAGCCTTGAATCAAGCGTAATCCCCAGGAAAACCGTTTTATCTACGAATTCAAGTTTCTCTTTATTCAATATTATATCACAATCACTACTTTTAACATTCGGTAAAGCGAATCTTATGCATTTAGTCTTTTTTTCGTTTAATACTAAATTGTTTGCTGTGAACCAATCATGGACCTGAAGTAGGGCATTATTCCCGTCGCGCGTCGTCTAGATTAGTGAAGTGTCATCAGCAAATAACATCATATTTTGAGGTTGGTTTTTCAATAAATAGGGTAGATCATTTATAGATACTAGAAAGAGTAAAGGACCCAATGCCTTGTGGAATTCCCATTTTTACTTTTAAAACCTGTGAATTGACATCATTTGTTAACAAGGGAACAAAGAAATGGACATTATACTCACATACATACATACACATCAAACACAACCCTACTCTTGAGCTTCGCCCCAGTTGGGTAAAAAAAGCAGTAAGCAAAAGTGCAAGTATTTGACAGAGTGAACGATAATGATATTAATAGGTGCTAAGTCTAGATGAGATTTGTGCTAGTATTATTTATTTATTTAAATTTCATGTACAAGAGTGGTACATAGGCAGACTTAATGCCACAAGGCATTCTCTACCAGTCAACCTATTATCACCTATTAACCTAATATTACCTATTATCTGATTGATTGCATGATGCTGCCTGCAATCAATCATACTATAATATGATTGACACCATGAGGCAGGCATAGTAACCTAGAGTTTAATTAAGCCTCAAAATACAAATTGATTTAAAAAAAAACCCAAAGGTGAATAATATTTAAATATACCAATTTACAGGCACTCCTGAAGCGGCACGGGGAGTTATGCCCAACACCTGCTGAGCAGTCTGCAGTGCTGAATCTTGTCACAAAGCTGCAGACAGTGCTGGACAACCTTGTTGTGGCGCCTGGTGACTTCGCAGCATGTGTGAGTATGACTTTTTTTACAGATTTTTTTTTGGGGTGTATTGCATTAAAGGCAAAACTGCAGAATAAAAAAAGTCATTATTGATTCATGATCATTATGATTATCTTTATTACCGCATTGTCAATACTATGTGAAAGAAGTTAAGAAGAATGTGAATTGCGCTCAATCTTCAAGATGTCGCGGAAGCGAAATGTATTGTAAGTTATCGAATGAGGCATTCCTTTTCGGAATTCTTTATATTAAGTTTTGATTCCGCTTAAACCGGATTCTTCCAATATCTTAACAATTACTAACATTAACTAGTATGAAACATAATAATTATAATATGCAATACAAAGCTTTATTTAAGTTTTGTTGCGCCTCTCCACGGGGCATCATCAGGAAGTCTTGACTTCGAGTCAAAACTTCCTAAGGATGCTCTTCATTTTCGCACTTCCTGCGTGATCGGCGCAGTGCTGCATCCGGCATCCTAGCCTGGATCTAGTTAAAGTGGATTTAGAAATAAATATTTTTTATTATGTTTATTGGAATGTTGCGGTTTACTTTTTAACCGACTTTCTTCAAAAAGGAGGAGGTTCTCAATTCGGATGTATTTATATTTTATTTTTTATATTTGTTACCTCATAACTCCGTCATTTGTAAACCGATTTGAAAAATCCTTTTTTCATCTGAAAGGATATGCTTTCCGATTGGTCCCATAGAAATTTTATCAAAATCAGTTTAGAAATTTGGTTGTTTTCCTCACGTTAAAAGTCACATCACGCGACTTCGCGTGAAGGCGCTTTTATGCACATCACGCGACGTCGCGTGTTACTTGCTAGTTAAATTTGACACACTTCCCGATTTCTAATTGAGCTGAAATTTTGCACGCATGTGTATATCGCGAGACAATGCAATATTATGATGACATGAAGCTGATCTGATGATGTAGCTGGAAGGTGGCCGTAGGAACTCTGTAATAAAACGACGCAACGCCGTCGAGTTTGGACTCGTTTGATTCGTCTTGACAAGTACTTTAGTCCTAAATGGTAACCAGGGTCTGATGATGGAGCTGGAAGGTTGCTATGGGAACTCCGTTATAAAACGACGTAACCCCATCGAGTTTGGGTTCGTATAATTATCTTGTCGAGTACTTTGTCTCTAGATGGTACCCAGGGTCTGGTGATGGAGCTGGAAGGTGGTCACAGGAAGACAAAACCTCATCGAGTTAGGGCTCGTATGATTCGTCTTGACGAGTACTTTAACTAACTTCTAGTTACAATGTAAAAATTAATTCATGACAAGAACTTGTGTAGTATACAACTAAAAAGGGTAAAATAAAAAAACTTTCTGCGAAAACAAAATCGACTTCCAAAAAAACACTAAAAACGTCTGAAATAACTTGACTTTCGGAAGTCGGTGGCAAAAAAGTCAATTATACAAACAAAGACACCGACTTCCGAAAGTCAAGTTATTTTAGACTTTTTTAGTGTTTTTATGGAAGTCGGGTTTGTTTTCGCAGAAAGTTTTTTTCTCAATTATATATCTGGAGACTTTAAGTTTAATATGAATTTTGTGAAGGACTAGGAATTAGGTAATAAACAAACTTATTAAAGAATTGCGGTATTTTGTACACTCACTAGCAATGAAATGTATACACTTAGCAAAAATCAAAAGCGAATATCACCTTCTGCATTGGTTAACGTTTTACGTTTACACGAACGTGGTATTTTGGAAGCCGAACTATTACGAAATTGGTACTTATTATCTTAAAGTAGAAACCAGTTTTTCACGAAAAAACGCTTTTGACTTTTGCTAAGTGTTTAAATTTCATTGCTTGTGACTGTACTGACTTTACTTAATGGCTTGATATAATGTTTATAATGTAACTAAAAATGTTTTCAAAATATTTTGGCAGCAACTTGAGGAGGTCCGTCAAGTTGGTTCCTACAAGAAAGGCACTATGATGGCTGGTAAGAATGTGGCAGACATTGTGGTCATCATGAAGACCCTTCCTACTAAGGAGGCTGTTGAGGGCTTGTCCAATAAGGTATGATATTACTTAATCTTTCATTTCTTGTAAGGTCTTAACACACTTTTTATTGTTCGCCTAAGTTGCTCCAGTGCAAGGCAAAGGCCTCGCTTCATTCCATCCACCTTTCCCGATGTCATCTTAAATATGAATCCAGCTCGTCTCGCCAAGGTGCAAGGTTATATTTAATTAGCTAGTGAAGTTCAGCAGACACGATCACAATACAACAAGAAAAAGCAATAGGCTTGATGTTATTTTTGGCATCGAATTCCTCATGTATTACTTTAAAAGAACATTGTTTTTTCTTGTTTAGATATAAACCGATACCTATCATGTCTGTTGAATTTCGCAAGCTAATTAAATTTGACCTTGTATACATAAACTTACGCCGTTTTCCCGTGGGGGTAGGCAGAAACTACAGAACGCCACCAGCTACGATCCTTACATACAGCTTTTACTTGGTCAACGTTCATACATCTGGTCGAACCCGCACGCCGCTCGCGGGTACTACGCACCTGACCTCTCTGAAGAGCAGCACCAATAAGGTCAGTGCACAGTCACGCATTAATATGTACATGTTACGCGAACGGCCAAAATGAGTAAATCTTAAGAATCACCGCTGAATGTCGACCTCTTAATAATCACCAATTTCAATGGTGTAAGTCCGAAATTGTTTACTTAATTAACTTGAATCGGACATATAGCGGTGAATCTTAACAAACACCAAGGCAATTTGATGAATCACAGAATTAGTGAGTTAAAAGTACGTATAACTCACGCTTGTGTGTGTTCGAAAAACGACAGAGACTACTAGATCAACGAACTATAAGGAAGCGAGTGGCGAGCAGTCGTATCCTACTTGGTTGCAGTGACTACGCCAGGGCACATCACAAAGAGATGATCGTATATAAATGTAATCCAACTTTGAGATAAGACCTATTTAATTTATAAAATCACAGTCGATAAAGTAGGACAAACCACTTTTAAAATTGCTTAGTTAATGACATGTATGGAACAAAAACGCTTAACGAAGCTGATAGCCACTTGTATACTTGTGTACCTCTGATTCCCGAGATATTGAAAATCAAATTTCTTAATTATTCACACTTTTTTAACGAATACAAGATTTAAATGTTAATAGTTGACTTTAAATACCGCTATAGGAGCCCTGTGCTGGTACGCTTATGCACAATGCTTAGCGTGCGTGACATTGCACACTAGCGTAAACAACGAATTTTCACACCAAATATAAGTCTTTTTCCAGCAATCATTTTTGCTCAGGGTTTCTTGGTTTATTATACAGAACGCGTTTTATAACGGCTTTAACATCCTGTATTATTTCTTTCTCATTTTATCATGTTTGATGTCCGCGTTCACAGGTGTGCGAGGAGTTGAACAAGTTGCTGCGCGCCGAGATGCCGGCGCCGGGCGTGTCTGTGACGAGCGCGACCCACGAGCGCGGCTTCACGGTGAAAGTTCCGAACGCCGGCGCGCGCGTGCTCGTCACTACGCTGCACCAGAACTTGAGGAAGCTAGAGCCGGAGGTAACTGTCACTTCGCTTGGTATGTTTGTCCAAATATTTGACTTATTTGACCAATACAAAAGTCCTATATACCTATTGTAATTGTAATGTCCCAGGAGACTTCTGAGCTTCTGGAAGGAGCTGGGTTGGCTCCTGTAGCCAACCGTCCCACCCCACGCATAATGGACCGCCTTTGAGTCTAAATGCGGAAAAGGGAGCCCTCAACAATACAATACAATACCTATTGTAATAATGTTCACGTGATTATATTTATTTGCCGATTCTAGTGCTAGCATTACATTAGTAGAGATCCACTGATATAGGTAGCGTCGTGCCAAAGTTCAGGAATTAAGTTGCTATAGGCATTTCTAGCAATTGCATGTGGCTCAGAAGATAATGCTAGGGGAATATGTGTCGTAACGCAAATGTATAGAACTTGAAATGAGTATGTAAGAGGAAGTCTGTAAGTGACACCAGTAACTAAAAAGTTGTGCGGTTAACGGTTTTCATGGTGTGGGCATGTGATGTGAATGCTCCGCGGATTGAGGGAAATGTCGTGAGAAAAGTTTTGAGTATGAATTTATAGACGACTAGCGACCCGCCCCGGCTTCACACGGGTGCAATGTTATACATATAAACCTTCCTCTTGAATCACTCTATCTTTAAAAAAACGCATCAAAATCCGTTGCGTAGTTTTAAAGATCTAAGCATACATTGGGACAGAGAGCGGGAAGCGACTTTGTTTTATACTATGTAGTGATAGTTACACTGTGAAAGATGGTCTTGCTAAAAAAGTCTTGCTCGTCATTAGATGACCACCAATAGAGAATATTTTGTATTAGGCTATATTTTACTGAGTCCAAATAAACGATTTATTTATTTTATTTATAGAGAAGTATGGAAGCAGAAAACATGTTCCGCCGACCCCAAATAAATTGGAATTAAGTTAGATTAACCTTGTATTTTGTAGATGAGTTTGTGCTTCAGGGATAAGCGTAGGTCACCCTTTATCAGCGACTTCACAAACACAGCGGTCGATTCCTGTCTTGCCCATTTTCAAAGGAAACTTGCTGGCCCATATACATGTACTCATCAACGTAGTGGATCTAGCTCAACCCTACGTTTAGTAGTATTGGTCTGGCGACTAGTCTTTGACCAATTCATCACTAGCCCAACCTCAAGGCTTACTGTGCTCAGGTGTGTACCTAATACTGGGTGTAGTGTGAGACCCTTCACGAAGCCGCCAACCAAGCATTCGGTACATCAAACTAAGTACCAACAAATTATTGCTGGGATACGAATTTTTTTATTCGTTTTTTTTTCTCACGTTTTACGCTTGGACTCAATGTAACGCACGTAAAATATTGTGTTGTAGATGCGTTCAATTGTACAGATGTAATGGAGGTATTTAAAGTAAAGTTTTAACATTTAAAAGTTGTATTAAAAATCGTGTGAAAAAGTTTGAACAAACAACACAATATCTCCGTAACTGGAAGGTATGGTCTAGACCGAAAAACTGATCGCTATGACGGGGCCAAGAGCCTTTCGGCTTCGTTAAGGGGCTTTTACACTCACTTAGTATACATCTACATTTGGCCACATACTGCCTAAGCCTTGGACGGATGGTTAAGTTACTTAAATGATTCAGTTTTATTCAAGATAGTTCAAACCTAACCAACTATAGTACTTACAGAATTATAGTCATCAATACAAGTTCATTCAATTCCATTGAATGACAATTTCATTAAAAAGGCCTTATGCTTCCCCCCAACATGAAAGTCAAACTTATACTGATTTTATTGCCTTATGATTACGTGCGGATTACTATACAAAGTAATACAAAACACAAAAAATTATTGAGGAATCGGTTAAAAGAACGTAGAACCGCTAGTGCAAGAGAAAGAACCTATGGTTTGTAAAGATGATGAACTGGTCAGTTTTCTAAAGAATGTGTTTGTGAACAGGTGCACCTCGAGTACAAGGTGATCAGCAGCCACTTGGCGGCCATCCGCCACAGCCGCTGGTTCGAGGAGAACGCCCACCACTCCTCCATCAAGGTCAGTTTATATGAGAAACGCATTCATTTATTTACCATAGCAAGGAACAAATCTTTGAATGAAGCCTGGCCTTTTGAAAATGAGATAAAATGGCGGAAGTTAGGCAGGCTAAAATATTAAGATCCAAACCCTTTTAAATATTGTCAACGACCCGACCTTAAACGATACGATGTGACAAATCAATATCATGGAGATTTATAGTTTTTATTTCAGTTAAATATTTGTGACTAAAATTAAAATGACCAATCAAACGAATTCTATATTTGTACTGCAATATATGATTACTGGTTCATTTGTGTAAGTTTGGCCACAGCGGTTCCCATACAAATTTCGTCACTTAGCACTTCCACTGTTTTTCTGTTCCGTGGCTTTAACATCATTGTATTGGCGTTGAAATGTCTCTTACTTCAAGCAACGTCTATTGGGGTTCGGACGGACGGAACCCTTACAGATTCGTCCCTCTCATTTTTAAAGTAAGTGGAGGAAAATTCTGATAAATGTAGGGTTTTGTGCCAAAGTCAGACTCGCACTTGGCCGTTTCTTATCTTCCCCGTTTGCCTGGCTCGTAGAGCGTGAGCTCCTGCTTTCACAGGTTTGGGCAAAATTTAAAGGTTGTTGGGTTCTTCAGTCAGGAATGTCAGCACAAACCGAAAGCAACGACTTAAGTTATACAACTACACCAGTGACGATGTAAATCTAACCTTTGGCGTACCACAGGGCAGCGTGCTAGGGCCCACCCTTTTTCTTCTATTTGTAAACAGATTGTGTCAGCTGTCAATCCAAGTATCTGCGAGATACTCGTATATGCAGTCGACACTGCGCTTATCATAAGTGGAGAAACATGGGAATCTGGTCACCACGCAGCTGAAAATGCTGTTGGAATAGTAATGGAATGGCTTTCATTTCACTAAATGTCTCTAAAACCCACTCACATAAGGTTTATCATCTATCGGCAAGGCATATCTATCCAAGCGACTCGAGACGGCATGACGTTTATTTAACAGCCAAGAAAACACGTTAGTTGTTATTATGCTTCGACTAGATACAAGTAGGCACAAAGCAAGGTAGCCGTCGGCAACGCCCTAGTTACTAACCACGCGAGTCGCGTGGCGTGAGCACGAAAAGAAAAAGTCAGTACAGGCGCAGAGGAGAAATGCGTAGTATGACAAAGTCGTTTGATCGGCAGCGCGCGCGCGTTGTGGGAGCGAGACAAAAAAACGCTTTCATTCTGTATTTATGCATTTTGTTTAGCCTGCACACATACTTGTATATTTTTTGTAGTGTTTATTATATTTCTAGGTAGTTTTTTTATTATTAAAACCCAAGTACTGTTTATTTTATTTTCTTATTCATGTAAAAATTATTTATGCTGTCTTGGCTTCCGTACGTTTTTTCACGGATGACCACTGAAAACCAGCACTGTTCTGTGGGTCCCCCATAGCACAGCATCGTGCTGAGTGGTAACCTGCTTGTCGCAGTCAAGAGGTGCAAGTTACGAAAGTTTTTTTTTTTAATTTATGCTTTGTATGTTGTTATTTTTTTTATCATTTTGTATGATGCACGTCATGTTTCTGCGACAGATAAATATTTTTTCATTCTTCTTCTTCTTCACTAAGTCTCTTTCTCAGCGAACACTGCTAAACAGCCTAGTATGCCAGAGCCAGAGTGTGCAAGAGCCAGTAAAAGCACAGTAGTTACCCTATGGTGAACCCTTCTTTTTTTTTTTTTTTTTACCGATCGGAAATCATCAAATAACCCCTCCCGCTCTGGGCTGAGCAGGAGGGAGTGTCAGACTTCTACTGACTAAAACCCATCCATGTTCCTTCCTTTGCCCTTTGTGTTATGGTGACCCCTTGCAGTTGCCCTAGTATACATAAAAGCTCTTGTGTCAAATACTTGGGGGTGCACACGGATAACACTGAGTTGGCAAAAGCATATCAGTGTGACAGTTACGCGTGTTCGTAAGTTAATGTCCCCTATGAAAAATCTGAGAAGAGTATTTGTCGACCGATTTTTAAAAACTCTTTTTTGCCTTAGCTCAGTAACTTCTAACCTATTGCATACAGGGCCTGATTAACCCTTAGGCTAATTAGGCTGCAGCCTAAGGCGCGAGGATCGGCGGGGGGCGCGCTGAAATCGTGTCTTCGCATTCACTAATCTAGCATCATTGCATCTACCATACATATTTCAACTAGACCGGGACAAAACACTAAAACTAAATGCGCTTGAGAGTCCCCTGATTTAAACAATAAATTTTGAAATTCAAAAAAAAAGCGCGCGTACATCAAACAGTGAATTGTTACTCGAATCGGTCGGTGGTCGAGCGAGCTAGTGGATGAGCTGACAACAGAGTGCCTAGTGCGAGTTTTCTTTAACCCGCCTCGCAATAACGGGCATAAATTTTAACTTAATTTTGTAAGGGAAATTCGGAATGTAAACAACAGTGCAACCTAGTTCTCGCGTTTGCCGCTAGATGACTCTGTATCGATTATATCGTATTCTATTCTTTGAAGCGCAAGGGTAACCCGCGAAATTTAAATTTTCTTAAGTTTATTGCAATTTGCAGGTCAGTGTCAAGTGGTATGATGATGAAAATATGAATCGCCCCAGTAACACGTATGGAGTTACAGAATTGTAATCAATCAAATTATCAATACAGCCCTCCAAGTTCATATAACCCCATTCAATAGCTATTTCATGAAAAAGTCACTCAATGGGATTAAATGAACTTGGAGGGTACCCGACAACCCAGCTTTATAAAGACATATCTGTACTCACTGTCCGACAGCTCTGTGCACTTAACATCACTTTACGTGTAGACTCATCATTGACCTATGTCCCAAGGTTACTAGAGCAAAATAAACGACGTGAGGATCCTGTGTGCCCACCTGTCACCACCAAAACTGCTCTGGCTTCGTAGCTTAGCTTATCATTAAACATCATCGTTCACACACGTCTTTTTATGTTTTAACATCCCATCATAAAACGTATAGGGCTTCGATAGTATAACAGGGGTTACGAAGAGTCAGGGTCAAAATTCATTGGAGAGCGGCAGAATATTGCAAAAATATTGAGAAGTTCGAAAGGCTTTATCTCGTAAACTCTTCGGTCTACAGACCTAACTCTACTTTCAAATTGTAGCAAACTTAGTCTACTTTAAAAACTTCTTGAAAAGGTACTATCAAAAAGATGTCCTTTAGGGTTAAAATCGCCAAAATCTGAAAAAAGTCCGAGTTTGGGCCAACGAAAATATACTTATTATTTAGGTAGAGCATAATAATCATTGTTTTATTATTTCGACGTTTCGTGAATTTTAAACTTCGAAAGTCGAACAGGTTTTTATCTGATAACGGCTTGAATAGCAGTAATAATGGAAAAATGCCCTTATCGTTTTGCCAGCTTCAACTGCAAGAGCGTAAAACGTTCTGTAGACAGTGTTAGGGAGCTATGTCGCACCTGTGATTTAGTAGCGCTGCAGGAAACATCCGGAGGAAATAATTTGAGATCTCGGGTTTCAACAATCATTGCGCGCCGCTCTGATCGATCCACCACCACTATATCTGGCTTTATTATAATATAATAGAATAGAATAGAAAGTTTTTATTTCAGACCGGAGTCCATAGGGTTAGTAATAATAAATAATAAATATAATAAAATAATGGTAATATTTCTATGGGTACACCTTTACCCCTCTGGAAAATATAAGCGTGGTGTTATGTTTTATTTTTTATAGATAAACTCATTTTTCATATAATGTATCCATTGTAAATGATTTTGCGTATATAGTGCAAAGTCATTTATTGTGAATGGAGTGCCGCGCAACCCGTCCGCTCACGGACAGAACTACTAACATGATGTGTTGTTATGCCCGCAGGTGCTGATCCGTCTACTCCGCGACATTTGCGCGCGTCACTCGGGACTCGAACCCCTGTCCCCCTGGATGATCGACCTGCTGGCTCACCACTGCATCATGAACAATCCAGCGCGCCAGGCTCTGCCCATCAATGTTGCCTTCAAGTAATAAGTAGCTTGTCAACTTACACTTTATTATATTTTATATGTATAATAAAGCTCGATTACCACTCACTGACTGACTGACTGACATAATTGTTTTTTTTACGGATTCGTATAGGAGAGACTCGGAAAAGTAACAAACATTTTTCAAAACTCCCCCCTCTCCCCCCTCCCCCCATCGTATCTCGGAAACTAAGAGACCCGTGTTCTTTTTTTTTACGGATTCGTATAGAGGAGGCTCGGAAAAGTAAAAATCTTTTTCAAACCCCCCCCCCCCCGTCCCCCATCGTATCTCGGAAACTAGGACACGTAGCCGGTTTTTTCCGGTGGTGGAGGTCCTGAGTGGAGCGAAACGAAGGTTGAGTGGGTGAAGCGTATCGTATTTTTACGAATTCGTATAGACACATAGCAGCTTTTTGATTTTTACTACTGTTCTTTATTATTGAGGGGCGTTGAAATTGGTGTACCCTCCCCTCCCCCCCAACCCCCCTAAAATTGAAAGGGCTGTAACTTCGTAACATAATGGCTATCTCTAAAGATAGCCATTATGTGTTAAACAAATATTATAGTAGGCGTCGGAACCTGAGTGGAGCGAACGAAGGTTGAGTGGGTGAAGCGTAACGTTTTTTTACGGATTCGTATGGAGGAGGCTCGGAAAAGTAAAAAACCATTTTTCAAAATTGCTCCCCTTGTCCCACTTCTCCCCCCCTTTAGGCGGATCTCGGAAGTTAAGAGAATTTGAACATTTTATTTTCAGATTCATGAAAAGGGGCGCAGAGATGGACAAAATAATTTTCAACAACTCGCCCCCCTTTTTTTTAATAAAAATCTACCACCACGAGGTGCTTGCACCTCGCGCAACACGCAAATATTAGTTAAATGTATAATTACCGAGCAAGACTGGACCGGTTTTGACATATTTAAGTATCAATACCATCAAGCCTGTAAAGTGTAAACACCAAAAAACATTTTTTGATACTGATATTTCCAGTAATTTGAAGTCAGTGACCCCAAAAATCATCATATTTGTTGGTTTTGTCTTGTTTAGATCAACTGTGCCTAGCACGTCTGTAAAGTTTCACTACCTAATTAAAGGGGTTGCAAGATTTTTGTATGAAGCGTGGCCTGTCTAAGTAGTTTAGTTTTTTAGAGTGATCTACTGTTCTGGTAATTTTTCGTAACGTATAAAGTACATTTCCATATATTGTTATTAGTAGTCAATAATGCTTTTAGTTGTCTTTGCTACTCTCAATTCAGTCTTTAGCCTTGATTTAGCTTATCTTTTTTCAATTGTTACTGTTTAGTTTGGTATACAATGATTTAATACCTTTAGTAAGGTGTTGTTAAATGACTTATTTAATATTAATATTTTGGTTTTCGTTTATTATTTTACTCCAGTCTAGATTTTTCAGTTCTTTTTTAAACGAGTCTATTTTTTGTTTGTTATAGATCCTCCTTTGAGTTAATATTTGTTGTTTATTAATTATTGGGTCGTGGGTAGGTATAGTGATTGCTATTCCTCTGTGGTCTGAGATACCAAGCTCCCCCACTTCTAGATGGATGCAGATATACAGAGTTGATATGACAGAGGGGCATTAAATTACACTACGTATCGAATTAATACTAAACACGTACGTACTATACGTGTTTAGTATTAATTCGATACGATATAAAAATAAAAAGCACCTTATAAATGATATTTTATTTTTTTCAAACAAACTCAATAGCTTACAAATCAGAGTAAAACGCAACCACCCTTTGTAAATAAATTTAACTGACCTTAGATACCTAGGTAACAAAGCGGCAACGTAGGACGCGCCGGAACGCGGCGTGTGTTATCTCGTGTCAAAGCGCCCGCGGCCGCGGCGGTGGCGCTGGCAGCGGCTTAGGCCTCCGCTCGCGCTGGCCTTTATGTTAGGTAAGGTTTTGAAGTACGCGCACAACAAAAACACTAAATTTTTTAAGTCTCGATGTGTCCTCCATTCACATTAATGCACATGCACAAATTATACCGACGGAGAATATTGTTATTTATACCTCTCTCGGTATGTTCGCAGAGACCTGCGTTTCCACGGCATTCGCCGTAAATTAAAATCATGTCAGTTTCTGACGCCGTGTAAGTTACACGAGGCATTGTTGAACACTTTAATTACACACACACAGCCAAAGTTTAATTACGTGTCGTATCACAATAAAAACAGTCAATCAAAAAATAAAACAGTAACAATAAATAAAATAATCCCAAGTTACGTGTCCTGTCAAAATAAAAAAAAGAAATTCTGTCTTAGTCTTATTACACAATAACAAAAGAAAATCACAATTTTCAGCGCGCGAGTTCGACAAAACAAAAGCGGCGCAGGAGCTTCCGTGTTACGTTACATAAGTACGTTCCAAAAGGATAGCGTCGGCGCACTGAAAAAGCAAGTTTTTTAGAAGTCCCACCCCACTTACCGATCGCAAGGATCTAGGATGCAATAGCAACATTAGCAACACACTGACCTATTTCTTTTACGCGCGGGATGGTTTGCTATGATTGTCACTTTCGTAATGAAAGTGCAAGTGTGTGTATTTATTGCTTCCTTGTTTGCAATGGCATCTTTTTAGCGAAAATGTTTGGTTGTACTTGTGATTTGCGTCACAGCGGCAACAACGCATCGCAGGTTGTACTCAGATTTATCGTTATAAGGTGCATGACCTAAGCGTATAGACATAATCAGCTGATAGGAAAGATACATTGTGTTCAAACGGGGCAAAAACTTAAAAATCATTTGCGACTAAACTACTGCTCCTATTTAATTGATTTTTGGTACAGAGCTTGAAAATGGTACATAGTATAGGCAGTTCAAAGGAAAGCCCCTCTGTCCTATCAACTTTGTATATATCGTGTACAACTAAAACAAAAAGAGCCACCGGAACGAGCTCAAAAAAGGGATGTAATTAAATGGCCTGCCTAACTTCCGCCATATCCTTTTACACAGTAAAGTAAAGTTTTGAAATGTGTGCTCCGCAGACGTGCCCTGTCGCTGCTGGCCGGCGGGCTGTTCCTGCCGGGGTGCGCGGGGCTGGCCGACCCGTGCGAGTCAGCGCACGCGCGCGCGCACACTTCGCTCGACCTCGCCGCGCAGGACCTCGCCGCTGCCACCGCTCAGACGTGAGTCAACTCATCATCATCATCTCGTACAGGGTTACTTTCCAATGACCAGCCAAATTTTCAGAGATGATTCAGAATCGTTATAAATATATACAGAAGGGACATCCACGCACAAACTATACTACGTATACAGTACATTGTACCGAATCCCATGTAAAGAACACTCAATTAACACAAAAAAAAAACTGATCGTTTCGAAACCACAAGAACGCAAATCAGTTCAACAACCTGGACTGATAAACACTAACCTTTGGTAGTCGGGTATAAATACAACTTTATTTCCGAAAATTTTCATTGCTTCTTGAATATCATTAGAGCAGGACAGTATTTTCAATTGTGGAATATTTATGGACGCCCTACTCAGGGTAAGACATATGATGATATGATTCATAGTAAAAAAAAAGGCTTTAAAAATAAGATAAAATGGTGTCAATAAAATGAAACAAAAATAAAAATGGATATTATAGCTACCCACAGGTACAAGGAAGACTTTGGAAACTTTTGGAAAGAAACAAATAAATTAAACTATAAAACTAGTTTACCTGTGTCCTTAAATGGGGATCAGAATCCTACCAATATTGCAAATATGTTTGTCAATAAATTTAATCCGCCTCCGCCACTCCTGGCGCCCACTACAGCCAGTTCTTTGAGTGAGACACGCTTGGCCCATAATAGCGTGGTGACTGCGCCGCCCGCACCTCCCTTGCCAATGACCGCGCCACCTCCTGCTGCGACACTGACGGCGTCGCCCAACGAATTTATCGAGTTACACTTTTCGGCGGAGGATGTATTTCAGTGTGTTAAAGACATCAAGCGCGGTAAGTCACCAGGTCACGATGGGCTTAGCGTAGAACACGTACTGTTTGGACCTGCATTGTTATTTGATAAAGTTGCGACCCTATTAAACCTTTGTATCAACCATAGCTTACTTACCTGAATACTTCATGAAACTAGCGTTGTACCCATCGTAAAAAAACAGAACAGGTGATGTGTCTAGCCTATCTAACTATCGCCCGATATCTCTAGCAACAGTATTTTCTAAAATATTTGAAAACTTAAGTGATAATTTGGATTTAGAAAGGCAACGGCGAAGCATTGCTTGTAAAAGTAATATGCTCGCTAGACGCTTTACACAGTGCTCAAATCAAGCTAAAGTGACCCTGTTTAAGGCATACTATCAGTCGTTCTACACTGGCCAACTTTGGTACAAGTACACGAAGAGTACTTACAATACTCTATGTGTACACAATACAACAATGCGTTCCGGGCCATGCTTAATTTGCCTTGGCGGTGTAGCGCGTCTGGCATGTTTGCCGAGAACAGGGTTGATGATTTTTATGCTGTAATGCGTAAGCTTAAAGCATCTTTTCATTTGCGACGATTTAAGTCTAAAAACAACATTGTTATTCCGCACCATTTATATGTCCACCAAATATTTTGTTATAACCTGATCTTTATGAACGTTTTTTTTTTTGTAATTTCTAATTTTTGTTTTGTTATTTCTTACTATTTTTATTTTATTTTTTAGTTAATTAGCATTTACGAATGTAAAAACTTTTGCATAATTTGTAATTTTATGGGTGCCAATGCCTGAAATAAACGATTATTATTATTATTTCCTTTATTTCTCATTTTTCTTCTATTCTATATATTTTTAAACATTTCTTCTTTTAAAAACCTATAAAAAACATTTACAAATATAAAAAATAGATGGCCCATCGGTATCAGGAACAAGGTCCAGGCTACCGATGGTCAGGGCTCCAGAGAGAGGAACCGCCTCACTGCATGCCGTGTCCAGGAGTACTGCTTTCTAAATCAAGCCCTTGACCCAGCCGCGCAATGGGAGCCTCCTAAGGTGTTGGTCGAGGCTCTTTGCTATTAGTCTATTAACCGAAACGACTATCGCAGAGAATTGCAGATTCCACGTCTCACATGTCGACAACCTCGTGAGCTAAATCAAGATACTTGATTTTTTTTATCACTCAGCTTTCACGTGATTCTCGTCATGAGGGACAGTGATGTCCACTATCATGTTATCATTATTTCCTTTATTCGTCAAACTATTATATCATTATTATAATATTTATTTACATTTTTAAATATTCTAATATAAAACAATATAAAAACATTTAAAAATATAAAAAATAGGAGCCCACCGGCATCGGGAACAGGGTCCGAGCTACCGATGGTCAGGGTTCTTGAGAGAGGAATCTCCTAACAATACGCGCCGTGTCCAGAAGTACTGCTTTCTGAATCAAGCCCTTGATCTAGCTGCCAAGCGAGAGCCTCCGCAGATGTTATTCGAGGCTATTGGCTATTAAGCTATTTGCCGACACGACTATCGGCACAATGACTGCTGTACTCACGTCCCACATGTCGACAACCTCGCGAGCCAGATCTAGATACTTGAACTGCTTATCTTTCTCTGCTTTCACGAGGTTCTCGTCATGCGGGACCGTTATATAAACAATCATTGCGCGATGCTCCAATCGATCTATCACCACAATATCAGGCTTATTGGCAACAATAGTCCTGTCACTGACGATAGATCGATCCCAATACAACGTGATATTACCATTATCGAGAACTGGGTCGGGCGCATACTTATAGTATGGCACTTCTGATTCCACAAGGCTCTACTTCAAAGTAAGTTGTTGATGGATAATCTTGGCGACGAGGTTGTGTCTATGCAAGTACCTCTGTTAGCCAGACGAGAACACCCAGAAATAATTCGCCGGAGTCGGATTGATTCTCCCGGACGGTGGCATGCCCGACATATGTCAACCGTGCCATCCTTCACAATGTATTTTCGGTAGTTATTCGTCATCATAACTTCGTCCATTGTTGCACCTTCGGTTTCCCCGAAGAGGTCACCGAAGTGTAGCTAAGATACGGACGCTAAGAAGTCCACATCAAGCCCATGTAGGGCCCGGTAAAAGCGTCCGTGAGGCAGTGGCGTGCAGTGCTTCCCGACGGCGGGTAGGCCACGCATACGGATACCCAAAAAAAAAAATCTCGCAACATCACAGCGTCACTCTACTTAGGATGACCCTCAAAGTAGTCACATCTATTGATATATTCACTCACCCTTCCGGGCCCCCGCATCTGCCCCTGGTGTTTTTAGTAAGCGTATGAGAAACAACGCCATCTAGCTTAAATATAAGGAACTTCAATGGTATTCTGTCAATACAAGAACGAAGGATGTCGCTTCGTTACAAAAATTCTAAAAAATAAAACAGAGTGCGCTGTAAACAAAAAAAAATAGTTTAGTTTTCGTTCCGTACCCAATTTTGAGCGTCTGACCGGAATATTTGAAAAACAAACATTGAAAATAAGCCTGTAAAAACCAAAGTTATAAATACAAGAACTCACCACATTAATCAAGGTTCAAATCACGATTTTCTGACAATGCAAACAGAAGAAAGATTCATTTGAAATACCGAGTACGAGATGAATTTTGGGTTAATTCTCGTAATTCGGGTACCTACACATTTTCCTTTAGACACAACTTGAATCTTAACATCAAACAATCGTGAATACTTATTGTTTTTAACTTCTGACAAACACATTTTCAGCGCAAACTTCACAACAGAACACCATTTTTAAGTAAATAAACAAATACAACAAATAATATTTACACTACTGTACGTTTCAAAACGAATTACAACCGTCAGATATTATAATAATCAAAACATTCAAGATCACGTAATAAATTTTGCTTGTCACATGAAACAAATATGGCTTCTAAGAAAAATACAATTGTTATTTTGTCAATGAAAAAAAACCACTACCAAATATAATTGCATCACCGCATACCGTTTTAGCCGGATAATACTTTGCGGGGCAGCCAATCAGTGGCCAGCTACACTCGCAGGAGTTTACGCCCCTAATCTAGCATGTGTGCCGTATATATACACGAAAATACGCATCAGTGTGCTTAAATTTATCAATGGAAATTAGGCCGGCTGGGGCCTTGCCTAGACGGCCGGGAGCGAGCGTCGTAGTATTATTACCAGTTACGTCACACGGCCGCGACAAGTTGCTTTAAGTATTATAACAGGCGTTTTATTTTTGATTAATATAGTTATAATAAATGCATTTGTTGCGTTGTTGGTAGGAATGGTAGGGTAGGCTAGGCCTAATTGCCTCTATGGACGGCACGTCCCTGCCGTGAGGCTCCTTGCTCTGCCATACCTCCTTGCGGTCATTTGTGTCTAATACTCTAGGCTTGCGCCAGTTGTCGTTAGCCAGGGAGAGCGGGGTGAGGCCCTTGTCCACTGAGACCACATCTCGGTGCATCCCCACGTCGGCTTCTAGGAAGTATTCCCTGAGTCTGCATATATCACGGTTGTGCAGGGTCTTAGCATTTAAGAAGCCGCGACCCCCGCACTTCCGCGGGATATACAGTCTCATCACCGAGGACCGTGGGTGATGCATTCGATTTGCGGTCAGCATTACGCGGAACCTCCTATCCAGGGCATCAAGTTCTGTCTGAGTCCATTTGAGTATGCCGAAAGAATACATCAAAACCGGCATGACCCAACCGTTGAAGCACGTACAGTCCGCGAGGTCTAAGCTGAGCTTTGCATTTGTGTGAGTGATTACCAAAAGTAGAGTCAGACAAAAAAGTTTTAAAAATAATTTTATTATGTTTTAGGTAGGTACCTAGGTACATAACATAAGTGGAAGAGGTATACACGTTTAAAAATAAAACTAAATAAGCAAAAATTGTTAAAATAAAGGCCAGCTGTGATAATTATGTATGACTGATGAGTATGTGTACAATTGTACGTATGTAAGTGTGACTGAGAAGTCAGAGATCAATAAAGAAAATTCAAATATAAAAAAACTATAACAATTATTCTTCTCCACCGGACATTGCATCTTCATCATTTTCATTATCATTCTCGTCATCATTTTCACTCTCGTCTGATGTGTCGTTTGTGTTAATAATGAATCGTTCCGTTATATCATCAAGAGCTTCTTCTTTTATTGCGTGATCACACACATTTTTCTATACTTGTACACTGATAGTGTCAACTTTTTCTTTCGCTAACCTCATTGTTGTATTCATATTTATAGATACGTTTTTTTTCGCCACGTTTCCTTTTGTCATTGCCCATATATTTTGAATTGGGTTGAAATCCGGGTGGTAGGGTGGTAGACGAGTTGCGGGACTGTTCGAAAGAGATACCGCGGCCCTGTAACACAAAGGGCAAAAGAAGGAACATGGATGGGTTTTAGTCAGTAAAAGTCTGACACTCCCTCCTGCTCAGCCCAGAGCGGGAGGAGTTATTTGATGATTTCCCATCCGAAAAAAAAGAAGAATGCGATATTCAGAAATTTTAATCAAAAAATTTATACGTAGATAACGTATCTCATGTTTTTCCATTAGATTTTTTTCTATTATCTTCTGTCCTTTTCCATTTAAATCCTAAAAGGGACACTTCTTTACGCAATGACCAAATTGAACCTAGATAGTTTATTTCTGTCTTCAACTTTTCATGTATTCGCTTCATAGTTGGCACCTCTTTATCAGTAATGTGAAAGTTATGAATAGTTCTTGGAATTACCGCTTTATCAAAATCGTCAATGATAATTATATTTTTCCTACATCTGGTCTTTTTCGGAGATTTAAATTTGCTTTCGTCTTCCAAAAGACGTTTGCCTTCCAAAACAACTTTTGTGGACAGCGGGATTCCCGTCGATGTCGCTACCAATTGGGCTGATGTAGTGACACTTGATATGTCTTTAAAATAAGTATTTAAATTACACAATCTTTCTTTTACTTGGCTATTTAAAGGTTTTCTTATTATTCGTTTATTTGTGTTGGCAGCCATTTGCCTAATAAAACGAGCACAAAACTAAAATATTAAGAATTAAACACGTCAAGCTGCTGACAGTACAAGAGGTGAAGTGTGCGCGGCGGAGATGCGTCGCGCGGGGGATGCACCGTGCCTCAGGCCGATTGTTTAAACCGGTTTAAACCAAGCAAAAGACACGTCGCGCTCTAGGCCGACGTCACACCTACACTATCTATGTGCACTCATACAAATGCAAAGCTCAGCTTAGGCCTCGCGGACTGTACCTTGTTTCCGCCAGACAAAAGACTATTTAGTACCTTACACATAAACTGTCACTTACGGGATATCTTCCGCGATTGTCTGTACTTTTGAGCTCCCGATATTTCGACGTTGTTGCAAGCGCCATGATCGCGAGTTGACTGGAGAATGCGAATGCAAATGCGGATGGGAATGCAGTTTAAGTGTAAGTGTAAACCGTGAAAGTTTAAAACAGTATTTAGTACCTTGTTCAAGCGGCCAAAAAAGCGCTCCCTCAACGATTGTTTCATTTCGGCAGTATTGATACCTAATGCTTCCGACATACCCAAATACTTGTAGGATTCTGTTGAGGAGAGGGATCTAAGGTGTATGGAATCCGAGAGTTGAGTTCCCACGGATTCCATAATCTCCCATCGCTTCACATGCATGACTGCACACTTTTCCACACCAAATTCCATCCTGATGGCGCTACTGAAAGTTTCTGTTACTTTCAGTAGCTTCATCAGTGGCAAATTGTTGGGGGCAAAGTGTTTCAGATCATCCATGTAAAGAAGTTGAGATATGACCTGACCACCTCTCCTCAACCGATAGCCTAGTCCTGAACCCTCCAGTAGTGTGCTGATAGGGTTCCAGGCTAGACAAAACCACAATGGACTCGGACTATCACCCTGGAATATACCGCGCTCGATCCTTATCGGTTCGCTGTTCCCCTGGATCTGTCGACATCCTGGATGGCGAGGAACCGTTCTCCAGTGCCCCATACATGACACCAGGAAAGTACGCAGAGTTGCATCAACTTTATACAACTCCAGCACCCTCATGAGCCATGTATGAGGCACAGAATCATAGGCCTTCTTATAATCTATCCGACATGTAGACAGATTCTTTCGGGAGCAGCGAACCTGTCGGCTAATGGCCATATCAATGAGGAGCAGCTCCTTAGTACCACGGGACCCATGCCTACTTCCATTCTGAGAGGCAGACATGATAGAATTATTATCAATATGATGGTTGATTTTAGATCTCAAAATGGATGTACGAACTTTATGGATCGTTGGTAGACATGTGATTGGTCTATAATTTTTGCCCTGCAGTACTACCTGATTTATGGAGCAGGTGGGTAATTCCTGTCGTCAAGAACTGGGGCAGCGACCCAGACTCTAAGGCTGATTGAAACTGGGACGCCAAGCGGGCGTGCGATCTCTGAAACCATTTGATCCAGAAGTTGCGCTTTCCATCCGGCCCTGGAGATTTCCAGTTTGGCAACGGACGGACCGCATGAGCTACGTCTTGGGGGCTGATGATGATTGCCCCCATTTCTGGTATTGAATCACACGCTTGTTCAACCTCCCGGGTCCAATCGCCCTCAGTGTGACTGACAGGCACCGACCAGATGCTGCGCCAGAATGAACACATGGCATCATCATTCGGCAGACGCGTGTCAGTCACACCTTGATCCGGTCGTTCCCAAGCCCTATAGACCCACCTTTCATCGCTTTGGAATGTGCGATTCTGAGTGTATCCCTCCACTCGCCGCTTGTACCTACGAACACGGCTTGCCCATGCACAGATCTTCTGCTTCAGGAAGTCGATACGCTATGTGACGCGGGCCAAGTAATCTCGAGAACTAATATCAGTTCCCGAGAACGCCCGCCTCTCAAAGCATTATATTATTAGTTTTTATTTGTATTTTATTAAAATATGTAACACCCAATGACGGATCTAGATCTTAGATTAGAGATCTTAATTTTAAAATTTGGCTGGTCATTGAAAACTAACCCTGTATAGGCCTATTTGAGCTGAACTTCCGAATGCAGCTGAACGTTATTAGTGAATAAGAAGAATAAGAATAATTTATTTTTTAAAAGTAATACAAAAAGTGTACATTTAGGCGCTGGAGTATTATTTTTCATACAATGGTTAAATTAGTACTTATAAATAAATTATAACTAAAATATATTCAACAGTTGCAAGTAATGATAGTTCAATTCAGATGTTAGTAGCGACCTGCCCGATCTAGAATTATTTAAACCTGTAAGCAAACCTTAAGTAATTCAAAACTTTTTTTTTAACATGGTATAATCAGGCCCTTTACAAACAGTAAATTTTCGAAAAACAGTGTTGCAGCAAAATTAGACCAATTTTAGATTTTCCTTAGAAACAGAAATTTGAAAATTTCCAAATATCTTTTTTTTATCATTTCGAAAATGTTCTTTGTTTACTTTTTAGACATATGTGTGCATATGCGTATGAAGTTTAGTTAAAATCGGTTCAGTCATTTCGAAAACAAATGAGTTCAAAGTTTGTATAAAATGCCGCATGACTTTACCACACCTAGCCGCATCGTCGCATCACATCAGGCGAGTTGCGGCCAAACGAAAGCATAATTAGCAATAAAAAAGGTGTTCTCTCGAAGTTGCTATCGCATTTTGCGAGAAAATCGCATCGCGAATTTTGATAACTATATTTTGTGTACAAGCTACACTAATTTAAACCTTAAAAAATATCACGCGATTTGCGGCAAATGCTGCGGCATTTCTTTCTGTCAAGTTTTATAATACACGCCGCAGGGAAACCTGCACCCAATTTTGAACTCTCATGTTGTAACTTAGTTTATTATACATATAGTTAACAATGCAAAACTGCTCTGTCTTGTTTCTAACTACCCTCGGTTTTGGAGTGAATTACCGTATTGAACAGACTTCTAAATCTGTTAAAGATTTACACATTTTGAGCCGAACAAAAGCGCTGATGTCATCCATGGGAGTTTACTGACGCAAACAAAGAAATAATTAAGAAAATACATTGTAATCGTATAATTAGATAATACACAATTGTTCTCGTCATGGATGCTTGTTATTAAGTTGTTCTCTCCACAGTTTGCTCCGCGTAGTAGCCCGAGGTGGCCACCGATACGTGCTGGGCCTACAACCCTTCGAAGGTGGCAAGGACATCTCAACTGAGATCACCGTGTGGGATGGCGTGGTGGTGTCACCGCTAGCGCCGGCTTACATGGAGCCATCAGAACCTATGGATACTGATGATAAAGGTGATAGTGTTGACACGTATTACGTATAATCCATACTTAACATTATGAAGCGGTAAAGTTAGTCAGTTTATGAACATTCTTCCACTAATGAGAAGCTATATTATCCCCGAGTGTCAAACACTTTATACGGTTATATTTTGATTGTTTTAATCCCGTGGATCACCATTCGATACTAACAACAATGACGCGTAAGCGCAGTCAACGTGGAATTAACAAAAAAACATACTAAAATTAGCCAAACTCCATTTAATTGGCAATGCAAAAGGCGCGCGCCCCGCGCACCTCGCGCTCATGGCAGCACAGAATCACGTCATGTAACAATGCAGTTTCTCTAAGACGTCATAAGTGCATTGTTGTTTAAGATTATCCTTATCGGCCGAAAGTAATGGCGTCTCGTAATTACGTGTACACCTGGAGTTCGTTTGCCATTGTGCAATTATACGCAATCCCTGGTTTTGATGCACAGGCGGCTCATCATCTGTACAGCGAACCAAACCACTTGCAATCTTTGCGACTGCGTGGTATACCCAACCCGCAAATTCCGTCTGGTCAAACAATTGTGGCGGCTACGCAGCGTTTGTTAGATCACAGACAATTCCGTGCACCTTCACACGCTCAGGGCCGGGGTCGCCAACCAGTCCACACACCTGAACTAGACGAAGAAATCCTAGAGTACTTTTTACAAGATCCCAGGCATAGTGTAGTGTTCGTTACACTGCAGAGTACGGGCCAGCTCCAACTCCATCCTGAAGACTATAGCAACTATTATTTGTAGATGCATCTCGAACAACAAGCTTGTGTCTAAATAAATAATAAGTTGTAACTAACATCGTTTACAAGTTTACTTTTACTATAGTTCTTTCACCGTAGGAACGTGCAGGTGACTTTTGGTGATATTAGACGTCAAGACATTTTTAGTGGTGGGATGTATATATATTTTATTGATTTATTAGGGAAAACAAACAATTACACACTATAAATTATTAACAAAGAATTGTACAAGACTGCATCAGTGTGCAAGTAACTACGTTATCCACATCTTATATAATTAAAATTGGAAGATACAAGCACGAGCGCAATAGCATTAGCTTTATTAAATACTATATAAATTAAAAAGAGAGAAAAAAAAAACAGCAACAAAAACTACAGATAAGTACAGAAATACACACATCAAAAGTGTTTAGGGATCAACATATATTTTTGCAATAACTTTTCTCCTGATTGATATTAATTAAAATTTTCTTTAAGGATTCATCAAATAAAGTGTTTTCGTTTGTCACAGTAACGATAAACCAAGTCACCTTTCCATTAATAAAGAAATTTGCCATTTTCCTAATAAAGGGATTTTTGACATTTGAACCACTAACACAAAAGTTCGAAAAAAAGACTGAAATAACAGTTTTCTTTAAAATTTTATTGGGTAACTTAAACAATTAATAATCCGTGTTTCTACCGCGAACACTAACAACACAAGAACATCGGTTTGGCATACTCAAAATGAGTTCATCCAAATCACGCTGTGGAATGGCCGCCCATGTTCGTTGCAACAACAAAAAAAGGTCTTCTTGCGACTGGATACCCTCCATATTCGGCAGAGCTCTTCTCTGTAGCATATCCCATGCATGCTCAATCGGATTCAAGTCTGGCGACTGAGCAGGCCAGGGCAGGACATTGATGTTAGCTGCGGCGAGAGTCTGTCTTACAACTCTTGCGGTGTGCGGTCGTGCATTATCATGCATTAACTGAAATAAGGGACCGATTTGCACTTGTAGAGGAACGATGACGTCTGATACAATCGTCTCAGCATAAATTTGAGCGTTGAGGTTGCCTCTGATCCAAATCAACTCAGTTCTTCCGCCGATCCAAATACCCGCCCATACCATGATGGTTCCACCACTATAAGGATGGACTTCCTGGCAGGATTTTAATCGCTGTTGGCGTCTAGGGGTTCTCCAGTGTCGTATACGTCTTGTATCCGGTCTCATACCAAAACGAGACTCATCAGAAAAGCACACGAAACGCCATTGTTCTTCTGCCCAATTTCTGTGTTCAAGAGCCCATTGATATCGTATCCTACGATTGTGCATTGCTATAGGTGGTACCCGTAGCGGTCTTCGGGAATGAAGGTTCACTTCATGCAAGCGGTTTCTGACTGTTTGGTCGCTAATTAAGTTCCCTGAAGAGTGATGAAGCCTCACGGCTAACATCATGGCGGTTATTGTTGGAGCTCTTCGAGTTAAGATTTGAATGTATCGGTCTTGTCTCCGTGTGGTGCAGCGATACCGTCCTCCATGGCGCTCAGCCACGGTACCAGTGCTTCGGTAACGTGTCCAAAGTCGACTGATAACACTCTGACTTGTATTCAGAGCTAAAGCCACAGTACGTTGCCGGGAACCAGCTTCTATCATTCCCACGGCTCTGAGCATTTCTTCCCTGCTTAAATGACGTCGCCGCTCCATAATAACGTTGGTTTTAATCAGTAGTAGGGAAACAGTAGCACTAATAATGTCTTCAATGCGTTGTATGTTTTTATAGGGAAAATATTGACAGCTGATTTTCATCTTTTACTCGAATTTGATTCACAGTTCCTGATTCAAATTATGAAATGCACCAAAAAGGATCCATATAAATTTATAAAATCATAAATTTATTACAAAGCCACATCTCAATCTCAAGAAATCCACATAAAAATGCTTGATCCCTAGACACTTTTGATGTGTGTATATAAGTTAATCCTCAAAGTTTTTGATAGCTTTAAGGATTTCGAAATCTATGTGGTGACAAAGAAAATAAATCTAAATTTGAGAATAAGGTGTTATAATTGTTCGCTAAACGAGGCACAGGTGCGCGGGTCCCCGCGTTTGTGCGGCACGAGGAGACAGCAAACAGCGGGCGACCGCGCACCTCGCGTCTTATGATCGTCCTAGGTACTACATAACAATCTCTTTGTTAAATATTCATGCAGATAGAAGAAAACGAAATAGGACCTCATCACAAAACATAAATGCACAAAACTTACACACCACACGCTACATTTGCTCTGGTTTCGGCCCGTAAATGTAGCAGAAATCCAGTCTTAAGGGCTGAGAAGAAAAACACTTTCCGAAAATAATAATAATTGTTATTAAAACGGAGCTTCTAACACTGCACAAGCAGCAAAAAACCAACCAAACCAAGTCCAACCGGAAGACTGGTCGAAAGTCGCGGCAAAAATAAAAAGGGGCATCATATCTGACTCGGACCGTGATATTCACCGCAACATTATTCTACATCCGCAACATCATGGAGTCATCATTAGTTATATCCATAACAGGGTCAGGTGATGAATCCAGTAACGATTGAGATGGTTCTGACTCTGATATCAGTTTAAACGAACAGACTTTCGATCATAATTTTCACAGTAAACTTCTTTTCCTATAAAAATATCGACCATCCGTCGTAGCATCCCATCACTAAACATGTATATGGCGTCATGTTACACGCTGCGCTGCGCTGCTGTTGCTGCTTCATTTTTCTTTCAATTTTATTTAATTTGTCGAGAATAACATTTGGGCAGGGTAAATTTATTTAAATTATTACAGTTATTACTGATTCTGTATTTTACGACTATGGTATTTAGGGGGCAGCAAAAATATTTTGATAGTATTGTAAAACACGGACGGTTCATCTAATGTCACCTGCACCTTCCTACGGCGAAAGGACAATAACCATAAATGCACGTTACTTGTCCTAAATAAAAGTTTTTTTTTTTATAGTACAAATATAATTAGTTTTAACGCTTTATTAATAGCAGTGATAGTCTAATGGTGTGACCGTCAGACTGCCAAATCATAGGTCTCAAGTTCGGACCTAAGACCCGCACTTCTGTTTTTTTTTTCGGATTCATGTGCTTATTGTATAATTATCACATGCTTCGGTGAAGGAAAACATCGTGAGAAAACCAGCATGCCTTTTTTTTTTACCGATGGGAAATCATCAAATAACCCCTCCCGCTCTGGGCTGAGCAGGAGGGAGTGTCAGACTTCTACTGACTAAAACCCATCCATGTTCCTTCCTTTGCCCTTTGTGTTCCAGGGCCGCGGTATCTCTGTCGAACAGTCCCGCAACCCTGGCAGGCATCGGTCCTTTCGGACCCCTTCCTGTTTGCTGACTCTCTTTGAGGCGCGCGTGGAACACGAACGCGCCGTCGACACGGCCTGTCGTCATAAGACGGACGGACGGCGAGCTAGCCCATAGCTCACCGTCCACAGGCCCGCGCCTACGGTGGCCGGGGGCCCCCGACGCCCGGTGCGTCTCCCGCGGCGGCTGGGACGTGAGGTTCTCTCCCTCTCACGTCCCGCCACCTCCTTCGCTAGCATGACTGCTTCGCAGAAGGAGGTGACGGCGTCCCATTCCGTCTCGCTCC
This sequence comes from Eugnorisma glareosa, assembly GCA_947578425.1. Lineage (NCBI taxonomy): Eukaryota > Metazoa > Arthropoda > Insecta > Lepidoptera > Noctuidae > Eugnorisma > Eugnorisma glareosa. The sequence continues at coordinate 45,162,579 of OX387957.1, forward strand.
GGACCATGGATTGAACCAAGGCCGGAAGCGAGAGGTCGCCGCCGCCGATCGCCGCTACGAGGACACGGCGGTGCTCCGCCCACGCGGGGCAAATCTCCACCGTGTGCTCCACCGTGTCCTCCGGTCGATCCTCACAATGGTAGCACCCGGGCGTTTCCTCCCGCCCGATTCGGTGCAGGAACCTCCCGAAACAACCGTGTCCGGTGAGGACCTGCGTCAGGCGGAAGGTGAGGGCGCCGTGGCGCCTCTAGCCACTCCTCAAAGAGGGGACTTATCGCCACTATTGTGGCGTGCCCTGCACGGGGTTGCGACAGTCGCTCTCTCCAGGTCGCCATGAGATCGCGCCGGAGGTCTGTCCGCTGAGCGACAATTTGCCGCGGCAGCGGAGTTACCCCCCGGCGTAGTGCCTCCACGCGCCATTCGTGCAGGCGCGCGAGGACTATCGCCTCCAGATCCCATGGCGGCAATCCGGCAAGGAGGCTCACTGCCTCGCCGGAGATCGTGCGGTATCCCCGGACCAGCCTTACGGCTACCACCTTTTGGGGCGCGTTCAGGTAGTGGGCGGCTCGCCGCCTCAAGGAACGCGCCCACACCGGGGCCCCGTAAAGGGCCATGGACCGCATGACCCCCGCGTAGAGCCTCCGGCAGGAGGCGTTTGGACCCCCCAGGTTGGGCAAGAGCCACCAGCATGCCTGAGAGATATTTCTCGACGGCATGTAAAGCCAAGTTAGACGGCCCACTCGGACATCGGGTTATTCACTAGCCACACGATAAAGAGAAAGAAAGAGCTTTAACATAAGTCAATACTACGTTTGGAAGCTCTTAATTATAGAAGGACTCTATCCGCATCACTTTAGAAAAGTACACGCCCTCCACGAGAACGACGGGACGGGTAGACTCGCATTTTGCCAGTGGATACTAAATAATGGCAAAGTTAATATTCTGTGGACGGACGAATCGATTTTACGAGTGTAGGACTATTTAATCAACGAAATTAACATTTTTGAGCATTTAATAATCCATACGTGATTAGTGAGTGAGGACATCAAGTGCGTTTCAGCATTAATATCTGGGCTGGCATCATAAATGATTAAATTATCGGCCCGTATTTTGTCGAAGGAAATTTGACAGGTGGGGACTAACTTAAACATGCTGCAAAGTGTACTTCCAGATTTAATGTAAGACATACCACTGGCGTATTTAAATAGTTTGTATTACCAACATGACGGTTGTCCAACACATTGCGAGCGTAATGTACGTAATCACCTGAATTCCGTGTTTGGAGATCACTGGATTGGACGGGGTGGACCAGTTGCTTGGCCAGCAAAGAGCCCAGACCTTAACCCGCTGGATTGCGCTTACGTAGAGTGTAATGTTCAGTTATCTGGTAACAATAAGGCGGAAAATGACGATGAAATTCAATTAAATAAGTTAATGTAAGTTTTATTACGAATGAATCTTATTCATTAGTTCAGATTATATGCACAAAAGAGCTAAGGCGTTTAGGTTTTTTTTGATAATTTTTCACTTGTATAAAGCAATAAAAGCTTCTCGATTGTTATAATATCATACTTTTTATATTATTACATGTTGAATTGTTTGTGTGGACCTAATAACATTTAGGTATATAAATATATTATTTTTAATTTCCCAAAGACATAAAAAAACATTGTCCCAAGATTTGCCGCCCTAGGCTAGCCTACTCAGTCAGCCGGCTGGCAAATCCGCAACTGCTAGAAAGAGATTCAACCTGTACTTCAATATTTTAAATTAATTCTATTTCGTTTCAGATGATGACGGAGAAGGAATTGCAACTTAGATTAATTAATTCGTTTATTTTGGTGTTAATTGTAATCAAATTATGAGTATATAAACTCAAAGTATCCAATAATATATTCTGCCTGGATCTTGATTCTGCGTTTTATTAAATAATAACCTTTCTAATTCTTTATCAGAGCGAGATCAGCTTTAGACTTTAATTATAATATCTACTTAATGAAAGTATGCCGTAAATGCCATTGACAAATCGTCTGCTGCTTGAGTTAGATGTGACTCATTAATTTCCCTACAGTGAATGCGTTTTGTTCCAAGCGGTTCGGAAAAAGTTTATCCCATGAGGTCTCAAGTCGAACAAATTATAATTAGTCTCGGAAAAAAAGATGGCAGCAAAAGTAAATATAATGAGATGAACACTCACTAATAATGCGTTAGTAACACATTCGTGTCCACCTTCGTTCTACTAATAGCCCGGTCAAGTTAGACATGCAGGGTTACAAAAATTCACATAGACCTGTAAATATCCCCCGTTCCATATATCCCTACTGACATATCCCTACTGGTACTTGGAGTATTTTTTCAATTATCGCTACCGGTTAGGATATGTGGAACTTTCTACTCCATATATCAGTACTGATCCCAACTGGTGGGGATAGTTGGATTTTTTCTCCATTTATCGCTACCAGTAGGGATAAGTTATCAAGCGTTTCTTTATATGATTAATTAAGGGTTCCTGAATGACTTGTGATAGTGAATATTTCTATGACTGTGAAGTGTTTTTGATGTTTTATTGACGCTGAAAAAAATAAATTGTCTTTGAAATTTTCAATTTTCTTTGCGTATTCGGTCTATTTATTTTCCGCTTGTTTGTCGCAACTCTTAATGAACTAATGTTTTTAAAAGGGGGTCGAGGTAATTATTAAAACCAAACAAATTCAGAAAATATTTACGACTCTTTGATTAAAAACAAATGAATCCACGCAGCAAAAATGCGCCGCGTGCCCGTGCATAGCATGCGCCGCGGTGGGTTTGCGCCTTTATATTAGGTGTTTTCTTAGATATGATTAGGTAATCCGGTCTAGTGCTGGTGTCGCTGCAGCAGCGATTTTTGCGGGTTTTTTTAAATTATATTAATAAATCCGGCACTAAGCGGGATAAGTTACTGTCCAATATATGCGAGTATAATGGGAGTTATATTTAAAAAATGACTCAAATGAAGTTATGTTTTTAATGTTTTATTTTCGCGATATTCTTTTTTTTAAAATTTTGTCACTATTGATTCAGTAACCCCTAACTAATCTTTTCAAGAAACCCTTGAAAACTTATCCCTACTGGTAGCGATAAATGGAAAAAAAAACAATTATCCCCACCAGTTCGGATCAGTAAGGATATATGGAGTAGAAAGTTCCATATATCCCAACCAGTAGCGATAATTGGAAAAGTACTCCAAGTATCCCTACCAGCCAGTATATGTCAGTAGGGATATATGGAACGGGGGACATTAGTATGAATGTTCGGAACAACAATAAAAATGAAATGTGAAAAGTCCTCATCGACCCGACATTTGCAAAAAAAAAACAAGGTCAAAGTTCGCAAATATGGATTTGTAAAAATATAAAATTGTACTATTGGAAATGATGAAAGCGGTGTAATACATGAGTACCTAACTGGGGAAAATAATTCGTCTGATTGATCAATTATCTGATGGAATTTCAAATGTAATGTTTTCTTATTTTTCTTCATCTTCTTCCTGCTGTACATTTCCAGTATAACCTGACCTCGCATTGTACCGAAATCCTATACAATGCGAGATCAGAATTAACTGGAAATGCATAGCTTGATGTTAAGCCGTGTGTACCCAGAAGGAAGAAGATGAAGAAAAATAAGAAAACATTACATTTGAAGTTCCATTAGATAATTGATCAATCAGACGAATTATTTTCCCCTTGTGCTATGACCGATGCATCAGATATCTCCTCGCTGCTATCGTAAGAATACTCTTCTAAAGGCGATGTTCGAAGGTGATGATCTAAGGCGACTAACCTTGGAGCACGACTGGCCCTAACAACCGGCACATGCCAATGAACAAAACAATACAACTTTGTTACAGTCGCATTTAGCATGACGCCCCTTATTGTAATTGCAAAATACTGTATTGGGGAGTGTTTCCGGTGCAGGTGGGAGTAAAGTTTGTATTGGTTTCAATGTCATCATCATCAACCTCCACTGCTGGACATAGGACTTCTCAATCACACACCACTCAGCTCATTTCGCAGCAACTCTCATCCAGTTGCTACCAGCGACCCTACGGAGATCGTCGCTCCACCAAGCCTACCTTACGCTTGCCGATTCGCGGTCTCCATGCAAGAACACGTCTACCCCAACGGTCATCAGTTCTACGGCTAATATAGCCGACCCGTTGCCACTTCATCTTACTTATTCTGTGAGCCATTCTGTGCCAATGTATTGTCAACTAGCGGCCCGTCCCGGCCTTCGCACGGGTGCCTATATTACTCAGGGATAATTCAGCATTCTAATGGTAAAAGAATATTTGAAATCGGTTCAGTAGGTTTTGAGTTTATTCGTTACAAACGAACTACTACCTACCTACTATTTCCGGATTCAAAAGTAGCCTATGAGTTAATCCAGAAAATAAGTTATTTTGATACCAAATTTCAACCAAATCCGTTAAGCCGTTTGAGCGTGAAGGAGTAACAAACACGCACATACAAACTTTCGCCTTTCTAATATTAGTGTTATTAGTTTAAATTAATGATGAGATGAAGAGTAATAGAGAGGTATGGAAGAGGAAGACATGCTGCGCCGACCCCAAATGAATTGGGGCAAGGGCAAGAGAGAAAGATGAGTATTCTGGCTCTAGTTTATTACCAAGCAGAAGCAGAGGTTGGTGGAAGACAAGCTAATTAGACTCGTTTTTAGTTCCTATAGATACACAAAACTCAAATGGTTCTCTTTGTTCTCTCGCGATTCCTAACTTTTTTATCCATAATCTAGTGCCTTCATTTTTTTCGTCCTAATCATCTTTTGTCCGAATGCTAAAGTACCCGAACTTAATATCACATTCCATAAAATTGAAATCCCTAAATACAATATGCCCTATATCCGTTTGTCATAAATATTACAATCAATAATATACAAAAGACTTAAAACCGTTTTCAATAAAAGTTATAAGTCCTAAATTCAGATTATTTAATGTTTATTTATCGTAATAATATTTTTAAAACTCATTAGACTCAGCAATCATTGTGCCGATAGTCGCATCAACCCATGGCTTAATTGCTAAGAGCCTGATCAATACCTGAGGAGACTCTCGTTAGGCAGCTGGATCAAGGGCTTGATTCAGAAAGCGGTACTCCTGGACACGGCTCGTATTGTTAGGAGGTTCCTCTCTCTGGAGCCCTGATCGTCGGTAGCTTAGACCCTGTTCCCGATACAATTTTTATATTTTTCAATGTTTTTTATACTGTTTTTTTTTTTACGGAATGTTTAAAAATGTAAACAATTTGTTTAGAAATAAATAGATTAGAATAAACATTTATTCGCTAATGGACAGCAGCAACACAATAGAGCAGCAAATACATATACATATACTAACAAACAGCTTAACAATTAAAAGCCAATTAATTAAATAAATGGATAATATTTTTTTAAACAAATTTATATTACAAAGCTTTTAGTTCACATATTGTGTAGTTTTGTTTGAAGTAGCAGGATAACTACGTTGTAAATTTATTATAAATACGTTGTACAAGCATACACCTTGCATGCAAGCAAGCAAGCATGCAGCATGCAAGCAAGCGTGCAGCATACAAGCAAGCATTCAGAATGGAAGCAACCATGCAGCATGCAAGCGAGCATGCAACACACAGCAGGCATGGTTTTTGTCACGGCTCCGATACTGCGGGGCTCCGAGGCGGTCCCACGCGAGCTTATCGTCGCAGATGCCAAACCACCTGCTCCTCATCTCGCGGGCCGCCTCGCCCCTCCGCGCCTACGCGGGCTTAAATTACACACTAGGGGTAGGGCAGACAAGACTAACTGGAGTCGGTTTTGCAGCGATTCGTTTCTGTCACTTCAAACTAATTTTTTGCAAATGTACTAACATTTTATTATAAGTAAATGAACATTCGGAATAATACACGTTATATAATACATTACTTAGGACATATGGCTTTATTTCATACAAAATTAGGAGAGTCAATTTACTCAATATTATGACAGAATAGTTTAGAAGTAAAGATAATTATGTAAAACAATATTTCGAATTTTTGAACATTCAAACGTGTTATGGATAATGATTTTCGGAAAAACAATTTTAGGAGAAGAAAGGGAGTACCAACTCAAATACATGACCACAATAGATCGTGGAATAGGGTTACTGGGGTCACCACGTTAAAAAATAACACGCCAAGTAGACTACTTTACCGGTGCACGGTGGCGTGGAAACGTGTGCATATTATGAAGAACACAAGTTTTTCAACTTTTTGAAAAACTGTTAAATCAATTATTATCTTGTTTCTCAACTCCTACTAAACTTGTCCTTGTCAATTTCCTACTAAGTAGGTACGTAATCTTCGAGTGTAAACTCGCACTGCAACCTGAGGCTATTCGTGCCAATGCCAATATACTACTATTAGCAAATCCAAAGCGGAGTAAATTCGCATTGCTGCGAGTTTTACAGAGTGTGAATGTAAGACCTACGCCAAACCGTAGTACGATGAGAACAAAACCCCATTAGTTTTAAAGTAGATTTGTTTAATAGAACCGGTAGGTAGAACAAATGGGATTTTTTGGTCCCACTAAAGTTTGTTTTTTAATCTCAGAGACTAAATTGACACCTGCAAATGTGAAACTTACAAGTAATGCTGCCAGGTACGTTACCGGTTTGTTGAATAGTAGGTAACTTTTTAAATCAATCAATCAACATTAGAAAAAAGAAAGACAGATGCCATCAGTGTTGTTGGTACACGATAAAACGGATATTTAAACCCCTTTCTCTTAAAAACCGGTAGAACTTTTAAAAATGACGGCAATTTTTGGAACTTGACACCATTACAAACAATTACAATTGAAAAAATAATTATGAATATACGGCAGTAGTGTGTGATTTTGTATACGGCAACCCTAAATTTAACAGGAACAACACTGTTTTATTTACCTAAAAAAACCATTACTGATTTTATTAACGACAATTTACGGTAGTGGCACATCACTATTTAAAAATTGCAAAAAACTGGCAACCAACGTAATGTCAAAAAATCAAAATCAAAATATTTTTATTTCACATAGGCCTAGATGGGCACTTATAAAACGTCGACAAAAAGGTGCACGGTTCGGGGTGGTCGTTTCCTATGGAGAAGAACCGGCAAGAAACTCCATGGTTACTCTTTTCAGTCAGTAATGTCAGTTTAGTCTCTGAGACTAAAAAATGGTATTCCGTTTTTTAGTCTCAGAGAACTAGGGGGAACGAACCTTTCATGAGCTTGAAATGATGTGTACGTTACCCTAGCAAGAAAGTGACTACTAGAGTGATATGAGTGGGACGAATAATTAGTGTACGATCTGCTGTGTGTGTGGAGGGACTTGAAAACGAAATTAATTTCGTTCCGTTATACTAAATGTTATCTCATAACGTTCCAAACTTTGAAACGTTATCAACGCCTAAAAATAACTATAACGTTATAAAAAATAACGTTCTAAAATATCATTTTCGTGGAACAATATTTTAAGTAACGTTATAGGTATCAGTACCATTATGCTTATATCGGTTTCATCTGTAACGTTACAGATGAAACGTTACAGAGTCAATTGTATCGTTATTCCTGAAGTTTTCATTCCCGCCCCGCTGACCACCGCTGCACCGCGCCGCGCGTCGCATTCGTAGGTATACAACGTGCGTCGACTTCCTACATTTTTTTGTATACGTTGCATCGGTACATTCTGTCATTATAATGGGTAAGTACCTATAATTTTTATTACCTATCTAATATAATAGGGTACAACTAATAGAAATTGAAATTTCGATAAAAACACAAATGAAATAATTAAAATGAGATCTGACAGTAAAGCAGTAAACGCGTCAATTCCCCAAGGGAGTGTAACAGGCTGCCTTTTGTTCCTTATCTATATTAATGACCTTCCTAAAATTATAAACGAACCATGTGTTCTGTTTGCGGACGATATCTCTCTGCTCACCTCATGCCAGAACGCTGCCAATATTAACGCCAAATTAAACTCCCTTCTTACTACAGCTGTAAACTGGATGGATAGCCATAATCTTGAAATTAACTTCACCAAAACAAAATTAATTACATTTCACCCCCATCAAAAATCCCCTTTAAAACTAAATTTCATTTTTAACAACACAAAGCTTGAACAAGTAAATGAATTTACTCTCCTCGGTTTGTCCATAGATACCCACATAAATTGGAAGTCACATATACAGAAAATAAGATCAAAACTATCAAAATTTACATACGCCCTACGCGAAATTAAAAAAACTACCAACCTTCAAACTGCACTTGTCACTTACTATGCATACGCCCAGGCATGGCTCAGCTACGGGGTCATGCTGTGGAGAAACAGTACAGATTCACAAACCATATTTATTCTACAAAAGAAGTTAATTCGAATAATAACCAACATAGAACAAACAGATAGCTGTAAACCACACTTCCGAAAACACAAAATACTCACACTTCCCTGTCTATACATCTTAGAATTATGTATATTTCTCAAAAAACACCCAGATTTTTACACCACTTGTGAAGAAACACAAACAAGATACACCTTTAGACACAACAAAAACAAAATAAACATACCTCAATTCCGACTTAAAATACACTCAACCAGCCCTTTAGTTATGTCCATATTTTTTTTTAAATAAATTACCAAATGACATTCGAGAAGTAGATAAAACAAATATATTTATTAATAAATTGAAACAGTTTCTGGAATCCAAGGCATACTACTCAGTAAAGGAGTTTCTAGATGACAAATCGTTTGCAAAATAAAATTATTCGCCCACATAAACCTAACCTTTATTATTCATCAATAAATCAATAAATAAATAAAAATAACTAATATAATGTATTATGCGCACAAACCAAATAATTAATATGCAGATATTCATAATTATACAGCCAATTAATGCACCATCTAATATTTTTTTAATAATATTATTGAATTGCTACTTAGCCCTCTTCCTCTCTCCTAATGTTGCTGTGCCCGACAGGGTCCATATTGATCTTTTACCTTGTTAATAATAATAAAGATTTATTTTCTCCCACAAAGTACAATTACAGTATAGAGGTCTTTCAAAAATTGTAGGTACAAAGGTTTGTGGGAGTCAGGAATCCAAACTAGGATACCCTGTGCTATGGACTCCTGGCCCCCCTCGCCGAGATTTGGATTATATGACAATTGTTGAACGTAAGACATGTATGAATGACTATTGTAAGAATAACAAGAAAAGGTACTAAATAAAAATAAAAATAGAGATAAAAGTACGTGTGTGTGTGTATTTGAAAGTGTGAGTGTGAAGTGGAAGGTGTTGTGTATGTTTTGTGGTGTTGTGTGAGAGAGTGTAAGATAGTGTAGTGTGTGTGTGTATGTGTAAAGATAGATGGGTATACGAATGTGTGTGTGAGGGGAGGGAGTATGTATTTATTAAAAATGCTAGACTAAGATAAGATAGTAAGCAATTTTTCCGTTTCTTCATAATCTAGTTCTAAAAGCCACTGTATAAGCTTCTTTTTACATTCTACCCTAGGCAAATCAACAATTGCAAGAATTTTGTTAATTTTATTATACAGTCTGCTTGCTCTGAAATTGAAGAAATTATGGGCAAAAGATGTTCTTACCGGAGTTGTTTCACAGACTTCATAGGATCGCCTAGTATTAGCCTTCTTTCTAGCCGTTGAGACGTCTATAGAGGAATGTTTTTTTATAACTGTTTGCAGTATATAAAGCTGCCTGACTGTTAATACCTTTGCTTCGTTATAGAGGGTTGATGTAGCGTATAAACGTGGTTTGAAGAGAGCAATTTTTAGGAGAAGTCGTTGAGCTCTTTCAATGTTTAGGATATTGGTTTTATAAGAGCCGCCCCAGGTGGAAGTACCATACGATAAGATTGATTGGCAAAGGGATTCGTACACAGTTTTAACCAGTTTCCAACTCGCAACATGAACGAGTTTTCTAGTTTTCTGGACCAGATGTGAAATGTGTTGTTTGAAAGATAAGTTTTTATCCATTATTATGCCTAAGTATTTTATCGATTCTGTTTTTGAAATCATTGGGCACATGGTACAGTTAGTGCGTACAGGATTACATGTATGTGCATAAACACCAAAATTATTAGTATTTGATGCAACATTAAATACTAATAATGTTGGTGTTTGTTACACCATCTATGTAATACATATGGAATGCAATAAAGTATTGAGTATAACTTATCTATTCTTGCTTACTATAGGTACTATTACCAGCTGGTCGACCGAGCTCTGCTCGGGTGCAAATAGAGAGAAAATGAGTTTTCTCGGACATGGGACCTAGCTAGATCGATTTTTCGCCCCCGTAAATTCCCACATTGCAAATTTCATCGAAATCGTCGAGCCTTTTTCGAGAACGAGAAAATATATTGTAGGTAATTGCTGTCTCATTGATGCTGTGGTCTACAGATATTTAAAAGTTTAATAATAGGTACATGCTTCCGTTTCTTTTTAAATATTCGTGATCCTATCAGGCTTCCTTCACTCGGCCGTACCTACAGCGATAAATGCCTACACTTTGCCCACGGCGTGGGCACGCGAGGCCTCGTGCCCACGCCGCCAGTCGGTTGTCACTGCTCGCGCGCTACCTACTTAAATATTTTAGATTATCGTGTTCTTCACAAATAAAATTTGATTCCTTTTTTACTGAATTAGACCCAGTTCAAAATATATTTAACAGATTTGCCGTCTATTTTTGAAGAGTTCCATAGTATATCTCCGAAGATCAGCATCAGATATTCACCAAATTTAAATGGGATCATCTCAAAAGTATAATCTTTCAAATTAAAATAATTTTGTGAATCGGTCCACAAATGGGGGAGAAATCAGGTAAAATACATTAAAAAAAAACATACACACGAACATATAACCTCCTCCTTTTTGAAGTTGGTTAAAAATATCTGTATACAAAATTCTTCTTCTTACGGCCCATGATTTAATAGAGAAACTGATAAACTCAAACTATACGATTGAAATCAGATAAACAACTAAACTAACAAATAAATAAAACAAATACGGCGAAATGCTAGGTTGCCTTGCCATACTGCACTCGGGGAATAATCGGGTAATGAGTAGTAGTAGTGCGTTGCGTGGCCCTCAAGGTCATAATATTGTAGTCTATGCTCAGTGTTGCGTCAAAAAATCTAAATAACGAAATGAATAAATGATATCGAAATCAATAACGTTATTATATCGTTACTTTAATAACGTTACATTATGAGTAACGTTATATTATCAATATTGTTATTAAATAGTTCTGGATTTCGTTTCGTTTGTTAGTATCGTTATTGCCAAGGAGTTAATTTTGATTGATTTGATTTAAACCTGAAGACGCACAACATATATTTTTGGTGCACTTCTTTACACAAACATTAAGCTCTCTAGCCATGCAAAATATTTCTCTCTCCGATCATTCGTTTAGAATTTTCCTGCTGGAAGAGCGTTACCCTAGCTGGAATCTTTTTTTCCGTTTCTTTTCCAAAACGAGAAAGCGCACCAATTTTTTATGTGGCGCACACACACAGCAGATCATACACTAATTATTCGTCCCACTCATATCACTCTAGGAGACACTTTCCTGCTAGGGTAACGTACACTGAAATTATACGCCTTTTCCAGTACCTACCAACAATTGCATTTATAAACTTGTGTACTTGCAAATGTAATACAAACTTGGTACACACGGCTACACATCAAGCTATACATTTCCAGTATAAGTTGACCGCGCATTGTACGGAAATCCTATACAATGCGAGATTAGCATAAACTGGAAATGTACAGCTTGATGTGTAGCCGTGTGTACTATTATCAGTAGCAAAATAATAAATAATATAATAATTTAATATAATAATCTTTTAAGTAATTAACAAAGATTACTTCCTTAAGACTTTTTGGTTCCTCTTCCAAAAATAGAGGTACCTTTTTTATTTTTGACTGGAACTGATTAAAATTTTTGACCAAAGAGATTTTATGAACTCTTTGGTCACAACAAATACTATCAATATTTTATGTATAGCTATATTATTATTAAAAAGAGTAGGGTCAGGTGGGCTACAGTGAGCCAGTGGTACACAGAGAATCGGTATTATTATATTCAAAACTAGTAGTTACCGGATCATGGAACCGACACGTAGCAACGTGTTTCGTTACGTCTCCCTCACTCCCCAGTTGAGGGCGAGCGCCCGTTGTTAGCGGTCGTGTGGTGCGACGATTTGTGTTTTCCCGTGCGAATAGTAAAAAATAGGTAAGTTTTGCTTTTCTTCTTCAAAGTCGTGTTTTCTGAGCTTTTTGTACCGAATTTTATATACATGTAAAGTCACTATCGAGCAATAATATGGTTATTATGTTTTAAACATATTCTTTGATCAATTGCCTTTTTTCAACATCAAATGTCAAATAACGTAGGTGGTACACAGTGACTGAGTATTGCAGGGTACACAGTGAACCGTGGTTCAGTGTGTACCGCTTGATGGTTCATTGTGTACCAACGTTCAACATCAAATTAGTTAAATAGATACAACTTTTTTTTCTTCAGGATGGGTCGAACTAAGGCAGTGAAAAGAAAGATTGGGGGCATAGCAAGGATGATATGGTGCAAGCACTTCAGCTTATAAAAGATGGTGCAAGCATACGCAGGGCCGCTAAAGAGTGTCACTTGGCATATCCTACGCTACGGAGGTACGCTAAAAAAATCCAGTCGGATGAAAACACTAACTTAGTTCCTAATTACGAAGTTAATGCAGTATTTTCCCAGGACCAGGAACTAGTGTTAAAAGATTACATTAATTAATTATTGAGGCTGTAAACGCAACTTTGAGACTGCTTTTATAGGATAGATAATAAGTTGATAACATAGATCTCAATTAATAAAAACCGCATTGATTGTATTTTTTTAGAATAGGTATCATATTTTATGTTACTGTTCTACAGAAATTTAAAGGTTTTGTATACCAACTTAACAATTATTTCTAAATACATGTGCTGTGTATGTTATCCTGATTAAGTTATAATTCTATTTTTTGTTTTTTCTTGACATTCTAAGCAATAAACCTTCTTGAATGAATGAAAAAACTTTGTTTTAATGACGCATTTTTGATTGATGACTGATTTACCCGAATTAGTCCAGTTAAAATATAACTTATCTTCGTTTTATTCTGATATGGTTCATTGTGTCCAACGGTGGTTCACTGTGAACTTCATCATGGATCAGTGTGTACCAAAGAGTGTACACAGTGAACCAATTCCCATTTTTTTAAAAACACTTGGTAATGTCTAACCTATCAGTTTTTGAACTTAATTTTGTAAAAAAACCTTAAGTCTATTAGACACTAAATGGTATGTATGAAAAAAGAAAACGAAAACTTTTAATTTGAATACATGACACAACTTTGAATTTTTTGTGGTTCACTGTTGCCCACCTGACCCTAAATGTTTGTGAGGTTGGAGGGCTAATCTCTGGATCTACTGAACCGATTTGCAAGAAAATTCCTTCATTGAAAATTCTTTTACGAATAGGAAGCTGCACTATCCCCGAGTGCCATTTACAACTTGCCCGTGGGATAATTTCCGAACAAAACAACAACAGGCTTGTTTTTAACAAATCACAACAGATGTTATCAATATTTCAAAATCATGACAACCACATATGCCACCCATACATTTCAAGTGAGTAGTGGACCTCATTTCAAATACAACTCATAAGAGTTCGTACAGTTTTGACTGACTAGGCGTTTGCCTGTATCTTAGATGTAATGATGATGTGATGTAGATGTAATGTCCTGTTAAGTATTTTGTGTGTACATAAATAAATAAATAGATTGTATTACAGATTTCATAAGTTCTATATTAGCCCTGGATTGGAAAAACTGAAAGTCATGGAGAATGGCGTCAGCCCAGCTGTAAGACGTCGCAGGTTCGGATATAAGTGGCCTTCCTAAACAAAACCTAGTCCATATATTTTGGTCATTAGCTAAATTTTCACTTGATAAAAACATCCTTCTAGTCAGGTACGTTGTACGTTCTAATCCAAACAGAGATTTAAACACCAAAATGAAAGAAGTGTGTAGTATAGTCTAGTCAGCCAATAATATATACCCAGTTTCCATTCACTGATACAACGTTAAGAGTATGATGACGAAACTAACAGGTAACATAACTATGTTAATGCAAATCAAGGTACCTAGATACTTACTCAGTCAACTAGTTTTTATTGTGTTTTCCTTGAGTGTTACGTAAGTATATAAATACGAGTACGTGGCGCGCCTCAAAATGAGTATTGTTGTAGAAACAGGAAACCGCAAAACGGACAATTGCGAGAAGGACTCGTGGCCTAGGGTTCCTTCACAAGCTTAAAAAAACTACAAATTGTATGATTTGATTTTAACACATTCAGTGCCGGAACCCACCTGGTGGGTTCACTCAAGTCACACTTGGGATGCCAAGAACCCACCTGGTGGGCTCATTTTAAATGTAGGTTTTTCTTAGCGAATACAGAATCAAATAACGAAAAAATAAGAACAGTTGTATATTTTAACAAGATTAATAAGAATACGTTAAATAAGAATAGGTTTCAAATTACAAGCATTTTTATTTATATAAATTTTCGACCTCTTCCTAGATGCCAAGAACCCACGTGGTGGGTCCTATTTCAGGGGTGAAAAATCAAAGGCACGATTTTAAATATTTTCTAAAAATAATAATTATTACATTTTAGGACACGACAATAAGTTCAAAATCGAGGCGTTTTAGTGTTCGGTATCAAAATAGACAAAAACTAATACTTATTACTGTGCGATTTAGTCTGCCTGCCCGTTTCGCTCACAGGCACTCACAGCTACATATTTCAGAAACTATTATCGCTACAGACTTGACATTTGGAATACATAATGCTAGCATTTTTCAATTGAATTGCCTAGACTACGATCCCCTTCATGTTAGGTTTCTTTAAACCTCAAACATACAAAATGTCCATGAAACAAGCAAAAGCACCGACTTCCGAAAGTAATTTTAACTTTTTTGTGTTTTGTTTTTAATTAGTATTTTTTTTTTGCAACATTTTATTTGTATATCATGTTTATATACCGTGAAGTTTAAACGAGCAAGCTCATCTCAGTGTGAACACGGTCGCGCGAAGTACGGCAAGGGCACATCTATGATTTAAATCGATGTTGTATTTAAAATAACTGCACTACTTATGGTCGTTAACCTAACAAAATGTCATCAAATCCGTTTTTGTTTGGTTAATTATGTTAAGATATCGATATCCATCACAGCTGCGGAGTATCGCTAGCTAATTTGATCCGGTATTACAAGTGAAGGAATAGAATATGTAATTAATAGAGTTACTGGGTGGTTCACACCAAATTAACTGTCAAATAAACAACCTACAAATGCAATGTTTGTAATCATTCAAAAGTTTTAAAATGTTATTTATTAAAATCTAAAAGTAACAATATTTGCGATTAAGGAAATTAAATTTAAAAAAAAATTACATGAAAATCTCAAAAAAGGTTGAACATCCCTGTCACGGGATCAGAGCGGGCGATTTTACTTTTTCATTTTATTTTTATTTCTTGATTATTGCGATTCCCATACCCTATTAGGGCATGAAAATACCCCCACAGATAGCAAATATAGCGATAATATCCCCTGAAAACTCTATTTTACCACTTATTTTAGGGTTTTAAATCTTAATCTCAAACCTAATGCCGAGAGCCCTCCAGGTGGGTTCACTTTTGCGCAAACGTAATGCTACAGACCCATCTGGAGGGTCCACTTGCAATATGTATGGTGGGATGGCACATGCGCACTGTGAAACGGGGGTGGACTCGAATGTGTTAAGGGATGATAAAATTCAAATTATTCCCCCGCTATTACTATGGGGTTATTCTGGCCCTTTGTCAATTGTAACCACTTCAATTCTTGATAGTAACATAATTTATAACTGCTACTCGATCAGTATTCATAAAAATCAATTTTAATATCAATAACCATTTATCCTGAAAATCAATTTTACTTCAATACAAATTGTAAACAATAGTAAATTAAAATAATGATATAAGTGGGGATAAACTTTGATAATTAATGCATTCGAGGAGGAATTCACACCCGAACCGCCGCGCGCCGGCGAGGTTGTTATGTAGCCGAGAACTGCAATAAGAAATGCCCACGTGTATCAAACGACGTTTTCCAATACACTTTCCAAGAAATAAGATAATGTAATGAATTATTAGGAAACTATCATTTAATTTGCCTATTTTTCCGCGCTTTGCTTTCGCCAGGTTGAAGAAGAAGCAAAGGTATGAATGCAAGCCGATAGACAGCCTAATATGAAAACGAGAAAATAAAAATATTTTTGAATTTAGAACACAAATTAAAATGTTAATTTGTTCATAAAAGTAAATATTAAAAAAAAAAAACATGTTCATCAAAAATGTCAATCTATCATGCATGTGTTCGTAATTCATGTCTTCCTAAATGGCTCAAATTCAAATTCATTTATTTCGTGAACCCTGGTACTATGTACATACAGAAAAATGTAATAAAATTAAATGAGATCCGAGCTGTGTCCCGCCAAAAGGCATACAAAATATCAAAGGCATTTTTTTTTACAAATACATTTTAGAAATACAATAATTATAAATCACGTCAAAATTAATTAAAATTATTGATAAAATGTCAAATTAAATAGAGTAAAAAGAATAGTAATTAGGGTATTTTCACTAATTCATTAATACAACAATAATCAAAATTAACAAAATCATTTAGTATGTCACTTTAACGTAAAAACAGAATCAATTTAGGAGTTCAGTAAAGAGGAGTTAAGAATTTGTCATTTAAATATTCGTCAACAGAATACTACCTTGCTATTTAACAATTTGAACATAATTCTTTACTTGAGATAACTTGTCCTGGTAACTTACTATAGTTTTTGAGCCACTGCGAAAAAGCTTTTGCTATGAAATTTAGTTTTTGTTGCTATCACCTGTAGCAACTTTTTGAGCGCCAGGCTTAAATGCAGGCTTCATAATTATAGAGTGACGGTAATGTTAATATTATTAGCGAAAGAGAATGTGGCTTGCGTGATTACGATTAGGTATTTTTGTTTTATTTTACAAATAGCTCTAATACATTTTTTCTGTGCTCTTTGTACTTCTTGAATCTTAGGGGCATTACTCCAGAAAATGAGGTCATACATACCGCTGAGCCGAGGCGACATAACCATGATAGGCTGTTACTCGTAGTAGAGTGGTCTTATTCGCAATTTTACCCAGCATCACTTTCAATTTGAGTCCGTCATGTCATTGTCAATATGAGTAGGCCAAGAAATTTTGTAACACAGCTTCAAGTATTTCACTCCCTTTTTAGTTTGTTTGAAACTGTGATTGCTCTTTGTGTCTAATTTTAAAATTCATAACTTTGGTTAGAATTATTGTAACGTTATTAGCGTTTAACCTTAATCTGTGGTTTAACCAGCTCGTTTTGTACTTATGGTTTCATCTGGGTGATTCTTATATAATAGTAGTAAGTAGTACTGCGAGACCGTATTTTCTTGCCTTCCATAGTATCAACGAGAACTGACTTAGATGACCTTTTCAATACAGTTGTTAAACATGGCGTAGGTACTTTCAGAGGCTATAATTATGATTCGAAAATTAAATCTTTTGCATAGGCATCTTTCTATTACGCGGTCGTGACTTTTTTTACGAGCTCGATCATTAACTTTGCAGTTAAGTAACTTTTAAATTTATAAGTCAATTTAAAAAGTTTAGTAGCAAGGACTTTTCATACATAGAATAAAATGGGTTAGATTTTATACGAGGAAAATGAATGAGTCTGTACGTATGCGTATGTGGCCGTACGTTATGTGTGTATAGACCACCAAATATATCTAATATTAGTGTATTTTTTGATGCTATGGACTCTGTATTAAAAAAAATGTGCTATAAATCTAATGTAAGGGTAGTATTATGCGGAGACTTTAACATAGATATCCTCAAACGTCAAGTGTACAAGTGAGGTTGTTGATTTTGCTTTGTCCGATCACTCATCTGTAATACTAAAAATCCAAGTCAGTTGCAAATTAAACTACTGACACACTCAAAAACGGGATTACTCAAGGGAAAATCTAGTAAAATTTAAAAAATATTTAACAGATCTATCTTTTTCAGATGTTTATAGTGAGCACAATCCTAATGAAGAATATGATCATTTTATAGATATTTGTCTTCTACTTTACAATCAATGTTTTCCATTGAAATGGGTTAAAATTAGATCAGAAGGAAAAATTAAATGGATCTCAAAAGGTATTAGTAGCCTAATACCTTTTAGTAGTAGTAGTGTAGTAAGAAACAAAGAAACTTACTATGGAAATATAGAATGAATCCTTCATATGAGAATAAAACCACATTCAAAACCTATTCACAAAGATTAAAAAAGATTATAAAACTGACACAAAGGGCACAGAATAATTATGTAATTAATAACGCTTAAAATAAATGCAAAGCATCATGCAAATAATTAATATCACCAAATATGTTAAAAAACCAATTACGAAAATT
Organism: Eugnorisma glareosa; assembly: GCA_947578425.1. NCBI lineage: Eukaryota > Metazoa > Arthropoda > Insecta > Lepidoptera > Noctuidae > Eugnorisma > Eugnorisma glareosa. Next base: position 45,181,204 of record OX387957.1, read on the forward strand.
ATTAAGCACAATATTTTGATTACAGATCCCTATGCCATAACAACATCTTTTAATGATTTCTTCATCGATCAAGTTCAAAATACATCTGAAAAAAAAAAACCATATGAAAGAATCATTCGTTTATACAACCATCCCGAATTCAATATTTATGTCACCGATAATACCAGACGACATAACTATGATAATCAGAAGTCTTAAAAATACAAAAAGTCACGGTTATGTCGGTATTACCACAGAGGTTCTTAAATTCGTTAATAATATTATAGCTCCATCTTTATGTCACATTATAAATAAGAGTATTGTATCGGGTATTTTCCCTAAAAGTCTAAAAAGAGTTATAATAAAACCTATACATAAAAAGAATAACAAAGAGGAAATGCCCAACTATAGACCTGTAGCGTTAATCCCTGTATTATCTAAAGTATTTGAGAAGATTATTTACGAATCATTATACACATTTTTATACAAACATAATGTATTATGCAACGAAGAAATGGGTTTTAGAAAAAATAGAAATATTAATATGGCTATATACAATTTCTTATGCAATATAATGCCAAGTGTAGATAATAAGACTCCTGTGTGTGCTATATATACCGACATGACCAAGGCTTTCGACTACGTAAACCATGACGTCCATTTGTAAAAATTATATAATTACGGTATAAGGGGAAATGTCCTAGATTTTAATAATAATAATAATAATTTATTTTCAATAAGTATTGGTACATTTTGGTCTTAAAGTCAGTTGAGGTTCCTAATACATAGTCAGATTTAGATGACATGCAAAATTTCACAATATTTTGATGTTAAACATATGTTTGTATTTATATGCCGGTTTCTATCACTCATTACTATCACAAACATTCAATATTCATTATATATAGTTACATTAATATTCTAGAATAGATCAATCATTAAAATTATGCATAAATTCATTAATAGAAAAATTACATGTGGAAACTTTTAAATGGCCTTCAAATTCGTACTAAGAACATTGTCTATATTAGCAGCACGTTTTCCGAATAGTACACAAAATAAATCAATAAATAAACAAAAGATTAATATTAATTATAGTGACCTTAATTTAGATTAGATTAATAATTGACATTATTTATAAATTCATTAATAGAATAAAAACGTTTTTCCCGCAGCCATAATTTTAACTTTATAAAAAATAAATTATTAGTTAGCTCTTTGAAGTCCTTTGGTATTTTGTTATAGATTAGTCCACACATACTATAAGAGTTCTTTTTATATAGAGAAGTCCTTGGCGCTCTAGGCAGAACTATTCTATCTGGATCTCTTACTTTTCGAGGGCAACGGTCTTCAGCCTTTTTAAACAAGTAAAAGTGCTGTCGAACAAATTTAGCGCATTCTAAAATATACATACTGGGTAATGTAAGGAGTTTTAACTTTAAGAACAACGGTTTACAGGATTCCCATGGTGGAATGCCACAAATGGCGCGGATACATTTTTTTTGTACCCTGAAGGCTTTATCCACATCTGTTGAATTACCCCACAGTATAAGGCCGTATCGTAAAGTCGATGCAACACAGCCATGATATGCAGTCAACATAGTACTCAGCGACGAGGTCTTTCGCAGTGTGTAGAGGACGTAAACGAATTTGTTTAATTTGTTGCAAACCTTTTCTACGTGTGGTTTCCAAGAGAAGCAGCCGTCCAGTGCTATTCCCAGAAAAATGGTTTCCTCTGTCTGTACTAGAGGTTGTCCGTTATGATTAATGTCAAGTTTATCCCGCTTGCGACCATATGTCCTGACTTGAACAATTTTTGTTTTATTAATATTTACATGCAAATTATTATAGTTTAACCAAGATATTGTAGATTTAATTGTGTTATTAATGCCAATTCTGTAATTGTTAATGTCGGTATTCATTGGTGACGTAATTATGATAGAAATGTCATCCGCAAATAATGTGCAAGGATTGTGTGTGTGTTCAGGGAGATCATTAATATATAATAAAAATAAAGGAGGTCCCAAAACGCTTCCTTGTGGTACACCTGAGTTGTTGCATTTTGAAAGAGATCTTATTCCCTCTAGTTCTTTATTTCTACTCATACTTGAAATTTCAACACATTGCTTTCTGCCCACTAGGTAAGTTTCCAGCCAGCTAAGGGCCGGTCCTCGAATGCCATATCGTTCCAACTTTGAAAGCAATAATCTATGAGACACAAAATCAAAAGCCTTCGACATATCGAAGAAGATTACGGACACTCGTTTTCCCATATCTACTTCATCAATAATATTTTTTACAAGATTGAAGCATGCAAGAGTGGTCGATTTCCTTTTTTGAAACCCGTATTGTTCTTTCTTTAGAATCTGATGTTTACCGATAAATTCCATGAGACGGTTTTGCATAGCTTTTTCAAAAACTTTAGAAATTATTGGTATAAGACTAATTGGTCTATAATTATCTGCTTTCGAGCTATCGCCTTTTTTATGAAGAGGCTTAACAATCACAGACTTTAACAACTCTGGGAAGCTGCCTTCTGAAAATGACAAAATTATTTAAAAAAATTAATAAGCTCCTATCTTACTGGGCGAACTGAACATACGAAATTGTCCAGAATATGCCTTGAAACCAAATGTGAGCTTCGATATACATCAGCCGGCAGGGAGGGAGCGTCTTGGGACCTCCTCTATTTCTACTATATAAATGACTTGCCACGACAGAAGCGACAACCCATGGTATTATTTGCAGATGATAGTACAGCGATAGTTAAGTGTGCAAATAAAGATAACTATGAAAGGGAAATTAATAACACATTGGAAACAATTATACATTGGCTTGATACAAATAACTTAATAATAAATCTAAAAAAGACAAAAGTAATGCACTTCTACCAAAGGATACGCCCTGATGATATAAATGTTAATTATAATGGTCAAAAAGTGGATAAAACTTGTGTAGCGAAATTCCTAGGCATCCTGATTGACAACAATTTGACTTGGAAACCGCATGCCAATGACGTATGTAAGAAGTTAAATAAATCAGCCTACGTACTGTATAACCTATCACACAAAGTTAGCAATGATACACTTCTACTAGCTTATCATGGGCTTGCTGCGTCAGTGTTAAGATTTGAAATCATATTTTGGGGTAACTGTAGTGAGAGGGAGGAGATTTTTAAGGCCCAGAAACGGTGTATTAGATCTATGTCAACCTTAAAAGCACAGACAGCTGTGAACCTGTGTGTCGGTCTCTGAGGATACTGACTTTTCCATGTTTGTACATATTGGAGGTGGCAAATTGTAAAAACCAATTTAAACTTGTTCCCGTCACTGGCCAATATAAGGATACGCAATGGCCCCTTGAGATCCCAATACAAGAACTTGCTACAATCGGGTAATTACAAAACAGCACTGTTAAGGAAAAGTATTATGACAATGGGTCCTGTCATTTATAATAAAATACCTCATGGTTTTAAGGATTGCTCTGTAAACGTTTTAAATCTAAGGTAACTGCACTACTTTTAGGTAAATGTTAGTAATTCAGTGAAGGACTTTTTAAATGATATGAATTTATCCAGATTATGATTGTTTTTAATTGCAAATTTGACCATGTAAGACTTAAGTACCTGACTATAATATTATGAATTGACTTCACTTTAATTTCTGTTGTTTTGTTGACATTATTTTGATTCAATTATTATTTTAATTTATGTAATAATTTGCCGTAAGGTAGACTGTAGCCGATCTCTTAATGTATGTACAACATCTTATACCTGTGCCTTCATTCAAAGCAAATAAAGATCTGATTCTGATACGTCTTAGCATTGAATTCTCAAATGGTCTTTGAAATGGTTGTTTAATGTACCCTTCACAAACATTATTTATTAAGAAACAGAAGGTGAAAGCACCTTAAACTATCGCTGAACACTAATTACATTTTAAATGTGAATCCACCAGTTTTAATTTAATTATTTTCACATCAACACTTGTCAAAAATCGAATAGGCTGTATAGGCAGTTTTCGTTGTAAAAAAATATGTCCAGTTGCAAAAACGCGCCATTTTCAGAAAATTTCAATTTTTTGTTTGTTATTTTTTTCAATTTAAACCATGTTAAAAACTACTTTCAAAACATATTTAATTCTTTGATTTGTTTTACTATTTACCACAACTGTATTGAAAAACATCGTGTGATACACGGGTGTGAAGGTTATTAATAATCTACTTTCCACCCTTGTATCACAATGTATTATTATACCTACCTTTTGAAAAGTGAAATGTATCAAAAAAATATTAGACGTGAATAAAATTGTTTACCGTATGTATTGTTTGCTTTGGGTCGTTGACAATATTTCATATTTTCCCCGTCTGCGGAAGGCTGTTGTTTTTTTAAATTTAAATTTATACCTACCTCTACCCGTTCTGGAGGAATCGTCCTGTATTGGATCTCGACCGACGGACAACAAAGTAATGCCCTAACGGTTCTGTATTGCCCATTTGTGTGGTACGGAACCCTATAATTGGAAAAAGTGTAGTAATATACTAGTTTGATTCGTATTTTTTGGAAAAAAACCCTGGTTGAGGTGGGCGTTCGCTTACGTAATACATTGGTCCATCGACAGTCTTGGAAGAAACACGTTCATAAGCGTTGGCTACTGCATGGATATTATTTTCCTGTGTTGTTGTGTGCACAAATAACAAAATAAATTGAATTTAAAATATCCACTTTGTGAGATTCCCGGTGGCAACGCGCATCAACGAACATCGTGGTGCTATCAGTTAAGGTGTTGACAAATACATTTTCGTAATCTTAAAGTGCAAAAATGGAAACTGTGCAAGTGAATTCCACCATGGCTGGCAACAGCACTCTAGTGCCTCTGCAAGCTTCTACAGAGAGTGATCAGACTGATGAAATATTTGTAGCTGTCGAGAAAATTTTATTCTACATTTCGTGTGCGCTGACAACAGCTACTTTGGTATACGGAGTGACGTCATGGTGTTTCTTACACAAGTTTCGTAACTACAGAAACTATGTGTTTCTGAACGCAATACTACTGAACTTCTTCGTGTTCCAATGGTATTTTAATATAGAACACATGGTTAGATATATGGGGATACTAATAACTCTGGGTTTCTTTATGTATTTAGCTGCGGCTAAGATTTTCTGGTTGATTGTTATATGCCACATGTTTTACGTGGACATTGTCAAAGTTTTCGATGGGCATATCCGAAGGAAATATTTAAAGAGTGCCCTGATTGGTTGGGGTGCGTCTTTGTTAACTAGCATGACTCAAATTCTAATTCGTATTTATACAGGGTCTAATATAATAATGTATTTAATCTTTGTTGTACCTTTAATATTAAACAGCTTACTTTACTTTGTAATTTTATGGTCACTCTTTCGTAGTTCGAATACAAGCGCACATACAACGTCTAACAAACGGCGTCTCATATTCATCGCCACTTTGATATTTTTATTAAGCGACGGTTTTATATTATCTTCCTTGGTTGTAAGGAATTTAAACAACAGTAGAATAACACAATTTATAGCTTTTTTAATAAACAGATTAATGACCTCGGTAATATTGAACGTTTATTTGGTAGTTGTAAAGAAAAATCGAGAATTGTGGTATGAATATTACGTAAAAAAAGTAAATGAAAGGAAAAGGAACCGCGGTATCCAAATTAATGTTAAAAATGTTCGTCAAAAAGCTGACAAACCGGCAGTTATTAATGTGCAGGATTAATTTATAATACCTACTAATATCTAGGGTTAACTTCTTAACATCATACTTAACAACTTTAGTTGGGGTTTAATCATTGAAATTAACATTACAATTTATAAATTAAACTAACCTAAAGTAACTAACTCATTAATAAAATTAAAAAATGGCGTCAAAAAACTCCTCCTCAACGCAGTCAACTGGTAATGTACCCAAGTGACTGGCGGCGTTGCCACGTTGTATGGCAATGCTAAGCCATTGGCTAAGGTAAAAGCCAGCCCTTGGGTCACGAGAAATGTCAACTAAGCGTTTCGAAATGTCCTTGAAAAGGCTGTGAGCACTTGGACCCCGCGGACCTAGAGTTTCAACTCCAAACGGTTCGAAAATATAGTTACCAATAAGGTTACTATATTTACGCCGTTTGAGGTTCTCTGCAGCCGCAGCGGCAGCGCCAGCACAGCACGATGAGCTTGGAAGATGGGACGGCGCAAGAGTATCGACGCAAGTTGCGTCCCACACTAAAGGCCTACCCATCTTCCAAGGAAACAAAGACATGCCGTCCGGTCTCTTGCCATCGTCGCGTGCCAAGCCATTGGGTTCTAAAATAGCTGGAACGCTAGTTAGTTGGGTAGGTACAATTAAACATGACAAAAAAACTAGTGAATGTAAAAAGTTACCACTTTTCACATAAGTATACTAGTTGTTTCTTGTTATCCTTCTACTCAGCTAGGCACCTATCTTACTTTTGGCTGAGGAACAAAATATGAATTCCCTAATCCGTGCCTCCAGTCTCCACGTACCAATGCCATTCGCGCGTAGAGCCATAATTATATCATCATTCAGAACTATCAATTTCAACATTTTTATTTTTGTGTGACATATTAAACATTGAATATCACATCTTTTGACAAAGACATGTTTTTCCTTACATCCTTCATTTGCGTAAATTATTTATCAAGTCACCGTCATAATTTATTTCTTTTTATAGGAATGTTTTCCTCGTTCGTGTGTGTGGGCGGAAAGATGTACCTATTCCCATTAAAAAATCCCATAGAACAAGTTTACTTTATTTACAAACTCGCCTGTAAGGCTTGGGCCACATTTTTTGGCTCTGAGTGAAATTCTTTAGTTAGTTAAAGTTAGTATAGGTACTTACATATGCTGAGGCTGAGGCCGGTCGGCTGGATGGGTGACTTTATCCATTTCATACTGAGAATATCAGACAGCACGTTAAGCAGTAGGTCCCTGCTGTCTTTTGTAGTTCTTTCTTTCATAGTTTTCACGGATAGTCAGAAGCCCGAAAATCTGTCAACCAGTCTTAGCGAGACGAATCTACTTACCCAGCAACTGGTTTGGCAAACAGGCAGCCGCTCCATATAAAATACTGTTAGTCAGCTGCTGACTGGAAGCCGACCACCATAATAGTCTGCAGGGAAAAGGCTAGGCCAGGAGGAGGTGTGGGCTAGGAAGGTAAATCTACCTGATGATACTACTGATTGCCCGCTGTGGCCTGTGCGTCACATCTTCCTCATGCGTATTCATTTTACCTTCTTGGATTTTTTGTTTGATATTCCATTGACGTACTTACTGAGTTAATTATACTTAACCCAACTTAATATTGCTTAGTCATTATACCTATTGCTGTATTGCTATCATGCACTCATATTGTATTTTTGTCTCTTCATGTTATTTTTTTATGAATCGCACATGCGATCTAAACGTAAGTTTTTTTTTTAAGTCGATTAGTAAAAAAAAAATTCTTACATCAAACCAATAATATTATCAAAAACAAATGACTAAAGGACCATGGGCATTTTTCTATGGACCCTGTCTGGTTGAAAGACCAACAGAATTGAAATATATCTCAAATAATAGCTCACGATTTAGAACTTGAATTCATTCCAAAACAAACCAGTACCTACCGAAGTAGCCGGAGAATGGAAATAGCCACAAATTAGCTACTTTAAAAAAAATGACTTTTGTAATCAAATCTTTGACGAAATACAGGAAAACACATTTTCAATTAGTCTGTCTGGAGCTCTGGCGTGTCTTAAAGCAGGAGTAATTCCAGTGTGGGAAAGTGATGGCGCCAGATGACCTTTATAGCTCTGTCTCTGTCATGGTAGGCCACCTGGTCTCCGGCGATTTTGGTGCTGGTCGCAATAGTATGATTTTGATTTTTTAGAGCTATGATTTTGAGATAATTTTAACCAAGACCCTTTTCTTCAGATATTATTAACCTAAATCCATTAATATTATACGTTTATTTAGTTGTTGTAAAGAGTAATCTAGTAGTATTAATTTAATGTCAAGAAATTTAATGAGAAGGGTAGTACTTAAAGATAATTATTAGGAGTTCTTGTCAGCTCTTTTCCAATCTTCTAAGTTTAAGTAGTACGTAGTATTTTTATGTCCTCGTAGTACGGATAGTAGCCACTTTCTTATTTCTAAATATAGTAAATAATATTATAATTAATTTCACTACATTGTAAAGTGAGTGATAGCAATTAGCTGACCAGCCTTTGCACAAATGGTTGAGATTAAAAAAAAAACTAATCAATAGAATTTTATAACTCTGTTGTATTATATTTATGCAAAGTAAATAAAATACAAAAGATTGATTCGTTTTCTAAAAAATCTCAACCATTTATTATGTGTAGGTACCTATTTTAGGTGAAATTACCTGTACCTACCTACTTTATATAAATCTGGACGATAAGAGATATTTTTTTTTTACAGTATTTTATTTAGATTATTAGATTGTTTTCAGAATTAGAATCAAAACCTTAATTGTTATAGTTAAAAAAAAAAAAATCGTTACAAAAAACATCGTTAATTTACTTTTTTATTGAATGCGTTTTTGAACTATAAGAATATCTCTTTACGTTTAAAATGATTGTTTTAATATTATTAGATAGCTCTAAGATCTATTTTGCGTGTCATTTTAAAATTATAAACACCTATAAATATATTATTTTGTTTAATTTACAAGTAGGTACCCAAATGTTCGGAAACCCTTTGACTACCATCGTCGCGGGGTTCTATGGGCAGTGTCAAATAAATATCAGTATGATGTACAGATTGTAAACCTATAAAAGGAATACTTAAAACGTATCTTCAAGCTAAAAAAATATATCCGTAACTTATTTTACTGTAGTGGTGAGGTGACTGTTGGTGTAATATTTTCTACCAATTTTAACATTTTTATCTGTTGGCAATTGAGTGAAAGGGACAAAGGGCTCCCTTATGGCTATCTCTCTCGCCTCGGTTATGATAGCTTAACAAAAGTAAACCTACGGCGAGACTATTTAGTACACTACGTAGTGTTGTTGGTTAGTAGTAGATATCGCCACCCTTCAATAGTAGCAATCAAATTATTGTGCGAGTCGGCCCTCTTTTAAACTCAAACTCTTTATTGCATTAATGTGTACATTTAGTTGTTAAGTTCCAACATGAAGCCCGGTTAGGGCACGGCAACATAATAGTAACATGGACAAAGTATCTAGTGAGTAGGTATACTGGATTGCAGGTTGGTTGGACAAATATGATCATTCTAGATAATATTACTAGTATTAGGTTTATGTGGCCAAATAATAACAGCTGCTCGGGTCGATCTATAAAGGTCGGTTAAGCCGTGCTTGCCTAGGTTGGTCTGTGAATGGGTGACCGCCATTACATACCGAGTTTCCTCCGTGCCTCGGTAAGCACGTTAAGCCGTTGGTCTCGGCTGTCATCTGTAGTCTTTGACAGTCGTAAGAGGTAGTCAGTGACCCAAAAGCTCTGACAACCAGTCTTACCAAGGGGTATCGTATTACCCCGTACTAACTGGGTTGTGGAGGTTAGATAGGCAGTCGCTCCATGTAAAATACTGGTATTCAGCTGCATCCGGTTAGACTGGAAACTGGAGAGGCCTAGGCAGATGATGACTTAAGAGGGCCCTTCCCGGCCCGTCTATTGTCAATGCGAGCATGGTCAAAAAGCTTGTTGTTTCATCCAGAGCCACAGCGGCGATTTTCTTTCAACTCCCCCGTTACCCCGCCCCGACCCTGCACAACTCGTCTCCCACGCACCTCATACCGCCTAACGCGATGACATTGAACGAAAAATAGTGTTCTAAAATTTCTTAAACTTGTTCCAGGAAATACGTGTTTTTGAATAAGTCTTACAAGTGTGTGAAATACTATATTTATGATTAATAATCTCCATTACATGTGCATGGTTTCTATCGAGATGTTTTCTTTACTTTTACAGTTTATGAGTACATTATGAACGGCCAAAGTTCAGGTAAAATTTGTGCAAAACAGCAATTTTTGGAGGCTTATACTGAATTTGTTTCTATTTTAATTTTATTTTTTTGCATCCATAGAAACCTAGATAGAGTACACAAAATACCTATTAAGTAGTTCAAAAAATTCAAAGATATATGTGTAACAACGGCTCAATCACCTACGAGCGTTTGTACACACATCAAAAGTGTCTAGGGATCAAGCATTTTTATGTGGATTTCTTGAGATTGAGATGTGGCTTTGTAATAAATTTATGATTTTATAAATTTATATGGATCCTTTTTGGTGCATTTCATAATTTGAATCAGGAACTGTGAATCAAATTCGAGTAAAAGATGAAAATCAGCTGTCAATATTTTCCCTATAAAAACATACAACGCATTGAAGACATTATTAGTGCTACTGTTTCCCTACTACTGATTAAAACCAACGTTATTATGGAGCGGCGACGTCATTTAAGCAGGGAAGAAATGCTCAGAGCCGTGGGAATGATAGAAGCTGGTTCCCGGCAACGTACTGTGGCTTTAGCTCTGAATACAAGTCAGAGTGTTATCAGTCGACTTTGGACACGTTACCGAAGCACTGGTACCGTGGCTGAGCGCCATGGAGGACGGTATCGCTGCACCACACGGAGACAAGACCGATACATTCAAATCTTAACTCGAAGAGCTCCAACAATAACCGCCATGATGTTAGCCGTGAGGCTTCATCACTCTTCAGGGAACTTAATTAGCGACCAAACAGTCAGAAACCGCTTGCATGAAGTGAACCTTCATTCCCGAAGACCGCTACGGGTACCACCTATAGCAATGCACAATCGTAGGATACGATATCAATGGGCTCTTGAACACAGACATTGGGCAGAAGAACAATGGCGTTTCGTGTGCTTTTCTGATGAGTCTCGTTTTGGTATGAGACCGGATACAAGACGTATACGACACTGGAGAACCCCTGGACGCCAACAGCGATTAAAATCCTGCCAGGAAGTCCATCCTTATAGTGGTGGAACCATCATGGTATGGGCGGGTATTTGGATCGGCGGAAGAACTGAGTTGATTTGGATCAGAGGCAACCTCAACGCTCAAATTTATGCTGAGACGATTGTATCAGACGTCATCGTTGCTCTACAAGTGCAAATCGGTCCCTTATTTCAGTTAATGCATGATAATGCACGACCGCACACCGCAAGAGTTGTAAGACAGACTCTCGCCGCAGCTAACATCAATGTCCTGCCCTGGCCTGCTCAGTCGCCAGACTTGAATCCGATTGAGCATGCATGGGATATGCTACAGAGAAGAGCTCTGCCGAATATGGAGGGTATCCAGTCGCAAGAAGACCTTTTTTTGTTGTTGCAACGAACATGGGCGGCCATTCCACAGCGTGATTTGGATGAACTCATTTTGAGTATGCCAAACCGATGTTCTTGTGTTGTTAGTGTTCGCGGTAGAAACACGGATTATTAATTGTTTAAGTTACCCAATAAAATTTTAAAGAAAACTGTTATTTCAGTCTTTTTTTCGAACTTTTGTGTTAGTGGTTCAAATGTCAAAAATCCCTTTATTAGGAAAATGGCAAATTTCTTTATTAATGCAAAGGTGACTTGGTTTATCGTTACTGTGACAAACGAAAACACTTTATTTGATGAATCCTTAAAGAAAATTTTAATTAATATCAATCAGGAGAAAAGTTATTGCAAAAATATATGTTGATCCCTAGACACTTTTGATGTGTGTATGATAAGTATGACGGGTTGGCCGCTCTTAACAATACATAGTTGGGAAATGGCTAGGCAGATGATGAGGTTTATGTAGTTATATTAATTAATATCAAGAGGTTATTCAATTATTTTATTTACGTGTATTCAATACTATATTTAATTAATTTCTATTCATTATTATATTTTTTGATTTATATTTTTTATTATAATTAGGTATATTTTGTTAATTTTTTCTGATAGATAAGTGTAAGTGTATGTATGTGTGCTGTTTTGTGTAAGTATTATTTCAATGTCTTTAAGTAAACTACAGAGATAAGCTACGTCAGCGAAACAAACGATGCGAAAGAAATATTCGACGATACCAGCGGTGCTATTCGTTCACCTCGTTAGCGCAGCTTAGACCTGTAGTTCGCGGTGTTAACCGAAAAGATGTAAAAACGGTTCCAACTCGGCTGGTGCGTCCGCCCGCTCCCGTTTTGGCGATCTCTTCGGATTAGTCGACGCTACCATGAGACGGAACGCTCCCCTTCCGTCCGTAGTTTTCGGTGAGAACCCACATAATGTAGTTTAGATTCGCATAATTTATATAGTTTCCCTCGCCTCGCTTCGCCCGCCAGCTCTGCGTGGCCTGCGCTTAAGATATGGGTACTTACTTACTTTTTTGCAGTCGCGAATGCTTATTTTTATGACTTGTTTGCGCAAGCGTGTTCTCTGCTGCTGTTTCCATATAAAATGAGCGAGGATGCGTAGCGAGGGATGTGAGTGATATTAACCAGTAGTAAAGCTTATTTTTAACACTTTGAGCTAACATATGTGATTGGTTAGTTTAATGTACATCTCTCGCTGCACATCAGCCACAGAACATCATATTACATAATACTAACATCCTCGCACATCTCCGGTGAAACGCAGCCTAAAGGACACAGCACACTTATTAAATCGAGAAAGGATCGGCACCGTATCTACTCGAGCCGCTCAGTATTCTTTGTATGAAACTCCCTACTGCAACGCACACTAAACGTAACGTAATCGCCTCGCCTCGGGACAAGCTCACGAACCGCGGTGCGGTGCGTGGTTAAGTCGCTTACGGCTCGTCGTCCCCGCGCTTACGTCTCTCCGTAGCCGCGATTGTCTATCCGTACCCGGGCTTACGCCTCTTCGTCCACGCTTACGCACACTACTGTAGACACACGTGCTGTCCTTTAAGGACACAGCACACTTATCAAATCGGAAAGGCCATCGGCACCGTATCGCCTTTCGCCTCGCCGTCAAACAGGCGTCAACCTAACATAAGCAAGCGGATCCGCAGCTCCAATACGTCAACTCGGATACGGTTAGGCGACCAACGCCGCGCTTACGGCTAAGAGCGAGGCCGCACGATGCGTTAACGCTGCGGTGCGACACCGCACCGCAATGAAAGCGCGGGGACGACGAGCCATAAGCGAGTTGACCACGCACCGCACCGCGGTTCGTGAGATTGTCCCGAGGCGAGGTGGTGAAACAAGGATAACAAAATGAGATAAGTACAGTAAATTATAAGAAAATAAATAAATAATAAATTATTAGAAAGAATTTAGATAGTTTTTCTTAATTAATATTTTTCCTTGACACTACAAAAAATATAGACAGCCGTGATCTCAAACCAGACATGCGTTTGCGAATCGATGTTATGTGTTTTTAGGACCTTTTCTGTTTATTAGACTCAACACGATATTGAATTTCAATAGCTTAAGTTATAAAAAATGTAGGTTTGTAATGTCGGATTATTTAGCGATACTTAATTACACAGACACAGAAGAACTTCTAGAAGTTGTGGTTTGATTTTGTGTTATCCTCTCATATCTATCTGTACATATACATTTAAGCTAGTTTTAGTGGTTCTTTTTGTACCAATTTGATTATACCTACGGTTGTTAGTAGTTTTTTTTTGTCCTAGTCGTGTTAGATTATTATTATTTATTTTTTTTGTCCTAATTAAATTCTGCCATGTAAAGTTATGGCCTGAAACACAGGTTTAAATAAACCTAGATCGGACAAGTCGCTACGAGTACTAGCATTTGAATTGAACAATCATTACTTGCAACTGTTGAATATATTTTAGTTATAATTTATTTATAAGTACTAATTCAACCATTGTATGAAAATAATACTACTGCGCCTAAATGTACACTTTTTGTAATACTTAAAAAAAAGAAAAAAAACTTATTCTTATTCTTATCTTTCATACCAGCCAGTCAGAGTAACGCTTGCAAACCTCCTCTAATATTCCTCCTCAAGCATTTCCCTCTGACTCACTCTTGCACACCCATCTCCTTACGGCAAAACTCATGCTTACTCTTAGGCACAGGTTTTGTCATAATGTCAGCGACCATCACTTGACTTGACTGACACATTGTGGGTTTTGTGCTATGGCCATTGCTGACTGACTATTCGTGTAAACTGTGATAGCCTTTTCTTGGGTGTCCACCAGTTCCCCCCAGAACCTTCTAAAAAATATGGCATCTTTAGCAGCTTCCGATAAGCTGACATATTCAGCCTCTGCTGTTGATATGGCTATGCTTCTCTGCTTAGTACTCTGCCATGACACTGCTCCTCCTGCCAATGTGAAAACATTTCCGGAATAAGACTTTCTATCTATTATATTCCCTCCATGGTCAGCATCAGAGAAACCTTGTATCTCTGTACTACAGGCATCATTTGAGTACACGAGTCCCATGTCCTTACTACCTTTAAGGTACCTTAGAATCCTCTTGGCAGCACTCCAATGAATCTGCACTGCTTCAAAACTGTTTGTTGAATGAATAGTTGGCGCACTGTCAAGACTTTCGCTTCTGTATATAGGAGAATGGTAGGGTATCTAAAAGGAAGGCACAGTGATACTTTTAAGATGACTCTCTGCGCTCTTTCTAATTCAAGAATAGTGTATTTTGGGGCACCACCCCAGGAGGTGATGCAGTAAGTCAACAAGGATTGAGCGAGGGCAAAATAAACCAACTTCTTCACCTTTTCCTCAGCCACCCGTCTAAGGGTCTTAAAGACGTACATTAACTTCCGCAGCCTGCCACTCAAAACGGTAATGTGCTCGTGAAAATTTAGTGCACAGTCAATGATAATGCCCAGATATTTTACATTAACAGGTGGAGCAGAATGGCATCGGACAATTGTGAGCTACGATGGAAAATGGAGTAGTTGCCGAGGTTGGCCTTTTATGTTTTATGGAGAAAGTGACATATTTAGTTTTTGCAGCATTTAGTGTGAGGATATTATTTCTTAACCACTCCGAGACCATATTGAAGCCTGACTGAGCAAGCTCGTGGATTTCCATCCAAGTGGCTGCGCTGAATAACAGGGCAGTATCGTCCGCGAAAGTTATAATTTTGCCCATGGGGAGAGTGAGCATACCCAGGTCGTTTATATATATAAGAAAGAGGGTTGGACCCAGTACGCTGCTTTGAGGCACACCGCAGGTAACCAGGCGCTCGTCACTGATGTACTCGCCTATTGTCACGCTCTGAGTACGCCCACTGAGGTAGTCCTCAAACAGCTTTAACTGGACCCCCCTAATCCCAAGGTATTCCATCTTCCGGATCAGTATGGATACAGAAACCGTGTCAAATGCCTTCGCAAGGTCCAGAAAAATCCCCAAGACCTTACGACCCGCATCCATGTTAGTGACGATAAAGTTAGTAAGATCATGAACAGCATCGGACGTCAATTATTGAGATATTCTGAAACATCAGCAAGCATTCAAGATTCTTCTACCATCCAAAAACCAAGAGGTAATATCGAAGGATATCCCTGTGATGAAATCCATGTTTAACGACAACACAAACAAAAACAACATCACCGATATTTTCAACAACGACAGTTTCCTCGAATCTCCAGAACCTTCAAAACCGTCAAGACTACCACGTAAGGAAGTAACAATACAGCTTGACGACAATGAAGATGGAGACGTCACACCACTAAACGACATTGGCGACACGGAAGACGAAGATCTCGACGATACATTGCAACCAAACTCGGTCAACAGTACTGAAGATGTTCAATAATCGGAACAACAAAACTTTAATGAAAGCGAGTACGAATCTCTTTCCGGTTCCCACAACTTTGTCAATAATGACGAATCTTCTGATCTAACTGATATAGAAGATCTAAATGAAACAATTGATCCACATGCTTCAACTTCAACTTCACCTCCAACTTTGAGAGACAGGTCTACCATCGCAGCTCCAAAAAGGTATGACGATTTTATTTTGGCTGCAGCTGAAGAAGTCGAAAATCTTCATAAACCGAAGGAACCTGAAACTTTCAAAGAGGCTATGGAATCCCTAGACAGTGAAAAATGGCAAGAAGCAATGAAAAGTGAAATACGCTCATTGAAGGACAACCAAACAGGGGATCTGGTCGACCTATCCAAAGGACGCAAAGCCCTACCATGCAAATGTGTATTTAAATTAAAAATGAACCCTGATGGTTTCGTCGAGAGGTACAAGGCGAGAATGGTCATCAAAGGCTATTCCCAGATACCTGGAGTGGACTACGACAGAACGTTCAGCCCAGTGGTTCGTCTGAGCACTACGTTCACTGCTTGCTGTCGCTACTCGTGAAAACCTGAAACTGACACAGTTCGACGTGACGACCGCCTTCCTAAACGGTGAAGTTAAGGAAGAGCTATATATGAAACAGCCTGAAGGTTATCGTGACGGAACTAAAAGAGTCTGTAAATTAAAACGCAGCCTTTATGGATTGAAGCAAGCGCCACGCTGCTGGAATCACTGCATAGCAGAGTTTTTACTGAAAACTGGATTCAAGCAGAGTGAAACGGATCCATGCCTATTTGTGCGAACCAAAGGTCAATCAAAGGTCGCTATAGCTCTTTACGTGGACGATGGACTTGTAGCGCACAACTCAACGACAGCAGGTGACGAGTTTTTGAAGGAACTAAAAGCTAGATTCAAAATAACGACCAAACCTGCGTCTTACTTCCTCGGAATGGTAAAAAACGTGCAAAAAGACTCCATATCTCTATGCCAAAAGTCATATATCAAGAAAATCCTAGCAAAATATGGAATGTCTCAGTGCAAGTCAGCACCATCACCCATGATCAAAGATAATGATGCGGGAGCGGCTGAAAACATGAAGTCGAATTTTCCTTATAGGCAAGCCGTAGGCGCTTTGGCCTATCTCTCTGTAGGTATGACGCCTGATATTTCCTACGCTGTTGGAGTCGCCTCAAGATATCTAGAAGCACCTACAAAGAATGATGTGATGCTAGTTAAGCGCATATTCAGATATCTGAAAGGGACCCAAGATAAAGGCCTAATATATACGAAAAAGTCAACGCCGCACTTGGTCTACTACAGCGATGCAGATCACAGAGGAGACCAGTCAATTGGGCGATCGACTTCTGGTGTGGTATGCCTATTCTCTGGCGCCGCTATAAGCTGGAAAAGCCAAAAGAAAACTACAGTTTCCATTTCATCAACGGAGGCTGAAGTTATAGCGGCGAGCGAAGCAGCTCAAGAAATACTATGGCTGAATCAATTGTTTAACGATCTAACAAAAACAGAAAAGCCAGTCCTAAACATAGACAACAAGTCGGCCGTGTTCTCAGCGCACAACCCAAAATACGAATACCAAGAGCGCACCAAACATATAAAAATAAAAGGCTAGACACTTATATCGATACTTTAACCTAGGATGTTGTAATTTTTATTGTAGGTTCCTACTAATTTAAGAAAACCATTTGTGAAATTTCAACCATCGGAGATGAATAGTTTCGGAGATATTAATTGCAGAATTATTGATATTATTGTATAGAAAAAGGTGACATTTTACAACATGACACATGATAATGAGTATTTTGAACCACACCACAGACTATTTTAGCATAGAGTATAACGTACGTGTGGAATGTTCAGTGAGCAAAGCACACTTACTACTGGGAACACCCAAAAATTCAAAAAAACCTTTATTCAGTATTTTGATATTCCGATACTGGCTAATTTACTAATTTCGAAGTTCAAATTTTCAATAAGCGGACGCCCACAACCGTCTCGCGGCAGTATCATTTAAGGGCGGCATGGGCACCGGGCCGTAGGCTGACGAAGGAGGCCGGCGGAGGCCCGGCACTTCGGGGACAGAAGTTAAAGAGTGTTATTTAATATGCGAGCGAAGCGAGCGCGCGTCATGGAGTCGTAGCATGGTATAATAATGTACCCCCTTTCCAGGTAATTTAAAAAAAAAAAGAAAAAAAAAGCGGGAAAGCATTTATTTTGGGCTACGCCCATAGTGTTAGTAAAAATGCTCTTAAATACTAGTGTTTGTAGACCTATGTACATGTTTTATTCAGTGTGGAGTATTATAAGTGTAAGAATAGAAATATAATAAGAATAAGTACAGGATTCAACTCGGTAAGTAAAATAATAGGTACGGAATTTCTGTGACGGAAGACTTTTTGGGTGAATAAAAAGTGTTTTGAGGTTAGATTACATTAATCGGTTTTGGTGCATTACCTTTTCATGGGAGTGATACCAGGAGGCAAGGGGGACCCCCCTGTCCTCCCCCTCCAAGCCCCACCGCCCCGCCTGCGGCACGATACTAAATTTTTACCAAAAAATATGTCACTTTTAAAAAGCTCATAAAAAAAAGCTATGTATCTCCGACGACTTTCCTTCCCCTCGGAGGGTTCCTATGACCTCCCCCCTCCCCCCCACCAAACCCCAACCTCCTACCTAAAAGTAAAGATATAAGTGTCCTTCCAAATAAAACACTTCTTTGTTAGAGAATGTGTAAGCAATGAAGAGTTCAGCGTCAAACAAGTTCCTGGCGAGGTCCAACTCGCTGACTTATTTACCGAGCCGCTATTTGGGCCCAGACTAAAGGAACTGAGTTCCAGAATGGGACTTAAGAATTTAACCAAAAATTCATAAAACTTTCGAGGGTGTGAAGTATGTTCTACTTACCTTCTTATTCTTTAGAAGACTAATCTCTCTTCTCACTCATTCACCTAGCACAATACACAAACAGAGGATCATACCACTTGCACTATTATAATAAAGCTTTATCTAAGAGTACATAATATTCAAAGGTATTGTCAAATGCTAGCATACAAGAATCACAAATATGATTTGACACTCGAGGGGATTGGCGTTGTAAGCCGAAATACAGGTTCTTCCTAGTTTGGCTACAGATGCTAAAACTTTTGTGTACAATTACAGCTGTTCATAGCGTTTTGTTTGTAATTTACACTAAGGACTTTTTGTGAACGAAATAAATATTATTATTATAATCCTCTATGGCAATCGTTGCCATGGTTATGAAAATAACGTGTGTGTCATATATATAAGGTGTATCCTATTCATACACGAAATTTTTAAGGGGTCATTGTACTCATCATTATGAACAACTTTCACTATGGGACCAACCCCGAAATCGCGAAAAAAAAATCAGCTGTTCAGTACATTTTGACGAGTAAATGCGATCATATTGTAGGGAACAGCTGATTTTTTTTTTGTTTTTGATGCCACACTTACGTCTACCCATTAACTTACAGCTACTGTTTGAAATCCTATAAGCTACTAAATAAATTGTGAAAATGTATAAAAGCACGAACAGGTCAGAAGTTCTTGTTGTTTGAAAGTTATGGCCCTGATAAAAATTCGGGCCCTCAGTCCTCCATTTTATTACGATAAACGTAGGAAAGATAAGACAAATACCCAGCATAATCAGCCTATAATGATCCCAGATCATTATAACATTAAAACTGTGAAAGTACTGTAGTTGCCGATTCCTTAATGGTAGATATCTATAGAGCAGAACGGGCAAGAAACTCTATGGACACTTTTTTAAATCAGCATACTGTTACAAAACCTTGGTTACATCATTCATGTCGAGAAGACTCACTATGTGAGAATGATGTAGCAAGTTGTGCATAATAAAAGTGTCCATACTAAAAAAAAAGACAAAAAAAATAAGCCGTGGCAACTAAGAGATGACCAGTCACAACTGACAGCGCCCTTTCACGAACATGACGCATGGATCAGCACAATTCAACTCAACCATTTTGAAGGGAGTAAATGATCCTCCACACATGCGCCACCATCAGCGACACGTGCTGTCATTCACAGGGCAACTTCAAGTCGTGCGCGGCGTCGGCTAGCCGTAAGCGCGGCGTCGCCTTGCCGTAGCCAAGTCGACGTATCGGAGCTGCTGATCGCTTGCTTACGTTAGGTTGACGCCTGTTTGACGGCGAAGCGAAAGGCGATACGGTGCCGATCCCTTTCCGAGTTGATGTGTGCTGTGACCTTCATACAATACTCACATGAATCCGAATCCGAGGTGCTACTAGGTGGTACTAAATAAATACGATTGTGGGTTGGTAAGTAAACGACATAAATTTACAGTTAGGTACCTACCCCCAAATAATGAGATGAAATTAACAGAAGAGAATGGCTTAATAGATTTGGATGAATTATGGTATCAAGTTAGCTTATATTCTGGATTTACAATAGGCTACTTTCGATCCCAGAAATATGTAGTAGATAAGTGGTAAGTAGTAGATGGGTAAGAAGTAGGCAGGTAGGCCACGAAACGAATAAAAAAAAAATATTTATGTTTCGTGGGCACCCAAAACAATTCGTTAGGAAATTAAAGTATAGCTAATAACTTCGTAGATATTTACTTTTTTTATGGCACGATTATAAGTACAATTAGTATAAATTTATACATAATAAGACGTTTTTTGTTTCAAATTTCGTCACAAGTATAAGTAGATTATAGGTAAATCTATTTTCCGAAGCATCTGAATTGAGGAGCCAGTTAAAATGTGCCATATCTTCCAATTCAATCGTTTTTAATTACCTACTAACTTTTTTCCTACAAATCTTACTTAGGTACTATACTAAATGGCGAAGAAATTGCGCTTTAATTGAACAACTGCTTCTTAGAAAAATGACGAGTCGTATGTATGGTCTGAGGAGCCACATATATATATGTGGTGTAAAAAGTGTGGGTATAAAAAGTTACCATTCATTATAATGAATGGTAAATTTTTTAATTGTAATACAACCGAGCTCAGATTTTGTCTACTAACTACTCTTTACAAAATCATATCAAATTATGATAAATACTAATCCATGATGTTCGAAGTTCTGACGTGGCTCCTCAATCCAAACATTTAGATTGGGGAGCCTCCTTTATGTTCCTATAACTTTTGAAGTATTATACTACAAAATCGAGGATCGATTCTACAATTTTTTTTAAATCTTACTGATAAATAAGTAGGTTAATTTCATTAAGATACGAAAAGTGGCTCCTCAATCTTTACGGATATGCTTATTTGACTTTCACAAAATCGGATTCTAACTTTCACAATTCCTTGGGAATGTTCACTAAATTCTAAGCACATTTTCCGTTAGCGTCAGAATGGCTGGTTGCCTATGGCAAGCGGTTCTGAAAGTATAGTCAAGAATTGCTATCTAATTGCTTATATTTGCTTAATTTCTTCAATAATTGCTACATATGAAACTTTCGGAGAAATATGAATATGTTTTTGACCAGCCATTCTGACGTCAGGATGGATGGTGGCCTCCGTGTTCAGCATGAAGAACGCAGAATTTCTAAAACCTTGTTGTATCAATAATTGCTTACTAATTGCTACATTCACAAAAAGTTTGAGCTTCGTACATGCATTAGGTCAAAAAATATAGCCTTATTAAAATTTGTTCGAAGAAGTGCCTAATCATTTTGAAAGGCAATAGTTTTTTTACTACAGCGTCATAGTCAAGTCAAATAAAATGACTAAACAGGCACTGTTCCTTACTGTAAAGAAAATTTTCGACTATTTCTTTTGCAACTCTGATGATCTTGAGGTTTGCCAAAAACAAGAACCAAAACAAATTCATTCACTTAAAAAAAAAATACTAAGATAAAAAAAATGAAAAATCTGTATGTTATGATTGACACGTATCAGTGGGAACAATGCATCCAATAAGTAAACGCATTAAATAAAATAAAAACATAAAAGGGTGCCGATGCCGAGACTGTGTTTAGAATGAAACATCTTTTGCTTAAGCATCAGTGGGCTCATCTAATGCGTGAAAAATTTGGGAGGGTCACCCCATTGCACACAATTGGATATTCAAACAGTATTCTATTTAAAATAATAATAACAAAACGTGCATTGGATTTTGTAAACAATGTGAGGCTAAAGTGAAACTTATAATTAGCTGGCCTTCTGATAAAATTGCCCAATGCAAATGCTTTTGAGGTGGACTGTATTGTTTCACAGCACCTAGACTGAATATTTCCGTAGTGGACTGTATATTAAAACATTTACTTGATAATCACTAGTTTTATTTCACTATTAAGTTACATTGTAGAGAGCTTGTAATCGACTGTGCTCTGGCATCGCCTGGTTCGGTCTTTTATACACGAACGCGAAAGCGCACGGGGCGGCGGTGCCCAACATTATTCCCGCCAAATGATCAATAACATGGCGCCGACCAACGGAGGGGTACTGGACAGGTTTCGACCTGTCGGGACTTGAACAGAACATGAATGCCGGTCCGTTGGTCGACCAATCAGAGTGTTTGTTACATTTCAACATGTCAGAACCTGTTGGTTCAAGGGTTTCTGGCTTCTATGTGCCTAATCATTATTATTTATTGATTATACATAAATCTTAACCTACTGGGGACCCGGGGATCGGCGTCTTTATTATTATCGTTTATTATATCTAAGTCTTATTCTACTTAGGACTCGGAGATCGGTGTCTTTATTACTATCTATACATAAGTTTTATGTTGGTCGTGATCCTGAGATCGGCGTCCGCAACAGTCCTCCCCCCGGCGCAGCCTGCGTAGCCTCTTCCTTTTTCATAAGGACGACGAGCTTGCTCACCGGACGTCGGAAGATGCCGGTTCTGGTCCGCACCTCGACGACTCGAATGCTGCCGTCGGTTCCTGGATGCGTTCTCTCGACGACTCCCATCGGCCAGGTGTTCCGGGGCAGCGTGTGGTCGACCACGAGGACTACATCTCCAGCCCGCAGGGGCCGGGCGTCGTTTCTTGGTTCGCCGCGTGGTACCAGCGTTGGCAGGTATTCCCGGAGCCAGCGCCGCCAGAAGTGGTCGGCAAGCGCTTGGCTAGCTCGCCATGCTCGTCGGTCGGCTTCCTCGCAGGGTCCCGTTGCTGGTAGGCCGTTTGATGACCCTAGCAGGAAGTGGTTGGGGGTCAAGGCCTCGGGGTCGTCGGGATCCACGCTGACGTGGGTCAATGGTCGTGCGTTGATGGAGAACTCAGCCTCGGTGAGGAGTGTGCTGAGTACTTCCTCTGCTGGTGCCTTCTCCCGCAGGGTGACTTTGAGGGCCGTTTTGACTGAGCGGACCATCCTCTCCCACGCGCCGCCTTGATTGGGCGCGCCCGGAGGTATAAAGCGCCACTCCATCCGATGCTGTAGTCCCTCGTCGCTCAGCGCGGGCAGCCACTCGGTGTAGGCGTTGCGTAACTCTTGGTCAGCCCCGCGGAAGTTAGTTCCGTTGTCGGAGTACATTAGCCGCGGCCATCCTCGGCGGGCGGCCATTCTTCTTAGTGCCATGATGGCGGAGTCGGTTGAAAGGGACGCTACCAACTCGATGTGCACGGCGCGGGAGGTCAGGCAGGTGAACAGCGCTCCCCATCTTTTTTCTCGGCGACGGCCCACCTTGACCATCATTGGTCCGAAATAATCCACACCGCAATTAGTGAACGGGCGGTGGAAAGGGTCTAGGCGGGCGTGCGGCAGGTCTCCTGTGGCCGGCGTCTTGGGCGTTCCCTTCAGTCTCTTGCAGAAAGCGCAGTTTCTCTCTATCGTGCGCACGGTGGGTCGTAGGTGTATGATCCAGTAGCGCTGCCGTAGGTCGTTCGTCACGCGTTCTCTGTTGGCGTGTCCCGCAGCGCAGTGTTCCCGCAGCACGATGAGTTTGGTCAGCGGGTGGCGGCCGTCCATTATGATGGGCCGCTTTGTCTCTGTGGGTGCCGAAGATGCCTCGATTCGTCCTCGCACCCTCAGGAGTCCATCTTCTATAATCGGATCTAGGCGGTACAGCCGGCTCGTCTTAGTTAATGCTCGAGCCGACTTGATCCTTTTCATTTCTTCGTCGAAGCTTTCTTCTTGCGCATGCCGGATTAGTTCCGTCTCGGCGCGCTGAATGTGCCGATGTTCCATGTTGGTTGCCTTACGTCGGCAAATGTCAATGAAGGCGAGTGCCCGTGCAGTGGTTCTCACCAGGACTTCGTATTTTGAGAAGCGGGCAGGGTCGGGTAGCCAGCTGTCTCGTCTCGGTTCTTCCCTGGTATGCAGGACCTCGTCGACCTCGTCTTCTACTGTTGTCATGGTGGGCCATTGCGCTTCAGGTTGGTACAGAAAGGCAGGCCCCTGGAACCATCGATCCGTTGTGCTCAGAGGAGTGTCGCTGAGCCTTGTTGCGTCGTCTGCCACGTTGTGTTCTGTGGGCAGCCATCGCCAGTCTTCCTTCTTTGTGAGTTCCGCGATCTCACCCAGTCTGTGCGCGACGAAAGGTGTGTAGCGTCGCATGTCGTGGTGTATCCAGTGAACCACGGTGGATGAGTCGGTCCAGTAGGTCGTTCGACCAATCTTTATGCGGTGTTCTCGTCTGATTGTGTCGGCGAGTCTTGCACCGATGACCGCTGCTTGAAGTTCGAGCCGAGGTATGGTCTGCGCCTGTCTTGGGGCCACCTTGGCTTTGGCGGCCACCAATACCACGGTGATACTCCCGTCGCTGCTTGTGATCCTCCAGTAGGCCACGGTCGCGTAGGCCTGTTCGCTGGCGTCACATAGCACGTGGAGGTCGATGCTCTCGTACTTCTTCTTCGTGTAGCAGCGTGGCAGTCGGAGCTTGGCAATCTCGGCGAGGTGTGCCAACCACGATGCGAAGAGTTCGTTTTCTTCCGTCGGTATCTGTTCGTCCCACGTTGTCTGGAGGCGCCACAAGCTCTGCAGGATGATTTTAGAGCGGATGGTGTAATGGCTCAACAACCCGAGAGGGTCGTAGATGGACATCACGGCGCTGAGGGCTTCGCGTTTGGTTGGTGCGCGAGCTCGATCTCGTACCTCTGTTGGCACTCGGTTCATGGATGTATTGAACCCGAGTTCATCTCGTTCCGCGTTCCAGAACAGGCCGAGGATCTTGCTTTCCGGTTGCTCTCCCCCCAGTTGTGTAGGTGTAGTGGCGTACAGCTCAGGGGGTATGTCGCGCAGCACTGTTTTATCGCTGGCGTTCCATCCCCGCAATGTGAAGCCGGCGTTGGCGTGTACTGTTCTCGTCTCTTCCACCGTCTTCCATGCTTCCGTTGGGTCGTCGTAGCTTGCCACCAGGTCGTCCATGTAATGGCTCTCCTTGATTGCCTCCAGCGCCCGCGGGTACTCCTGCCCGTGAATGTCTGCGTTGTGGTTGCGAACATAATGGGCCATGTACGGGGAGCACGCGGCGCCGAAGAGCATACTTATCATCTTGAATTTGAGTGGAGGCGTCTCTCTCTCGTCGCCTCGCCACAGGAACTGCTGCGCTGGTTGGTCTTCCGTTCTTATTTGTATTCTTAAGAACATCTCTTGAATGTCCGCTGTTACTGCCACTGCCCTTTCACGGAATCGGAATAGGATCCCCGGTAATGACAGCAGCAGGTCTGGTCCCTCCAACAGTTCATCGTTCAGGCATGTTCCGTGGCTTCTCGCGGCTGCGTCAAACACTAGCCTGCACTTGCCGGGCTTGTTCGGGTTCTGCACGGCAAAGTGTGGCAGGAACCAGCACACCGGGCTCGCACGTTCTGAGCCGTCGCACGGTGTGGCGTAGCCTTTCTTCAACAGGTTGTCGATCTGGCTGGAGTACTCTTTGGCAAATTTCGGATCGGCGTCCATCCTTTTCTCTATTGTTGTGAGGCGACGGAGTGCTTGGCTGTAACTGGGTGGCATGACGGTGTCGTCTGTTCGCCACGGCAGCCCTACTTCGTACCCTGCTTCGGTCTTCTTTGTGGTCGCCTCGACTATCTTGATGGCACGCTGATCTGCCTCTCGTACTCGTGGCTTCCCTTCTATGCAGAGAGCCTCTATCTTGAAGTGAGCGTCGACCAAGTGGTGGAGCTCCTGATTGCTCACGTTCGACTCTCGGTCGGGCTCGTATATATGCAGCACCCTACCCTTTTGAATGAGGGCGCTGCGTGGTGCGGTTCCGTGCACCACCCATCCCAGCTTCGTTCTCGATGCGGCCGGCTCGTTCGGGTTGCCGGTCCTGAGTTCCCTGGAGACGATGCACTCCCAGTGGTCTGTCCCCACTAAGAGCCCGGGGCGTGCGCGTTCGTAACACACCTCGTTTCTGGGAAGGTCTCTCAGGTGCTCGTGTTGAAGAAGGGTTTCGGAGATGGCCTGCTGATGCAGCTGCAGGTCTTTTATGGTCCTGGCTCTGACTTTGTACCTTTCGGTTTCGTTGACGCCTCTGACGTCTATTGTGACGAGCTGGCTCTCGGTTTCCTCTTGTGACATGTTGACGCCGTTCAAGTGCAGCGGTTGTGATGGCCCTTCTGCCCCGATGCTGGTTGCTAACTCTTTGTCGATGAGAGTTACTGTTGCTCCTTCGTCTAGGAGTGCGTAGGTCTGCACCTCCCCTTGTGGTCCTGACACGATGATCGGACACATCTTCAGCAGTACTGTTCTTTGACTCATAGCTGGTTGCGGCGTGACTGATAGAACGGCCTCCTGCTTCGGCGTCTCTGCCTTCGGCGCTTCTGCTGCTTTGGCCGCCTCTGGTCGTGGCGGCGCCTGGTGCAGGGACGCGTGATGTGGTCGGCGGCATTGGTCCACGCCGCAGGGTCTTGACTTGCATCCGATGCGCCGGTGCTGTCTTTGGGCGCACTTGAAGCAGATTCTCTTTTGTTTGAGAAACTCCCATCGTTGTTGAATCGTTAGTGCCTTGTACTTGGGGCACTGAGGCAGGGCGTGTGCTTGTTCACACCCAGGGCATGGTATCTTCTCGTCATCAGCTGCGGCGACAGTGTTGTAAACTGTTGCTTTCTTCTTTAGGGTTACGGCTGGTCGTGTCTCCTTCTTTTGGCTTGCGGTGGTGCACGTGGATGGGGCATAAGTGTAGCGTAGTGCCCTGTCCGCCTCCCTCATTAGGAATCGGGAGATTACGACGATTTCTGGGTCGGCCGTCCCTTCGTTATCATAGGCGTAGTCACACCAGCGGGAGCGGAGATGTGGACTCAGCTTGTCCAGCACTTCTCTCGTCAGCAGGGGATTGAATAGGTAACCCCTTCGGTCGATGGTCTTCAGTACGCAGATAATGTTCTGTAGTTTCACAGCAAAACTGTTGAGGTCGGCTGCTGATGCTCCAGGTCTAGGGAGCTTCTTCAGATCCTCGAGCGCCCGATCGATGATAATTTCGGGTCGCCCGAAGCACTGCTCCAAGGTCTTCATTATTATGTCAGGGTCTGTGGCCGTGTGTAGTAGTGCGGCCACAGCATCCCTAGCTTCTCCCTTCAGGCAGCTCCTCAGTCTGTGAATGTTCTCTGCTGCTGGAATCTGGTACATGTTGGTTGAGTCTCGAACGGCTGCCTTGAAGGGCAACCACTCGCTGGCGGCTCCAGTGAACGTCGGCAGGTCCGTATATCGTGGACGGGGT